>JAKOOJ010000003.1:114611403-115211403 GCA_022577455.1 Arizona elegans
TTTTTTTAAAAGGCATGTTGAATTTAATGTACGTTGCTCCAATGGAACTGGTCTGTGTAATAGGGCTGCAATAGTTTACATGTGCCATTATATAGGATAGACAGTCTCCTGCTTTTTTTTTTTTTTTTACTAGTTTTCATTCAATTGAATAAAATATAATTTATTTTTTATAAATTGTCCAGGATAGTTCTGGAAAAATTCTTAGCTGTGGTAGTTTTGTACTAATATCATGTGATGACCTGGATATACAACCTTGTCTAAAACAGTTTACACCCTCCCTGATTTCCTATACTTTTATTATATACAAAGAGAAAATATCAGGGTAGAGAGCTGATATGAAAATTATGTAAAGTTCATGATTTTAGGCAGAGTTACAAGGATGCAAGCCTCATTAGACTTAGACCTTTGTGGAGTCTACCTGCACAAGATTTCATCTGCTTCATACGTAGATTATGAATCATAAATAGATTATAAATAGATTATGAAGATGAGTAGATTTGTCCATCTTTTTTATTACATCTTTACCGTATTTTTCGGAGTATAAGATGCACCTTTTCCCCCCAAAAAAGACGGTGAAAATCTGGGTGCATCTTATACTCTGAATGTAGCCCACCCAGGCTCTCAAACGGAGGTTTCAGAGGCTGAAAAAAGCCTCTGAAAGGGAGCTTCAGAAAAAAAGCCTCTGAAACGAAGCTTCAGAAAAAAAGCCTCTGAAACGGAGGTTTCAGAGGCAGAAAAAAAAAGCCTCTGAAACTGAGGTTTCAGAGGCTGAAAAAGTAAGGCACATAGCTCACAATCAACGAACCTGTTGCTAAAATACACTTCTGGGAACAGCTAAGTGGGGGTATTCCAGGAGGCTGATCCACCTGCCAATCAGCTTTTTTCTTATTTTCCTCCCCAAAAACTCCCGTGCATCTTATAAAGAATGGGTTTCAGCAGGTTTTGACTAGTTCTGGAGAACCGGTAGTGGAAATTTTGAGTAGTTCGGAGAACTGGTAAATACCACCTCTGATTGGCCCCAATACCATCTATTCTCTGCCTCCTGAGTCCCAGCTGATCGGAAGGAAATGGGGATTTTGCAATAACCTTCCCCTGCCATGCCCATAAGCCATGCTCACCAAGCATGCCACACCCACCAAGCACACCTACAGAACCGGTAGTAAAAAATTTTGAAACCCACCACTACAGCAATCCTACTTTCATCGCCAATGGAATGTTGTGGATAGGAACACAGATGAGGAGCCAGACTTCCAGCAGCAATGTTTATTTTAGATAAGGACTCAGTAAAACCAACATGCAATTTCTGGCTGACAGCCCCTTTCAAAGGAAAACTGTCAGTCTTTAACCAATAACTTTAAAATATGTCCTGCACTTGGGTGGCAGAAGGAAAAGCCTTTGCTCGTGTCTGCACGGACATAACACCAGGCACAAAGTTTTCTTTCTGAAAATCAAAGAAAAGTTCTTCCAGCCAAAGCTGGCAGCTTTAGTTCCATTTTGCTGTATCACACGGCACAATATGAATTAACTTGCTAAGAAGCTGATTGGTGTCCAACCTTCTCACCCTAGCTTTCTGTCATTAGACCAAGAAGCATTGGAATGGTCCCACCATTTAGACCTC
Organism: Arizona elegans; assembly: GCA_022577455.1. Taxonomy (NCBI): domain Eukaryota; kingdom Metazoa; phylum Chordata; class Lepidosauria; order Squamata; family Colubridae; genus Arizona; species Arizona elegans. The sequence goes on from JAKOOJ010000003.1 coordinate 114,613,022, forward strand.
TGAGCCAACCTGCTCTCAGCTAGACATTCTTATGCCACGAGAGAACTGCTACTGATTGGGAAAGGTTGAATGATGGCCAGCCCACCAGCTGGCCTCCATATATCTTGATCTGGTTCAATTGGTGGGAGAGGCTACCATAACTGAGTATGATCCTGGTGGAACCTTCTCACAAAGGATGGAAATTTATCTGCCAAAGCAGCCCAAGTAGGGAAGAGGGGCCATATTAAGTGGTTGAGACAATAATGTGAAGAACATGGATTAAAAAGCAGAGATTTCCAAATTTTCTTGAATGTGCGCATATGTGTATATTAACACTTTTCTTTGTTGCATGAAGACTTTTTAGGGTGCATATAGTTTTAGTACTCCTTGCTTCAAAATGATGGGTTGCCATGTCATCTACTATTGATAGTCAAAGGAGAATGGGAGGCCAAAACTGGGGGTTGCAGGTAATCTGGGACTATAGATTGTCTATTCCTGCCTTATATATAAGTTTGCTAGCTTGATTCTCACTATTTTTGTGTTTTGTATCTGTGATGAGTCAGCTAGAGCTTTGCCAACCTCACAGGACAGGTTCTTTTCATACTGCAAATAATAGGTAGTATTAGTAGATGAACTGAATGGAATAAGAATGAGTCAGCCTGAAACATTACCTGTCATAGGGACAGTGTGTTGTTGATTTCACAGTTGTGTCGGTTTTATCATCAATTATCCAAACAAAGTCAGTGTGATTTCGTAATCGGATATTTTTCCACTGCTTCTTTGCCACATAGCCACAGCCAGCATTGAAGTCTCCCATAAATACGAAATTCTTTTAAAAATGAGAGACATATATTCAGATAGAGCTGCTAAATACATAATGCACACATGAGAGAAGATTGGCCCACTCTGTTGAGCTGACCTTGACTAACCTTGGTCTTCCAGCGCAACATGACATCCAGAAACACATCATAGAGTTCATCAATTTCTTTCACAGCCATTTCAGGCGTTGTGTGTATTGGGATGATCACAAATTCCTTGACCGCTTAACAAACAATTTTTTAAAGAGAAGAACAATGATGGATTATTGCCATTTTTAAACTCATAGACTGAAGAATCAGACATTTAATTTTCATGGACTTGAACCCAGAGATAATTTCCAAAAAACAAAATAAACTTTTTGTGCCCCTACCAATTGCTTTCTTTCTTTCTGATTTTCTGTCTTTAGTGTCTCATCCAGTGGTGGGTTGTTACCGGTTCGCCCCGGATCGGGTGAACTGGTAGCAGCGGTGGTGGGAGGCTCCGCCCACTTGCCCAGATGTCTCTGCGCATGGGCAGAAGCGTCAGTAACGAATGAAATTGAAACCCACTACTGGTCCCATCCCTTCTACACTGAAGAATTACTTTTAAACTGGCACTGGTGGGAGAAGTAGGATTGTAAAAGGGGAAAGAAAGCAGACAAGCCTGTTGTGACTAGAGTTTCATTCAGCTATTCTGCAGGGGGAATTAATGATATCTCACCACCTGAGGCAAGAGAAGGCTCCAGCACTCCTCCACACCACCACACCACTTTCCTTGATGCAATAGCACCAGTTCATGCAGCTGGGCATCTTAGAAATGGAAACAGAAGGAACCCCAGTTAAAAGTTGTCTATGTAGACCCAAAGGTGCTTTTTCAGGAGGTAACTGGACTTTCTTGTTTTTTCTTTTCTTTTTCCTTTGGGACAGCCATGACTTGGATGACTGAGAATCTCTACAGAGTTTTTGTCTATGTAGAGAAACAGCTAGAGAGTGGTCAGCTAGAGTAGCAAGCTGTTCTGAAAAATCTCCATTCCCTCCCCACCCAACACACGATGCTTTCCAGCTCTGTGTGCAGGGCAACAAAAGAAGACCCAGCCGATCAGCTGGGACTCGGGAGGCAGCCAATAGATGGGGGCGGGGCCAGTCAGAGATGGTATTTGCCGGTTCTCCAAACTACTCAAAATTTCCGCTACCAGTTCTCCAGAACCAGTCAGAACCGGCTGAATACCACCTCTGCTTTGGTGCAACGAAATGGCTGCTGAATTACTTGAGAACAATGAAAAGGGCTTCACTTCAATTTGCGATTCTCCTGATCTGCTTTTCAAAGCTGCTGCTTGAATTTACCTAATAGTAGCTCTATCATTATTTTGGATATACTGTAGTATGGATAGTCCACAACTTATGACTAGTCATGTACCGACAGATCTCCCCAAAGCTACTTATGATCTGCTTTCTAAGTTCTTTTTGGGCGTTCAACAACCAACCCACATATACAGCTGTATGGAATGCCTCATGGTCACATGTCCATGATTTACCACAATTTTGTTGGAAACTGACATTTACTTCTGGTTTCTGGCAAAAAATGGTCCATAGCAAGCATTGGTTTTGCTTAATGACTTTCCATGCTCACTTAACAACTGCTACAAGAAAGGTCATAAAATTGGATCTGATCGTGTGATGACCCACTTTAGGATTGTCACAACTTTCAACCATAATTGCCAGGCACAATTGCAGTCATAAGTCAATAACTATCTCTATTGTCTTCTACAGTGCAAGGACATATGTGCCTTAAGTGTATGGACCAATTGAGATGCTTTTGTAAAGGCAGAAAAAAATAGCTTGATCTTTCTTTTGGCACCTTAAAGTCCTTTTTAAAAACATGTGATTATATCAATTGTGCTTGCTGGGATAATGGTGACCATATCAGATTCACCAGACTGGTCCAAATACCATGTTAAAGCAGTGCTGCATTGAATCTTCCCTCTCCACATATACCCATTGGTTTCTGCCTAGCACATCAAGATCACCCTACTGAAATGAGATAGCTTCTGCAATTTGGATACATTTTTCAGAGTTGAGGGTCAAGCGTGAGTATTTGCCTCCTGGAGGACCCCTATCCCTATTCTTAAACACCTCATTAAAACTAAGTTGGGGGGAGGGATGGCCCTCTTTGGGGTTTGGGATAGGACCTGTTTATTTGGGTGGGAACGTTGGTGGTTTGCCAAACAGATATTGGTTTAGAAGAGCTTTGGTGTCGAATCCTTAGATTTAGAGGGGAGGGATATTTCTGGTTATTCCAGATCTCAGGCTTCTCCAAGGATCCCATTTCTTCTGACTTTCAACCTTCGAACAGGAAGTACATTAACTGTATCTAACCTGTTCTTGGAGAGTTGAACCAAATAACAAAAGGTTCTCTGGAAAAGGCATCTTCATCACCTGGCTGCAGATCAGGATACTGATAGATTTGCTTCACACAGACACTTTCCGATCTGCAGTATAAATTAATGTATCAGTAGAAAGTTACTGTCCCAAGTGCATGTTAATGTTGATGATTCTAAAGCCATTTAACATGGCGAAGATAACTTACAAAATAAAAAATTAGGTAACAAAAAAAAATCTTTGTATGGTTAATTTACAATCCTAAAATAATTGAATTCAATGGGACTTAACTTCTAATTAAATTAGGTTAGCAAAAATATTTGGTATAATTAGATCTAATATCTGAGGAGCTGATGCACATGGGCACTTGAGCCTAGGCTAAACTGAGCTGGATAGTTTGTGATTTAACTTTCATAGAACCCATTCACAATGTTACTTGTTCATTATTAATGGCTCTAATGGCTCTAATGGCTTAGAGTTGTTATATTTGGATTGTGAAAACCCAGAAGACTACCAAAAGTGTTTTTCCCCTTGTCATCTAATGAATATCTAGGTTTTCACATGCTTGTATGAACTTTCAACTTTCTTTTCAAGAAGTTTATAGTCAATAGTCATTATAGTTACTAAGTATAGTAGCTTTTTATGTCTTCCTTATTTTAGCAACTGCAGATGTGCTAGATTCTGCTACCTATAATGATGCTTCTTTTTTTGTTTCCCTGAGAGCCTAGTGCATTAATAGAAAATTTCCTTTAATTTTCCTCCTATATTTTTATTTCATCTATACTGTTTTAACAACTTTTTTTTATAAAAGTTTTATTTTTTTAAAACAAACAAACATATACTACATCAATCCTTCCTTATGTCTTCTCGTCTGATTTAACAACTTGTGCTTATTATTGCATTTTATTTTTGTACATTTGTGTATTTGTAGATAGATGATGGATGGCAATAGATAGGTAGATAGATAGGCAGGTAGGTAGGTAGGTAGGCAGGCAGGCAGGTAGGTAGATAGAGATAGGACATAGCGAGATGGATGATAGATAGATATGGATAGATAGTGAGAGATAGAGACCATTTCTGTAGCTGTAGACCTCTAATTTTTTCCTCACAGTTTCTGAATAATATCATCTATACCGATTGAAATTATGAAATCAACATACCTGTAGAAAAAAGCATATTGCTCCTTGTAATTCCTTCTTCCTAACCTGTTACTGACCACAAACCTGTATGGTTCTTCTGACTGTCTGGGAAGAAAAATAAATCTGATTTTTAATCTGTTTCTCAGATGCAGGTGGGCATATCAGCACTGCTCCCAACAGTTCTAGGGAGACCAAGAAGGCACATTGTCAGGTCCTTCCTTTTAGCCCACCACAAATATAATCTCTGCCTGTGTTCTTCTGCTCCCTGTCCAAAGTAGCCTTTTTCTGGTTTGCACCAGTGTAAGCATGGCAGTAGTTCACTTTCTTTTAGGCAACCCCCTTTTGCCAGATACTTCCTTAGCTCCTATGCATAGGCAGGAATGCCCTCCTCCCACCTATTCTTCAAGAAGATCTGTAGTTTTTGCTATAGGTCATTCTCAGTGGCATAGTGGTTATAGCACTTGCTTAAGGTGAAGAACAGCTCCAGTTTCAAATTTGATCCATGTTTTTAAATATTATTTTTCTTTTCCTGAGCCACTTACTTTTCCTCTATGCTTGGGAGCTGGGTGTAAAGTCTTTTAAACTCAAGTGACTGGAAAAACAAATGAACCTTGCATGATGGACTTATAAAAGATTAGCCACTGAGAAGGAAGGAGGCTCAAGGAAGGAAAAATAATAATTAAAAAAAACCCACTTTGGCCAATTTACAAACTGCAGCAGACTTTTAAGAAAAGCTAGGAAAAGGCAAGAATATATATATATATATATATATATATATATATATATATATATATATATATATAAATAAATATGTTTTCTCAGGTTTTCGCGGGTGTTTGTATGTAGGTCTTTGGTTATTCGGGTCTTCTCCCACGTAAAATTGGAAGTGTCTTGGCGACGTTTCGACGAAGTCTCATTCGTCATCTTCAGGCTGGTGTTCTCGGCTTCGTGTTTCCAGGAGCACCTGGAAGACCTACCTACAAACACCTGCGAAAACCAAAGACATATATATATAAATTTTCTTACTTCTTTGTAGGGTTTATGTGTGTTTTTCTTCTAGCCAGGTTTTCCTTACGTAACCAAGGTTTTTTTGTAGCTCCAGCTCAGTAGAATCACATCCACTCGTTTCTGGGCTTTTTTCTTTTCTAACAGCTAGCAAGTTCTTACTGCTAGGTGGGAGACCTAAATAGATCCATTTATAGCTCGTTTGCTTTCATCAGTAGGCCACACCCATATCTTATGTATCCTCCCTGTAAAGGTACAGTATCAATTTTCTTACTTCTTCGTAGGGTTTATGTGTGTTTTTTGAAAATTGATACTGTACCTTTACAGGGAGGATACATAAGATATGGGTGTGGCCTACTGATGAAAGCAAACGAGCTATAAATGGATCTATTTAGGTCTCCCACCTAGCAGTAAGAACTTGCTAGCTGTTAGAAAAGAAAAAAGCCCAGAAACGAGTGGATGTGATTCTACTGAGCTGGAGCTACAAAAAGACCTTGGTTACGTAAGGAAAACCTGGCTAGAAGAAAAACAAATATATATATATATATGTGTGTGTGTGTGTGTGTGTGTGTGTGTGTGTGTGTGTGTATTATTTTAAAGTTGGATGTTATGCCTCCTGGATATTATGCATTTAATCCTTTAAATCTGTATTTGTACATTCTATTTAACGATATAAATATATTTTTATGTGCATTTTTACAGTATTGGTGTCCAACTGTATTGTACTCTTTTAGTCAGATCTCTGTATATGGGCTGGATTTATGTCCATTTAGAACAATTTAAAAAACTCCTTTGGAGGGAGGTATAAAGAAATGCACAACACATCACAATAACGGTTCCTTTCTTGTGGTTACTATAAGTTCCAATCTTACTCTTTGCACATTTATTGTTTTAGTTTATAGTTTTAATCATATTAAATATTTACAATTATAGTTATAAATGTTAGGATATGGTATAAGTCTAACAAGTTGTCCAGGCAATATATGTGTGCTATAACTTTAAATGTATTCTGTAACTTTAAATGTAATGCTGAGTAATTGTACTGCTGAGTCATTGTAATGACTAATGACTGCTGACTGAATGCTGACTGCAATTATCCTAATTGTACTGTTGAGTCATTGCACTGCTGACTTCACTTATCTTAAGTGGATAATTACTAGTATAAACTGTATATAAGGAGGAAGCCAAGCTATAGTCATTGTTGGACCTGCTCTCATCATTGCTTGACTTGCTGCTTGACTTGCTGGTTGGAACTGTTACTGTTGTGTGTGAAGACATGGATGGATATGCTACCATCGTGATTTGTTACCAGCGTTGAATTGCTGTTTATTACCAACTGCTGGTAAGAAGATATCTGTAACTTCAGACTGATTTGAATGGCTAAAGACTTGGATTGATTAAAAGACTATGCAATTGTTTTTTACTACAAAGTAAAAGCTTTGTTAAACCAGTTTGTATATATTGTATTCATTGCTCTCAGTACTGTTTCTCTGTGCACTTACTCTGCTGGTTGGTAACACAACAATATCCTTAACAATAAATATAAATACAGTTTTAGTTATAAACATTATAATAAATATTATAAATATAGTTAAAGTCCAATATAGTTTTCAAATGTGCATGGTACAGACCAGTGGTGGGATTTAAGTAATTTAACAACTGGTTCTCTGTCCTATTGATTTCTTCCAACAACCAGTTTACCAAACTGCTCAGAAAGTTAACAACTGGTTCTCCCGAAGTGGTGCAAACTGGCTGAATCCCACCACTGGTACAGACTAATATTTCATTCTGATTATCTTTAATCAATATTGGTTTTGTGACTCATAGACATATCACCCACCCACCTATATATCAAACATATATTGCCTCTCTTTTTCTCTTCTTTCCTCCAATAATGATGAGAGCAATAAGGAAATATTTACTCTAATTAGTGGCTCCATTCCGAATATTTTATCCAATGTCACCCAAAACTGCATCCAACCCTGCCAGTTTTAATAAAACTTCATTTCTGTATCTTACCCATTTAGTTTCTCTAATAGAAAGGGACATATTCTGTTCCTATTGTCCTTTATTTCCATTAGTAGCATAATATCACAGCGAGATATAATCTGAGGAGCAAACAAAAATGGTCTGTAAAGGCTCTGTGCTTGGCATGTTATATTATGAGAACTGTTGATTATAGTTCTAATTTAATTAGGATCCTAACAGTTACATTTCAGTAATAATGACACTGGAAAAAATAATACTGTCAACTTGACCATGCCTTTTTTGTGGAGAAATGTTGAAGGTATTTTTGCAGTTCATTTAGTTATATTTATTCATAATTTTCGTTTCTAAGATTCCCATTCACCAATGAACATTCTCTATGACCCTCATTCCTTTGAGAATATGTCCCCTTCATTGAAGAGGTTATGTGGTGGTGATGGTTACAGATGACACATTGGGAACATATTGGTTCAAATTTGTAATGCTTTCCAGGTCCTATACAACCTGTTATTCAGAGTTTTTGCTGATGATGTTTTCCATTGCGCTGCTCCTCCAATCCATGGATGGGGTGGTATCTCCTAGTTGCTGGGTAGAAAACTGAGTGCTAAACCTTCCCACTGTAGGGCCACGCCCAGCCCAACCAATCAGCTTCAGTCTTTCTCACTCAGTTGCTGTGAGAACTTGGCCTTTTGAGTGCTCTCTATCTTGCATTTACCTTCCCTGATAATTATTTTGTTATTTTAATTTATTATTTTCCCTTTTTACTTCTTTACTTGTATAGAGGAGCTGCCACGAGGGAGATCGCTTATTTGCTGTGTGCCTTCGGCGTGCTTGGGGCCCCAAGCTGCCTGGCCTAGCTCCTCACTGATTAGAGCTGCAGCATACCGGATTCCGACCCGGCTGGGCGGATCCGCGTTTCTTTGGCCGCTGGCGAGGGGCTAGCCTTGCGCTGAGGCGTTAGAGCTGCCCTCGCCTCAGCTCCGTTTTTCTTCGAGCGGCTCCGGAGCGCTGGCCCTGCTATCGGGCGGCCTCCGCTGTTGTAGACCAGCTGGTGAGCGCTGAGAGGGAGAGAGCGCGGCGCGAGAGGAGCCAAGCGCCGTTTGAAGGACGATCTCGGCGCCGTTCCTCCCTGGCTGCGGTGAGACGCCCTTCGACCAGATCGCTCTGTTTCAAAGTCCGGAGGTGCCTTTTCCCTCACGCTGCGAGCTCCACACCCTCAGCAAGTATTCTGCCTTTGTGACGGCCGCCATTTTGTTTTGAGACTTTATCGGTGTGGCGGCCGCCATTTTGGAGAGGCAAAATTAAAAAAAAAAAAAAAAAAGAGGAGGAAAAGAGACAATTGCCTGCCAGTACTGGGGTGGCCTTGGATTATTACCACTTATTGACTTTGAACTCTAAATTCCTTGCCTGGTTGGATTGGCTGTCTCTATATTGGGGATTTGAGCCCAGCAGCTTCTGGGCCTAATTTGCCCCCTGTTTGTCTGGACCTGCACTGTGGGCCTTTTTCCTCGGGGAAGCCTTGGTGTTGCTCTCTAGTGGACTTGGCCTGCTATTTGCCCTCTTCTGCCTCATTCAACATGGCAGACATTGCTTTATCTTCTGACTCAGAGGGCCCCTGTGATTACCCTGCCTCTCAACATAAGTCAGGCAGTAAGAAAGCTAAATCCAAATCTCGTAAATCTAAGTCAGCTCCTAAATCCTCCACTACCAATAAGGCGGAGCAGAGGCGCCATGACGCCTTAGAGAAACAGTTTGAGAGGGCCCAGCAACAACAGGCCACCCTGTCCAGACAAGTTACTGCTTCTGAGGTCTGGGCCGACCGTTCTGATACTTTGCAGAAAGAACCTTCTACCGCATCATCAACCAAGCTCGCTGCTTCCAACTTGCAACGCTCTAAAGGTGTTTCAATGTCCTTGCCAGACGTTTCCAGCCATTCAGAAGTTCCATTGGGCCATAGACGTAGGCCGGAGGCTACCTTTACACCTACTGCGGCGGGTCTTCGTCCAGAGGCTCTCAACGCACCTGTCAGTTTTCAATCTATGTTGTCAGATGCGCTGGCAAAGATCTTGGCAGCTGGCATTCAACAGGAGGTGGCCCGGCCTATTACCACTGGTCAATTGTCTGCTGCTTCGGCCCCTGTTCATGGCTCAGTTCCGAGCACCAGTGGACAACGTCCTTTAGAGTCTTCTTCTGAAGAGTCGGAGGAAGGAGAAATTTGCCCGGAGGATGTCGAATTCTCGGAGGACGAGGATCTCCCTCCTGAGAAGCCCACCTTCACAAATTTATTCCGGCCTTCTGTCTTCAAATCCTTGCTTCACAAAGCAAAGATAGCTACTAAGTTTGGTATTGCTGATGGGGCCGCTGAGAAGTCCTCGGATTCTCAACATCCGCACGAGGCTCTATTTCATGTTTCCAAGCAAGATCAGGACGTGATTCCCTGTCCTCCCTTGTTCTCCAATGTCATTACATCAGCCTTTGGCCAACCGGGTTCCCTGACTTCTCCGAGTGGCCTAGATAAACGTCTTTATTCTGCTGAGTCACACTTGGAGGAGCTTCTTGCCGTCCCCTCAGTGGACTCCCCTGTGGCTGCTTTGTTGACTTCTTCAATGCTAACTTCAGATGTGGTGGATGGTCTCAAGGCTGAGGACCGCAGGATGGAGATGGGGTTCCGGAAAGCGCACCAAGCTGTGGCCTGGGCCATCAAGGCAGCCACGGCCACGTCATTTTTCAACAGGGCTTCCCTGATCTGGCTTCGCCAGCTTCAGGAAAGGTTGCCCCCCACCGATACCAGGCTGCACCAGGACATTAATAAGCTTGTGGCAGCGACAGAGTACTCCGCGGATGCCTCCTTGACGGCGACAAAATTTGCTTCTCGAGCTATGGCGGCAACAGTGACCAACAGACGTCTTTTCTGGCTGCGGAACTGGCGTGCAGACAACAAAGCTAAATGGAAATTGGCGTCAGCACCTTTTACGGCCCCATCTCTCTTTGGTCCTTGTCTGGAGCCAATCTTGATAGAAGATAAGGACAAGCGCAAAGTGCTACTGTCTTCCTTCCGCCGCACAGAGCGAAGATACACGCCTTATACGCAACGCCAGTCCTTTCGGTCATCCTCGGCGTCGGGTGGGCAATACTACCAACGCCCTTATTCCCAGATGTCTGAGCGTGCCACGGATAGGCAGCCATTTCGTGACAGATCTAGGAACCAATCCCAAACAAAGCGTCCCTTCAGAGGCTCCTCATACCGTCCTCCACGAAGAGGAAAGTGACTCATCGCTCCCAGGCCCTATTGGAGGTCGACTCCAGCAATTCTTCATCCAGTGGGGCCTCTCGACCACTGACAATTGGATCAGCACGACTATTCGACTCGGACTTCGCCTCGAGTTCCACACCCTACCACCCAACACCTTTCGCCGCTGTCCTGTCCCTCGGGACAGGGTCCAGAGGGAGCTCATGGAAGCGGAGATTTCACACCTCCTCTCCATCAACGCCGTGGAGCCGGTGCCCCAAGGTCAGGAGAGAACTGGATTCTACGCTACCTTATTTCTGGTGCCCAAGTCATCGGGGGGCTACAGGGGCATCTTGAACCTAAAGCGCCTCAATCAATATATTCTGTATCGCAGGTTCAAGATGCACTCCCTCAGGACAGTTTTGGCATCTATCAGGCAAGGGGACTATCTTCAATCTGTAGACCTCCGCGAGGCATACCTGCATGTTCCTATCCACCCGCTGCATCGTCGCTATCTCCGCTTCGAATACAACAACATGCATTTTCAATACCGTGCGATGCCTTTCGGTCTGTCCTCGGCTCCCAGGACCTTCACGAAGTTGGTGACGGTAATCGCGGCTTCCATCCGTTCGAGCTCGGTACGTCTCAGCTGCTACCTCGACGATTTGCTGGTGATGTCAACGTCCCCGTCGCAGGCACGGAACGACATGGCAGTGGTTGTACAAGCATTCCAGACCCACGGTTTCTCTATCAACTGGCAAAAGAGCCACCTAACGCCTACGACGCGCCTCCAACACCTAGGTGCAGTGATCGATTCCCGGCTGGGTCAGGTGTTTCTCTCCCCAGATCGAATTCGCGACATCAGATCTATGGTGCAACAAGTTCAGTCCCAGAGAAAGGTGTCTCTGCTCCTGTTGAACCAACTGTTGGGGAAGTTAATATCTTGCATCCATGTTGTTCCGTGGGCACGCAGACATTCTCGCCCACTTCAGTGGCTGTTGCTTCCCTTCCAGAAGGCGAAACAAATCTCGTCATCCCATCGGATTGTGTTGTCCCCACAAGTTCGACTGTCGCTCACGTGGTGGAGGTCTCCCGCACTGCAAAAAGGTTGCGTTTTTCTAGAGCCGGACCGAGTAGTTCTGGTTACCGATGCCAGCCTGTCGGGCTGGGGAACCCATCTACAGAATGCAGTGATTCAAGGTCAGTGGTCTCCAGTGGAGCGGACGAACAACATCAATTTGCTGGAGTTGAGGGCTGTTCGTCTCGCCCTGCGCCATTTTGTTCACACCTTGCAGGGGCAACATGTGTTGGTCCGGATGGACAATGTCACCACCAAGGCACATATAAATCGGGAGGGGGGCACACGCTCCAGGTCCTTGATGAGGGAATCGGAGAGACTGTTGGCTTGGGCGGAAAGACACACGGCATCGCTGGTGGCGGACCACATCTCAGGGCAGGACAACATCGTGGCGGACTGGCTCAGCAGGGAGCATTTAGACCCTGCAGAGTGGTCTCTCAGGCCTGCCCTCTTCGATCAGATAGTGGGACATTTTGGCCGTCCTCAGGTGGACCTCTTCGCCACGCCTCAGAACGCCCAACTAACCAGGTTCTACACGCGCTACCCGACCATCGGTGTGGAAGGTTACGATGCTCTCCGCTGTCAGTGGCCTCCAGGGCTTCTGTATGCCTTCCCTCCCTTGCCGCTGATTCCGCGACTGATTCGGAAGATATTGTTAGAGAGAGCCGAGTTGATTTTGATAGCACCTCAGTGGCCTCGTCGGCCCTGGTATGCAGACCTTGTGGGATTGTCCGCCTCTCCTCCGTTGGTCTTGCCAGTGGAGGAGGAGATGCTCTGCCAGGGGGCCATCTTCCACCCCGATCCAGGGTGGCTCCGATTGGCCGCTTGGCGCTTGAGCGGCTCCAGCTACAGAGGGACAGACTGTCGTCCGAGGTCATAAAGGTGATCCAAGCTGCCAGGCGCCCTTCCACCACTAGGATTTATGAGTCTACGTGGCGTACATTTTCTTCCTGGTGTGTGGCCCATCACGTGAACCCGACCTTGGCAGATATCCCGGACGTTCTGGACTTTTTACATGGTGGTTTGGCCAGAGGTCTTGCTCCTGCCACGCTTCGTCGCCAGGTGGCCGCCTTGTCCACGGTCATTAGGTGCGAGGAACACCGTATTCTGTCTCATAATCCCAGGATCAAAAGTTTTCTGCATGGGGCCTCCAACATTTCGCCTCCGGTGATACATAGGTACCCATCCTGGGACCTTCCGTTAGTCCTCCAGGCGCTTACAACCTCACCATTTGAGCCTTTGGCTTCAGTGTCTTTGAAATTTCTGACGCTTAAAGTAACTTTTCTTATAGCCATTACGTCAGCTCGGCGCATATCGGAGCTCACCGCGCTCTCCGTCCACAAGGACCTTTGTATTTTTCATAGTGATAGAGTGATCCTGCGCCTAGATCCATCCTTTTTACCTAAGATAAATTCACGGTTCCACCGCGCTCAAGAATTGGTTCTGCCTAACTTTTGTCCGAATCCTCATCATCAGGCTGAATCATTATGGCATACTTTGGACGTTAGACGTGCTCTACGGCGTTATATCAAACGTACTGAGTCCTTTCGACAGACTGAATCCTTGTTTGTGTCTTTCACCCCTTCCTCAATGGGGAAGAAGGTTTCATCGACTACAATTGCCAGGTGGATTAAAGCTTGCATCACAACGGCGTACGACGTACGGGCACGGCCTCGTCCAGCTAAGATCTATGCGCATTCAACACGCAGTGCGGCCGCATCTGCAGCTTGGTCCACGAATGCATCAGTGTCCGAAATCTGTAGAGCAGCCTCTTGGGCTTCTGACACTTCCTTTATTCGGCACTACAAAATCGATCAGTACGCTTCGTCCGATGCAGCATTTGGACGCAGAGTTTTACAACAAGTGGCCACGCCTCAGACGGAGGGTTCCAGTCAGCCTCCCGCCCAGAGCTCCTGAATTTGGGTATATCCCCATCCATGGATTGGAGGAGCAGCGCAATGGAAAACGGACGTTGTGTTCCTGAACGTCCATTTTCGGGGCGCTGTGACTCCAATCCATACCCTCCCATTCGGCTTCCTGGTTATGTTGGTTTCTCTTTGTTTATATTTGGAGTGGTTGTTTCATGGTTGACCTGGTTCCTGCGCCTTCGTGAGGAAAGACTGAAGCTGATTGGTTGGGGTGGGCGTGGCCCTACAGTGGGAAGGTTTAGCACTCAGTTTTCTACCCAGCAACTAGGAGATACCACCCCATCCATGGATTGGAGTCGCAGCGCCCTGAAAATGAACGTTCAGGAACACAACGTCCGTTCCTTGATAGTAGTTGCCTTTTTGTGCTTCTTAGAGGAAGTAACAACTCCCAGCTGACTCTTTGCCAGGCCTTAAGAAGCATTGCCATGGGGCAGCGATTGGGGCATCTACGCTGATAACCACTCAGCAGTCTTTCCTGCTCAGGAATTACAAACTAGGAGAAAATCCACTGTGATCACTAATCCCAGATTCAGAGCAGTATTAGGAAGGCCTGTTAGTTAATATTAGAACATATACTTTGAGACAATCTTAGTAGGTATGAAGAATCAACCTTGCTTGAAATTCTGCTGCTAATCAAGATAGAGCAGGGGTGTCAAACTCACATTGTCACAGCATCGTCATGTGACATATTGGGACCTTCCCCCCCCCATTGGCTAAACCGGGCGTGGGCATGGCCGATGAATGGGCAGCGCATCTGGCCCCTGGGCCATGAGTTTGACAGCCCTGGGATAGAGTATACAATAACTAGCACTGAGCTTGCTATATAACATAAATTATAAGTACATAATTGTATATCCTGGACCAAGCTAGTGCCATATTTAACCACTGCGTGGACTTTTGATATAAAAATGTGGTATAGATATATACCACAGCTTGGGAGTGATGACAGGTGCTGGGACACTGAGGAATTCACAGGGAAGACAGGTTGGTAAATTAAATTCTTACACATTTGTAATTAATAGTCTGTGTTGTACTAATAAATACTGAATGCTCAGTGTATTGGGTATAGAAATTTTATAAACCCACCCCCTGGCATGGGTATGCCATGATGGACCAGTAGTGGGTTGCCCCCCCCCCCCAGTTCGGACCGGTTCTATAAAACCGGTAGTAAAACCGGAGGGAGGCTCCGCCCAACCCCGACATCATCAGAATGCTTCTGCGCATGCGCAGAAGAGCGTGCGCCCGGCCCCATTGCAAACCGGTAGTAAAGGTAAGTAGAACCCACCCCTGTGATGGATCATTGCATACATACCTGGTATCCATTCCAGGAAGCACTGCATGTTTACTCCTGTAAGTATTAAACTTTAATAAGGCTTATTAGCTTTTGGTTTCCCTTTCTTGGAAATCTCTCATAATTAGTGTCCTGAGGGAATTTGCCTTGACATTTGGGTTAACAATCATATAATTGCATATGTTTTAATGCTTTGTGGGTTTTTTTTGGCTTGATTATTTATTTGCTGTTGTTTTATACCACCAGAGACAACCTTGTTTGAATGGGGCAGCCTTACAATTATTAAACAAATTACAACAGTCTATGTCAGGGGTGTCCAACTTGGCCCCTTGAAGAGTAGTGGACTTCAACTCCCAGAATTCCCCAGTCAGCATGCACTATAAATATGAGCAAGTTGCTGGCTGGGGAATTCTGAGAGTTGAAGTCCACCCCTCTTCAAGGGGCCATGTTTGGACACCCCTGGTTCTACGTCTCTAAATTTAAACACATACACATGGACAGGAGCACAATTCTGTTAATGACTAAAGAGCCATAGGGGTATTCTAAATCTGCCTAAATCCAAATACTGACATACTGTTTGCTGAATAGCCAAATAAATTCATTCTGTTAAATGAACATTTTGGGCCACCCTTTAAAACATCACAGCAATGAGCCTGCATCAAGAGAATCGTACATACAATAGCATATTTTATCAGTATTAGAGATTTGAAATTATTTATTTATTAGATTAAAAAAATCATGGAAAGAAGCTGCATTCTACTTTTCCAGAGAAATATAAAATGATTCCAAACAGAAGTCATTGCAATGTGAGAATAAAATACTATTTTTGTTAACCTGCTCCTATCCAAACCTTTGAATGTATTCAACTCCTTCTCATTTTTGCCCCCAATGGCACCTTTTGACTTGTCACTATCATTTTTTCTTAATGAGCTCAGAGGTATTTTACAGTGGCAATTAAACTAATTAAAAGGGGCAATATCTGAGGAGACCTTGGTAAAGAATGTTTTTTCCCCCTAAGAAATCAATTTTCATAATCTTACATAGTTATTAACAACAGCATTTGCAATTAAAGTCTTACTATCCATGTAGTTTTGATCTGGTGATGACTTTCTGGGGTAAGTTTGTTGCTAAAATCACAGATTTATTAACGCTCAAATAGACATTAATCTAAAACTCATCTATGTTAATATATAATCATTCAGTTGAAAGCCCCACTATTTAATTTAACTTAACCCCAAGAGTGAATCACATACCTCTACAATAACCTCTATGACTCCTGGGTTTTTTCTCTTAGCTTCTCCAAATGATCTCACATTGAAAGAGCAGATTCTTAGGCTCTGAACAACCTGGCCAAAAAAGAGCAGGAAAAGGAAAAAATGGACCATCTTTTAAACTTTGCCAAAAGAGAATGCAGTATGATGAACTCCTTTCTCATTAGCATTCACGCTGCCCCCAAAAATAGAATTTATAACTATGCTCTTTTGTGACCACTATGCAAATTAGTGGTCACAAAATCTCCCAGCTCCATTCACTTCTGTTTTCAGTTTAAGGTTAATTTCAGTTGAGGAACTTAACTTTCTGCCCTGCGAGGATTGCCTGAAATGGAAGTTACCCTCACATGGCTTGGACTACAGGTGACAATGACAGTCATTGCCTTTTCAGTCTCATATCAGGACAAAATGGTTCTGATTTTTAGAGGAAAGGGAGCTCTTAGATCTTCATGCTTTTGTTTGCAACTTTCCACATGGGGTTGCAGCTGCCATCTTGACTGGCTTGACCTCCATGGACTGCACTAAATGGGACCGTGCGCATTCTGCATCTGGGCATTGCTGGAAAGCGAGCCTGCTGCTAATGAAATCCCAAGGCCTCCTCACTTCTTCACTGGAGGTTTTTGTAGAAGAGTTTGGACAACCATTTGGCTTAAATTTAATAGGGTCTCCTGTTTGAGCAGGGGGTTGGCCTAGATCAGCGGTCACCAACCGGTGGTCCGTGAGAAAATTTTGGTGGTCCCCAGAAAAAGTATTTGCATTTTTTAAATTGCACTAAATCAGAGGTCCTCAAATTACGGACCCTGGGCCGGATACGTGCAATGAACATTTGTGTTGCTGCAGAGAGCTTCCCCCTTTGGGGTCTTTTTGTGTGGGTCGGAGGGGGGCAGAAATTCCGACTTGGGGTCTGCTTCAGCCTCCTGGTGTGGGGCTTTGGACGAAGGCTGGAGGGAAGTGCCGCTGGTGGCAAGGAGCTGGAGGGCCTTGTTCCAGTGGGATTGCACCATGGCCTGGAACTGGATGACCATCTCAGCCTGCTGAGCCTCCAGGCGCCGGTACCTGGCCTTGCACTCCTGCAGGTCTTCCCTCTGCTTGGAAAGCCTATGCTCGTAGTCCTCAGTGAGGTGCTTCTGCTGAGTATCCTTCTCGGCCAGATCCAATTTGAACTGAGCCAGCTGTTTTGCCAACTCTTTCTCATGGTGACTGCTTAGCTCCAGCAACTGCTTCATGTTGGGGCCTTAAAGAGCCTGGGCAGGCAGACGAGGAGTAGCGAGTAGAGGCTGGCAAGATGCCCCTCGACGTGAGTGACATTGAGTTGGCCATGCCTACCCAGTCACATGACCACCTTGCCACGCCCACCCAGCAGGTCATTAGGCAGATCATATTAGTGGTCCGTGGGATTTAAAATTATGAATTTAGTGGTCCCTGAGGTTCGAAAGGTTGGTGACCCCTGGACTAGATGACCTCAAAGGTACCTTCCAATTCTGTCCTTCTATGATTCTATTTCCTTCTCCTTTTCCAGCAGCCACACTCTTTTGCTATTGGGGAATTCACCCAATGAGCAATATATAACATTTAGAAAAGGCTATGGAGAATCAAGCCATGAGTAATCCTATTTGTTCATCTCTTTCAGGAGATGGAATTGGAAACTTTGCAGAAGTGGCTGGGCGGCCATTCCCTGAATCCCACTTAACCATTGGCTTGTAGGGCTAATTCAACAGTGTCTGGAGAGATCTACATTCCCGTTCTATTTAATGGACAGGGACTTTATAGGATTTAAAACATTATTTCTTTTTCAAATGAGCAGAGACTTTTGGATATTGTATATGTTCTCTATTATTAAGTTTCATACACTTCCATCTTTCCACATGTGCAACTCCTTTTCTTGTCTCTAGTTTGCTAACAAAAGGTCAACTGGAATTTACAAAGGTGAAGGAGTCAGGGCTGTAGTTCCCCTATGACATCTACAAAATTTATTCAAGTATAATATAGGAAACATTCTCAATGAGGAATCTGATTCCTTCTAGTTTAAATCAGTGGTGAAATCCAAATTTTTTTACTACTGGTTCTGTGGGCGTGGCTTGGTGGCGTGGCTTGGTGGGTGTGGCAGGGGAAGGATACTGCAAAATCTCCATTCCCATCCCACTCCTGGAGGAAGGATATTGCAAAATCTCCATTCCCACCCCACTCTGGGGCCAGCCAGAGGTGGTATTTGCCGGTTCTCTGAAGTACTCAAAATTTCCGTTACCGGTTCTCCAGAACCTGCTGGATTTCACCCCGGTTTAAATCCAAGTTTGCTCATGAGACTAAAACAATTGAAGACCCAGGTTTTTTTCACATTGGTCTGTAGGACTTCCTATTATATTCTCACAAAAGAACTCAGACATAGCACCATTCTTATCCATTATATTCCCTTTCAAGGTGTACAACATTGTGCTCACTGCTGAAAAAGAGAAAGAAGTCCTGCAATCGGTAAAATAAATTAGAGGCAGGAGACAAAATGAAACTATACATATAGTTTATACTGTTCACTATAATGATATCACAGTGTAGTAATGGATTAGATCTAATTACTAAATATACGAACAAAAACAGGAACGGAGAAAAATGAAGAGGAAGATCAGGCTTTAGAAAGTGAGAACAAAGCCAACATTTTATACTGTTCAGGTCATAGTTACATTTTCTGCTTAAATAGTAGTTGCTAAGCTCTTGTTCCCCTTTCTGATAGCTGTGGCCCTTAACTCTAATGCTCCTACAGATTGTTTCAACTTTGACTAATGGATGGGACTAGTCTGATTAATTCCTTTTGCCTTGATGATATTATTGGTGTGGGAGATAATTTATGAGAGTCACGTGCACGTGGTCTCTTGCCACTAAAGCTAAGCAAGGTTAAACATAAAATAAGGGGCGTGCATAAGTGCACCAGCGTGCCTACCGTCCCTGTCCTAATATTCCTTTTTAATTACTCTTTTCATGTATTCAAATTATGTTTATACTTTTACCTGTTATCTTATATATGCTTGACAAATAAACCTATAATTATGATTAAAATGGGAATCTGGAGGGGTCCAGGAGAGGAGCCTTTTCTGTCATTGCGCCTGCCCTTTGGAACATCTTGCCCCCCGCCCCAGTGAGGTTGGTTCCAACCCTCCTGATATTCCCTGAAGACTTGGATCTGCCAGTTAGCTTGGGGCTCCAATGTGGCAGCATCATAGTGGAGGTGGTTGATGGATTAACAAGAGATCCCACCTCTCCCTCATCTTGCTGTGCCCTCCCCATCTTTTAATTGAGTTGCAGTATTTGGTTTTTCATAGTATTTTATTTATGTCTTTTATCTTGTGTATAGTTTTTACTTTTAGTTTAAGTTTAATCCTATTTTTTAATATAATAGTAGAGAACCTTCTGGGTGGAAAGGGGTAAATAGGTTCTTTTTAGGGGATTTTAAGGAGAGTGGGGCATGAATTTGTTACATTTAATTGGAAAACAATCTCATTTGGGGAAAATAGATTGGTTTTGGAGACTGGTCTTATCAGATTTAATCAATCAGCAACTGATAAGAGACGGGATTAAGAAACCAACTTGGATATTTGATCCGGGACCAATTAGGGTTAATTTGGGGGATAATCTGGGATTGAAGCCATTGTAAATTTTCTACCAATTGATTTCAATAACAGTTTGTTAACAGAGGGTTTTGGAATTTCAATCTTGTCTCTCTTTTATTATTAATAATATTTTTATTATTTTTATACTTATATATACTTTTATTATTATTGTTTTCCCATTAACTAAATTGTTATTAATATAGCATATTTATTTATTTATTTATTTATTTATTAAATTTTTATACCGCCCCCTCTCCCGAAGGACTCGGGGCGGTGAACAGCCAGAATTAAAAACACACAATACAAATATTAAAATACATTAAAACAAAATTAAATTATCTTAGGCTTCTCCAATTTAAAACCCCTTACCCATAAAATTCACCCAATTAAAATTTTTTAACCCAGCCCGGCTTGCTGAAATAAAAAAGTCTTCAGGGCCCGGCGGAAGGTCCGGAGGTCCGGGATTAGTCGTATCCCTGGGGGTAGCTCATTCCAGAGGGCGGGTGCCCCCACAGAGAAGGCTCTTCCCCGGGGGGTCACCAGCCGACACTGTCTGACAGACGGCACCCTGAGGAGACCCTCTCTGTGGGAGCGTGTTGGCCGGTGGGAGGTTATCGGAGGCAGAAGGTGGTCTCGTAAATAACCGGGTCCTAAGCCATGGAGTGCTTTGAAGATGAGAACCAACACCTTGAAGTGCACTCGGAAGACCACTGGAAGCCAATGCAGCTCGCGCAGGAGAAGTGTCACGTGGGAGCGCCATGTCGCCTCCATAAGTACCCGTGCGGCCGCATTCTGCACCAGTTGGAGCCTCCGAGTGCTCCTCAAGGGGAGCCCCATGTAGAGAGCGTTGCAGTAGTCGAGGCGGGAAGTAACGAGGGCATGAGTGACCGTGCATAGGGAGTCCCGATCCAGAAAGGGGCGCAACTGGCGTATCAGGCGAACCTGATAGAAAGCCCCCCTGGCCACGGCCGTCATATGCTCTTCTAAAGACAGCCGTGCGTCCAGGAGGACACCCAAGTTACGCGCCCTCTCTGTGGGGGCCAATGTCTCACCCCCAATAGTCAGTGATGGCACCAGCTGACTATATCGGGACCCCGGCAGCCACAGCCACTCAGTTTTATAGATGACAGCCTAACCATTTGTAAATTGATTTAGTATTTTAGTCGGTAGTTTAAAATTCTTTTGGCCTGCTTTGCAGGGGGTAGAAAACTAACATTGTTGCATTACATTAATCAGCATTCAACTAGGCTTCTACTTATATTATAAATGAATGAATGAATGAATAAATAAATAAATAAATCCTCCTGAACGTTGTTTGAGAAGTTTATCCTGATTGACAGGGCATGCATATACTGCAGGGGTGAAATCCAGCAGGTTCTAACAGGTTCTGGAGAACCGGTAGTGGAAATTTTGAGTAGTTTGGAGAACCAGCAAATACCACCTCTGGCTGGTCCCAGAGTGGGGTGGGAATGGAGATTTTGCAGTATCCTTCCCCTGGTGTGGGGTGGGAAGGGAGATTTTGCAGTATCCTTTTCCTGCCATGCCCACCAAGCCACACCTCACCTACCAAGCCACGCCCACAGAACTGGTAGTAAAAATATTTGAATTCCACCATTGATAGACAGTAGCTTGTGACACAACAGCATGGCTAAAGCATTTGTTGTGTGATACAAAAGCAAACACAAAAGACTGAGATTGGGAGACTGCCAGAATGGAAAGAATACAGATGAGTCAGAAAGTAATAGTCAGTGAACTTCACTGACATTAAATTGAGGGAAAGTGTTATCATGGAAATGCAGATACCAATTATCATGTCACCATCTAGCTGACTAGCTGTTGTGATCTGCCAACAGCCTGCAGATCTGGCAATGGAGTCAGACAGTCAGGAGGCTGGGGAGGACAATGGGCCAGTCCTGGAGTCAGGGGAAGGCCCGGACGAGGGCTCTGCATTGGAGGCAGAGATGGGGCCAGGGCCATCTGGGAGCGATGCATGGACTCCGAAGCCTCCAGAGTCGGACAGCAGAGAGGCAGAGGAATAGGAGGGGCCTGTTCCTAGTGCACGCATGCAAAGAGCTTCCAGAAGACAAGAGCAGCTGAAGAAAAAAGGACAACTCGGGAATAAGGCCAGAAGATGATTGGCCATTCCCATAAGGCTTAAAAGAGCAGCAATGAGCCGTTGGGTTCTTTGTAGAAAAGCAATGTTGATTCCCATGCTTCTTGTCAACGTCTCTTGAACTTTGTGGGGTTTTTGCCATGAAAAGCCTTTGACAGGTTGCCAAAGACATCAAAGGTTGGTGATAAGGCCGACAGACTGCTTATTAAGAATTTTGTTTTGGACTAAGCTGAGAATGAATTAATTCTCAGCTGTTTTAATAAAATAAGTTTGTTGAGGACCGAACTGTTTTTGGTAATCACTACTTGGGCCTTGGTCACAACACTAGCATACAAATAAAAGCACACACACACACATACCCCGTTCATGCCAAAAAGGAGCATATGCGAAACTCTCAAGCGGAACAGTTCTCATGTGAAACACAAATGACCAAGCTATTTGGCCTACTTTGAACATATTATGGAAAGCCCCAGTTCTCTGAGAAAGGACAACTAGCAACAAGGTGGATGGACTCAGATCAGATTAAAGAGAGATTGTCATGGAGAAAGTTTATGTGGCCACTAGGAATCAAAAATGATGGCAATTAATAGTCAATAGGAGCCTGAATGGCGTAGGAGGCTAATGCCTCCTACTAAGGTAGCATTTAACATCCAGCTGCCTGCAATTACTGCAAGTTCAATTCTCACCAGGCTCAAGGTTGACTCAGCCTTCCATCCTTTCTAAGGTGGGTAAAATGAGGACCCGGTTTGTGGGGGCAATAAGCTGACTTTGTATAAAATATACAAAAGTATGAAGGCCATTGCTTAATGCATTGTAAGCCACCCTGAGTCTCCGGAGAAGGGCGGCATATAAAATTAAAATAAAATAAAAAAAATCAATTATGGACTTAATAAACAATGCAAATGGACTTCTCCATGAATATGTCTGGTTTCTACCTACATTAGTAGCCATCACCAACTCTCATAGTATTAAAGTGCAGTTTAACTAAGCACTGAGTACAGAATTACTTCATTTTAGCCATCTTGCATTTAACTTTTAATAGATGGTCCTGAGTCAGTATGCACATGAGGGACAAATACTTCTTTTTCTTCACGTTTTCCATACTGTGCATCATTTTATATACATGGGCCCTGTGTCTTGTTAGTCACTTTCTGTTTAGAAGTCCTAAAATCAGTGGTGGGATTCAAATAATTTAACAGCCGGTTCTCTGCCCTAATGATTTCTTCCAACAACTAGTTCACCAAACTGCTCAGAAAGTTAACAACCGGTTCTCCCGAAGTGGTGCAAACTGGCTGAATCCCACCACTGCCTAAAATCCTATTGGTTTTCTTTGTAACCCTCTATAATTTTAGTAGCTCAAGTGCTTATCTGAAAAAGTATAAAAATTGGGGGGAAGAGAAGACATGACCCAATATGAAGTGATGCTAAACGGATCCTGCTTTCTAAATAAACATTCCTAATATCACACGGCTCTACAAATACTTTTGCCTGTCCTTTTTTAAAAAAATAGTTTTTATTGAATATTTTACATTTTTAAAACCAAAAACATAATAGAAAAAGACAAAAAATGAAAAAAGAAGAAGAAAAAATGAAGAGAACATACACCAAACGGTGCCTATGCTTTTTAGAGACATTTATGTGTTGCTCTTAACATCTCCCAGACAAGAAGGAGAAATTCAAGGCCACATTGGGGAACTGATAGCAAAACAGGGAAGTTATAAAAAAAGTTTCTAAGGAAAAGAGATGCAGTTGTGTTACCACCTGGCAATTATTTTCATCCTCCAGAGGAAGTCTGAGTCTACAGATAAAGGAAGAGCCATTTGGTTCTCTAGTATGGGAATCTAAGAAGAATGGATGCAGATTTGAGGGGAAATGTGGAAAGAATGACCATCCTGTGCTTTCAACCTAGCAGGTTTCCCTTTTTAAAATCAGATCCATTTTTTATATTTTCCTATTAAAACAGTAAGAAAACATAGTTGGCTTTGTTTTTAAAACCAGTAATTGAGGTTTATAATTCTATACTAGATGTAGGAGGGTCAAGAAGCAGCTATACAGTATAGAAAGCATGAAGGGTGTTCCAAAAATAGACTAAAAGCAAAATATGACTAGAAGCTAGCTGAGTGTTATTTTTGACACAAGAAAAAAAAAATACAAGCAATAGTTGAACGAAGACAAACAATAAAATTGGTTTCAGAAGAATTTGAAATGATAATTGTGGAACATAGAAAATGTTACTCAATACAATATTTTTAATCCATATCTTGCCCTTAGATATTAATGATTATTATTGCAGGGGCTTAGTTGCTAATTTGATTTATATTAGTGCTTTATAAGTCAATAGGTATTGTGGAGTTGTGAACAAATGACTTCTAATTTTTTCTCCCAAAGAGGAGGGCGGGAAATTCATTGTTAGTAAGAATAGTAACAAAGTCTTTTAGCTGTATCTAACATTTTACACTACCTGGAGTGCCTCAGGACCTATTTGTATTCATTGTGGGAAAAGCTGGCAGCTGTTAAAAAAAAAAAAACAATGGAAGGAAAAATCTCAGAAATGGTCTCAGAAAAATGTATTGTGAAAAATGTTGCTTCAGATTTACCTGTGACTGAAATAATTGTCTGCAGTTAGAGAAAATCTATGCAAATGAACCCCTTGGCCATGTTATCTAGAGCTGCTGGGTGTTCTAATTCAGAATGGATTCAGGGAACTACTCAACTTTTATATGTGGGCCATACCTTATAGGAATAACAGGAGTGGTCTGGTGGCCTAGAGATGGAGCTCTCGCCTAACAATCAGGAGCCTGTGAATTTGATCCTAGATAGAGGCAGATCCTGCCAATGAAAGTGTGTATAGTCAAGGCTATGGTTTTCCCAGTTGCAATGTATGGTTGTGAAAGTTGGACCATAAGGTGTCAGGTTCCAAATAGAAGGAAATAAAAGGAGACAAACCTGGATGGCTGCTACCTTAGTTTAATCACTTCTTGGCACTCACTGACGATCACAGATGAAAATCTTGTTAGGACTACTGCCCTGTGCTTCCCACCACCGTTTATCCATTAGTTATCACCACCCAACCAATCATGCGTGCTGCTTCCTCTCATGTCACCCGGAAGCTGGCTTATGTTTAATTCTTGAGTATTTACAACCAGCATCTAAACAATTAATCCACTTGTTATTTCTGGCTGTCCATGATGATATCATCAACCAGCTATTCCCTCCCGTCAATCATATCAGTTCCTGGGAGGCTCGATGAAGCAGATGCTGGGCTGAAACAAGGTTTGTGCGTTCCTCCCGTTAAGAATGGCAGCTCCATGCCGACAGCACACTGGAGCTGACATAAGGAAGGCTGAGCATCAAAGAATTGAGGCCTTTGAACTATGGTGCTGGAGAAGACTCCTGCGAGTCCCTTGGACTGCAAGGCTAACAAACCAGTCAGTCCTAGAGGAGATCAACCCTGACTGTTCTTTAGAAGGCCAGATTTTGAAGATGAAACTGAAGTACTTTGGCCACTTAATGAGAAGAAAGGACTCACTGGAGAAGAGCCTAATGCTGGGAAAGTTTGAGGGCAAAAGAAGAATGGGACGACAGAGAATGAGGTGGCTGAATGGAGTCACTGAAGCAGTTGGCATGATCTTAAATGCTCTCGGGGATGGTAGAGGACAGGAAGGCCTGGAGGAAAGTTGTCCATGGGGCCGTGATGGGTCAGCACGACTTTGCAACTAACAACATCAACAGAGGCAGAAATTTCTCTCTCTGGACACGATGAGAATATATCTGCTGCATATAACTCTGCATTGGTGACAGGAAGGGCATCCGGCCAATAAACACTCAGCTTCATTCAGTTGCCCAGACTTCAGTTG
This sequence comes from Arizona elegans, assembly GCA_022577455.1. Lineage (NCBI taxonomy): Eukaryota > Metazoa > Chordata > Lepidosauria > Squamata > Colubridae > Arizona > Arizona elegans. The sequence continues at coordinate 114,638,673 of JAKOOJ010000003.1, forward strand.
CAAGGTATTATGAGGTCATTAAATGAAGGTGATACCTTTTAGGAATAACAGGATTATCAGAAAATTTAGGGACCACAAATATTTAAAGATCTGAAGCAGAGGAGTTGGTTAGAGAGATTTGGAGATGTACTCAGCTGTAAAAGAAAAAGGAAAGAAAGTAAATTTGATGTTTATTTATTTGCAAAGCTCCCTCCCCGCCCCCACAAAAGCCCGAAACTATTCTTGATGGTTAATCTTAAGGACTGGATTGGATCTGTTAAACCAGAAATGCAGGTTTAAAATAACACCTGCTTGTCTTCTGGCATGAGTTAAAACTTTCATCCTTTATAGGCAGGTTGACTGTTGTTGTTGTGGTCCACTGGCGGTCTGCAGAACTGGCAGCAGAGTCAGACAGTGGGGAGAAACGTAGGCCAGTCCTGGAATCTGGGGAAGGCTCGGACAAGGGCTTTGTGTTGGAGGCAGAGAAAGGGCATCTGGGAGATATGTGCTGCTTCCGGAGCCTCCAGAGTTGGACCTCAGTGAGGCAGAGGAACAGGGGGAGCCTGTTCCCAGTGCGCGCATGCGCAGAGCTGCCAGAAGGCAAGAACAGTTAAAACAAAGGGACAACTCGGGAGTAGGGCTTGGAGATGATTGGCCCCTCCCATAAGACTTAAAAGAGGAGCAAAGGCATGTGGGCCTTTGCAGGAAGCAACGTTGTTAATTCTGTTCAGTTTAAAGTCTGAAGCTCTGTTTGATTCTGGACTCCGTGTGGGGTTGCCAATTAGATCTTTGGCAGCGTTTGAAGTTGAAGTCCACAGGTCTTAAAGTTGCCAAGTTTGAAAACCACTGTCATAGAACATCCTTGGAAAATGACTAGAGTCTCAAAGAGTGCAGTATCACACACATTTCATTTTGATCCAGTTGGTATATACAAAAATGTACAGAAAGTACTAAGATCAGGAAGGAAATGTATAAGAAAGAGAGTGCCTTGAACCCAAATATGAATGCATGTTTTATCCTGTGGAGAATACTTCCCTATTTTTCTTTTAATTTCTCATCTGCAATAAAAACTCTTCTACATCAACATGCTGACAAGCATTCACGTTATATTCACTCTGGGTGCAGGGACCCTATGTGTGGACTTCAATTCTCAGAATTCCCTAGCTAACGCAGAAAATTCAGAGTTGTCACTTTTTGCTAAATACCATTTAGACCTTAAGACAGCAAAACGGACAACACACTTAACTCCCACTTCCAAAGAAGAGAAGATATAATGTACATATACAGAAAATGCTTGCATAAAATACATTTTAAAGATAAAGATTCTAACTTACAAATAATTATTGCTTGTTGTTTAGTTGTGAAGTCATGTCCGACCCATCGCGACCCCATGGACAATGTTCCTCAGGCCTTCTTGTTCTCTACCATCCTCTGGAGTCCATTTAAGTTCATGCCTACTGCTTCAGTGACTCCATCCAGCACCTCATTCTCTGTCGTCCCCTTCTTCTTTAGCCCTCAGTCTTTCCCAGTATTAGGCTCTTCTCCAATGAGTCCTTCCTTCTCATTAAGTGATGAAAGTATTTGAGTTTCATCTTCAGGATCTGGCCACCTAGAGAGCAGTCAGGGTTGATCTCCTCTAGGACCGGTTTGATCACCTTGCAGTCCAAGGGACTCTCAGGAGTCTTCTCCAGCACCATAGTTCAAATGCCTCAATTCTAACCTAATAATATACTGTATATACCTTAACTGAATTATATACCTTAACTAACGAGGGTACAACTTTTCTTGGCAACATATTTTTTTCTGCTGTATCCCTGTGTTCATTGCCTCTCTATCCATGAGTGAGATAGACTTTAATTGTCTATCTTAAGAGCAAGTTATTGCTCTTCCCTTGGTACTGGATGTATTTGGCGAGTGAGCTTCGTGCACTGCGAGACTCCCCCCTCTCGCAGGTTTGGCCCTCCACGCTATTGAGGGCCTACCTTGAGGATGGCTTTTGGAACCCTGAGAGGTGGCATGTGGCATGCCGTGAAGAGGAGCTTGAGGGGATTTCTGGTTAAATTGTTGGTGAAAATTTTAAGGGGTTCTGGGAGGGGAGGGGTTAGTTGTGTGAATGGACCTGGGGGGGGTCCTGATAGATTCAGAACAGTATGCTAGCCTGTCTGAGGGTCCTGAGGAGGGGGACAGGGAGGGGGGACTGGATGGGGTACAGGGGGCAGAGGGTCACTTTATCACCGTGGTGGAGGGGAGGTGCAGGGGTGGGGGATGTAGAGGGCCTTATGGTATTAGAGCGACGCACCCGTTTTTTACAACAGGTGGCGCACTCTGGCCCTTGTAGTCTGCCCTGCTTTCTCGGGGGGTCGGATGTGCGGAATCCGGGACTCCGACTGGTGTATGTCAATGCCAGGTCCGTTGTGAATAAGGCCCCCCTCATACAAGATATTATTGATGAGGGAGGTGCGGACCGGGCTTGTATCACGGAGACCTGGTTGGGACTGGGAGGAGGGGTTCCCCTCTCTGACCTATGCCCACCGGGTTTCCGGGTGCTACACCAGCCGCGACTCCACAGAAGGGGTGGGGGAGTGGCAGTTGTTATTAGAGAAAGTCTTAGTCCTAGGGAGGTCACTGTCCCTCAGATAGGCGGGTGTGAATCCCTATTGTTGAAGTGGAATCCTGGAGCTCAGTCGGGCTTGTTGATTATGTACCTGTCTCCCAGCTGCGTATCTTCGGCCCTGCCCGCACTGCTCGAAATCATTGCCGAACTGACGGTTGAGCTCCCCAACTTGTTAGTTGTGGGAGATTTTAATCTCCCATCAGCCGGCGAGACTTCTGGGCTGGTTCGGGAGTTCATGGCCTCCATGGCGACCATGGACCTGACTCAAGTTGTTCAGGGCCCAACGCACAATGGTGGACACACACTCGACCTGATTTTTATCTCTGGGCAGTGGATTAGTGCTCCGGGTCGGAGGCTATTACCCATCCAACCCCTGTCATGGACCGACCATTCCCTCCTTACGCTTGACTTTCCTTCTGCCAATACTCACCGCTGGGAGGCGGAACTGATTCGTTGGTTCTGCCCCAGGTGCCTGATGGACCCTGAAAGGGTCCAGACGGAGCTTGGGACATTTCCCACATCCTTATCTTGCGATTCTCCAGAGGCCCTGGTTGATGCCTGGGAATGGGCTGTTACCGGGGCACTGGATCGAATTGCCCCATTGCAGCCTCTCTCCCGATGGGGATCCCGAAGAGCTCCATGGTTCTCCGAGGAGTTTAGGGAGATGAAGCATCCAAGTTTAGGGAGATGATGCCTAGAGGGCAGTTGGTGATCCTCCCATGCTGAATCTGATCGAACACAGTTAAGAACCCATATTAGGTCTTATCTTGTGGCAATGAAAGCAGCGAAACATGACTATTTCGTTGCTCTCATTGTGTTGGCAGAGAATTGCCCAGCAGCCTTGTTTTGGGTGACCCGTTCCCTCCTTAATCAGGGAGCAAAGGAAGACCCCTTGCAGGGTACTGCTGAGGATTTTGTCCAATTCCTGCAAGACAAAATCGCTCAGATCTGGACGGGGTTGGACTCTGATTGGGCAGGGTCCGATGAGGGGATGGGAGCAGGTCTTGAAGGTAATATCTGGATTGACTTTGACCCTGTTTCCTTGGAGGAAGTGTACAGGACTGTGGGTAGATTGAGTGCCACAATGTGTTTGTTGGACCCGTGTCCCTCCTGGCTTGTTGCGGCAACCAGAGAGGTGACCAGGGACTGGATCCAGGCGATTGTGAATGCTTCATTGAGGGAAGGGGTCTTCCCTGCCATCCTTAAGGAGGCGGTGGTTCGACCACGCCTCAAGAAGCCTGCCCTGGATCCAGCCTCCCTTAATAACTTTGGTCCCATCTCCAACCTTCGCTTTATAGCAAAGGTTGTTGAGTCCGTTGTGGTGTATCAACTCCCGCAATTCCTGGAGGAAGTGGACTTTCTAGACCCTTACCAATTGGGCTTCAGGTATGGACACAGCCCAGAAACGGCATTGGTCGCTCTGGTGAATGATCTCTGGCGGGCCCAGGACAGGGGTTATTCCTCTGCTCTAGCCCTACTTGACCTCTCAGCGGCTTTCGATACCATCGACCATGGTATCATGCTGTGGTGACTTGGAGGGTTGGGAGTGGGGGGCACTGTTTTACTGTGGTTCTCCTCCTACCTCTCAGGTCATTCGCAGTTTGTTTGGGTGGGGGGGCAGAGGTCCTCCTCGAGACCCCACATTTGTGGGGTGCCTCAGGGCTCGGTCCTTTCCCCCTTGCTCTTTAACATCTATATGAAGCCACTGGGTGAGATAATTCATAGTTTTGGGGTGAGTTACCATCAATATGCTGATGATACTCAGCTTTACATCTCCACCCTGGACCAATCCAGTGATGTCTAAGTGTCTGGAGGTGGTAGGGGTTTGGGTGAGTAGGAACAGGCTCAAACTCAACCACTCCAAGACGGAGTGGCTGTGGATACCGGCATCCCATCTAGTGGCCCCATCACTTTTGATGGGAGGGGAGATGCTTACTCCCTCTGAAAGAGTTCGCAACCTCGGCGTCCTCCTGGATTCACGGCTGTCTTTAGTAGACCATCTGACGGCCGTGTCCAGAGGGGCTTTTGCACAGGTTCACCTGATGCGCCAGTTGCGACCCTACCTAAACAGGGATGCCCTTTGCACAGTCACTCAGGCTCTTGTTATCTCTCATCTGGACTACTGCAATGCCCTCTACATGGGGCTGCCCTTGGGGTGCACCCGGAGGCTCCAACTGGTCCAGAATGCAGCCGCTCAGGTTATTATGGGAGCTTCCCGATACTCCCAGGTTACACCTCTCCTAAGTGAGCCGCACTGGTTGCCGGTGATCCTTCGGAGCCGCTTCAAGGTTTTGGTTTTGACCTATAAAGCCCTTCATGGCATGGGCCCGGGATATTTGCAGGACTACCTCCTACAGGCCTCCCACCGCCTAGTGCGCTCGCATAGCCACCTTCGGGTGCTGTTGGCCAGACAATGTCAGTTGATGGGGCCCAGGATGAGGGCGTTCTCTGTGGCTGCACTGACCCTCTGGAACAAGTTACCCACTGAGCTCCGGATGGCCCCTGATCTCCGTTCCTTCTGCAAGGACCTGAAGACATGGCTCTTTAAGCAAACTGGCTGAGTCTGTTCTGGGAGTTTTAATTTAATTGTGGGTTTTAAACTGAGTTTTAATTGTTAATTTATTATTGTTGTTTTTATTGTGATTCTATTGCTCTGAGCCACCCCGAGTCCCTCGGGAGAAGGGCGGCATATAAATTTTAATAAACTTAAACTTAAACTTAGGGATACGGGTGTAAAGGCTATTTCCCTACTTGAGTCAATAACAGCTTCTCACTATTGCAACCCTTCATATCAGGGAATGTTTTGGACTCAGGAGCTTCCAGAGTCAGACAGACGAGAGGCAGAGGAACAGGAGGGGCCTGTTCCTAGTGCACGCGTGCGCAGAGCTGCCAGAAGGCAAGAGCAGCTAAAACAAAAAGGGTGACTCGGAAGTAAGGCCAGGAAATGATTGGCCCCGCCCATGAGCAAATGCTCTTGGGCTCTTTGTAGGAAAGCAACATTGATAAAACTATTTCCAGTCAGCATCTCTTGTTTAGAGATGGGGCTTTGCCAAGAAAGGCCTTTGCCAGGGTGCCAAAGAAGATAAAGGTTTGTGATAAGCCTGGATGACTTTTTCTTTTTTCTTTTTTTTTGTAAATATTTTTTATTTTTTTCCAAACAAACATAAAATATAACTTTCAAGAACAGAGTTTCGATCCGGTCATAGATGGTTAACACGCTTACATTCTTTTAACATGCTCTATTCCACTTTTCCATTACATCTTTTAAAAGTTTAAGACAGAAAAAAAAACAAATTTAAACATAACATTCTAACATTTTCATCTAAACAAATCTAATATATCAATACAGTTTTAGCTTCGAATTAAATTTTAACTCAGTATCTCTGTATCTATATCTCATCAATATCCAATTAATTGTTAACAATATTCTAGTCTCTTATTCTAATTATATACCTTACAATTTTATCACCAGAATTATCCAGTTCAATTTCAATACAACTCCATTTTGTTAAAATTTATAAAACACAATTTTATCAAAATCTTAATTATTTGGCCCTTTTTATCAAATCACAGTATCTTAAACTTTCCAATTTAATATCCCACTTATTACACAGTTTTATCACAAGAACATATTACTTATTCTTTCCCAAGTTATCAAGTCTTTTGAGATTATTCCCAATATTATCTCCTCCCTATCTCCCCATGTTATAGGCTGATTTCCAGCATATTGTATTTGGCTAGTTTCTAACATTATCTTCTCCCAGACTCCCTCCATTGTTTGGCTGACTTCCAGCATATTTTATTTGGCTAATTTCTAGCATAGTCTCCTCCAGAGCTCCTTCCGTTATTTGGTTGATTTCCAGCATATTTTTCTCCAACTCTCCTTCTTTTGCTTGGCTGATTTCCAGCATTTTGTGTTTGGCTGATTTATAGCATAGTCTCCTCCAACTCTCCTACCATTGTTTGGCTGATTTCCAGCATTTTAGTTATTTTCCCACTTATTTCCTCTGAGTCTCTAACTCTTATCTAGTTAGTATCCTTCATCTCATTATTTTAGCTTTCTCTTACATCATAATTATCTATTTGATCTTTATGTCTCAACATATTCATAAAAATTAATTCTCATTATATTTCATAGTAATCATCATTTCCAATATTTGTTGAATTAAATCACAATTTATCTCTATCATCTGTGTATTTCATAGTTTCATTCAATAATATGTTAATCAATCATAGTCACCAGTCTAACTTTGTTTGCAGAGTATAGCGTATTACAACAAATAATAGGTTTTCTTAAAGTTATCTCACGTTAGTATACACTTCTCATTGTAATTTTTAACCACTTAGTATATAAATCCCTATTTTAATTGCCATTTATTATTTTCTTTCTTTATTATTCCAAAAACCTTCCTGTTTTAATCCAAAAAAAGGAAAAATAAAACCCTTTTATTCCTTTAAGCTTTTAAGCATTACATTACAATTTAATTACATTTAGTTTAAATCTATTTTGTTTCTTCTTTTTCCTGCCTGTCCACCTGTTCCACTTCAAAGTTCGTCTATTCAAATTAAAAGTGCTACATATCACTTTAATGCTCTTAAAATGTCTGCTCCAAGCATGATGTATCCACTTCCTATCTTGTATTCATGGGCCACACCTTCTTTGCTAAGTCGGTAAATTTCCATTATAGAAAGGGTCCAGGATCTTTCTTCTTTCTTCTTAAAATCATCCAGAACAGAATAAAAATTTCCAAAATCCATTAGTCTAACGTTAACTCCAAAGTAATCATAATAATCCAAAATAGAAAGCCATTTAGACTATTTCTTTTACAAGCAGAAAGTAAAGTCTCTTCAATCAAACCCCCCCGCATCTTTTTCTTGCTAGGCCAGTTAGTTTCATTTCTAGTAAATCCAGAGTGTTTCTTTTTTCTTCTTTTTAAAATCACCCAGCGACAGAACAGGAATCTCCAAAATCCTTAAGTCTAAAGTTAATTTCAAAATAATCCAAAGTAAAACTCCATTCATAGTGTTTCTTTTCCAAATAGAAGGGAAATTTCTTTTCTTTTCTTTTTTTTAATACAAAAGTTTTACAATTACATTTTCACCCCTTTTTCCCCCCCTCATCCCACCCTAAACTTCCCAGCCTCCCTATCCCACCCTAACCCTTCCCTCCCCCCCAGACTTCCACACAGTATACTCATATCAAGTAAAAGGAAAAACCCTCCTTTGTATATAAAACTTGAACCCCTCCCTCCCCCTTATAAATTTTCATCTTCATTACATTAACCTATTTCTATCTTAATATAACATTTTCAAATAAATTTTCATCCTCATTACCTTAAAATATTTCTATCTTAATATAACATTTTCAAATAAATTTTCATCCTCATTACCTTAAAAATATTTCTATCTTAATATAACATTTTCAAATAAAAGCTATTTGATACTTCCTAGTTTGATATTTGTTCTGAACATAATCTATCCACCTCTTCCATTCCCATTCATAAGTCTCTTGTGAGCAATCTTTCAGATATGCTGAAATCTTCGCCATCTCTGGAAAACTGGCCATCTTCAAAGTCCATTCCTCAATCGTGGGCAGCGCTTCATTTTTCCAGTATTTATGTCACAAGTAAATGCTTTATTCTCCATCATGTAAATAGTATCTGTACAGTATATCAAGAGTTAACTTATTTCCATTGCTTAATGTATGTATGTCTAACCACTCCCATATCTAGCTCCTCCCCTTGTATATATAAGGAGCTGTATGCCATTTTTCAGTGCTTCTATTTGTGAATATTCAGTGAATATAGAATGCCATCTGTGATTAAACAGAGCTTTATTTAAACATACTATTCTTACTTTAATTATTGAGTCTGATCCTGAAAATATTGCAACAATTTGGTAGCAGAGGATGGTTAATTGACTCAATAAAAAATTCAACAATGTCTGAGAGAGAAAAATCAAAAAGCAAAAAAATAAGACCCAACACCAGGGCATATACTAAAGAAATGGAAGCAGAACAAGAAATAATTGATGAATACGCAACTGAAATATCGAGAGAATCTGAAGACTGTACTACAGACAACGAAGAAATAATAGATGAGAACAATGATCAAAAAGAAAATGAAATAGAAAATAACAAACTCAGGTCAGAAATACTAAAACTTTTAAAAGATCAAAAGAACGATGAAAACCTCATCGCGAACCTCCAAGACTTACTGAAAAAAAGCGGAGCAGCGAGAGAAAAGCACATCGTTACAGATGAAAATAAAGACTCAAAAAAGGTGAGCGATTTGTCTACAGACAAAAATGCAACGAAGGAGAAGAACAACGGTCCCGTGCAAAATTTTGAATGGCAGCCATCTTGGTTTCAACGAACCTTCAGTCTAAGCGATGAAGAGCCAATCAGAAGACAAGATTCAAAATATCTGGCACGAAAGGACTTACTTGATGCAAAAAACAAAAGAGAAAAGATCCATACATCAGAAAAGTCTGACACAGAGACTGAAGAAGAATCAATAGAAAATCAAGTAGAGTCTGCAATGAAAACGCTTTTTGCAACTTTTGGGTCAAAATTGAAAATAACTAAAGAATCAGTGAAAAACTGCAGTAAAAAAACAAAAGGAAGAACAGTGAGTAAACGAACTTCCCGAAGATCGCACGCCTCTATGCAAACAGCGAAAGCATCGACGCCTGAACCCAGAGAGCCCTGCAGATACCAACCTATGCCGCAAACAATTCCAGAGACCAGCGCTCTCAATAAAAGGACTCCCATCGCCACCAGGACTCCCAAGGCTGAACCAGAGACCGAGTCTTCCGAAGAAGAACAATGCGAGGGAGCTGCAGCGACGAGAACCTTTCACCATGACTTCAGGAGCGAAATGGACAATGCGCATGTGCAAAGCTACACAGACAGCTTTGAAGCAAGAGAAAGACAGAGACTGCCATTTAAAGTCGTCGCTAGCATCCCCATGCCATTCTGCGGTTACCAATACTTAGAAGACCATGGACTTCCTCCAGTTGTAAGTAATGGAGCTAACAACATTGGGAATTTACCCAATGATTTCCCAAAACTGAGGGTAGATGGTGTTAATTTACAAGAGTGGTGCCAACAGCTCCAAGTTGTCTTTATGAAAGAAAATTTATTGTTTTTCATTACTAACCCTCCAAAAAGACCTTGGACTTTAAGATTGGACTGCCTACACCATAGAGCATTTTTCTTACTAATATCCAGTATATCTCCTGCTATGTATCATAGTATTAAGTCAAATCTAACTGTATCAGAAATTGTTCAATGCATGTTTAAGCTGTTTCACAGTGATAGTGTAGCCACTACAACAAGAATGTCTAAGGATTTCTTTTCAGCCAGGTTAAAATCTGGGGTCACCATAAGTGAACATTTAATATACTTAAACAAAGTCAGAGCAGAATTACAACTAAGAGGAGAAATAATTTCAGATCAAACAATGAAAAGTGTTATTATCAATTCATTAGACCCATCTTGGAATAATTATATATCCCATTTAGATACAATCAATTTAGGGTATTTATCCATAGAAAACCTTTCTAATAGGTTGATAGCTGAAGACAATTCGAGAAGAAATCGTTATAATAATCACATAGAGCATAAGCAATATAAGAAAGTGGCATTTCAAGAAAGGTACCATGAACCAATCAAATGCCATAATTGTGGGTCCAAGGAGCATAATAGAAGAGATTGTCCTAAATTCCTTAGAGATAAACATAGGACAGATCATAGAGATAGATATCACAACAGACAGTCATCCACTGACAGACATAGATACAGAAGTCCACCCATCTATAAGGAACATAGAGGGGGTAGAGATGATTCAAGAGATAGAAAATCTGGTTCATTGAATGGACTGAACAAACACAACAACAACAACATACATAGACCAGAAGATAACGATTGGCTCATTGACTCTGGTGCAACAAATCACACTACACACAACAAAAATATATTATCTTCGTTTGTTGAAGATAAATTTGTAATCAAAGTAGCTAATCAAGAGAAGGTCCAAGTCATAGGTAGAGGAAATATAATCTTACCTGGCCTAGGAAAAATAGAGGGGGTATTGTTAATACCTGAAATACCTCATAACATACTTAGTGTAATAAAACTAAGCAGAGAATCTGGCATAAACATAGTCTTTTCAAAAGGGAATGCAGCTTTAAAGAAAAATGAAACAAGCGTAGGTACTGTCATTATAAAAGGAGGCTTACCTTACTTAATAACAAATGAAAGATGTTTACACAATATTGATTCCAACATAGAGGATGATAATGACATAAATAACGAAGAAAATAGTAATAGTGATAATGAGGAACATGAGGTAGTTCATAACAACAAAAACTCATCCAATGATAAAAGACCTAATATAGGCAAACCTATTCATGATGAATGTGCTCATATCTTACATAGAAAATTAGGACATGCTAGTTTTCCTGTAGTACAAAAAATGATTGAACATGCTGATGGTGTTAAAATAAAAAACTGTAAAAACTATCTAGAATGCTCAGTGTGTAAATCCACAAAACTCAAAACTAGCCCCAAGCCCAAAAAATCAACCAGGTCAACCAAACAAATCTTTGAATTAGTACACATGGACTTAGTTGGCCCATTGACACCATCAATCACATATAAAAACGCTATTTTCTAACCATTGTGGATGACTATAGTCGTTATGGGTTTGTCTACACATTAAGACATAAGGATGAAACATTTCAGAAATTCAAAGAATTTTACAAACGCATAGAGACACAACACAACATTAGAATAAAACAAATTATGACAGATAGAGGATGTGAGTTCATGTCAAAGGAATTCTCACGATGGCTAAAAGATAAAGGGATGTTGCATTACACATCTAGTCCTTTCTCTGCATTCCAGAACGGAGTGGTAGAGAGAAAGAACTCGACACTACAAACCATGATTAGATCCACATTAGAAGATGCTGGTTTAGGTAAACAATTCTGGTCAGAAGCTTTACAATTTTCCAATTACACCCAAAATAGGACTTGGTCCAGCATAGAGAATAAAACACCATATGAAGTGATGTATGGTAGGAAACCTAAGTTAACACACATGCACATATTTGGAGTCACTGCAGACGTACATATACCTAAACAATTAAGGCGTAAAGGTGAAAACGTATCCAGAAGACTTAAATTCATGGGATACGAAACAGGCACAAAAGGATACAGATTTATTGATAACAATAACAGATTCATAATTTCAAGAACAGCAGTATTTCATGAACAGGCCAATTGGTCCAAAATACACCTTAATGAAATATTCCCAAACACCAATTCAGACACTGAACATCAAAATAAGAATATTGAGAAGAAAAACAATAACAGCACACGCAAAAACAAAGTTAGAACATGGACAAATAGTCAACACAAAATAAAAACTGATTCAGTAACAAAAAAGGAAGCAAGGTATTTACATGACAATGATAGTATACCAGTGAGAACAACCAGAAGTAACAGAAATCAGGTGCCTAATAAATACAAAGATTATGTAATGTGTATGAATGGAGAAATAGTAACACCAAACACTTATGAAGAAGTGCTGAAACTTCCCCCCAAAGAAAGAGAAAAGTGGGAATCAGCAATGACCAAGGAGATGAATAGCTTACAAGAATTGAATGTTTTTACACCCACACAAGCCCCAAGGGATAAGACTATTATTGGTACCAGGTGGATATATAAAATTAAGAATTTGGAAGGAGGTAACACACTGTATAAAGCCAGACTAGTCGCACAAGGTTATGCTCAAAAATATCCTGAGGATTATACAGACACTTACTCTCCTACTGTAAGAACTGAGAGTGTTAAAACAGCTCTAGTTATAGCATCAGCACTTAATCTCGAGGTATTTCAATATGATATACAAACTGCATATTTACATGCCAAATTAGATAAAGATATATATGTAAGAGCTCCTCATAGTCAATATACAAACAAAAATGATATATGGCTATTAAACAAAAGTCTATACGGATTGAAACAATCTGGCAAGCGATGGTATGAATGTTTAGTCAAAGTACTTAAAACTATGAACTTCGTTGCCACTACTGCTGACAATTGTTTCTTTGTTAAGAGTGAAGGTGATTCTCCAGAATTTGTATTGATTTATGTTGATGATATTCTATATATAGGCAAAGATACAAAAAGGAGAGAAACTTTTGTAACAAAACTCAATGAACACTTTTCCTTAAAATCATTAGGGAAAGTAAACAAATACCTTGGTGTTCAAATCAGCAAAACAAAGAAGGGATTCAAACTTTCCCAAAGGGATAAAATTATAGAACTCTTAAACAAATGTAACCTAAATGATGCCAAACCATGTGATACTCCCATGCAGACTGATTTTCTAAGAAACACTGATGAGTCATCTCCAGAATTTAAAGATAACACATTGTATAGGTCTGTTATCGGCTCTCTTCTCTATATCTCTAACTGGACTAGACCTGATATTGCTTTACCCCTTAACTTATTATCCAGACATGTCAGTAAACCATTATCATACCATTGGGAAGCTGTCAAGAGGATATTAAGATACTTAAAAAATAGCTTAGACTTCTGCTTGTTATTAGAACCCAATAATACAAATGAACCCATTCTCACATGTTATGCAGATGCAGATTGGGCTGGTGATGTCACTTGTAGGAAAAGTACATCTGGCTATATATTTTTCCTTAACGGCTGCCCAGTTTACTGGTACACTGGTAAGCAAGATTTGGTAGCTACATCAACTACTGAGGCAGAATATGTTTGTCTGTCTAAAGCATCAAATAACCTAGTATGGTTTAATGATTTATTGTCTAATATTTGGAAAAAACCTTCATTGCCTTACATCATACATGAAGATAACAAAGCTGCCATCGAAATATCTAGATCTGATGCTATTGGACAGTGATCTAGACATATAGATATAAAATTCAAACATGTAAGGCAATTATCACAAGACGGATTTATTAAAGCTATTCATTGTGAAACATCAGAGCAAATAGCCGACATCTTGACAAAACCTTTACCTTCTAAACAACACAAATACTTAACTACCAAGCTACAAGTTTTATATTGTTCTGAATCTGAATGTAATTATTGTCATATGTCGAATCAGCATTTAGAGGGGGATTTGTCACAAGTAAATGCTTTATTCTCCATCATGTAAATAGTATCTGTACAGTATATCAAGAGTTAACTTATTTCCATTGCTTAATGTATGTATGTCTAACCACTCCCATATCTAGCTCCTCCCCTTGTATATATAAGGAGCTGTATGCCATTTTTCAGTGCTTCTATTTGTGAATATTCAGTGAATATAGAATGCCATCTGTGATTAAACAGAGCTTTATTTAAACATACTATTCTTACTTTAATTATTGAGTCTGATCCTGAAAATATTGCAACAATTTACCTATCAACAATCTTGTTGCTGTTATCATATACAATATCAATTTTGTTTCACCCAATGTAAAACCCTTAACCATACCCAGTAAAAACAATTGTGGAGAAAATTGAATTTTTTTCTTCAGAACATTCTGCATGACCCACCAAATTTTTATCCAAAAAGCCTTAACTTTCTTACAGGTCCACCAAACATGGTAATATGTAGCATCTAGACAATCACATCTCCAACATTTAGGCTGCACATTAGGGTACATACACGACAATTTTTTGGGGTCTAAATGCCATCTGTAAAACATTTTATAAAAATTTTCCCTCAGATTCTGCGACTGTGTAAATTTAACATTCTGAACCCAAATTTTTTCCCATGTTTCCAACATCACTGGTTCCTCAAAATTTTGTGCCCACTTAATCATACAATCTTTAACTAGTTCAGTTTCTGAATCCCTTTCTAACAAGACATTATAAAGTCTTTTAATATGCATTGTGTCAGTGTTCCAAATTAGGCTCTCTTCCAGCGCTGACATAGAAAGAACAGTAGCTTGATTTATTGCTGAGATGAACTTTTACCTAGTCTTTGTATATTACAGATAGGGTTTCCTGGGAGACGAGGGGGGGCACATTCTTGTGAAAAGAATGTACTGGGATGTAGAGATGGATTTGCATGATGGCCAATGAGACATTGGGGTTGGAGTGCGGAAGAGGAGGGGGTTAGAAGGAGGGGCCAGTTTGGCTGCAAAATGAATCAGAAATGTCGGACTTTGCTATTCTTAAAATAAAAGTGATTCATTAGAGAGCTTGCGCTTGAGAATGAAGTTTTTTCAAGATAGCACCGAAACCTGACAGACAGCCAAACTCTCCCCCAAATCCAGGCTGGCTGAGTTTAAATCATCCCGTTCCCTCCCAGACATCTGGTCGGACGGACTATGGCTGAAGCCAAGCTCTCGGAGGAAAGCCTGCTTCAAGAGACTGGAGGAGCAGAAGCGGTCGTGATTCCAGCCAACTTGGAAAATACAAAGGTTCAACTTTCTCCGCCTTCCCTCCCCGCAGAACTTCAAGCAAAGAAACGTGAGGCAGATAAGTACCTGGGGACTGTGCCAAAAGCTTTAGAGGCAGTATTTTCTTTTGCAAATGTAAAAGATAAGGAAAAACCCCTAAGTGAATTGAGAAGGGCGAGCTGGGGATGGGAATGGCAGCGAAGCCCAGACAAGGCAGCACCTCCCCACCCCAGGATGAGAGACGAGGCAGAGGACTATCAACACCAAGGCTGGCCCTCCAGACCTCAGCACAGAGAGGAGAGGGCAGAGAGGGAGGAGCCACCCCAGTTCAGAGGGAAGTTCGATGGTGACCCAGACAACCTCGCCCAATTCCTCGATTCAGCTGAGATATACATAGAGCGGTTCGGACACCTCTACCCTTTCCCCAGAGCCCTAGTGAATGCTATCTCAGAAGGGCTGGAAGGAGAAGCAAAGAGGTGGTCAGCATCACTCTACAAATACAGGGCCCCCCAGCTACGAGATGCAGATGGGTTCTTGCAACTATTGAGAGCACGTTATGTGGAGGAGGAGGAGGACCCCTATGTGGAAGACGAACTCAGAAACCTAATGCAGAGGGGGAAGCCTATCAGAGAGCATATCCGTGAATTCAGGAGAGTCATTGGGACACTGCCTCCCCTACCAGAGCGATTGCTGGTGTATTTTTTTAGAACAAGCCTAGATAAAAGAATTTCCCAAGTGACTGCCTATCGTGACATCCCAAACCGACTCGCTGAATGGTTCCGGGTAGCGATAAAAGTCGACAGAGGGCTGCGGGCGAGTGACACGTCAGAACCACCAGAGGGAAAGGAGAGAGGCCGACCAGACCAGGGGCCACTCAACAGACGAGAAACCCCAACATCACAGCCCTCCTACAGACCAACTGCCCCACGGAGCCCACTGAAATGCTACAGATGTGGAGGAAGCGGCCACATAGCAGCAAGATGTGGAACGCCTAGACCGGGACCAGCTCCACCACCCAAAGCATGACCGGAACGAGGGCCCAAGCGCATCACCCACGTACCGCGGGAAGCTCCCCAAATCCCGGAGTTTTTCGCTCATCTGACCGAAACCAGAGGAATCCCAGATGAGGGAGATCAGTCCCCCGAACCCTATGACACAGAGGACGAAGGCGAGGATGACCCGATGGTGAGTGGACCCGTCCATCCTTTTCTTTTCCCCATACGCCTAACAGCCCCCAAAACAGGGGCCCAAGAGACTTTCCAAGCCCTAATAGAGCGGGTAGCACACGGTGCCTAATCAACCTACCCACAGTTCTAAAATTGGGAATCCGAGCTAAACAGCTCAAACAACCAATTCGCTTTGAGCAAGTTGATGGGTCCCTAGTGGGAGGAGCGTACGCCACACACTTGACTGAACCCGTGAGACTAGAACTCGCAGATCACTGGGAGACGATCCGCTTCATAATAGCCCCCAAGATGACAGAACCAGTCATATTGGGGCTCTCGTGGCTCGACAAATGGGGCCCAATCATTTGGTGGCAAGAGGGAACCCGCAGGCTGAGAATTGCAAAGGGGCCCCAACCCCTGCCGCCCCGACCAGAAGAATTCCCTCCCACGCTGAAACCCCAAAGCAGCCCTCCACTACAGAAGAAAACACCACAAACACAAGGGTCCCTCCCAGAAGGTGCAGCAAAGCAATTGGCAGCCGTACCCACCACCGCTTGTAACGCAAACCAGATCCCAAGGGAGTACCAAGACCTGGCAGGGGTATTCAGCGAGGCCGAGTGTGACATTCTGCCCCCCCACCGCAAGACCGATTGTGCCATCGAAATTATCCCCGGAGCGAAACTACCCAAACCTAAAATGTATGCCATGACGCCCCGAGAAATGCAGGAAATGCGAGACTACATAGACAAAAACTTACAAAGGGGATTTATTGAGCCAGTAAAACCAAGGGTAGCGGCGCCGGTCATGTTTAAAGAGAAAAAGGACGGCTCCATGAGACTGGTGGTCGACTTTCGAAGTATCAACGCTGTTTGCGTACACAACTTGTACCCCCTCCCCCTCATGAAAGACATGTTAGCCCACCTAGCTAAAGGGAAGGTTTTCACCAAATTAGACCTTCGAGAAGCTTATTACCGAGTACGCATAAAGGCAGGAGATGAATGGAAAACAGCATTCAACTGCCCCCTGGGTAGTTTCCAGTTTAAAGTAATGCCTTTTGGATTGCAAGGAGCCCCGGCAGTATTCATGCAGTTAATAAACGAAGTCTTACATGAACACCTTTACAAAGGGGTCCTCGTCTACCTGGATGATATTCTTATCTACACGGAGACCATAGACGAACATATACCCCTCGTCCGCCAAGTACTGGAAAAACTGCTACGGGCAAACCTATATGTCAAACTGCCAAAATGCGATTTCCACCAATCACGGCTAGACTACCTGGGCTACCGAGTATCAAATGAGGGGATAGAGATGGACCCAGCCAAGGTCCAATCAGTTCTACAATGGCAGCCTCCTCGCACCCGCAGACAACTGCAAAGTTTTCTAGGCTTTGCGAATTTCTACAGACAATTCATCCCCTCGTTCGCGAAGATTGCCAAACCTTTGACCGGCCTCCTAAAGACAGGAAGCCCAGTGATGAAACCTCGCCCGGGACAACCCCTACAGTGGGACCTGACCTGCCAACAGGCATTTGAGACACTAAAAGGACTGTTCGCGAAAGAACCTGTCTTAAAACACCCGGATCCGGAACAGCCTTTTGTCATCCAAGCAGACGCAAGTGATGTGGCAGTAGGAGCCGTGTTACTCCAAAAGAACAACCAAGGTGATCTACAACCCTCGCCTACACCTCCCGCAAACTCACCGATACGGAGAGACGATGGGCGGCGTGGGAGAAGGAAGCGTTTGCAGTAAGGTGGGCCTTGTTGACCTGGCGGCACCTTCTAGAGGGAGGCCAGAAACCATTTGAAGTCTGGACTGATCATAAAAACCTAGAGGCCCTAAAAACCCCACGAAAACTGTCGCCCAGGCAAGTGCGGTGGGCACAATACTTCAATCGTTTCAATTTCGAGCTTAAGCACATCCCAGGAGGGAGAAATTTCCTGGCTGATGCCCTCTCCCGGATGCCCCAATACAATAGTGAGCGGGAGCAGGTAGTGAATGCCATCATCCCCTCCACCCAAGCTGCGGCCCAAGTGATCACCAGACAGCAACGACGTGATCAGCAAGGCCAACTTGCAAGTGACTTAACTGCAAAATTAAAAAATGAAACCCTGACAGACCCCTGGTATCGGGACAATCAACATCTCTTGACAAAAAGAGATGAACTAGCATGGAGGGGGACAAAGCTCTATGTCCCACAGAGTTTACGCATCCTGATTCTCAAGAGGAGCCACGACGTTAAACCAGCAGGACACTTCGGATTCCTAAAGACTCTGCACCTAGTACGAAGGCAGTTCTGGTGGCCACACATGAGAAAGGACGTAGACAGTTATGTAAAAAGCTGCACCATTTGTGCCACGATGAAGACAAGGCCAGGGTGCCCGCCTGGATTGTTGCAACCAGTAGCTGAACCAACAAGACCATGGGAGGAGATTGCAATGGACTTTATAGTAGACCTACCGAGGAGCAGTGGAAATACAGTGATCTGGACTGTAATAGACTTATTCTCCAAACAGGCACACTTCATTCCTTGTAGTGGACTGCCTTCAGCTCGTCAGTTATCCAAACTGTTCCTGAAACACATTTACCGCCTACATGGAGTCCCCAGGAGAATCATTTCCGACAGAGGGATCCAGTTCACAGCAAAGTTCTGGAGGGAGTTTCTACGATCCATAGGTTCATCCCAAGGGCTCAGCTCAGCATTTCACCCGAGCACCAATGGGGGGGCAGAAAGACTGAACGCTATGATAGAACAGTATTTAAGATGCTACGTCGACTACCAGCAGTCCAATTGGGCAGACCTCCTATCTTTTGCGGAGGTTGCATATAATAATGCTGTCCACAGCAGCACGGGGCTAACCCCGTTCAAAATAGTGAGTGGCATGGATTTTGTTCCCATGCCAGAATACCCGAGGGAGCCCCCTTCCTCAATCAGTTTGACCGACTGGATGGCAATGTTGAGACAAACTTGGGAAAATGTTAAGAGGGCGCTGGCAAAGGCAGCTCAATCTTATAAGGAACAAGCAGACAAGCACCGAACTCCCCAAAGACCATTTCAACTGGGAGAGAAAGTTTACCTTTCCACCAAGTACTTGAGACTTAGACTCCCGAGCAGGAAATTGGGTCCAAAATTTATAGGACCATTTCCTATAATAAAAATAATCAACCCCGTTACAGTTCAATTGCAGTTGCCACGGCTTTTGGGGAAAATTCACCCCATTTTTCACAGTAGCCTTTTAAAACCTGTAGTGGGGTCTACTTTAAGGCCAACGCCACGTGAACCCCCTGGGCCCCTGGTTGTTGGGGGCCAAACGCACTACGAAGTGCAGCGGATTCTTGATTCAAGATGGCACAGGGGGTGCCTCCAGTACTTAATTAAATGGAAAGGTTACCCAGTGTCAGAGGCTTCCTGGGTGAAGAGCGCAAACATTCAAGCTGATCGCCTTATAGCAAAATTCCATGCAGACCACCCGGGAAAGCCGGGAGGGGGGGGGGGGTGCACAGCCAGGGAGGGGCTGATGAGACTAATCTTGTTGTGTTTTCCCTATGGGATAGGTGATGTCGCAGAAGTGAAGGGAGAGGGGCCGGATGTCAGCGTTCCAAATTAGGCTCTCTTCCAGCGCTGACATAGAAAGAACAGTAGCTTGATTTATTGCTGAGATGAACTTTTACCTAGTCTTTGTATATTATAGATAGGGTTTCCTGGGAGACGAGGGGGGGGCACATTCCTGTGAAAAGAATGTACTGGGATGTAGAGATGGATTTGCATGATGGCCAATGAGACATTGGGGTTGGAGTGCGGAAGAGGAGGGGGTTGGAAGGAGGGGCCAGTTTGGCTGCAAAATGAATCAGAAATGTCGGACTTTGCTATTCTTAAAATAAAAGTGATTCATTAGAGAGCTTGCGCTTGAGAATGAAGTTTTTTCAAGATAGCACCGAAACCTGACACATTGGACCTTTCTCTTTTATATGTCTGACCAATTCTTCCTCATACATCATAATACCAGTTTTTTGGTCCTCTTTCCATCTCAATTGCAATTGATTATATTGTAACCAAGTTAGATTAATCCCTTCAGCCAACAATGTCTGTAATGTCTTCAGCTGCCATCTGCCCGCATCTGTAAAAAGAACCTCTTTATATAAAAACCCCCCGAGTGACATTATATTTGTATTCCACAAAGTATGACCAAGATCCAGCCATAGCGGTATTTTATAATCCCATTTGAGTCGGTGCTTCTTCCAAACTCTCAACAAAGAATCTCTAAGTATATGGCTTTTAAATACTTTATCCACTTTGTTGTCATAAAATAAGTAAGCATGCCATCCAAATTCCAAATCAAAACTTTCTGCGTTTAGTATTCCAGTCTTTTTTCCTCCAAACCAATCACTTGTTAAAGTCAAAGCTGCTGCATCATAATATAACTGTAGGTTTGGAAGTTTAAGACCTCCCCTTTCTGGAACATCTTGCATAATTTTCAATTTTACTCTTGGTTTTTTCTCGTTCCAGACAAACTTATTCACTCCAGTTTGCCACACTTTTAGTTGTTTATCATTTTTAAGCACCGGAATCATTTGAAACAAAAAAAGAAATCTTGGCAAAATGTTCATCTTAACTGCTGCTATTCTTCCAAGTAAAGACAGCTGCAGTTTTTTCCAAGTCTCCATGTCTTTTTGCACCTCTTGCCACAACACCTCATAATTATTTTGAAACAATTTCATATTTGATTCTGCAACCTGAACGCCTAGATATTTTACCTTTGGTACAATCTCAAAACCTGCCCTCCTTTCAAGCTCGTGTTTACGAACTTGTGTCACATTTTTGACTATCATCTTAGTTTTTTTCTGGTTCAGTCTAAAACCTGAAACTTTACCATAGTCTTGTATAATGTCCTTCATCTGGATTATTGATTCCGTTGGCTGTGTTAGGGTAATGACCAGATCATCTGCAAATGCCTTTATTCTGTAATCCTCTTGCCTTATCATTATACCTTTCAAGATATTAGAGTCCCGTATTGTGTTTAACAAGACTTCTAGTGTTAAAATAAACAACAGTGGGGACAACGGACATCCCTGTCTTGTTCTTTTTTCGATTTTAAACTCTGTTGTCAAACTTCCATTAATAATAATCTGTGCCTTTTGCTCTTGATAAATTGCTGAAACCGCCTGTATAAATTGGTCCCCAAAGTCCATCTTTTTTAAAGTCTTTAGTAGAAAATTCCAGTCCACTTTATCAAAGGCCTTCTCTGCATCCAAGAAAACCAGCACTGCAGGGATCTGTTTATTCTTCTCAAGATATTCCAATAAGTCTATTACTTGCCTTACATTGTCCTTCATGTGCCTACCCTCGATAAATCCCGCTTGATCATCATGAATCACCTTTTGAATTACTGGCATCAATCTGTTGGCTAATACTTTTGCATAAATTTTATAATCCGTATTCAAAAGAGATATTGGTCTGTAATTCTCCGGTTTTTTGGGACCTGCTTGCTCTTTTGGTATCAAAGAGATATAAGCTGTAGTCCATGATGGGGGTACTTTTCCCCCTTGTTGTATGTTACAAAATAAGTCTCTGAGTTGTTCCACCATTTCTGCCTGCAAAGTTTTATAGTACACTGCAGTCAGACCATCCGTTCCAGGAGCTTTGGCTGTTTTTAATTGTTTTATTGCTGCTATTATCTCCTCCTCTGTTATAGGATAATTCATTCTTTCCTTTTGTTGCTCAGTAATTTTTGTAACTCTTTTATTATCTAAATATTTTTCTATAAGTCCTTTCTGCACCTCCTCTTTGGCATATAGTTTAGTGTAGTATTCAAGAAAAGCTTCTTTAATTAATTTCTGTTGAAAAATTTCTTTCCCTCCGATATCAATACTATCAATAGTCCGTATACTCTGTTTCTTCCTCAATGTGTAGGCCAACCACCTGCCCGGTTTATTGGCATTGCAGAATGTATTATGCTTCGCGTATTGTAAATTTGTTGCAACTTGTTCCGCTATAAGCATTTGGAATTGATCTTTCAAAAGTTTTATGACACCACGTATTCTTTCATCTGTTGGATTTTTAATAAGTAACTGTTCTTTATTCTTTATTTCTGCTTCCAATTCAAGTCTTTTCTTTTGTCGGATCAATCTATGTTTAGAGTTCATATAAATAAGCACCCCTCTCATATAAGCTTTGCTTGCATCCCACACAATTTCCATTGGAGTGCCTTTATTCAGATTCATTTCAAAAAACTCTTTCAAATACTTTTTAAGTTCTATTATATTTTTTTCATATCTGAACAAGTTTTCATTTAATCTCCAAGAGCATCTCTCAGTCTTACTTGTCTCAATTTCTATCCACACTGGGCTATGATCAGTCAAAGTTCTTGGCAAAATCTTTGTTCTTTTTGTCCTAACAAGTAAGTCATCTGACAACAAAATGAAATCAATCCTAGAGAAGGATCTATGTCTATCAGAAAAGAAAGTATAATCCAGTTCTTTTGGGTTATGTATTCTCCAAATATCTTTTAATTCCAAGTCTTCTTTCATGTCAAAAAAAGTCTGTGGTAGTCTAATCCTTGACTTCGCCAAAGTCTTTTTATCTAATTTAGAATCAATTACTCCATTCCAATCTCCCATAATTAAAATAGATCTATAATCCCATTGTAGTATTTTAGTATGTAGCATTTTATAAAAATAGTCCTGTTGTTGATTGGGAGCATAAATTCCTATCAAAAGAATTTGACTATTTGCTGAAAGTAGTTCAATTGCTACAAACCTGCCATCTTGATCAGCTTCTATAAGTTTGGCTGTTAATTTTTTATTTACATAAATAACCACACCATTCTTTTTTTGGTTAGTTGAAGATATAAAATGTGTTCCTAATTTGGAATTTTTCAAATAGTTTTGATCTTGAACTGTAATATGTGTTTCTTGTAAACAGATTATATCATTATTAAATTGTTTCAAATATGCAAATACTTTCTTCCTTTTCTGTGTTGCATTCAACCCATTCACATTCCAAGATAAACATTTAATCATCATTATTCTCTTTCTGGAGCAAAGAACAGAATAATCGGATTTCATCCGAAATCTTCAATCCTGCATTCCCCACGGCCCCAGTCTCTTGTATAGTCTTTGCCCCCTTTTCATCTTGTCTTTCCTGTTGTAACTTTTCTTTAAGTTGCTTGGATTTTGCTCGGGTTTTACGCTGGTCCTTGACTTCAGCCATCCAAACCGGCTCCAAGATTGGAGAAGGTTCCAGCAAAGGCTCATCCAGGAGACCTCCTTCAGCGCCCTTCAACTCCTCTGATTCCTGCGGTTCTTGAAGTTGCTTCTTATCACTCTCCTTAATCTCCAAAACTGTGGATGTACGTGGGGATGGTGTTCTTTCTTTAAGGATATCAGTATAAAATTGCTCCGCCTTCTCCACAGTATTCAAACGGTATCTCTCTCCCTTATATCTCAAAATTATGCCAGTTGGAGCATCCCAACGAAATGGTATCTGATTATTCTGCAGTTCTTTAACAAGAAAGCCAAAGTCTTTTCTGGATTTCAACATCTTAGGTGGAAGCTCTTTGTAAACTGTGATTTTTGACCCTCCCACTTGCACAGAGGTAAGAAAAGATTTTTGCAGGATATCATTTCTTATTGCTCTGTCTGTAAAATATATGACCACATCTCTGGGCAATTGTCTTTGTCTGGCCACCCAGGAATTCACTCTGTAAATTTTGTCTATTTTATAGAAAACCATATCAGGGTTAATTTTTAAAATCACAGCCAAGGCTTCAGCACAGACCTGTCTCAGATCTTGTCTCTCCTCTTCTCTAATTCCTCGAAGCTGTATAGCGAATTCCATTACCCTGAATTGCATCATAACAATTTCGTTCTCAACTCTCTGCATCTTATCATCAACATCAGAAAATTTATGATCATTATCTTTCATCTTAGCATTAACTTCTGATTTAAATTCATCCACTTTTGACTCAACTTTCATAATAAATCCTGCCAGGCCAGACGCCACATCTGATATTTTTTTGGTCACCTTCTTTTGGTTCTGCTGCATTTCCTGCATAATTTCCTGTTGAGACTTTTGGATTTTATCATCTATTTCCTGTTGAGCTTTTTGAAATTTGTCATCCAAGATTTTTGAAATAAATTATTTTAAATCTCCCATATCAAAATCTTTTTTCTGAGCTTGTGACTGCATGTCCTGTTTGCGTGTGGGGGATCCCCCCCCTGTTTTGCCTTCCTGCTTCTTTGAAGCCATCCTGCCACGTAGGCTAGCTTTTCTGAAGAGGGAGGTTCCTCTTCTTCTGCCACCTCCACAAAACCTTCTAAAAAAGTCCCCCAGATTTAATCAGGGCAAAACTGTGGTGATGCAAAGTCAAGTATTAAAAGGGGAGAGATTTTCCTCTTGTTCCTATTATTACAGCCGAAGCAACTTTATAGCAACTTGTTAACTTTGTAACAAAGCAAAATGACTTCACCAATCCACACTCGCTGATTCGTTTACTCTAATGCTGAGCGCCATATTTTTCCCAGTCACTTTCACTCATGCAAAAATTTTCCCTTCAAAATAAGAAATCAGCAAAGTGCTAATACTTGCAGTTCCGAGTTTCAGGGTTCAAGTAAATTTCGGCTGCTTGTTTAGGTTATTTCCTTTCTTTATTGAAGTTTCCTGCAGCCGGCTTGTTCTACGAAAGCAGAAACGTCCCACGCCGCCCGGAGTCCCAGCAGGTTGGGAGGGAGCCGCGCCTGTTTCCTCCCCAGAAACAATTCCCTGGGGGGGTTGCAGGGGCTCGACCTGTACCCTGCTGCCTCTTCTTCAAGAATCCTGAGGATTTTGAAGCTTTCAAGCCGCTTCACGATCGGGAAGCGGCTCTACAAGCGGCTGGGCTGGCGGTGCTTAAAAAGGCACCGTCGTCGCCGAAGACGAGGAAACCGGAAGGCCAGAAGGGAAATTTCTTTAATCCACATTCCGCCTAGTCACTGCAGACTCCATAGCTACAATTCATTCATCTGCCTTTCTTCATTAACTTTCCAAAGTTAACTCCCAAAAAAAGGCACAAAAAAAAATGTTTCTCCAATCCATTCCAATTAGAAAAATAGGGAAAATAAAATCCAATTTTCTAATTCAGTAAAAGCCAATTCTTCCGAATCAATTATACTAAAAAAATTCTAACATGGGTCATTTATTTCCAGTTAATTATTCTGTGTCAAATTTTCAAGCCCCAAAGATCTGTAGCCGCTTTTTAAATTTTGGGTTCTTATTTTTTCTTTAAAAAAAAAAAAATTCCGTTGTTTCTTGCCTGGGTCAGTGTCACTCACCCGGCTTCGAAAGACACTTCCTTTCCTCTTCTCTCCTCCACATTCTTTTCACGGTCCACTGCGGCTTTGTGGCAGCCACCATGGCTACCTACCCCCACCGCCGACTTCGAGGATTCCCTCTGGCTTCCGAGGAACTTGCCTGTTCCTCTAAGCCTTTTGAGGTGCTCCTCGTCTCCCCCTATCCCTCCGAGACAGGGTTGGTCCGAAGACCAATCAATCGGTGGTTTGTCAGTTGGGGTTTCTGCCCGCCATAGCCCCGACTGTAGCTCCCGACTGTAGAGCAAATAATATCAATAAGACAGGATGAAACACCTCATTTGTGCTCCATGATCAAGTCAGTCATCATATGAACATGATCCCATGCCTATGCAAATCTGCCTGTGGTTATTTAATTATCAGATAATTAAGTACAAAACGTTCTTCAAAATTAAGAATTAGCATAAGAAATAATTGTCTGTAAGTGTAAGTTGAAGGAGTTTTAATAAGGAGTTTTAATATTGAGAGCTCACAGTGTAATAGAATGTTTTCTGAAGTATGAATTTTAAACAAGGAAAGCTTACCTCACAGAACAAGCAGAAGAATGTTTCTCTTAAGATGATCCTTTAATCATGCTATCCGCTTCCCCCCCTGTGTGTGTGTCAAAAATTCTGTATTAGTAGGCCTTCTCCTTTAATTATACTCTTTATGTATATGTACATACATATATATTATGTATATATATTATGTATCTTTCTGATTGCCTTTAGTAACCAACTTTTAAGGTCTCCTCTTTAGAATAGAATAGAATAGAATAGAATAGAATAGAATAGAATAGAATAGAATTCTTTATTGGCCAAGTGTGATTGGACACACAAGGAATTTGTCTTGGTGCATACGCTCTCAGAGTACATAAAAGAAAATATACATTTGTCAAGAATCATAAGGTACAACACTTAATGATACTCATAGGGAAACAGTCAATATAAATCTTAAGGATACCAGCAACAAGGTTACAGTCATACAGTCATAAGTAGGATGAGATGGGTGATAGGAACAATGAGAAGATTAATAGTAATGCAGACTTAGTAACTAGTTTGACAGTGTTGAAGGAAGTATTTGTTTAGCAGAGTGTTGGCATTCGGGAAAAAACTGTTCTTGTGTCTAGTTGTTCTGGTGTGTAGTGCTCTATACCGTTGTTTTGAGGGTAGGAATTGAAACAGTTTATGTCCAGGATGCGAGGGGTCTGTAAATATTTTCACAGCCCGCTTTTTGACTCGTGCAGTATACAGGCCCTCAATAGAAGGCAGGTTGGTAGTAATTGTTTTTTCTGCAATTCTAATTATCTTTTATGTCAACATGCTGAAAAGCATTCACTTTATATTCACTCTGGGTGCAGGGACACTATGTGTAGACTTCAACCCTCAGAATTCCATAGCTAATGCAGAAAATTCAGAGTTGTCACTTTTTGCTAAATACTATTTAGACCTTAAGACAGCAAA
Organism: Arizona elegans; assembly: GCA_022577455.1. Classification (NCBI taxonomy): domain Eukaryota; kingdom Metazoa; phylum Chordata; class Lepidosauria; order Squamata; family Colubridae; genus Arizona; species Arizona elegans. The sequence continues at coordinate 114,665,653 of JAKOOJ010000003.1, forward strand.
ATGGACAAGACACTTAACTCCCACTTCCAAAGAAGAGAAGCTTGAGTCAATAGCAGCTTCTCACTATTGCAACCCTTCATATCAGGGGGTGTTTCATGACCAGGAATGGGTCTGCATCTGTTCTGACCTAGGCTTCCTTAGAAATTAAACAGCACAAACTTAGTCCCGGCAAACCTCTTTAATACATATGGCTGTGAATTACTTTCATTTACAGTCCGCAAGGCTTGATAAACAGTTTTTCAGAGGAAAGTTATCAACATCCACCTACCTCATGTGGAACGCTGCCAAAGAGCTAATTTCCAGACACAGGGCAAGGCCAAACTTGGCACAGAAACAGAATGTTCAAATCTTGGATTGGCCAGATGAACTGTTTCCTGCAAAAGCTCATGTCCGGTCATTTCTCTTTTATGTCTTAAGGGAGAGGCCAATAATCTCCAAGCCTTACTCCCAAGTTGACCCTGTTTCCTTAATTGTTCCTGTCTCCTGGCAGCTCTGCGCATGTGCACACTGGGAACAGGCTCAGACTGTTCTTCTGCCTCACTGATGTGAAACTTTGGAGACTCCGGAGGCAGCAAAGAACTACCAGATGCCCTTGGCCCCCTCTCTGCTTCCAACTCAGAGCCATTATCTGAGCCTTCCCCAGACTCCAGGACTGGCTCACGTTCCTCCCCAACCTCCTCACTGTCTGAATCTGCTGCCAGCTTTGCTGGCCGCTGGTGGGCCACAACAGAGCAGAACCTTTTAGCTGTTTCACCTCTCTGGCCCCAAATCAGAATCACCTTTGTGGTCCTTGTCCCTCCCTAATCCAGGGGAAGGTTACTGCAAAATCCCCATCTCCTCCCAATCAGCTGGGACTTGGGAGACAGAGAATAGATGGCGGCAGGGCCAGTTAGAGATGGTTTTTACCAGCTCTCCAAATTTCTGCTACCGGACTTATGGTTTGGTGTCACGGTGAGAGAGTCGGGGAATTAGCGGGCTCTAAGCTCTGCAAAAACACGGACTGATTAACCGCTGCCGATGGGTCTTCGGACCAGAACTGTCCTGTAGGGACGGGGAAGAAAGAGAGGTACCTCAGATGATAAAGAGGAACAGGCAAGTTCCTCAAAGGTCAGAGGAAACTCTATGACTCGGTGGCGGGGAACGGCAGCCATTATGGCTGCCACGAAGCTGGGGCAACCGGATTAAGTATTGAGCAGGAGTGATGAATGTAACGGAGCTTTCTGAAGCCAGGTGAGTGACAGCCAACCCAGTTTTGAAACAACAACAAGAAAAACATCTTTTAACTATAAGACCCCTAGTGATAAAATAGCAGCTAATGAGCTCAGGGGCAAGAAAAGAAGATTTTGAAATGTAATTTTAAAGAGGCAAAAACCCAATAGAAAATTGACTTTTGAACAAAACTATTTGGACATTTTAAATAACTAGATTTGGTTAAGGGATCAGAAAGAAATAAAGAGATCCTTTTTTTCTTTTTTAAATTTCAAGAAAATAATAATAAGCCTTAAAATTGAAGTGGTGTATAGATAAAAGAAAGGAAAAAAGGTAAAAATAAGTGAGAAGAGTTATTTAAATTGGACTGGACTTTAAAACTGATTTGATACTTTTAAAACCAAAAAGAAAAAGAAAAAGAGAAGCTGAGTAAGATTGTTAATGTAATTGAAACAAAATGGATACTTGTTAAACAATCAGAAATTGTGGATTGCAGAGAGACACCTTCACGAGTAAAAAGGAATATTGCAACTTGGTTTTCATTTTGGAAAATTGTGAACTTTACAGATAACAACCGTGAGAACTTGTGGGGGAGGATTTCTTTATTTGCAAGCAGCTTGAGTTTTGGAAAAAAAAGAGGGGGGAATACAACAGAACTCTTATAATTGGAATACTATTAAATTAAAAAGAATAAAATGGCACAGGAATTAGAGAAAGGATTAAATTGATGTACATGACTTGGAAAATGGAAATAAGAGAGATAATTTTGATGTTGCATGGAAGACAAAAATTTGAGGACATAAAAGTTGAAATGGAGTATACGCAAGCGGACAAGAAAATGAAGACGGAGAAACAAGACATAGAGGCTGAAAATAAAGAAGATAAAGACATTGTGATTAAATATGAATAAATAATTGAACATGCGGATAGTAATAATAAAAAGGAGGTGTTTAGATATTATATTGAGATTAACAATAATATAAAGATGATTACACTGGGATTAATAGAGAAATGACAAAAGAAAAAAAGGTTGGAAAATATTAGGGAATATAGGGTAAAATAGAAGAGTCCAGGACTTTGATAAACAAAATGATTATATTGAGATTAACAATGGTAATAGAAATGAGAGAAGAAGATATTGCAGATATTTAGAATTGAAATATGGATTGAAGCTAAAATATATGAGAAATAGACTATGTTAAAAGAAAATATATCAATGGACATAATGAATCAATTTTTATTAAGATGTTAGATAGTATTATTTGAGAAAATTGATGGCTATAAATAATTGAGATATTGTTTAAATACCTATAACAATTGTAATAATTTGAATATTTTCAATAATTCATCTATTTAAGCAAAAAAGAAAAGAAAATTGAAATGATATAGGATTATGATTTATAAATAAGAATTACACAATTGGTTTTTATATAAATGGTATTGTTAAATAGAATTTAGGGAAATAATTGGGAATTGTAGTATGCAGTAATATTTGAATTAAGAACTTTGTTTAAATGTTAAATTGCTATATTTTTAAGATTAGAGATAAGATCTAAATTTGATGAAGTAATAATGAAATAAAGATTTAATGAATATTATATGAAGTAATAAATGTAAGAAAGTTTTAGAAATGGAAATAAGATTTTGAAATATAAACATATTTGAATTGCATTGTTAATAGTGAGGATTTATGATAAGAATTATGAAATGTATTAAGAGGTATTATTTGAATTAAGATTTAAGGTGGATTAAGAGAAGGGTAATTGCTTTGATTAAGTTAATATGAGTTAACTTTTCATAAGATGGTAATAGTGGAGATGTGTGATTTAAGATTAAGAAATAAGTGCTATGGCAAAAATAGAATATATAAAATTGTGTTAAAGATGACAAAAAAATGAACAAACTTATGACCGGATCAAGGCTCTATTCCGAAAAGATGTATTGTATGTTTATTTGTGTGTTTAAAAAAAAAAATGCAAAAAAAAAAAAAAAAGAAAGAAAGAAAGAAAGAAAAAAGAAAAAATTCCGCTACCTGCTCTCCAGAACTGGTCAGACACCTGCTGAAACCCACCTCTGCTCTACTGATTCGCCCACTGGCATTTGTTGCCTATATAAAGAAAGGAAAAGAGCAACATGGTTTGGTTCCCTGGATCACTCCATTTTTAAAACATTTACCTAGTCACTGGAAAGAATGCAAGAGTCAAAGGTATCTAGGGTATAGGCAAACATGTCAGTGTGGGAATGGCAACAGTACAATTAAACCCCACCTGCTTTTTATGTTCATTGTGTCACAGAGAAAACAGGTGGAACTTTAATCAACCTGTTATGGCTGTGAGCTTGATTTTTTTTTTAACTGCACCCTATAAAACATCCCTGAACAGAGTACTGCAGCCCACCCCACCCTATTTCTGTATTTGCACTCTGGTAGGTAGATGCCTTTCTCTGATTTCAGCTGGTGACATGATGAAAAGGATGATTAGCAAAGGCAGAGGAGTCAGCCCATCTGTTTGCCTAAAGCAGGCTGCATATGCAGAACCTGGACAGTAAAATTAAGCAGAGACCAGAGAAGATGAAGGAGAAGCAGGAGATGGACTGGAAAAGGGGATAGCAATTTCCATGATGGGTGTTCAGCACTTTAATTCAGCAGGCTGTCCTAGCTTTGCACAGTAAGGAGAAGAAAGAAGAGCAATTAGAAGCAAGAGTCTAATTCTTCTTTAGGTTGGGTATCACAAGGGTTATCATACCAAAGTGCCTGAATCTGCAGGGGAGATAAAAATGGGCAAGATGGGACTTGAATAGTGATGCCACATCTATCTTGCCTGTTTTAATCCTTCCTATGGATGCTATTGCTCATAACTTTGGTTTCTGAAGAGTGGAGAGAATCCCAGAGGAAAGGAGGCCAAATAAGAGGTACTCCCATCAATAAGAAAGAATCCCATCCTACAGCTCCAAAGGAAGTTTAAAAGGTTACTATCGCAGTGTTTCCCCTGGATTGAGCCAGTTAACTGCCAGAGTTAATTGGCTTAGCTTTCATTGCATTCCCAAAGTTCTCTCTAGTGGGGGAAACACACAAGTGCTGGCATAGTAGATGGGAACAATCGTCACATGTAGAAAAGTTCTAGGTTATTTTCATCAGCCAAAGCAAAAATGAAGAGAGAATCTCAAGAGTGATATGAAGAGCTTTGAAATACATTTTTATTTCCCATAATATTTCCTATAGCATTTGGAATACTGTACTAAACTCTAGTGACTTCAAGGGAAGCAATGGCAAACTGAAGAGTGGGGCTGATGACCTCCTTTCCAGATTAAGGGGAGGACCTGGGTTCCCCCACAGTTCTCCATACAGATATTCCCCACAATGAGATCATAAGACAACAATTTCTGGCAGGTTTTATAGCCCTGGAAGTTTTGCCCAAATTGCATTGGGAGCCTTTTGTTCATTCACTTTTTGTCTTAATAACTTTCACTGATATGACTTGTAAATCGCTTTTTTGGATATCAAGAACCTTGAGAAGTGGATATTATTTTATTACACTGAATGATTTTCCTTCAATTCTCATGGAAAGAAGTTTACTCTAAGTTCACGAACTTAAAGAAAAACCTACTGTTGGAAATAAGCAACAAATAAGCAACCTTGAGCCTGGATAGCTCTGCAGACAAAGGCACTGTAATTTAACATCAGCTGTCTGCAATTAAAGTAAGTTCGAACCTTGCCAGGCTCAAGGTTGACTCAGCCTTCCATCCTTTCTATGGTAGGTAAATTGAGGACCCAGTTTGTGGGGGAAATAAGCTGACTTTGTATAAAATATACAAAAGGATGAAGGCTATTGCTTAACGCACTGTAAGCCGCCCTGAGTCTCCGGAGAAGGGCGGCATATAAATCAAATAAATAAATAAAAAAAAGAGATTAGAATTTTGATTTTGGAGTGTTTTAAACAGACCAAGGGGCCACCTTGATTGGAAATTAGATTTTGAAGTAAGAATATTTCCTGTGGTTTGTTAAAATCCTATTTAAAATATATATTTTAAATTTCAGTGTGAGAAATGTTTCCCAGGGAAAATGTGAATTGGAGAAAAATATAAATAAAAATATACACAGACTTCAGAGGATAATTAGAACTGCAGAAAAAACAGTTACTACCAACCTGCATTTCACTGAGGGCCTGTATACTGCACGAGTCAAAAAGAGGGCTGTGAAAATATTTACAGACCCCTCGCATCGTGGACATAAACTGTTTCAACTCCTATCCTCAAAATGACACTATAGAGCACTGCACACCAGAACAACTAGACACAAGAACAGTTTTTTCCCAAATGCCATCATTCTGCTAAACAAATAATTCCCTCAACACTGTCAAACTAGTTACTAAGTCTGCATTACTATTAATCTTCTCATTGTTCCTATCACCCATCTCCTCCCACTTATGACTGTGACTGTAACCTTGTTGCTGGTATCCTTAAGATTTATATTGATTGTTTCCCTATGAGTATCATTAAGTGTTGTACCTTATGATTCTTGACAAATGTATATTTTCTTTTATGTACTCTGAGAGTGTATGCACCAAGACAAATTCCTTGTGTGTCCAATCACACTTGGCCAATAAAGAATTCTATTCTATTCTATTCTATTCTATTCTATTCTATTCTATTCTATTCTATAAGAGGAGACCTTAAAAGTTGGTTACTAAAGGCAATCAGAAAGAACTAAAGAGTATAATTAAAGGAGAAGGCCTACTAATACAGAATTTTTGTTACACACACACACACACACAGAGAGAGAGAGAGGGAAGTGGATAGATGATTAAAGGATCATCTTAAGAGAAAAATTCTTCTGCTTGTTCTGTAAACAAACTTTTCTTGTTTACTTCAGAAAACATTCTATTACACTGTGAGCGCTCAATATTAAAACTCCTTATTAAAACTCCTTCAAGTTACACTTTGAACACCATACAATTATTTCTTAATTTCTAATTCTTAATTTTGAAGAACGTTTTGTACTTTTGTAATTTTGTACTTAATTATCTGATGATTAAATAACCACAGGCAGATTTGCATAGGCATGAGATCATGTTCATATGATAACTGACTTGGCCATGGAGCACAAATGAGGTGTTTCATCCTGTCTTACTGATATTATTTGCTCTCAAAGCAGTGATTCTTCATCCTCCCAAATGGTTTTCACAAGAGTCTTGTGGGACATCCTGGCTTCCATGTACTGGAAAGTGAACCATGTTTCAAAGCTGTGATACTTTAGTATAATAATGGACCCCTGCATGTTTTCAGAAGGTACAGTGAACTAAATTAACAGACTATGAAATGAATTAGATTCATCCTCTGTTAAAATTGGCTTGTGAAATTTACTAGTGAGAGGGCAGAGAGGGTGATGGGGGACAGCAAGGTGGCCTTCAATTTCTTGTGTGGAATTGGTGAGTAAACAAAAAGAAGAAGAAGAAGGCCACACATTTGTAATAGACTACTGTTGTGACCTAGGCTCACTTAGTCATTAAAAGACACAATTAGTCTTAAACAAACCTTTTTTATTATAACAGTTGAGAATTACTTCATTCCCAGTTTAGTTCAAATTAATTCCAAAACAAGTCCTTCAGAAAAAGTCATCTGGGCTTATTACAAACCTTTATCTTCTTTGGCACCTTGGCAAAGGCCTTTCTTGGCAAAGCCCCCCGAAGTTCAGAAACAAGAGACGCCGACTGGAAACATATTTATCAATGTTGCTTTCCTACAAAGAGCCCAAGAGCCTTTGCTGCTCTTTTAAGCCTCATGGGAGGGGCCAATCATTTCCTGGCCTTACTTCCAAGTCGTCCTTTTTGCTTTAGCTGCTCTTGCCTTCTGGCAGCTCTGTGCAAGCGTGCACTAGGAACAGGCCCCTCCTGTTCCTCTGCCTCTCTGCTGTCTGACTCTGGAAGCTCCGGACTCCGCGCATCACTCCCAGATGGTCCTGGCCCCATCTCTGCCTCCGACACAGAGCCCTCGTCTGGGTCTTCCCCTGACTGCATTGTCCTCCCCAGCCTCCTCACTGTCCGACTCCACTGCCAGCTCTGCAGGCTGCTGGTGGATCACAACAACTACAGGAATATAGATTCAGAATAAATCATCTATAAACCAACCTTTTCCCAAACAGTACAAACCAACCAGTGAACTTTCTTTGCCTTTTCTAAGAACATAGTACTTCTATCTGATGGATAAATGCCCCTCATGTTGAGCAACATTTTAGTTCATAGAATCATAGGATTGGAAGGCGAGCTTAGAGGTCTTCTAGTGCAATCCTTTACCCAGAGCAGTAATCCTTCCTAGAGAAATGGTTGCCCAATCTGTTCTTGAGAACTTTCAGCAATGGCACACCCACAACTTCAAGAGGCAAGCTGTTCCACTGACTAACCATTCTCACTGTCAAGAAATCTCTCCTTAGTTCCAGGTTGGATTTTCCTCTGATGAGCTTCTACCAATCTGGTCAACTGGGCAGTCTGACACTGCCCAGAAAAGTTCATGGCTTAAGAGATGCAAACAATTTACAGAACTGGAAAAGAAGAATTGGGGTTCTTAGCAGTGGGCAGAAGATGACTTTTGCTGGAAAGCATTGCCTAATTCCCTTCAGGGCACTGGTGGCAGCAGGAACGGGACATTCCCCCTTTCCATTAGTCTCTACCATCTATTGACATCTTGATCTGGATCAGCAACATTTTCAGAAATCCATATTATAAGACACTATTGATAATTAATAAATCTTATGAAACAGAAATATCTATAATTAGCCTGATTAAATAGTTGTTTAACAGTAAATCAATTTGGTATATGAATTTTAAAGAATGAATGGAATAAGGAATTAGAGATTTTCATTTCATCTAAATAATGCACACCTTAAAGTCTGTATCAAAACATATGTGTCTTAAACTACACCTTATTAAATAAAATATAATATTTTGGATTTGTGCTTTTATAGAAAAGGAATGAGAACAACAATTGGACTGTAGGAGATAATAATATAACTACATTAAAATGTGTTTTGTGATCGTCTAAGGTTGTTGTATTTCAGGTAGAAGCCGCTACATATATACTGCATTTTCTGGCTTCATGATTCTGTGATAAGGAGCCAGGAAAGAAATATAATGAACAATAGTTAGCAAAAAAACAAAAAAAAAGAAAAAAAAAAGAAGAAGAAAAAAAAAGAAAGACTGCAGAAGATATGACAGCTGTCTTCAACTATAAGCTGTCATGTATGGTAAATGATGAGGCAGGATTCTTCAAAACTATTCCAGAAGGTAGGACAAATAAGCTAAACAACTAATTCCCACAACACACTCAAATTACCTATTAGGGCTATATCACTATTATCCTTCTCATCTTTTCTATTATCTATTTCCTTATCTTCTTATGAGTATAACTTTGTTGCTTTTGTCTAATGATTTATATTAATTGCTTTATTTAGTATCCTAGTATGATGTATGTTGCTTGCATATTTAGTATCCTATGACTAACACTAAGTGTTGTATTTTATGATTTATGATGAATGTATTTTATGATGATTATGATTATGATTATGATTATATGACTTGTTGCTTGTATGTATAGTGAGAGGTATGCACCGGAGAAAAATTCCTTGTGTATCCAATCACACTTGGCCAATAAAGAATTCTATTCTATAATGAAAATTTTCATTGAAACCCAGGAACAAATGACCTAATGGTAGGAGTCATTCAGCAGTGTGGGAAACTGTTTCAGAAGATGTGGACTTGCTAAAGAAGTTTACATATTTAAGATAAAACAAGCTGAAGTACATTTCCCTGAGGCTCTCTGCAGTCTCAAAGGTCTGACAGGAGTTTCCTATTTTGAGCTGAGAAAAAGAGAAAAGCTATAAAACAGGTTTATTTCAGTACAAAAAAGAGCAAATTCTAAAATATATATATGTAAATTGCTGTGCCATTTTTGTTGATTGTACAACTAACAGCTTCATTTGGTTGCCAAGATGATTTTCTAATGTTTTATACTCAAAAAGTTGCCTTAGCCAATAAACAAACATCTTATTTTTTTCATTTTTCATAAGAAATATGTTTGCACATTTATAGGATGAGATTTACAAAGAATGTTTGTATTTTTAGCATGTTTAATATGGAATTAATTTGTATGCACAAGAATATTTTGGTGTTTTTTCCATTAAATATTCTTTAATGGAGGACTATGGAAAAGTCACTAAAAGTCACCTTCCATACATCCATCTGTCACAGTACTAGACAACACAGTATCAACAGTAGAGACCTTCAAATTTCTAGGTTCTACCATATCACAAGATCTAAAATGGACACCTAACATCAAAAACGCACAACAAAGAATGTTCTTTCTGCACCAACTCAGAAAGCTCAAACTGCCCAAGGAGCTGCTGATCCAGTTTTACAGAGGAATTATTGAGTCTGTCACCTGCACCACTATAACTATTTGGTTTGGTTCTGCAACCCAACAAGACAGGCACAGACGTCAGAGGATAATTAGAACTGCAGAAAAAACAATTGCTACCAACCTCCCTTCCATTGAGGACCTGTATACTGCAAGAGTCAAAAAGAAGACTGTGAAAATATTCACAGACCCCTCACATCCTGGACATAAACTGTTTCAATTCCTACACTCAAAACAACGCTTTAGAGCACTGCACACCAGAACAACTAGACACAAGAACAGTTTTTTCCCGAATGCCATCACTCTGCTAAACAAATAATTCCCTCAACACTGTCAAGCTATTTACTAAGTCTTCACTACTATTAATCTTCTCATCTTCTCATTGTTCCATCACCCATCTCCTCCCACTTATGACTGTATGACTGTAACCTTGTTGCTGGTATCCTTACGATTTATATTGATATTGTTTCCTGATTGCTTATTTGTAACCTATGACTATCATTAAGTGTTGTACCTTATGATTCTTGATGAATGTATCTTTTATTTTATGTACACTGAGAGCGTATGCACCAAGACAAATTCCTTGTTTGTCCAATCACACTTCTTGGCCAATAAAAATTCTATTTTATTCCATTCCATTCCATTCTATTCTAAAAACCAGCTTAAACTTTGTCCCATTGATTCTTATCTCCTATTCCATTACAGGTTCACTTAGTGACTCTTCAAAGTTACAGCGGCACTGAAAAAAGTGACTTATGACCATTTTTCAGACTTACAATCATTGCAGCTTCCCCATGGTCAAGTGATTTACGTTTCGATGCTTGGCATTTATGACGGTTCCAGTGTCCTGGAGTCATGTGATCATCTTTTCTGATCTTCTGACAAGTCAATGGGGAAACCGGATTTAGTTAACAACCGTGTTACTAATTTAACAACTGCATTGACTCACTTAACAAATGTTTCATTTAGCAACATACATTTTGGGCTCAATTGTGATCACAACTTGAGGACTACCTGTATTTTTCATACATTAGTTCAAAGATATCCCCAACATGTAGATAGGTAACCATACAATATTTTCAGGACCATCATTATAACAATACTTCTTTGTCCCTTGAAGGATGTTGTGAAACCTGGCTTAATAGCAGTAACTGTGAGAGGGATCTTGGCATCTTAGTAAACAATCAATTAAATAGGAGTCATCAGTGTGTGGCAACATCCAAAAAAGCCAATGCAATCCTAAATTGCATTAACAGAGGGATACATATAATCAAGATCAAGTGAGGTACTAATGCCACTGTATAAAGTCTTAATAAGATCCCACCTAGAATACTGCATCCAGTTTTGGTCACTACACCACAAAAAAGATGTTGACTCTAGAACGGGGGTGTCAAACTCACATCGTCATGGCAGCATCATGTGACATATCACAACTTTTTTCCCCTTTGCCAAACCGGGCATGGGCATGACCAGTGCGTGACACATTCGGTCCGTGGGCCATGAGTTTGACAGCTCTGCTCTAGAAAAAGTGCAGACAAGAGCAACCAAGATGATTGGAGGACTGGAGGCTAAAACATATGAAGAACAGTTACACGAACTGGGCATAATTAGTCTAGTGAATAGAAGGACCAGGGATGACATGATAGCAGCGCTCCAATATTTGAGGGACTGTCTCAGAGAGAAGGGGGTCAACCTGTTTTCCAAAGCATCTGAAGGCCAGACAAGGAATAATGGATGGAAACTGAACAAGGAGAGATTCAGTCTAAAAATAAGGAGAAGTTGTCTGACAGTGAAAATTATCAATCAATGGAACAGCTTGCCTTCAGAGGTTGTGGGATCTTCAACATTGGAAGCTTTCAAGAAGAGAGTCAATAGCTATCTGTCAGAAATCTTACAGGGTCTCCTGCTTTGTGGGGGGTTGGACTAGATGACCTACAAGAACTCTGTTATTCTGTGCTTCTAATATTTTACCTGCCATGCTGAATCTGTGATACTCAACTTCAAATGATTTTTTTAAATTATTATTATTATTATTATTATTATTATTATTATTATTATTATTATTGCATTTTTGCAAAATGCTCCAAACCAGTACTGCACTGTTTGGGCCCCATTCCCTGGGGTCAAGCCCAACTGAATTCAGTGGGGCTCCTGAGAAGGCAACCCTAAGATTTCGCATTGAAAATCAGTGCAGCTCTTCAACCGTCTGCACCGAAACCCAATGACAACCGGGACTGCAGCTTTAACATGCCCATTCCCGTTCCCCCGTTTCATTACAATTATTCATCGTGAGCTTTTTGTTTTATCTTAGGTGTGGAGAAATAGCTGACCCGGAACCGGACTTTGGCGTTAAAAACCTGCCAGGCTACCCTTGAATTTGACTCAAAGGCAAACCCAACTGGGTTTATTCGGAGATGATATTCTAAACAAAGGAACAGAGGCGGGAACTGGTTTTCAGAGCGTCATAATTAACTATCGCGCTGGTGCCCGGCGCGCTACCTACAGTACATCCATCTCTTGTCTTTAGCCAACCCATTCGCCTTTTCTGTCGGAGGGTAAGGAAACCACGCGCCAGCCTTGCCTTTAACACGCTGCGAAGCAGAAAAAGACCGGCCAAAGGAGGTGCCGGGGAGCAGGTTATTCGTGGGGCTGAAGTCGCTGCAGCGCTCAGGTAGATTGCCGGAACAGGGTGGGCACGGCGGGCAGCCCCCCTAACGGAGGTCTCCGCAATGCAAAATAGGGAGCGGGGAGGCTGGCTTGGCTATGGTTAGGAACGGGAGTCACAATGCAGGCTGGCTTGGCTACTGTTAGGAACAGGAGGAAGCAAATGAATGAGACCGAGAAGGCGCTTAACAGTGAGGGATGCCGGAGCTGACGTTGCGCCACTGGCTAGCCGGATTAGCAGTGTGTGGGTTTTTCACCGGGGAGTAAAGGACCCTGGGACCCCCCCACCCGAGGCCCGGCAGCCACCGGCAACCCTCCTTTGGAAGCCGGGCCGTGGCGGGGGGCGCTTCCTCGGCGGAGCCGATTCCCGGTTTCCTAAGCTCCCCCCCCCCCCCCCCCGGGTGGCCCCGCCGGCAGCGGGTCCATCGCGAGGCAGGGTTTGGCGCCGCTGCTGGATGGCTTGGCAGAGACTTTAGGCCCTTTTCAGATTCATCCCTCGGCCTTCTCAAGGGTTACAGTTGCCGAGTCTGGCGCGCAATCTGGTGCGCCCTACTTAAGGGAGCGATCCGGTCGTGCGAAGGACCGGGTGGGTAGCGGTGGAGAAACCTAATTCCCCCTTAAACGTCGCTCGTTAAAGTCGGGCTGGGACTGGTAGCAGGTGCTGCTTTCCTTCTGAACACGCGACCGTGGATGCAGACGAGGCCTCTGCCTTAATGCGTGCTTAAAAGTTGCCAAACTGCTTGGGGATTTGAGAGAACAAAATCGGACGCGAATCAGTTATAATAGAAAATCGGTGAAAAGGTCACGGATAGTCCGAAGGGATTGTTTACCAACCCTCTCTCAGTGAAACCCAGTAACTTGCTGCGGCAGATTTTTATGAAAAGAGCCCCTCAAGGTCCGTTCCCACCTCACACAGCCATACTGCATTACAACTTCCAATAGAAGAAAATATATGAGTTCAGGGTTGAACTGTGGAGTCCTTGGTACTCTCTGGGCTTGGTTGCTCACTTACACAACTAGGGAATCATTCCTACTGCACTGATGATATTATCTATTTGGGTCCGACACAAATAAACCAAGCTGAGAAAGCCTGGAGGATTCCTCCTTACACCATCTCCTTACCTTACTTGGAAGGCATTGATTCGTGAAAGCTGTTACCTTTAAGGAAGAGAAAAAAAGTCACATAACAGACTTAATACATACATACATACAAATAAGTTAATGGACCTGTATGTATTATGCATCAGACACAATTGGCAGAAAGAATTATAATACTTAACTTGTGTTATTCTCGGAACATCGGATTGTGCTTCCATTGAGAAATGAGTCTAAAGTCCCAAGTATCTCATTCTCTTTTTATGGTAGCCTTTCCCAGTTTGGTTGAGATTAGCTGAGATCTGCAGAAGTCTTGGCAGTTGGAAACAGTTCCAGCTTGCCTTTTAAAGATATTGCTGTCATGATATTATTTTGCATTTAGTGTGGTTTCAAAAACCCAGCATGCCCTGGGCTGTAGGGTTCAGAGATGGTGACCTTTCTTGAAGTCCTCACACAACTATTTATGTGGGAAGGGAAGTTTATCTTGCTACTAATAGTGAGACACACACAGTTCCAAGTCATTAAAAAAAACTTTAAAGAAGAAGAAAAATTAATAGTGTAGAATATTCAGTATAATAATCTCTTTTATTTTCCATGTTGCCCCGCTTTTTAAAGTTGTTTCACCCCGTGCAAAGATTATAGCTGTGCTGTGTTGGTGTTGCCTGTAGTTAATCTGCAAAAGTGTGAATAGCCAATGTGTAAATTAATCACACAGCTGGCATATAGAGTACTAAAAATTAAATATAACACTAATGTAATTATAGTGTAAAGTGTAAAAACTTGTAGTGTAAAGCTACAATTTTCTGCATATATTACTGGATGCACCTGCTGTGATAAGATGGCTTCAGTGGTAGCAAAATAGTAATGGTTGCTAACTAATGGTTTAGGGTCAGAGGAAGCATGATCTAAAACAGGGGTGTTAAACTCACGTTGTCACGGCGTCGTCACGTGACGTATCGGAACTTTCCCCCCTTCGCTAAACTGGGTGTGGGCGTGGCCAGCGTGTGCCGCATCTGGCCCGTAGGCCAGGAGTTTGACAGCCCTGATTTAGAATATCCCTGCAATTGGAGGAGCAGAGGAAGAGGGCTGTTGCTATATTTCTTCCTTGTAGGTTTTTGATTTAATCCAGCAGAATATTCAAAAACATGATGAATTTGTTTTTGAGTTACAAGGTTCCACTCTCATTTGAGAGTAACCAGGGGTACTCTTTACAGGGGTGAGACCTAAGGAATAGTTCTATGTTTTCTATGAATATCTAAGAAGATTTTCTCAGGCCATTAAACTTATCAAAATTGAATGGTTATTCAGTGTGGCTCTTCCTTCTCCTCTGCTTGTTGCTTACATTAGTTATTTTTAATTTTTCTGGTTGGGATTTTTGTAAACCATCTTTAGAACATGTCAATGAAATTTAAGGATAAAAACCCTGAAACGAAGTACAGATAGTCTTCGACTTAGTGACTGTTCAAAGTTACAACGGAACGGTACTGAAAAAAGTGACTTATGACCATTTTTCACACTTACAACCATTGCAGCATTCCCATGGTCATGTGATCAGAATTGAGATGCCTGACAATATTCCACAGTTAAATCTGGTGGTTTAATCAGTTTGTATTTGGAAATCCCACAATATTTTAACTTCATTTTCAGCTACATTTTCAGCTTTATATTCCCACCAATTTTTCATTACTGGCCATAATTGGCCAAAATCAAGCCTTCAGTTTCTTTTTTTAATGTTCCACTTGCAAGCCATTGTCAAGTTTTGTCCTTATCCACTTTCCCCCGTCTTTTGTAGAAATTGACCATATAATGTTTTTCCTTGTCTGCATTCTATTCTTGTTTTTATTACATAATTTTGATATTGTTTTGTTTCCTGAAAATTTAGTAAGTTCCAATTTTTAACTTGCATCAAATGCTTGTTCTTGGCTGTCTTTTATGTAAGTGTTGTGGCCTGTCAGTGGCCTGCGTGGATCGTGGCTGATCACCACGATGAGGCTGGTGTGTTGTACCAGCAGTCTGCGCAGCCGGCGTTCATGTCGGACAGCGAGGAGGCTGAAGAGGATGTGGTGCCAGAGGCAGAGACTCAGCCAGGGCCTTCAGAACCTCCAGAGGCTCCTTCAAGTGGAGAGAGCGAAGTGGAGGAGCCTCTCCTCAATGCTTGAGCACGCAGGGCTGCCAAAAGGCAGGAGTGGCTACTCAGGAGGAGGAGATCTCCTCAAGAGTAAGGCTTGAGGATAATTGGCAACTCCCTTAGCCTATTTAAGTTGCATGCAGTTAGTAATTTCTTGCTAGAAACAACGTGTAATTATCATCAGAGCATTTTTGGAAAAGTCTTATTGTATCTTGTTTTCTGGGCTGGTTGCCAACCTTTGCCGGACTTTGGTTTATTCTTGCTATTTAATAAATTTGATAAGGACCATTAGTGTGTGTCAATATTCTCGGGAATCCGGAGCTGGGGCAGAACAGTATGCAGCCAATGCATGCTTTTTTAACTTGAAGTAAACCTTTGCTGCATTTTTGTAGTGCAAGCATAATCTTTTGATATTACCACAGGAATGTAATACATAGTGAATAGTCATCAGTTTTCTTGGTTTTTTGGTCCAAATCTGTTGATTCAGTTTGTATCCAGTTGAATAATTTCAGCAGTGTATTGTATTACAGGTATACCTCAGATATTGACTGGCTTTGATATTGTTTCCACTGTTCAATTTTGTCTTTAGCAATTTTCTCATTCTTTGGATGTATTCTTTATTATTCACATTTTGAACTTGTCCACGTTTGATGTTAACCAACTCTAAATACCCAGATACTTGTAGGCTTCACCCTTACAACTCCATTTGACATTTTGATTCCATTCCCAAAGCACATATTCCAGTAGAGAGAAGTTCCCAGAAGATGGGTTCCAGTATGAGTCCAAAAACTCGGAACAGTAAATCTCTGGTCCCGGTTGATCAACTCAGATTTGATCTTGATTCCATTACTGTTCTTGATTTTATCCTGCTTTATTGCTATTGTAACTAATTTCTTTAGACCAAATTCTACTCCTATATATTTGCTAAAAATTCTTACAGTATTTGTCAAAGACTGGATTTTGATTTTCGAATTTCCATGAAGCTTCAGATTATCCTTCTAAAAGAAATATGAGATTCTATTAGCATTTTTTTTTTGCTGTGGGATAGCTGTGATTTGTTTTCTTCAAAATCACTGAAAGCTGGATCACAACAATGACAATAGGGTGGTAATGAGTCACCCTGGAAAATTCCTACCCTAATGTTGATAAGCCCATATTTTTCATTTCCAACCATCAATTCTGTGCTCCAGTGCTTCATTGTTTTTTCTATAAACATTCTAATATTTTTTCTAATGTCAGTTGTTTCCAAATATTGATGATCCAACTATGCAGTAATGAATCAAGACTATATGTAAATTGTTTGGGGTTTTTTTTGCCTTGTCTTGCAATTCTCCAAAACCATTTTATCAATCAAAAGTTGATCTTTGATTTTCTGTTCTACTGGAAGGATATTTTCTTCTAAATAATCTTGGATGTTGTCTGCTATTATGTGAGTGTGAGAAATATAATATTGTAGGTGAGTGTATTATGTCTCTAGTTTCTGGGTGCTGTCCATTTCACTAGGTTTTTAAAAATCATTCATTTGCTGATATCTCCTTTATGCAATATTTCATTAAGCTGTTTAGCTATAATTAAATGTAAGCTAGTCAGATATTTGAACCAAAAGACATGCGACTGATTATTTTCAGGAGATGTTCCATGTTTAGTCCTTTTCACTCACTGTTCAACCTTTTCTCCTCTTATTGATAGTTTTTCCCTGTAATTTTTGTTAAATTCATCTTCAGATGCTTTTATCCATGCAGCATTTTTATTATAGTCTTTTTGAATTTTCCATAGACCTTTCCAAACCTGGATTAGTTTCTTTGTGTTTAGTTCTCCACATTGCCATTTATACTTTGGTAGAATTGTCTTATTGAAATAGCTGGTTTTGCTTAAATTGGATGATTTGTGCTTCATAGTATTTGATTTTCCCCGCTATTGTTATTATTTTTTTGCTTTATGATTTCCAAAGGTTCTTCCATTTTTCCAGTGAATCTCTGCCTGAATATTTTATTTCTGGAATGAATTTTCTTTAATTTGCTAATAATTGTTCAGTGGTACTTGAGTTTGGATAAATTCTTTTCCAACACTCAAACATTCACTTTAAGTATCCCTGCTTTGGTGGTTTTGATTTATAATTGGCCATAATGGTGTGATTTTAAAACACAGTATACTTTTGTCTTGCTGTGATTGTTGTTCTTCCAATAATCCTACAGAGCTAGAAGCTCTGGTTGTGAGTCCTGTTGCCCACTTGTTGACAGATGCTCAGGAACTCTTAACATCTGTCACAGTCCTTGTTCACTTTGGCAATGTTTCATCTGGTATAGGATTCTTTTTCTGTTTTTTTACCATACTAAATGATCGTTGGATATGCTTAGTCTGACTTTTCCACTAAGACTTGTCTGACATGAATGCAAATTGACATGAAATCTTGGCTCCTAACACATCAGATTTAACAGTGGTTGTAAAAAAGAAAGCGTGCATAAAAGATGTGGCAATACCAGAGGACAATAGAAGAGTAGACAAAGAATTGGAGATCACAGAGTATGAAGATCTGAAAATTAAAATTGAAAGATTATGGCATAAAATAGCTGTAGTGGTCCCATTGGTTAATGGTGCATAATTATACCACCTGTTGCATAACACCCCAGGCTTAACAATTGTCAGAAAAAAAGACCAAAAAAAATTAGTGTGGATAATGGATATGGCAGTACCTGCAGACAGCAGAAGAGAAGAGAAAGAACTGGAGAAAATAACAAAACAAAGACATTAATTTCCTTAAGAAAGGAAAAGGACTATGTGACCAATCACAATAATAACATAAAAAAGACAAAGTAATAGAAAATGAAGAAGCCAAAGTGCTTTGGGATTTTAGAATTCAACCTAACATACAACAGCCCGGACTTAATATTAATAATATGAAAGACATAAAAGTCTGGAGAGTGGATGTGGCAATACCTAGAGGCAGCAGAAATCACAATTTTTTTAAATGAAAAGCATGTTACTTTGCTGGTAGTCCTTGATTTACGACCACAATTGAGCTCAAAATTACTGTTGCTAAGTGAGACAGTTAGTAAGTGAATTTTGCCCCATTTTACGGCCTTTCTTGTCACAGTTGTTAAGTGAATTACTGCCGCTGTTAAGTTAGTAACATGGTTGTTAAGTGAATCTGGCTTCCCCACTGACTTTGCTTGCCAAAAGATTGCAAAAAGTGATCACATGATCCTGCGACCGTCATAAATATGAGTCAGTTGCCAATCATCTGAATTTTGATCAAGTGAGCATGGTAATGCTGCAACAGTTGTAAGTGTGAAAAACGGTCATAAGTCACTTTTTCCAGTGATGTTCTAACTTTGAACAGTCACTAAATGAACTGTTGTAAGTGGAGGACTACCTGTATACATATATAAAATTATGTAAAATTATCTGAGATTTATTGGTTAAAATTTTTTTGGGAGCCTAGAGGTCATAACTTTGTTTCCTGTGTTCATCATTAAACACAAATTTCAATTTCAATCAGTGATTGGTGAAAATAATATCCTGCCCCATTTAATTCACCATCCCCTGAAATCCATCCAAGGAGTCAGTGTACTCCAGGTTAAAACCACCTGAAACTGGTTTATCTGTTCATACCTGAGCACTAAATGTAATTACACATAGTTCTTAACAATAGAAAAATCTAAATCTAAACCCCAAATTAGCCTGCTCATTCCGGATTTTCAGAAGTTATATATTTAAATTTCAGGTTGCTGAACATACAGGGGGCTGTGCAGATGTTAACACATCCTGAGCATCCTTTTCTCAGCCTACAAGGAGGGAGGAAAAATTTTATTAAAAGAAAAGGAAGATAATTTATTAGAAAACATCAGAGTGGCAACAAGGGCTTATTGTGGGTTAGTTGTCCTTTCTGCAGTTGTATTTTTAGTATTATTCTAAATGCACTTAGGGTTCTAAATGCATTTGAAGTCATGTTTCCTTTCAGCTGGATGCATTATGTCTTCTCTCTTTGTGATATTTTTTACTCCCCTTTTGTTGAAGTCTCTTTTTACAAGAGAGGCTATACTGGAGATTTACAGCTTCTCCATAATTTACAAATACCGACTTAAACATAAAAATAAGCTTATAAATGTGTAGCAAATCTGACTTAACTAAGCTTCCAGAAAACGCTCATTAATTTCTCAAAGTATATCTCTGTTCAATCCACTCCACTTTTAGTCTCCCATTCAGGTTGCAATCTGGTTTCAACTCTATCTAGAAAAGAACTTCCTGCAATTGAGTGAATCAAGTTAAGGTTGTATGTCTTTTGGATAACCTTTCCTCTTCTCCTGTTTCTCCATTAGCTTTTCAAGATACTTCTCTAGAGAAGCAATTTTGCATGCCTGTGTCTTTGCAGCCAAGAAGAGGCTCTTCCAGAACCAAGGATCTGGCCATTTCCCTCTCTTTTTCCAAGAGAAACCCAACCCATTGTTTCTGTGAATGCTTTTGTGGCATCAGTGAAATACGATGCCAGCATACAGTACCTGTGTTTGTCAATTCATTCTCTTTTAATTGAGTATCTGTTTTATATATGGTAACTGGGTTTTTAATTCATCAAGTTGTACTTTGGCCTTTGTTTAAATATTGTATACTTTAGTGGACGTAAATTACAGGATCTTATGTTAGAGACAGGCTTCTTTAGTGTATTTAATAACTCAGAGATGGTGGTCTGAAAGAGTAAAGTAGTATGTTTTGCAAATGATCTGTGGTCAATATTGCATTGATAGTATTTGGAGTTTGCTCTGCATTGAAATTTGTTGTGTAGATGTAAATCAGAAATATAACTTTGCCAACTATATGTTCTTTAATTAGTAATTGAAAAAATATAAGTAAACCTAATGTCAACTCTGAAGCGAACCTGGCTGAAGGCATCTTGTGCTGCCTCATAGTTGCCACAAACTGGGGGGGGGGGGGAAGGGAGGGAGGAAATAGGTATGCTTGCTAATAGTCAAAACAAAAGGTTTTCTGGTGAGAACCAAGGTCATCCCAACAGGTGGCAGTTGAGGGAGGAGAGGCATGACCAAGTCCCCCGCCAGCTACTCCCATTGGACAATGTGACCGGTGACATCTGAGGAGGGAAATATTTGCTCTTTTAACTAGGGAAAAACTGTGGGAACTTTTAGAGTTGGTTTTCACTAGCTGTGCCGATATGATGTATCCAATAAACATTTTCTTTGAGGAATCTACCTGCCTTGGATTTCAGCAGATGCGTTACTCCGAACGCTGACACCTAACCCTTGAATAATTTAATGTTTTATTTGGTTGTTTAGAGAACTAATTTTTTAGTCTCCTAGTCTCTTCATTAGTTGTGCATTGGATTCTGCTGAAACCTGCCTCCAAAGTGGAATCAATATGTCAGAGTGAAAAATGGGAGTTTTGGATTTCAGTAATCAGATTATCCGCTGTCCAGGTTGATTTTGTGATTGGCTGCCCATTGGTCAGATATCTCTCCTATAGACATTTCTCTGTAGATGTCCCTCTTTACTCAGTCATCTCCTTTATTTTTGATCCTGAAATTTAACTGAAGGAAAATACTGGTATCCTGAAACATTTGAAAAAGAGAACAGATAGAGCTCAGAAATGTTGCCTGAGATCCTGTACAATATCTGTTCTACAGCTTTGCCTTCAGGCTTTTGTTGCTTGGCTACTTTCAGACTTCTAATTTCTACTTCTTTTATCCATGCAGGTGAAGAAAGCAAGATGGATCTTGATGTGTTAAACATGTTTGTAATCGCTGGAGGCACTTTGGCCATTCCCATTTTGGCATTTGTGGCCTCCTTCCTCCTGTGGCCTTCAGCACTGATCAAAATATATTACTGGTAAGCTTTTCATTTTGCTTTGCATCAGTTTCTGTTGCTATTATAGAAAAATATGCATTGCCTGGCATTTGCTTAATTAAAATGAAGAAAGCTACATTTCTTCCAAAAAGGGTTCTTGCTTTCCACCTTATTATACCTGCTTTCTTGGCACTGCAAATTCTAAACTGGAGGTTGCTGAATGATGCCAGATGTAACATGATATTCCTGTGGTGGGAAGAAGTAAGAACCTAGTGTAAATATTAAAGATTAAATCCTTTGGGAACATGATGTCCTTTCTCCTCCAAACTGTTCATTAATGAACATTGAAAAATGTTTCACAGCTTTAAGATGTGTGAAGCTCATGTTGGTTGGGGAGTACTGGGAATTAAATTAAACAGATTAAAAGTGCTGAGATTGAGAAGCAATGTTGTAAAACACCAATTACCTAGATGTTGAAATTAGCCTAGTTAGGCAGTGTTTTTGAAAAGTCTGAATCATAGATTCACTTAAAGTCAGTTTCTTCTAGGCATGATGAGAAAATACGATTTTATGCCTAACATCAGCTAGGCCAGTCACTCTCATTTCAACCCACGTCATATGGTTGTTGTTGTGGGGAAAATGAGGGGTGGAAGGAATAATAAGTGTGTTCTTTGCCTTGAGTTATTTATAAAAATAATTAAGGCTGGACTATAAAAAAACAACATAACATAATCAGTGACATGCATCCACTGCTCTTTGTAGAGTTGATCTCTGTGTAAAATACCATTGCTGGAAGATGTCTTATATGAGATTGGGTGTTGTGATCATTTAATGGTCCATATTATTATGATAAACCAGTAATATTCAAGGATTTCAGGCAGAGGTCTCCTCTACCACCTGACCCTAAAATTCTTTTATCTCAAGTTGTTCAGGATTGAATGAAGCATCCTTGCCAAGCAGAATAGCATTCTTCCACTCAGCTGTGGCTTATCTGAGGTGGGGTAGACAATTATTTTACAACTAGGTCTGTATGCATGCATAATAAATAACAGGGTGCTAGAATATTTAATCTCCTGTAAAATTTTTGTTACTGTTAATGCTCAGTTAGTATAATACAGAATTCTCTTAACAGCATGTATCTAAGTAGCAAGGCATGTATTTAGTTTTGGTTGCTAGGCAGTAGATTATTACCTAGGTTACTTTGCCTGATTTAGGAAACTAGATCCCCGTGAGTAAAGATGTCGAAAGTTTATTTCCTTGAATGGGGACAATTCTTTACCAAATGGAGCCATCCACAAGCTACTTTAAATGATTAAGCATAAATAAAAGTTAGGTGGGATAAGAATATCATCTTTGATGATCTTAGCACAAGGAGAATTATTGACAAAGGAACATGAGAGGGAAAGTGAAGGACATGTTCCCCTGTGAACAAGGGGAAAAGGGCTATCTTAACTGTGAAGCATGGAATAGAACAAGGTAATTGGTTTTCCTTCTCACATATGTAACACTCATCAGCATAATGCTGCTGTGACCATTATGGGATTCTCTTTTGCCTGGTTGAATCTTCCCTTTGGAACAATTCCTGCTGGACTGTATATCATCAATAGCTGATTTTTGTCTTTTTTTCCTTCATTGTGGGTTGGTGCACAGATTTTCTGCTCTTCCATCAGAAAAGAACAAACAGCTCAAAATTAACACATTCTCTGGAATATGGCTATCTGGGAAATTGGATAGCTTCACTGTAAATGCATTATTAACCCCCAGTACCAGGTTGAATCCAGACTTAATAATATCTAGATAGATTTACTGAAATTAATAGGCTTAAGGTGGGCATGATTAATTTGTATCTCTCCAATTTTAGTGGGCCTATTTTTAGAACACCAAGTCTGCATTCAGTCCAGGGTTATGCAATATATTGTCTTGCCTTTTTTTGTGCTCCCCCCCGCCCCACATCCACTGCAGAAAGTAATTGTGTCTGGGAGCTGCCTTTTTTCTTTGTGGTTGCCCAGATCTTTAAACCAGGGGATAGGCTGGATTGATGGAGGAAGGGGACTGGAAGTCTGTGCTTTATATTTGGAAGCATTGGGATGTTTTAATCAATTTTAATAAAATAGATGTTTTGGTGCTTACCTAATTGCATTGCCTGGATCCAGCAGCTTGTTCAGGAGTTGGGGCTGTAAGGCTGTATATGGCTCCTGACCTAAAAGGTAAATAGACATGGGTACAAATGTATGATGCACGAAGGGGCATTTGGGAATTATAAATAACAGCCAGTACTTGTAACACCTGCCAATTCATCTAAATGTTCTGTAGAAGTAAACATGTAGAGATTGCCAGTAGAGATTGCAGTTGGGTTTTGTTTTATTTGGCATTGTTTCCAGCTCCTCCTTTTGCTCTACTGTGATTGAGACTTGATCTTGACAATTATGTCAAAAGAAATCTAAACAGCTGCTTTGTCTTTGCCATGATTCACCATGGAAATAGACACGGATTCACCATGGAAATACACACAGTCGCAAAATGCTGATTCTTCTGCTTTATCCCCACAAATTCAAGGGCATTGAAATTCCCGTTTTAGTCAGATTTGAAACATTTTCCTAATTGGAAACAATTAAAGATAGAGTTTTAAGAATAAATTGCAAAACTGATCTGTGGATTATAGGTTTCTTTATCTTAGTCATCTGGAGACTGGGTGAAAGCGAATGTATGCCCATGTTTATTCTTTGGAATGGAAAAATTCAATTCCTGGACTGATTGCCCTGGTTTAGGTGCCCTTCGACAATCAAGTGAAATTCAAGGCAGAAATGTTCAGTGACAATACCATCATCCTTCTCCTCATCCTACAAAGGCAGATGTGTTCGTGTCCTATCAAAATTTAATAGGTGGCTTCCAGATATGTGGGGAAAATTCTTGGGAGTTTCCAGCCAGGAAATCTAAGAATTGTAATCTGTTATTCTTGAAAACATTAGGTTAGGGAAAACCTGTTGCAGTGTAGGACCTGCACCTATGAACAATATTTAAGATATGTGGGTCAATCTTTAATTTATACAGATGGGGAATGCTCAGGAACCTAAGGAAAATAGATGTTTTCTCCCTGCCTCCCCCAGCATTCCCACTGTGTTTGAGGTAGATGGTTTCTCAGCGAGATACCTGATGAGTTGGCTTGAGTTTTTTCCTTCTATTTTTTCGCCCACATTTTGGTCCTCATTCTTCAATGTTTCCCAGTGGCTGCTGCAGCTGGTAGTGATACTGTGCAAGAGATAATGTCACCTTTGGACAGTTAGTCTGTCCTGTATATTGCTAGTCCACCTGTATATAGCAGTCCTGAGTAAAATGTTGATTTGGAACATCTTTCTAAAAATATTGATATAGGAACAAATTGTCCCTTGTGTAAAGAAGAACTTTTGGACTCAGAACGTAATGTCAAAAACCTCAAAGCAGGACCTTCATGGTACAAAAAGTGATGGAGGTCATATGCCTTAGGCAAACTCAATTCTTTGGATCCCACTTTCATTTAACGGCAGTCCTATCAGATATATCTTAAACTGCCTGTGGAATCCTAGAGATTAGTCAGTTCTGGTCAGGGTGGATTTGATTTAAATCAAATTTAAATCATGATTTAAGTCACTAGTCGGTAAGGCTTGATTTAAATCATAGTTTTCTACATAAAGACTAATTCTTGCTGGTATAACTTTAATATGCAAGTAGATGAAGATTTTTAGAATAACAACTTTTCATATTAGTTTTTTTATCCCCAGTTTAATAGGTTAATCATTCATATTTGGACAACTTTTCTGTTGTACTTAGGAAGGAGAAAAATAATCATTGCCTTAATAATAACAATTTAAATAGATTTATTCAACTGAAACAATAACATTACAGCATATGTTATTTGCTTAAACAAACATCCATGTTTGTTAACTAATTTGGCTAAACAAAATATATATATTTTAAGAAATTTAGACTGTCAGCCCAGCCTACACATGAAAAACTACTGTCCTCTATAGCTCACTCGTCATCTTCATCTTCTTCTTTGTTCATAATCTGGAAAAGAAAAACAAGCTTTCCTGCTTTATTGGGTCCCAAACGATTTCTCAATTTAGAATGAATGAGTCCAAAGGAAGAGAATATTATTTCAACGCCTGCAGAAGAAGCTACTGCTGTTAAAAGTGAAATCATTACTTGAACAGTCTCTAAATCCAAGTGCTTAAGTGACTTCCACCAGTTCACTGGTGTGACTTTCTTTAAAATATCTTCAGCAAACATATATTTCTTGAATGGTTCCCCTTAGCTTTGAAGTTTATTGTAGTTGGCATTACAGATGGATGATTGCTGGATACCCATGTCATAGCTAACTCCTCTTCCTCAGCACTTAAGTTTTGATCCTGATACTGGATATTGACAATATTTGCCAAAAAATTAGCTGGAGACGGTACTTGTCCCATTCGTTTTTTAATGCTTGTAATTTAATTCTGTCCATGTGTAGTTCCGTTTTTAAGTGTTCACTCAGTTCCTTCCAAATTTCAACAGCATCAGCAATAAAACAGCTATTTTTCTGTATTTTGTTTAAAGCTTCAGAGATGGGTTTCAGGATGCTCAGCATATGTTCAACATTTCTCTTAAGCCCAATGTTGAGGATTTTGGCCGTGACAGTGCCATCTATTTTATCTCGATTTTCTTCACAAACTGTCATCAGTATAGGCCAGTTCTTGATATACTGCTCAAAATAGTCCACCACAGAGTTCCATCTAACATCCTGTGGGAGCGTTAGCTTGGTTCCACCCATCCTTTTCAGAGCTGCTGCAGCAAAATGATTGTTACGGAAGTATTTAGCAATTTCAACAACATTAGTCTTTATTTCTGGAACACTTAAGTCTTTGGCTAAGAGGTGCAGCAAATGAGCACTGCAGCCATATGTTATTAGCTTTGTATTCCCTTCCTGCTCTTCTAAATTTCTTCTCATCTTGGATACATTTGCAGCATTGTCTGTGACCAAACTGCATACTAGACATTTGAATTTTTGTTCACATGTTATTATAGCTTTTACTGCCACTTCTTGTAAGTATTCTGCTGTGTGTGCATTTCCTGACGTATCAATTGTTTGTGCAAGGAAGACTTTCCCTTCTTCTGTTGTTATACAAGCACATACAATAGGATCATTGTGGACATTACTCCACCCATCAATACTTAGGTTAACAATTCTACCCTCCAGAGCTGTTGCACATTGCTCCATTTCTCTGTCATACTTTATCCAGCAGTTTCCCTGCAACATCTGCTCTGCTGGGTGGACTGTATCCTGGTTTCAGTGATTGAACCATATTAATGAAATGTGGGTTCTCAGTCAGACGGAAAGAAGAGTTTGATGAATAAACAAACTGGGCAATTTTTTCATCAATTAACTCTTTTTATAATCTGCTAGTTTTTATCAAAATTTATCTATGGTGGTTCCAGGAAGGAAGGGTTTTTTCTTTCTTTTAGGTGATAGTGATATGTGGCTGTGGGTGTCTGATGATGATGATGCTAATGAAGCACTATCCTGGATGGATAACTCTGAAACTGTAGAACAGGAGGATGGTGATCTTGAAGGTGGATAGTTTCCAGAATCCATGAATTCCCCTAAACAAAAAAGTCAATGCTGTTATTTTATTGTTTATACAATTTCTGCTTATTGTACACGGCACTGCCCCAAAAGGAATATTTGCTTTTCTTCATAACTGTACCAAATGACAGTAACATGCAGTAATAATAAGAAATATAATTTTGCTTAAACATGATAGTTCAAGGCAGTCTTTAGAAATATGATTCAATAAAAATGTTTACCAACCTGAAGATCCTGCCTGTTCAAATGTGTTTCTTTGGTCATCTTCATCACAGCACTTCTCATGATGTTGCCTCATTCGGGCCACCAGGCCTTGCATTTCTTTGTTGCAGTGTTTGCAATTTGCACGCATGCCTGCCTTATTGATAGGTAAAGGAACTTCATTAAAATATTGCCAAACTGGGTCTCTTTTACGGCCTGCTGCCATTATAGGTTTTTTCCTCCAAGGAAAGAATGTGATAAACCTCAGGTCATACACACAAAAAGATCCAAAGACTTGTCTGTCTGTGGCTGTGCAGTATTGTGCTCAGAAAGTTTCACTTTCATTTTGTACTGCTTGTCTGCTTGCCCCTTCCTCCTCACACTTAGTTTCATTTTCTTCTTGTGCAGATCTATTCCACTCCAAACAATCAGAAAAATATTGTTTCTATTCTATTCACTGAACTTCTTGAAACCTAGCACTGAAGGGGTTGATTCTGTATTCATAGGTTTGTAGAGCAATAGGATTAAGGTCTTTTTCTCAACTCTGTTCATGTTATAACATTTTTGTTGTGAAGAAGAGGCATGTGATCTCTGCTGAGTCAAATTCAGTTTTGAGAACTACAAAAGTAAACCAAGCATCTGTGATAATATCTTGCAGGCAGAGAAACTGCCCAATAATATTACAAAAACCTCTGGAAGAGCATGACATTGTGAATGGATTAATGGAATTTATTTACCAAAAAATTTAAACATATACAGCCTTATTCTACATAATTAAAAAACTAATCTTTATTTCATGATGGCATAACCTTTGGATGGTAATATATTTTCCTCAAAAAGCATTTTATTTAAAAAAAATCTGATTTAAATCAAAAAAATCCGATTTAAATCAAAAAATCGGATTTTTTAAAAAAAAATCATTGATTTTTATCCACCCTGGTTCTGGTGGATAGTATTTGATTGGGATTTGGAAACAGTGAGTTGAGATTCCTACTGATTTACCCTCTAAACAGCTTTATAGTGGCCCTTTGAGATATTGGTTAATCTAACGGCCACTGCAAGGACTAGTGTGAGATGACTAGGTAGTAGAGCTGCCAATTAAAGGCTGGGAATGCTAGCCTTTATATTCCAGTTGGAGGAGTGAACTGTGGAGAGGTATCTGGGCTGCCTAAGTGGAAGATGAGAGTTGAGGAAGGCTCAGAGTTTTAATAGGGTATCTTCAATGGTCGGGGGTGTGGGGGTGTGTGGGGAAAAGATATCTTGATAAGATAAGATATCTATATGATTAAAGCCCTGTATTGTTTTTTTAAAATACACATGTTGCATGCACAATGCACATATAAAAGGGGCAGGGCTACAATAGTGGGGCCATGGACTCCATCTTGTCTTTTGACCCATCTTCTCTTTTAGTCAACCTTGGAGTTCCAGATTCGGAATATTTCCCCTTGCCAGGTTAGGGGTATTTTTAGCACTCAAGTAGGTTAATATTGACAAGAGATAGACAACTATTTAAAATCCTTGTTTTAGCTATTCCGCAAAAGTCCATTTGTTTTTATTTTTTTGTTACTTTGCTATCTAAGCATCTCTGAT
Source organism: Arizona elegans (assembly GCA_022577455.1). Classification (NCBI taxonomy): domain Eukaryota; kingdom Metazoa; phylum Chordata; class Lepidosauria; order Squamata; family Colubridae; genus Arizona; species Arizona elegans. Next base: position 114,694,337 of record JAKOOJ010000003.1, read on the forward strand.
ACCCTACCTTTTGCCTACCCAGTTCTATTTCTTAGAAACTTAAAAAGAATTTCTAAAGCAGCATAGGGGTTTAATGGCAGCAGAACAAAAGGATAGCAAAGGAAAAGAGCTCCATAACAAGAAAGGCATGTTACAAAAAAGTACTTTAAAAAATTTGCTGACATATCTAGTGATTAATATTTTGCTAATGTGCTGCAGTGTAGATAGGAAGCAGCTATTTTAACTCTCTTTTAAAGTGTAAATCAAAAGTAATTTAGGTCTGTCTCGTTTGTATCTGAATAAACATGACCTAAGTGAGTTTGTGTTGGAAAATCTGTTTTATTATGTGGAAATGGTAGCAGAACAGGGGTGGGTTCTAAATTTTTTTTACTACCGGTTCTGTGGGTGTGGCTTATTTTGTGGGCGTGGCTTGGAGGTCATGTGACTGGGTGGGCATGGCTAGCTGTCATGTGACCGGGTGGCCATGGCTATGTGTATAGGGACTACTCAGAGGGCTGAGAAAAGTCATTTCTGACAGGTCCTCGCACTTTTGACTGGTCCTCACGCTTATGACCATCCTCACATTTATGCCCGTGCAGCATTCTTAACAACCATGTCACTCATTTCACAACTGCTTCTCCTCACCATGGTGACAAGATAGGGCAAAAACCATAAAATGTGAGGACAGTCGTAAATTCGAGGAGTGGTCAAAAGTGCGAGGACCAGTCAAAAATAACTTTTTCAGCCCTCTGAGTAATCCATATGCATAAAAGGATTCAGCAATAGAGAGGGATGAAGGAAGGAGAAGAGAGATGGAAGAAGGAAGGAGAGAGAGGGAAGGAAGAGAAGGGAGGAAGGAAGGGAAGGGAAATTAGAGTAGGAGTGAGGGTAAAAGCGGGAGGAAGAGAGGAGGAGAAGGAAAAAGGAAGAGGAAATAGGGAGGAGAAGAAGGGGGGGAAGAGAAAGTAAGAAGGAAAGAAAAGAGAGAGGTGGTAGGTTTGAGGAGAAAGATTGCTGTACAATTTTTTTAAAAAATTTGATTTATATGCCGCCCTTCTCCAGAGACTCATGGCGGCTTACAATGCATTAAGCAATAGCCTTCATACCTTTGTACATTTTATACAAAGTCAGTTTATTGCCTCCACAATCTGGGTCCTCAATAAAAAAGATGAAAGGGAAGAAAAGCAACCCCAAACAAATACAAAGATATTAAGATAAAGAATGAATTGTTAAACTTTAAAGAATAAAAGAGAACAAATATGAATAAATAACAATAATTAGAAACACACATACAAACATACAATGTATTTTCTTACATTACATTTTTTTACAGAGTATTTGGCCGGTTCACAAATTTAAACAGTATTTAGTCATTTCAATTAAATTTACAATTTCTATATTTCCTTTTTGCCATATTTATTCCTCATCTATTTTTTAAGAAAACCAATATTACCCTTCATCCTCATCTCTAATCTTAATCAAATTCAATTTCCCCCTTCTATTCTATATTATACCCCTTCCCATTGTCATCTATTTTTATATCCATCCTCACATTGGTTAATTATGTAATATTACAGTTGTTTAATACAAATTCAACATTTTAATATAAATCAATTAGTTATATAACTATCTTTTTTGTATATTAATCAATATGAACATAAATATTCCAATTATTTCCATGCAATCCAATTTCTTACAAATCAATTAATTATATTTACCAATAATAATAAACCAAAGAATTTCCCCTATATATTCCTCCAAACCACAATTTAACCATTTCTGCTTTCAACACAATATACAATTAATAGTATCTCAATTATTACAATTCCCTAGTTAAATAGAGCTTATTTTCTTTTGTGTTTTAAAATCTTGAACTCTCCTCTTTTACCCTAAATTTCCCATTGTTACTTTGCACCTACCTTTTTTGGTGAGGAAAAAGAAAAGAAAGCTGCCTCTGCCTAATTTTCCAACGTTGCAGCAAACAGCAAAGCCAACAGCCTGCTTTACTTTCAGTTTTGTTTTTCAGCATAGCTAAGGGAAAAAAAAATCTGCTCCAGCACTGTTTGCAAGCAAGCAGCAGAGCCCTGCAGAAAACAACTGAGAGCAAATCAGCTGAGAGTCGGGAGGCAGATCTAATCAACGGGCTAATTAGCCTATGCTGAAGCTGAAAGGAGTTCAGCTCCTTGCCACTTAGCACCCCCGTCGCCCCCTTTTGCCTCTTACCGCCCCCCTAAGGCATGATACCTCCCACTTTGGGAACCACTGGCTTAACTACTTAACAACTGGTTCTACCGAAGTAGAATCCCACCACTGGGTCTACCCATTTATTTTTGATTTTATTTTGATTTTATTACATTTCTATACCGCTGTTCTCCCGAAGGACTCAGGGCGATGTACAGCCATATTAAAACAAACCCATCACAAAAATTAAAAAAACTGTTAAAATAAATTAAAACAATTTAGCCGTTATTAAAACCCTTAGCTAAAACCCCTTTAAAACAAATTAAAACCCATTAAAATTAATTTATTCGGTCAGGCCGGCTTGATTGAACAATAGAGTCTTCAGAGCACGATGGAAGGCGCAGAGGTCAGGGATCCTTCTTATATTCGGGGGCAGCTCATTCCATAGGGCAGGAGCCTCCACAGAGAAGGCTCTCCCCCTGGGGGTCGCCAGCTGACATTGCTTGACTGACGGCACCCTGAGGAGGCCCCCTCTGTGAGAGGTATCGGATGGTTGGAGGCATTCGGTGTAGAAGGCGCTCCTGCAGGTATCCCGGTCCTAAGCCATGGAGCGCTTTGAAGATGGTGACAAGCACCTTGAAATGCAGCCGGAAGACTACTGGAAGCCAGTGCAGCTTGGGCAAGAGAGGTGTTACCCGGGAGCGACGAGTTGCTCCCATAACCACTCGTGTGGCCACATTCTGGACCAGTTGGAGCCTTCAGGTGCTCCTCAAGGGGAGCCCCATGTAGAGAGCATTTTGCAGACACCGGGCTACTCATTTGTTTTCTTTTAATCCAGATCAACTGTAGGGCGGCCCTTTGAAGCCCCGCAGCAAGAGTTTAAACAGTTTTTTCCCCTCTAGCCATCAGCTGGGACTCAGGAGGCAGCAATAGATTGGGAGTGGGGCCAAATAAAAGGTAAGAATAGCGGGTGGGGGAAGAACTGATTCAGTGACATCATATTGTCACCGCTACCGGCTTGCAGGAACCGGGGCGAACCGGGAGGAACCCACCACTGTAGCAGAGGATTATTATATAGCCATACAGATTGGTAGCAGAGGATGGCCACATAGGATGGCTACATAGCCAAACAGATCAACTAAACTGTACAGTGTACAATTGCAGAGTATACAGTTGTACAGTGTACAGCTGATCAGTTTTAACTGTCACAGGAAACTTCCCTCCGAAAAACAGAATCATAGATTATAACCATAGATGCAAACTAAACACGACCCTCTACTGGCTGAATGATTCTGAACAGGTAGTCCTCGACTTACAACAGTTCGTTTAGTGACCGTTTTAAGTTACAACGGCACTGAAAAAGTGACTTATGATCATTTTTCATACTTATGACCGTTGCAGCATCCCCATGGTCACATGATTTACATTTGGATGCTTGACAAATGACTCACATTTATGACAGTTTCAATTTCCCAGAGTCATGCAATCCTTCTGACAAGCAAAGTCAACGGAGTTGTTAAGATTTACTTAACAACCATGTCACTAACTGAACAACTTTGGTGTAAGCCGCCCAGAGTCCTCAGAGAGTTGGGCGGCATAGAAATACGAATAATAAATAAAATAAAATAAATAAACTGCAGTGATTTACTTAACAAATGTGGCAAGAAAAGTCGTAAAATGGGGCAAAACTCACTTAACAAATTTCTCACTTAGCAACATAAATTTTGGGCTGAATTGTGGCTGTAAATTGAGGACTACCTGTAGTTGTTGCAATAAAAAATACATCCTAACATGTATTCCAACAGTTTGAATCCAGGCTACAGTATTAATTTGCAAAATTAAAATAGTAGTAAGAAGATTACACTCTTCAATACTAGAATATTTCAAAAGTCAGTCATTGAATATATATAATGATTAATATGTCCTCCGTTCTCATCCTAGATAAAATGAATAAATTATATATATATATATATATATATATATATATATATATATATATATATATACACACACACACACACACACACACACACACACACACACACACACTCTTTTTCTAATTATTTGATTACTTAGCAAAAGGTTTAAAGGAAAGCTATAGAAGGTCATGCCAGCATACTACTGTAGTAAGGAGCCAAAAGCATGAGTTAACTCAGGAAATGAACTGTAAGCCAGAATTCAGGGCTGAAAAACAACCAACAGGCAGAGAAATCTGGAAAGGAAAGCATTGAAGGTTCCAGATACAGAAGCATCCAGTGGCCACCCAAGCAGATCATTTTTCCATTAGCTACACACACTGTGGACAACTGTTTGCTCTTACTATATATATGTATATGTATATTTATATGTATATGTATGTGTGTGTGTGTGTGTGTGTGTGTCTGTCTGTCTGTCTGTCTATCTATCTATCTATCTATCTATCTATATCCAATGTAGCTGGATCTATCCAATTTATATTTCGCTGATAAAGAAATAAAGGAACACTAGTATAGATCTTCTTCAAGCTATTTAGCTCTCATTAGCTAGCCATACCCTCACTTGGAACTTGGGCTGCCTGCATGTTAGGCAATTGTATTAACCTCTGAGCCACAAGTTCTCCTCCCTTCATCAGTTTGAGCCAGGGTAGAGATTAAGTGTTTTTCTATCGAGACACCTGGTCTACCCCAGCATGTGAGAGGGAGCATACTGCATCCCTTTTGGTTTGTCGTGAATGCGACTGCTTGAGAGCTCCTGGATTGGAGCTAGGCTTTTTCAGACAGCAAGCAAGCATTTTGCTGCCTATTGGGAGACTAATATAGATCTATTTCGGACTGATTGGTCCTCATCAGTTAGCCACACCCTTACCATATGTTCCCTCCCCATAGAGGCTAAGTATTTGCTTTCTTCTCTTGTTGTAGGTTTTTGTTATATATTATATAATCTCTAGAACACTTAATATTCCTACAAAATTCTCAGCATCAAAGGAACCATTTTTTATAAATGTCAATGAACAGCTCCTTATTTTAAACCTTTTTTTTAAATTCCAGGATTATTCTTTATTCTTATTCTTTATTCTTAATTTAATTTGTATACCGCCCTTCTCCCAGAAGGGACTCAGGGCGGTGAACAGCCAAAATTAAAAAACATACAAATACAAAAGTTAAGATAATTAAAAGAATTAAATAATTGGCTACCCAATTTAAAACCCCAAATCCATAAAATTTAAAATCCCAGTTAAAAACCATTTAGGCTAGGCCGGCTTGATGAAATAAAAACGTCTTCAGGGCTTTACGGAAGGTCCGGAGGTCCGGGATCAATCGTATTCCGGGAGGCAGCTCATTCCACAGGGCGGGTGCCCCCACAGAGAAGGCTCGCCCCCTGGGGGCCGCCAGCCGACATTGCCTGACCGACGGCACCCCGAGGAGGCCCTCTCTGTGAGAGCGTATTGGCCGGTGGGAGGTTATCGGTAGCAGCAGGCGGTCTCACAAATACCCTGGCCCTAAGCCATGGAGCGCTTTAAAGATGAGAACCAACACCTTAAAGCGCACCCGGAAGACCACCGGGAGCCAATGCAGCTCGCGCAGGAGAGGTGTTATGTGGGAGCGCCACGTCGCTCCCATAATCACCCGCGCGGCTGCATTCTGCACCAGCTGGAGCCTCCGGGTGCTCCTCAGGGGGAGCCCCATGTAGAGAGCATTACAGTAGTCCAGGCGTGACGTAACCAAGGCATGAGTGACTGTGCACAAGGAGTCCCGATCCAGAAAGGGGCGCAACTGGCGTATCAGGCGAACCTGATAAAAAGCCCCCCTGGCCACGGCCGTCATATGCTCTTCTAAAGACAGCCGTGTGTCCAGGAGGACGCCCAAGTTGCGAGCCCCCTCTGTGGGGGTCAGTGACTCGCCCCCAATAGCCAGCGATGGCACCAGATGGCCAGATGGCCGGCATCCACAGCCGGCCGGATGGCCTGCATCCACAGCCACTCGGTCTTGGAAGGGTTGAGCCGAAGCCTGTTCCTCCCCATCCAGACCCGCACGGCCTCCAGACACTGGGACATCACTTCGAGGGCATCATTGGGGTGGTCTGGGGTGGAAATGTACAGCTGAGTGTCATCAGAGTACAGATGGCATCGCACCCCAAAACCACGGATGAGCTCACCCAGCGGCTTCACATAAATGTTGAACAGGAGTGGCGAGAGGACCGACCCTTGCGGCACCCCGCAAGCAAGGTGCCTCGAGGTCGACCTCTGCCCCCCTGCCAACACAGACTGCGACCAGTCAGAGAGATAGGAGGAGAACCACCGCAGCACGGTGCCTCCCACCCCCAGTCCCTCCAGCCGGCGCAGCATGATACCATGGCCGATGGTATCAAAAGCCGCTGAGAGGTCTAATAGGACCAGAACAGAGGAGCAACCCCTGTCCCGAGCCCTCCAGAGATCATCCACCAATGCGACCAATGCCGTCTCTGTGCTGTACCCAGGCCTGAAGCCGGACTGGCACGGATCTAGATAGACGGTTTCATCCAGGAACTGTGGGAGCTGTCACGCAACCACACTCTCCACAACCTTCGCAACAAAGCGAAGGTTGGAGACCAGACGATAGTTTGCCAAAACGGCCGGGTCCAGAGAAGGCTTCTTGAGGAGGGGCCTCACCACCGCCTCTTTCAAGGCGGGAGGCAAGAAACCCTCTCTCGAAGCATTATCACCATGCTGCTTGAACAACATATAGGCATGTTGGTGTGTGTGTGTGGATAGTGTTTGATTAATGGAAAGCAGAAAAGAGGAGAAGGAAAACTAAACTTGGACTGAACTCATTGCTTTACAATTTTTCTCCTCTGCCTTCCCCCCTCCTCCTTACTAGGTATTGGCGTCGAACCCTGGGCATGCAGGTGAAATACGTACATTGTGGTGATTACCAGTTTTGCTATTCTTACCGAGGAAGATCCAGCCACAAACCCTCTATCCTCATGCTGCATGGATTCTCGGCTCACAAAGATATGTGGCTTTCTATGATCAAGGTATGCTTCTGTTTCTTTGACGTTAAAACAATTTCATCTTGGAATTCAAGTGTCACCTGAACAATGGGTCTTTAATCCTTGTGTGTGTGTGTGTGTGCAGCTGACTTTCATTGTATTGAATGTGGTTCATACTGTTATCTCATCTTGTAATGGGATGGCTGAAATTAACATGAAATGTTGATATTTCTGTTAGAACAGTTTGTATTTTCAGAAATAGTGTATGAATCAACCCCAGGGTTAAAATAATATACATTTTGTTAGAATGGTTACTACCAAAATGTCTTTTCTGTCTTCACCCATGTATTTAAGCAAATGCACTTGATTCTACTAGGACTGTGGAAAATATGGTCATTCTTTCACATACCTATCTTTCAGGTACAGGTGACTGGTTTTTGCTAAGTTGGAAATGAATTATGATGTTGAGCCTGGAAAAGAGGATGCACCCTCTTCGCTGTTGGACAAAAAAAATCTACTTAATATGTTTTAAAAACTGCCGTATGTTTGGGCACATGGATTCTCATAAAGAACTTGAGGTTGATGAAGAGTTTGTGACTGTGCTTTCTCTTGTAAGAAGACTTTTATGTTTTACAATACAAAAGGAGAAACTAAAGGACCACATGTGGTCCTCAACCCTAGAATGGAACTTCATGATGGGAAAGAGCTGTCATTTCCTGTTTTACAAGAATGCTTTGTGCTGAGCCAATCTGTGGCCAAAACAAGGCTGTTCAACTCCATGGGTAGATTCTTGTGTTGTGCTAGGCCAAAATATACTTTGCTTAATTTTGGCTTAGCTTGTTGTACAAACCCAGCCAATTACAGTTATTTGCAATAAACTATTGTTGAATGAGTGGTGGCTTAATATAATGTATAAACCAGGATTGTATTATAATAATGGTCATACAGAAATGTTGCCCAAGTTTGCTTTTGATGATAAAATATCTTCTGCTTATGTTTGTTTTTCACAGTTTCTTCCGAAAAACCTTCACTTGATTTGTGTTGATATGCCAGGTCATGAGGGTACCACTCGGTCATCTCTCGATGACTATTCCATATATGGACAAGTGAAAAGAATACACCAGGTAAAATCTGCAGAAGTGTCCCATACATTGTTGCAGTCTTTTGGTTTTTTAGAGCTTCCAGTTTTGAAGTAATAAAAAATGAATGGGGAGGTGTGTTTTCCTTTAAATTTGGGGGAAGATAGCTACCACAGATTTTTCTATCTAGTACTTTCTCTATGCATTGGACTTTGTTGGGAAGTAAGAGAGTTTAACTATATTAAAGTTGAGTTTAGTACAAGTAGAAGCAGAGCACAGACTCCAGACTCCGTCTTGTCAAGTTTTTTCTCTGAAGAGATTGTGGCTTTATTTTGTGTGTCATAAAGTATCTTTGCTGTTTATTACATACTTGAGCAATATTGAAGGTCACTCTTTCCAACACATGTACCATGTAGGGCATGTCAAGCTTTTCAACTTTCAATTTCCAAACATTAGGGTTGCTCAAAATTTGTGACATGCCAGAACCTCATGGTGAGAATGGCTAGAAAATAGTGGAGTTCTGCCAGGCTCTGTGAAATGCAGCTGGCAACTGCTTGCTGGGAAACCGGGGTTAAGTCACCCTGGAAGGATGGTGAAGAAAGGAGAGATGCTTCATTGATTGTGAGGAAACAGCAATTTCTTCATTGATCCAAAGAAAGTTCTCCTGAACTGCAGCAGGGATGACGGCCATTTTTGGTCAGTCACAAGCTGGGACAACCGGGACACTAAGATATTGTGCTGGAGCGGTGTGTGGACATAGCAGTGAATCTGGGTGAGAAAATTCCCAACTGTTACCTTAGAGATTTAACCTAAGTTAAAAGTTCCAAAAAATGATCTCCAAACGTTAAAAAAGCAACAATTGGATTTATGGAGAAAAATTAAAGACTAAAAATTAAAGAGGAAGATTAAACATTCAGAAGTAAAAGGAAAACCTAAAGGATGATTTAAAACATAGAAAGCCTGGAAAAGCCAAACAACATTATGAAAAATGACTATTGGGAGAAATTGCTCTTTTAAATTCTATCTCTAACTCCTTTAACTGGATGACAATCAGCTGTTTTTGACTTTTACCCTCTGTGGAAGATTGGAATTGGGAGCAGCAGAGTTATCTACTAGTGGAAGAAAGTTACTGCAACTTGTAAAATTCAAAGGAAAGTGAAGAGAGAAAGTAAATAACATCTAGAAAGCTACTTGACCTTGATTTTATCTTAGTAGGCGATTTGGATGCTGGGATATATTTACTGAGCTTTTTGAAGATTCATAAGGCAAATTAAATTAAACACTAAAACTTTATTGGAACTCTACACTGAAAAGTGGATTTGAAGAAACTTGGTGGGTTAAGTTGGATTTGGGTTATCAACATCACGTGAAAAAAAAGAAAAAGAAGAAAAATAAGACTTTAAAATCTGGACAATTGGGAAGGCGTAAATTGGAAATTCTAAAGATTGGAAAGCACAAATTTATAGCATTTAAGGATTAGAAATTTAGGGGACCTGGAGGAATAACTTGGGGATTGACCAAATCTTATTAACAATTGACTTTTTCTGGAGTTTTCAGATATTGGGATACAGGGATATTAGAGGTATATTAATTTGTTACAAAATGACCCAGCAGAAGAGACAATAAAGTTCTGTAAACAAAATGTTAGAAATAGTGACAAAGAATTATAAGAAGCTGATGGGAATATTTAAAGATAAAGACGTGAAAGTAGGAGGCTCTCAACAAATGGTGGGGAAAGATGAATATAACACACAGAAGACAGCTGAGAAATTAGGAGGAGTGGTGGAGGGGACAAAGCAAAATAAATTACAAAAAGATAAAATTAAGTTAAAAATAGATAAAAAACAGAAAAAACAGCAATAATAAATACTAAAAGTCAAATAGACAATCCTTTAAGACCTTATAGTAGAATAGAGAAAAAAAGGAAGATCTTTCAAAAATAATGAAAGGATTATGGATGAATATTCAAAAGATGCAGCAGAAGGAGATAAAGGGTAAGGCAGAGGGAACAATCAGTCTGTGTAAAAATGCTAGAAAGACATATAGGATTCTAAGAGAGAAACATAAAAGAATCACCCAAAAAACCAATAAATGATGAAATTTTAAAAAGGCTGAGATGATGGATAGAGATATAATGTTTTGCAATATACCGTGTTTCCCCGAAAATAAGCCCTCCCAGGATAATAAGACCAATTGGGCTTTTGAGTGCATATGTGAAAATAAGCCCTTCCCGAAAATAAGCCCTCCCTGAAAATATTTAACCGCATGCACAGCCGGTTCCTGCCATTTCCTCTGCTTAGGGTTAGGAAGACAGAGCTGGAAATGAGGTAAGACAGCAAGAAGAGCCCCATATTGCTCCATGTGCCGCAAAATAATAAGACCTCCCTGAAAATAAGGCCAAATAAGGAGCCTTGGTAGTACAGTGGTCTAAAACACCCTGCTATTAAGAACATCTGCCTGCAATTACTGCAGATTTGAATCTCGCCAAGGCTCAAGGTTGACTCAGCTTTCCATCCTTTCTAAGGTAGGTAAATTGAGGACCCAGTTGTGGGGGCAATAAGCTGACTTTGTATAAATATACAAAAGAATGAAGGCTATTGCTTAACGCATTGTAAGCCCCCCTGAGTCTCCGGAGAAGGGCGGCATATAAATCAAATTAAAAAAAATGCTTATTTCGGGGTTCAAAAAAAATATAAGACCGGGTCTTATTTTCGGGGAAACACAGTAGTAACAATATTGAAAACTAATAGAAATAAGTGGAAAGTTAAAATTGGGAAAATAGTAGCACATACATAGATATATAATAGAATTTATTATAAACATAAATATATTAGGAGGTGGAAGACTAGGACTAGGTATATCTAAAGGTATTATTATTATGATTAGCAGGATGTAAACAATATATTGGAAAATATAGTTTTCAAGGACTATAAATTCAGGGAACTTAGAAATATAATCTTGGGGACTGATTAAATCTTATTGACAACTGGTTTTATTGGTGTTTATAGAAAATATTGAAAATATGGTGGAACACTGAGCAATATTTATAATATTATCATATTAGGGGTTAATAAGTATATTGTATAAAGAAATGTTATTGGGACTTCCGGGGTACCATCATGCTGGTGCAGTACAGGGAATTGGAATCTCCACTTCTCCTGCCCGATTTTCCATGTCTGGAAGCCGATAATGGCAACACAGAACCTTGAGGAGGACAGCAAATGAAAGGGGATAGCCCAGAGATGGTGGAGTGAAAGGCGATCCTCCACCAAGGAGGGTGGAACCCCCTGAATCCAGCGTGGAAGAGACCAACTTTCAGAGCCTGGTCCGGAGACATGGCGACCTGAATGGAAAACGAGGAAGCAGAATAGTGAGAAGCAACAAGAAGCATTGGCGAGAAGAGTTTTACAAGGGTAAAGAGTAAAGAGTAAAGTAAAGAGGTGGGACTGTCATTATCAGAGAAAATGAGTGGAGATAACTTACATGCAGTGGGGCAGGAAGCACAGTGGCTCTTGACTTGAGCACCACACCATTGCCCTGTCACACCACTTTGAATTTATTATTTTTAAATAGATTACTTGCCATACAAAATACCAATAATCAAGTAGAAACGCTGCACCTTCCCCCCCCACACCTCCGTATACCTGTTCCTTCATTTTTTTAATGAAAGAAAAAATAGCGATCACTAGATGGCATAGGAGTTTGAGGGTGGAGGGGTAAAGGGCCCAAGTGGTCCACCCCGGGTGTTCTCTGTAAAGTGTCCTTCACACACACAGCTACCTTTAGTTGGAAATCAGCTATAAGTTACAATTATAAATTATACTGTTTTGGATGGTTTGGGTGAATCTGCATATTCCTTCTTTATCTGCCACGTGGAGTTTCTTAACTAGAACTGGATGTGTATCCTGGATGATTACAGCAACCATGATACAGTAGTTACTGACTTCAGTTTGTGGCTAACTCTAACTGGACATTATATGATTGATGTTTATGCAGTGGACAGAAAGAAGCTTCTATTTTGAACAGTGGACTAGAAAGGACAGCAACTTGGATTAATCCCCAGCTGTCTCCTACAGTTTCCTTCTCAAAACATCCACAGTGTAGTATTTAAAGTCTGCCATACTCTCTGGAACGGCAAGCTGACTTTTAAATGCCTACACCAACTTCTGTAGAGTATTTGGCTGGTTTCTGACTTGAGAGTGAGGTGCAGTGGCATGGGGTAAATGGGAGGGCCACAGGGTGGAAAGGAAGAACTGCTGGGAATGGTGAGTCTTGCTCCTGGCTCATCAGTCCGCCTTCTTCTGGACTCAAGCATCAGGTCTTCTTTATGGAACATCCTGAACCCTACAGATGGCACTGGCAAACTGGTGGCCCGTGGGCCGGATGCGTCATGCATAAGCCATGCCCACCCCAGCTCCGTGAATGGAAAAAACTTCGTGAAACGTCACGTGACAGCAACGTGACACAGCGAGTTTGACACCCATGCCATAGAGGATGGAGGAAGGAAGAGAATCTCATTAGTCTTAACAAAAAATGAGAATCTCCACCCCAGACCACCCCAACAATGCCCTTGATGTGATGTCTCGCTGCCTGGAGGCCGTGCGGGTCTGGATGGGGAGGAACAGGCTCAGACTCAACTCCTCCAAGACCGAGTGGCTGTGGCTCCCGGCGCCCCGATATAGTCAGCAGGTGCCATCGCTGACTATTGGGGGTGAATCTTTGCCCCCCACGGAGAGGGCTCGCAATCTGGGTGTCCTCCTGGATGCGCGGCTGTCTTTAGAAGAGCATATGACGGCCGTGGCCAGGGGGGCCTTTTATCAGGTTCGCCTGATTCGCCAGTTGCAGCCCTTTCTGGATCGGGACGCCCTGCGCACGGTCACTCATGCCCTTGTTACCTCCCGGTTGGACTATTGTAATGCTCTCTACATGGGGCTCCCCTTGAAGAGCACTCGGAGGCTCCAACTGGTCCAGAATGCGGCCGCGCGGGTGGTTATGGGCGCAACCCGTTGTGCCCATGTGACACCCCTCCTGCGCAAGCTGCACTGGCTCCCAGTGGTCTTCCGGGTGCGATTCAAGGTGTTAGTTACCACCTTTAAAGCGCTCCATGGCATAGGACCCGGATACCTCCGAGACCGTCTTCTGCCACCAATAGCCTCCCACCAACCAGTCCGTTCCCACAGACAGGGTCTCCTCAGGGTGCCATCAGCCAAGTTATGTTGGCTGGCGACACCCAGGGGGAGGGCCTTCTCTGTGGAAGCCCCAGCCCTGTGGAATGAACTGCCCCCGGAAATTCGTAAGATCTCCGACCTCCAGGTGTTTCGCTGCACATTGAAGACCCTGTTGTTCCGCCAGGCCGGACTATCAACACAATAGTTTTAAATTGGGTATTTAAATTTATCGGGGTTTTAAATTTGAGCCACCTTATTTAATTATTTTAAATTTTATACTGTTGTTTTGTCTGTGTTTTTAAATAGGCTGTAAACCACCCTGAGTCCTTCGGGAGAAGGGCGGTATAGAAATAAAATTATTATTATTATTATTATTATTATTATTATTATTATTATTATTATTATTATAATCCTACTATCTTTATGGTATTTTTAAAAGTCTCCCTCGCTAAATAGCCTCCTTGAAATCACATATGACTTCTGGTGACTCTATGAACACATTCTTGTACTTTTCTTGGCAACAGAACAGAAATGACTTGCACGTGCTTTCTTCCAAGATGTTTTTCTTTACTTCTCAGTTTAGTCCACTGTTCTTGGGGTTCTCTGGAGGTCTCCCACCCAAGTACAGACTAGGCCTGACTTGCTTAGCTTCTCAGCCAAAACTACCTAGTCAGAAGCTAGTCACATCTTGAAATTTCAAAAGTCAAAGTTAGCAGGATTTTGCTACGGTATTTTAAAACTTGCAGTGTTTGCTCTTTGGGGATATTTACTTCTTCCTGATCCAGCACAACTTTTCATAAGTAACAGCAATTCTTTCTTAATTGAAAAAGAGCTCCTAGATTAAAGCAATTTCTACATCCAGTCATTGTTTGCCTATACACTGATCTTGAAATAAGCTTTCCTAATCCTTCCTATTTTGGACTAGGAGGGAGAGCAACTTGGATTAAGCCCCAGCTGTTGTGTTGTGACTTGCAGGATGCTGATTCCTGGCCTCTCCTTTAATTTTTCAGTTTGTTGAATGTATCAATCTGAACCGAAAGCCATTTCATCTGCTTGGAATTTCAATGGGTGGAAATGTGGCTGGTGTTTACGCTGCTCAGTATCCCGCAGAGGTCTGCTGCTTAACTCTTATATGCCCTGGAGGTGAGTCCCCCCCCCGTTTGTGTTGGATGCACCATCTAAGGCGCTTTTGGGTTGAAAGGATTAGCCAGTGACATCACTATTGCCCGTGGAAACCCGTGGAAGGCTTCTTTCATATTCCTGTCAAGGAGCGGGAGCAAATGATGGGAGCTCACCCTGCCACGCAGCAGCATTCGGGTCTTGAACACAGGCTTGTTAACCTTCAACCCAGGGCCACGGGAGCCACTGCATTCCTGCAGGTGAATGATACAAAGGAGATCTAACTTCTGAGAAAGTACCATAGTAAAATGGTAAAATTGGATGGGATCCAGAAAATTATGTTTGCATGATAGATCCTAGGAAGAAACAAATGGATTTTAAGTCTTTTTGCAGTTAATTTTATCCTTGGTTCAAGAAATCCTATGTACTTTTCCATCCCCCTCTGCCTTCTTATTATTTATTTTCTCATCTTATCCCCATTTTAGTGCAATAAATATGTTAAGTCTATTGAAGGATTCTTCCCCAAGCTGGATGACTTCCAAAAATGTGGGCTTTAAATTCTAGAAATTTCAATGGCCTATTTGACTGCACAACTCTCATTGTTGGGGAAGGTTGCAGAAATTAACATATTTCTGTTGTAGTTTTGAAAGGGAAATAACTTGCCTCAAGATTTCAGTGGTGTGTTACTGAATTTTATGTCACAACTTGGGATCCTGCTGTAGACTTGGTCATAGGCTAAAGGGCTACAGTTGAACTGTGGTTTGGATATCATTTGTTGTGATCTGACATCAAGAAATGAAACATTTTGGAGCACATCTTCTCTCTTCCAAGAACAGTCCCTCTTTAGTGGAAATAGACACAGGTGAATCATTCTGGATCTTTCTTTCCCAGTCTGGTGCCCTCCAGATGGGCTAGGATGAGAATGTTGAGGGATTAGTCTACTGTACTATTTAGAGCAGGAGATGCTTTGCAAATGCTCACTGAATTCAACAATAGAGATATTTTTAACTGACTTCGTAGTTCCATGCATTTAACTGAATTGCCAACTAAATCCTTAAGATAAGTCAGAGTTGTCTTGTTATCTCTTCCTTTTCTTCCTTTTCCCCAGCTTTTATTTTATTTAATCCTCTGGCAGGGTTATTGATAAAATCTATTGCTTTGTGATTTTTACCACACAATGCTTCTTTCTTCTTTCATTACAGGTGTGGACAATGCCAAAGAAACCGCCTTTGTAAAACAAATGAGGGAGCTGAGGGAGAAGGGCTGCTTTGATCAGATTCCTTTGATTCCTTCCACTCCGGAAGAAATGGCAGACATGTTAAAACTGTGCTCTTATGTTCGCTTCAAAGTGCCCCGTCAAGTAAGCGAGTGGCATCATAGGAAAATATCTTTAACTAGAATTCCCCCCCCCCAAAAAAATTAGTTGTTTTATTGTACACTACTAATAATACATTGTAGAGACCAATGAAAATTAAGTGCAGTGGTGTCTATTTAATAGAAACTGAAAACTGTTAATACTGAGATTAAAGTAAATTAAATTAAAGCAAATTCATATCAATGTACATATACGCATATATGTACGAAGATAGACTTGCTTATATTATTTATTTATTTAAGCAAATTTGGATGGCCGCCTGCTCTCAGTGATTCTGGGCGACTTACAAAAATAAAAACCCAAAATACAAACAATAAAAAGCAAAGCCTCTCCCCCCGCTTCCATAGTTGTTGCTTAATTTGACATTGGTTAGAAGTTGCAAAGAGCATTGAATTATTTTCTAATATGAAAAAAAAGTTTATATTTTTGAACATAATATTAAAGCCTCTGCTATTTACAGGTGAAACTCGAAAAATTAGAATATCGTGCAAAAGTTCATTTATTTCAGTAATGCAACTGAAAAGGTGAAACTAATATATGAGATAGACTCATTACATGCAAAGCAAGATAGTTCAAGCCTTGATTTGTCATATTTTTATGATTATGGCTTACAGCTCATGAAAACCCCAAATTCACAATCTCAGAAAATTAAAATATTGTGAAAAGATTCAATATTCAAGGTGTTCAAGGTGTTCCACTCTAATCAGCTAATGAAGCTAATCACCTGAAAAGGGTTCCTGAGCCTTTAAATCAGTGGTTCTCAACCTTCCTAATGCCGTGACCCTTTAATACAGTTCCTCATGTTGTGGTGACCCCCAACCAGGGGTGGGTTCTAAATTTTTTTACTACCGGTTCTGTGGGCGTGGCTTATTTTGTGGGTGTGGCTTGGAGGTCATGTGACTGGGTGGGCGTGGCTAGCTGGTCATGTGACCGGGTGGCCATGGCTATGTGTATAGGGACTACTCAGAGTGCTGAAAATCATTTCTGACAGGTCCTCGCACTTTTGACTGGTCCTCACACTTATGACCATCCTCACATTTATGCCCATGCAGCATTCTTAACAACCATGTCACTCATTTCTCAACTGCTTCTCTTCAACATGGTATAAGATAGGGCAAAAAACGTAAAATGTGAGGACTGGTCAAAAGTGCGAGGACCAGTCAAAAATAACTTTTTCAGCCCTCTGAGTAGTCCCTGTGCACAAAAGGACTACCCAGAGGGCTGAAAAATGTGATTTCTGACAGGTCCTTGCATTTTTGACCGGTCTTTGCAGTTATGACTGGTCATCATTTATGCCCATTGTAGCATTCTTAACAACCGTGTCACTCATTTCACAACTGCTTCTCTTCACCATGGTGACAAGATAGGGCAAAAACGTAAACTGTGAGGACAGTCGTAAGTTCGAGGACTGGTCAAAAGTGCGAGGACCAGTCAAAAATAACTTTTTCAGCCCTCTGAGTAGACCATATGCATAAAAGGATACACCAATAGAGAGGGATGAAGGAAGGGAAGGGAAATTAGAGTAGGAGTGAAGGTAAGAGAGGGAGGAAGAGAGGAGGAGAAGGAGAAAGAAAGAGGAAGTAGGGAGAAGAAAAAGAGGGGGGGAAGAGAAAGTAAGAAACAAAGAAAAGACAGAGGTGGTAGGTTTGAGGAGAAAGATTGCTGTACAATAAAAAAGATGAAAGGGAAGAAAGTCAACCCCAAACAAATATTAAGATATTAAGATAAAGAATGAATTATTAAACTTTAAAGAATAAAAGAGAACACATAGGAATAAATAGCAATAATTAGAAACACACATACAAACATACAACGTATTTTCTTTGAACAGAGTATTTGGCCGGTTCACAAATTTAAACAGTTGTAGGAGGTTAGCACCCACCCCTTTCCTAGAAGAATGAAATATTTTGGGAAATATTAAAAAGGCAGAATATTATATTTCCCTGGATGAGAAATGGAGAAGCATATTTTACAGACAAAGCAGCTCCCACCTTCCTGCCCCCCACCCTTTGTTAATGGGCCAAAGGCAGATCAATCCTTTGTCAAAGGACATTTGCAACACAATAGCAACAAAAACTAACACAATGGGCCCCATCAAGCCATGTGATCCTGTCCACCATTAAACCATCTTTCCAAGCAGTCTCCATGTTTCCAGTGTCTTTTTCCCCACTTGGAGCAGAACCCAGAAGGATATTTCTTCCAACACAGTATTTAGTCATTTCAATTAAATTTACAATTTCTATATTTCCTTTTTCCTCATCTATTTTTTTAAAAAAACAGTATTACCCTTCATCCTCATCTCTAATCTTAATCAAATTCAATTTTTCCCTTCTATTCTATATTATACCCCTTTGCATTGTCATCTATTTTTATATCCATCCTCACATTGGTTAATTATGTAATACAGTTGTTTAATACAAATTCAACATTTTAATATAAATCAATTAGTTATATAACTATCTTTTTTGTATATCAATCAATATGAACATGAATATTCCAATTATTTCCATGCAATCCAATTTCTTACAAATCAATTAATTATATTTACCAATAATAATAAACCAAATAATTTTCCCCATGTATTCCTCCAAACCATAACTTAACCATTTCTGCTTTCAACACAATATACAATTAATAGTATCTCAATTATTACAATTCCCTAGTTAAATAGAGCTTTTTTTCTTTTGTGTTTTAAAATCTTGAACCTCCTCTTGCCCTAAATTTCCCATTGTTTGCAGTTTTGCACCTACCTTTTTTGTTGAGGAAAAAGAAAAAGAAATCTCTCTGCCTCATTTTGTCACGTTGCAGCAAAGACCCTGCTTCTTTATTTTCAATTTCGCTTTTCAGCATAGCTAGGGGGAAAAAAATTTGCTCCAGGAATTTACCTTTTTGCAGCTAGGTCTTTGATGCTCCACAGCAAGAATTTAAAGTTTTTTTCCCTCTAGCCATCAGCTGGGACTCCGGAGGCAGCAATAGATTGGGAGTGGGCGGGGTAAGCGACCGGCGACCGGGTGATCCAACAGAGGCAGAGGGTGAGGGTGAGTGAAGGCGTGGGGGTGGGCGAGAGAGGGCTTTGGCGACCCCTGTGAAATGGCAGTTCGACCCCCAAAGGGGTCGCGACCTCCAGGTTGAGAACCCATGCTTTAAATGATCTCTCAGTCTGGTTCAGTAGGAATCACAATCATGGGAAAGACTGATGACCTGACAGTTGTGCAGAAAACCATCATTGACACCCTCCATAAGGAGGGAAAGCCTTAAAAGGTAATTGCAAAAGATGTTGGATGTTCCCAAAGTGCTGTATCAAAGCACATTCATAGAAAGTTATGTGGAAGGGAAAAGCGTGGAAGAAAAAAGTGCACAAGCAGCAGGGATGACTGCAGCGTGGAGAGGATTGTCAGGAAAAGGCCATTCAAAAGTGTTGGGGATTTCACAAGGAGTGGACTGAGGCTGGAGTCAGTGCATCAAGAGCCACCACACACAGACGGATCCTGGACATGGGCTTCAAATGTCATATTCCTCTTGTCAAGCTGCTCCTGAACAACAAACAACGTCAGAAGCGTCTTACCTGGGCTAAAGACAAAAAGGACTGGTCTGTTGCTCAGTGGTCCAAAGTCCTCTTTTCTGATGAGAGCAATTTTTGCATCTCATTTGGAAACCAAGGACCCAGAGTCTGGAGGAAGAATGGAGAGGCACACACTGCAAGATGCTTGAAGTCCAGTGTGAAGTTTCCACAGTCTGTGTTGATTTGGGGAGCCATGTCATCTGCTGGTGTTGGTCCACTGTGCTTCGTTAAGTCCAGGGTCAACACAGCTGTCTACCAGGAGCTTTTGGAGCAATTCATGCTTCCTTCCGCAGACGATGGGGATGCTGACTTCATTTTCCAGCAGGACTTGGCACCTGCCCACACTGCCAAAAGTACCAAAACCTGGTTCAATGACCATGGGATTACTGTGCTTGATTGGCCAGCAAACTCGCCTGACCTGAACCCCATAGAGAATCTATGGGGCATTGCCAAGAGAAAGATGAGAGACATGAGACTGAACAATGCAGAAGAGCTGAAGGCCGCTATTGAAGCATCCTGGTCTTCCATAACACCTCAGCAGTGCCACAGGCTGATAACATCCATGCCACGCCGCATTGAGGCAGTAATTGATGCAAAAGGGGCCCAAACCAAGTACTGAGTACATATGCATGCTTATACTTTTCAGAGGTCTATGTACAATCCTTGTTTTATTGATTTCATGTAATATTCTAATTTTCTGAGATTGTGAATTTGGGGTTTTCATGAGCTGTAAGCCATAACCATCAAAAGTATGACAAATCAAGGCCTGAACTATCTCGCTTTGCATGTAATGAGTCTATCTCATATATTAGTTTCACCTTTTAAGTTGCATTACTGAAATAAATGAACTTTTGCACGATATTCTAATTTTTCAAGTTTCACCTGAATGACTAGAAACTAGAAATTCCCATCATTAAATGAGGACCATGCAGTTCATTAAGGACCTCACATGATCATGACTTACCACTTCCAGCCAGCTTCCCCATTGATGTTGGGAAAGTTGGAAATCACAATCATGTGATCATGGCTCACTGCAATGCTGTATCGAGTGTGTAGATTGTGATCCTGTGACTGTGGGGATGCTATGATGGCTGGAATTTCATGGAGACATTGTAAGCCCCTTTTCTTCAGCACCATTGGAATGTTGAATAGTTGCTGAATGAATGTACATAACCTGAGGACCACCTATAATCCTATTTTTGTCACTTGACTTCAGCAATATTCAGTGAATCCCTTTGAGAGTTTATTGTATGATTTCTATAGAATAGAATTATTTATGTCATTTTATGTCTTTCTATGTCACCAGGCTTGGGAACAGCATACCTTTATGAGTCTTTTATTCACCTTTCTCATTCTGGGAGTTTCAGCTATGATATCAAATTCCACACGAGTGATGGAATTTTCATCATTAAACTGTAAGCCAAAGGTTTGGCAAAGGACATTAAAAGCTTGGTCTGCTCCTCTTTGGATAATAACATATATGAGGAACAGAACAGAGGGCTATAAGAAGCCGCTTTAAATGGAGACAGACTTCTTTCCCAATGTTTCTTCAGAGCTCACACAGGAAAGACTTTGCCAATTCTAACTGGAAATGCCAGTTTACTTAATCTACTGTGAACTGGCAGCCCTTGGCAACATGTGAGAGGCATTTTTCCTCTAATTGATTCTAATTTCCTGAATATTTAGCAGCCGTACAGCTGTTAGAAAGAAAAATTACCTGTTATGTGCTATGTCAATTTTTTTTTTAAAAAAGAATAAAAATAAATGAAATGGAACTATGCAAACACTTAAAAGTTAGACTCTTCACTATAAGGGGCATGCAAATCTGACTTAAATATGTGAGTTATATACAAGATCCACAAATTATATTAAAAAAATTATATAAAATCAAGATGTGGGGATGATTTTTTTAATGGATGAAGACTTGATTGACTTTTCTTGTTCCTAGCTACCTTTCTGATTTTTCTTCATTTTCCTTTTTTAATAACCAGGCATGTGAAACTTTTAGTTAAATTTTCTCTGATAATATAATAGGCCTCTGTTTTCCATATTTTTCTGCACAGCCCTTTGCTGTCATAAGTCTCTAAATAGTTTATATCTTAATTTAGTTACTTAACACCGACTGCAAATCTGTGTGTTCAAGAGTCAGATTGCCTGCAAATGCCCAGCAAGCTCCTAGAAATGAATAAATGAACAACATAAATATTTTTTTTTAAAGAGGGAATGTTGTGCCCTGGCCTCATTTTTTAATATTTCATTTTATATTCATAGATCCTGCAGGGCCTTGTTGACGTTCGGATCCCACATAATGACTTTTACCGAAAATGTAAGTGCCTTATAATAATTTCCTCTTTGATTTGAGCTGAAAACAGCTCAAAACATCTGCAAAGGGGTTCAGAAGGGAAAATTGCTCTGCCTCTTTTGTACATGACATGGGCTGGATTTGCATTTTGTCATCTTGATGAAATCATCAGTTTCTGATGATGCGACTGACTGAGGACACCTAATTCATTTATTATCAATTTTTATCCGGAAAAAAAAATCTAGTTGTTTTTCATTAATGAAACAATGCCAAAACAGGATGCTTTGCATGTTTTTTGTACATGAAATCAAGGTGGCATACATAATGCTCCCTCCTATTTTTTATCCTGCAACAACAACCCTGTGATTGGGCTATGAGCAATATTGATAAGAATTAAAACAGTTTAATTTATAATTAATTTATAATTTAAAATAATTCATAATTAATTTACAAACTGTTTTAGGTTTTTTTTTTTTTTTTTTTTTTTACAAAAAGAAACTTTGCATATTTAAAGGACTAGAATCCAGTAACACTGGATGGAAGCTGCATAACAAAACAATAGCCAAACAGAAGCCTTTAGTTTTGAGGACCCGGGCAGAAGAAATCTGAAGTGAGTGTTTTAGTACATTTGATTTCGGAAGCCTCTGCTAACTAATTGCTTGTGTGCTTCCTTTCTTCACTGTAATTTGGTTCTAGCTTTGAGTAAATATCTCTTTTTGGGAGACAAAGGTTAAAAACTTTACAAATGTTGCAGAGTCTTTTTACATGCTGTTTCAATTCCTCCCCCTTGCTTTTCGATTGGTATAGAAATGCATGATGTACAGCTAAGAGTGAATACCTGAGACTGTGAGAAGATAGAGAAATGGCCATGGGAACAGCGGTTTGGGTTATAACCGCAGGAAAAAATGTTTCATCTGTGTTTGTTTTCCAAGGAAATGTAATTTTGCTGCACCGGAATTAATCAGTGAATGAATGGCTAGGTTTGTTCCCTAACCCTCTTAGCTTAGCATTTTCTCTAGATTTGCCCAACACATCAAATCATAAACTGAGGGACCCTCCTCACCCTGGCACTGTTGTTTCCTCAACTGACCTTGTTAAGTATGTCTTGTGAAGCCAGTCAGCAAATTGTCTGAAAAATCTTTTGTGTCTCTCTGCCTGTGCAGGCTCTCTTCCTGCTAACCTCAGTAATTGTTTTCCTTGTTTCTGCTGTCTCATTGAGAGCAGTCTGTTGCCGTTATTTTCTTTCTGGGTGAAAATCTTGAAGTCTGTTTCATCATAATTGGAATTCCACGTTGCTTTGGGTGGACTGATTTGCTTCCTTCCCCCTCACTTCTTTTTCTCTTCTGTAAAGTGTTTCTAGAGGTGACAGATGAAAAGTCACTGACTTGCCTCCATGACAACATGAGCAAGATCAAAGCTACAACACAGATTATCTGGGGGAAGCAAGATCAGGTACATCAATTTACCTCTAGGGTCTTTAACCAAGACCAGTCTGTACTATTCTCTCTTTTTTTTTTAGTATAATGTTGCCTCACTTGTGAAATATATAATGCACCTGTATGGTATTGAGTAAAATGTTTCAATCCCCCTTACCTCAGAATCACTTTTAAAATTATACAACCTGTCTCCCTGACTTCTCATTGGATTTCCTGCAATTTGATTTTATATGAAGAAAATAGAGGGAAGAAAAGAGCTGGATGAGCCTGAATGAGAATGGGCCTAAGTATATAGTAGTACACAGTCATAGTCTCCAGCAACCTTTCTTTAAAATCCTCAATTCTCGCACAGAGCCCATGTCTTTCTTCTGCTAACCATCTCAAGCTGTAACAAGCATGGACTATCTCCAACAGCCTATAGTGTTTTTGAGCCACGAGATTTGAGTAATGAAATATACTTCATATATCAATTATTGCCATGATATAGCAACAATTCCTTTTTTAGGGGTCCTTGGTGCTCTCTGATTTTGGTGATTTTCTTGCAGACATTTCATTATCCAGAGTGGGTAAACATCAGTGCTAGACTAGCCTTGATGATGTTACCTATTTTTGGTAAGAAACATCTGCAAGAAAACCACCAAGCTCAGAGAGCACCAAGGATCCCTCATTTCAGCCTTGACCTACAAATATTCTCCCTTATGGAACTCCATTTATGAAAACAAGTGTGAAAATTGTGGCAATTTTTTTTTTTTTTTTTTAGATTTCTTGTCCTAGTTGTTTCCTTGTGCAGTCAAATTGGTTCTTTTGTGAGCCAAATTTGGTGCTGAGGCAATTCAGAATATCTTGCTGAATTCATCATGGAAGTCACTTTTTCTTGGTTATCTTTTTCTCTCTCTAGTTGCTGGATGTTTCAGGAGCAGACATTTTAGCAGAATCAATCTCTGGTGCCCAAGTACATATTCTGGAAAATTGCGGGCACGCTGTAATCGTGGAACGGCCCAGAAAAATAGCAAAGCTTATTCTGGATTTTGTCACCGCTGTACAGAATGCTGAGAATAATAAGAA
Organism: Arizona elegans; assembly: GCA_022577455.1. Lineage (NCBI taxonomy): Eukaryota > Metazoa > Chordata > Lepidosauria > Squamata > Colubridae > Arizona > Arizona elegans. Next base: position 114,718,550 of record JAKOOJ010000003.1, read on the forward strand.
ACTGGCTTGAACTTTTCCTATGGGTTTGAACCCTTAAGTCTAGATGTTTCAGTTGAGAGGAAATACTGCTAATTTAATCAGTTCTCAGGGATCTTATAATACAGAACTTGGTGATTGTGCCAAAATCCCTGAAGAAATCTGAATAATTCATGTATTTAATTTAGAAGTTTTATCAGTGCAATGACTCTGGGATACTGAACAGTCTCACATACATATGCTAATGATAATAAACTTATAAAAATCTGCATTTCTAGATATTTTGAAGAATAGTGAAAGACTTACAAGTTAGATGTGGAACACACTTTCCCCTCAAAAACAATCCTCTGTTTTTGATACCAATCACACATTTTAAAATATCCAATTTGAATTGGACAACATGATTATTGCTAGGTAAAGTAGGAAAAAAACCACTGTCTTCTGTTGTTAGTGTGCTCCTTTCTTGGTCTGGTATTGTTTCACTGAACTAAACATCAGAGAAAAAAAATGGCAAAGGGCAAATCCTTTTGGGACAGATTCCTACAGAATATGGGTTCTATATTATCCAAAAAATATGCATCTTGCCTTTCATTTGGGCTTTACCTATACAGTAGCATATCAATAATATATAATTATTGATACATTTATAAAAGCTAAAATATGACTGTGTCAGAAAATTCTGTATTATGGAATGCATTGGCCTCTTCTAGGTTTACGCAGTGACTTCATGCAATCGAGCATAATACCTAGTTAATTGAAATGTAGATGGCAATTGCAACTGATTTTAAATATGTAGGAAAAATGGCCTAGAGCGAAATTTCATACAGAGAGGGCCAAAGTAAGCTTCCATCTCTTAATATAGATGACTTTGTATGAGGAAATGTTGTGACAAAAGGCTTGGATGATCCAGATATACATTGAAGTACTATTTCTATTAAGTTACGATTTCAACCAAGAAAAAATATGCACTACATATTAAACCTATGAAAGTTTTCCTGATGCAGTGCAAGTCTTCAGTGTTTATATTGATTTATGAAGAAGGTGGTTTTGTATTCTTCCACAGCTCCACAGTTTATATGTATGCTCTGCATTAGGAGCAAATTGAAATATTGATGTCATCTGGACCGACTATAATTGCAATAGTCAAGCAGTTGTGAAGGGCAGGTCGCTGAGTATAAAACTTGTGCACATGTGGTTTTATGTGCACACAAACATACACATACACAGAGGTTAAATTCCATTAAAGTCCATGTGACTATTTCTGATGCAAGTGATTAGCAAACTCCCTGTGAAGAGTAATTTTACTGTACAGCTAATTAAGTAAATGGAGCTGTCCCAAAGCCATTTCTGGAGCCGTTGTTTCAATCTAGATGGGACCTGATCCGAGCAATAACACTATATGTAAATAAATGTAGAAGTGATCAATTTTTGGTTAGAATTGGGCGGAACTGCTTTTTCAGCTTCCCCTGCTGCCCCTTTTGATTAAATGTTCTACTGAGTAAATTATTTACTTAATGAATTCTGTAAATTCTGTGAATTGTTGAGTTCGGGTGGAGGAACAATAGAACTGAAATGTGCACCAATAAAGTAGAATTGGGGTATTCTAAATGTTTATTTGTTATGCTCACCAGACTCTTACAAAGTGAATTATTTATCAATCTTCCACATACTCTGCTTTTAAATTAATATCTAAAGAATATAAAGCATACAGTATTTCTTTTCCTGGGTATGTGTTCTCATTTCTGAGTGCAGTTCTTTAGTGAACAAAAATTCTGTATCAGATTTCGAAAGTTGGACTTCTTACATCCTTGTAACTCCCCTTTCCCTTTTTATATTTATATGGAGGCTTGTGAAAACCCCTTCCCACCAAGAAACATTCAATGAATGTTGTTGTTCCATTGAGTAACAATTTGTAGCATATTGGGTATATGTAGTCTATACCCAATGCATATTTTAGAATGGCAGTTAAATGAGTGAACTGATTCCAAAGTAATTTGACTTCGAACAAAACTTGTATTTGTTGAAACATTAAGAGAATATGTTGATACCAGGTGTGGTTTCTGATTTTACAACCACTGTGGAAGTGAGATACCATTATATAATACTGTAATTTTGTTCCAATTAAAATACTTTATTGTGATTGATTTTTTCCTGTCAAATCCTTGCAATTCCTTGTATTTTCAACTTCTATTTAGGAATGCAATCAAATTAACTTGCAATGCATTTTCATTAGAGTCATGAATGGTCTATCTTTTTCTCAAATAGGGTTGGGGGAATGAACTTTTATTGAGGAAAAATGAGAACCCATGCATTTTATTTAATCACTGATCAGTATATCTAGAAGTAGAGATTAAAAACCATACAAAACCAACAGAGAACAGGTCAATTTTTAGTATGGCTCTCAGAAGCCAATGTACTGTACACAGAAAGACTCAATTAAAACATAATTGAAATATCGAAGTCTTGAATTTGTGTGATTTGTTTTCTCCCATTCTTTCTTTTATTTCTGGTGTTCAGGCTGTAAATGCCACTGTTTGATAGCTAAACCTACCCATTGAGCCTGCTAACACAGGTAGGTAGTCCTTGGCTTCCAAGAGTAGTGGGATTCATTTTTTTAAACAACTGGTTCTGTGGGTGTGGCTTATTTGGGTGGGCGTGGCTTGGTGGTCATGTGACCGGGTGGATGTGGCTAGCTAATCATGTGATCGGGTATAGGGACTACTCAGAGGGCTGAAAAAAGTCATTTTCGGTCCTCACACTTTTGACTAGTCCTCACACTTATGACCATCCTCACATTTATGCCCGTTGCAGCATTCTTAACAACCGTGTCACTCTTTTCACAACTGCTTCTCTTCACCATGGTGACAAGATAGGGCGAAAAACATAAAATGGGAGAACAGTCGTAAGTGCGAGGACTGGTCAAAAGTGCGAGGACCAGTCAAAAATAACTTTTTCAGTCCCCTGAGTAGTCCGTATGCACATAGGGACTATCCAGAGGGCTGAAAAAAGTGATTTCTGACAGTTCCTCGCACTTTTGACCGGTCCTCGCACTTTTGACCGGTCATCATTTATGCCCATTGCAGCTTTCTTAACAACCGTGTCACTCATTTCACAACTGCAGTGCTTCATGTGACCGGGTGGCCATGGCCAGGTGGTCGTGTGGCATTGCTTCTTTGCCCTAATGACAGTTTGCTGCAATGGTCATAAGTGTGAAAAACGGTCATAAGTCACTTTTTCCAGTGCCATTGTAATTCTTGTAAGTCAAGGATTACCTGTACAAAAATACAAAAAGCTTCTTTGCTTGCAAAAAGCTGCCTTAAATACCAATCATTAGATTAGAAATATCTGCAAACTGGAGTTACAAATCAGGGAGAATGCCAGAGCACCTTGAGGAATTAAAATAGTTAAAATGCAATGATACCTATCAGCAGCCAATTCTTGCTCATAAAGTGAAACCCTTTAGCAGAGAGGTTATTTAACCTCTCCAGAATGAAGCAAAGGAGCAAACAGAGTATCTGTTGCTTGTTAAACCAATGACCAAAACAAATAGACACAGAACTAGTCAGATTTCCAAAGCTGCTTCTTTTCAGGAACAGAGATTAACATTTTTTCCTTCCAAACAAAGCTGAATAGGAAAAATTATCTCATCACTAAACACAGGCTTAAATATCACCAAGCACAGAATTAAACTTCACCAAAACTGGTGAAGAAAAGGTATGTAAACTCATGTTTGAATGTCAATCTTTCTAGCTAGCCAATAAACCTTGCTGAATGTCACTCATCTTGGTTCCTTGTCATTAAAGGAACCTTTGTTATTCAATTATTCAATTATTTCTTCAAAGTGCTGATCATTGCACCCTGGTTGGAAGAACTCCAACAGGGGAGTATTTCCTCCCAACAGCGGTGTAAAAAACTTAAAACAACCCTTCCCCTTTAAGAAAGTCAAGCAAAAAACAAACAAACAAACAAAAAAACCTCCGAGAACCTCCGGAACCAGAAGCAACAGTAAGTCTAGGCGTACTGCCAAGAATGTAATAAGGGTTAACGGAGAGGCAGTTTCTGTAAGCAGGGCAATAAAGATTAGGCTAGGAAACAACACCGAATGTTCTAATTCCTTACAGGATTAACCCTGGAAAGTGGAAAAAAACAAAAGGAGATTTCTTTTAACAACCAGTTCTCCGAACTGCATAACTACTTAACTACTTAACAACCGGTTCTACCGAACCGGTGCGAAACGGTAGAATCCCACCACTGGCTTCCAACCATTCAAAGTTATCATGGCACTGAAAAAAGTGACTTACAACTGATACAACTGCAACCATCTCAACAACCCCATGGTCACGTGATCAACATTCAGGTGCTTTGTGATTGGCATTATACAATATTTACAAGAGTTGCAGCGTCCCAGGATCACATCACTGCCATTTGAAACCTTTCCAGCCAACTTCTGACCAGCAAGTCAAAGAGAGGAGCTGGATTTGCTTAATGACAGTGCTTCATTTGACTGCAGTGATTTGCTTAAGAACTGTGGCCAAAAAAAGGTCATAAAACTGGCCATGGCTCACTTAACAATCACTTCGCTTAACCATGGAAATTCTGGTTCCAACTATGATTGTGTGTTGAGGGCTTCTTGTAGTGGTATATAACCATCTGCCCCCACCCTCCCAAACAATGTAAAATTGACTACCTTGTGATCAATAGTCACAGTTGATTGCAGGGGTGGGGTGGAGGTGGAGAGAGAAGTAAATATACGGTGGCTGGGTGGGGGAAATTAAATACAGTGAAGTCCTCCATTGGAAAGTCTCCACGGAATTGCCATTTGTGAAAGATTAATAATGTACTTTGGAATGAATATGGAACCAGTTTCAGGTTTTAGACCTCAAGATGCTCTTTACTTTTATATTTTCTTCTCTCAATAGCTTCAAAGAAAGCAACATAGAAGTTACTGCTAGTTTTCCTAACTGCTTCTTAGGTAGCAAGAGATGAGAATTTGAGCAAGGTTCAAGAGGTTAGGTTTTAACAGTTGTTTTCCATCAATACGGACTCCAAATTTTCAATTCAATTGTACAGAAGGTGAAGGATGTGTGTTTGTGTTTTATTTTTATAGTTATAATTTATTTATTTATTTATTTATTTATTATTGAATTTCTATACCGCCCTTCTCCCTGAGGACTCAGGGCGGTGTACAGCCAGAATTAAAAAGACATGCAAGACAAATATTAAAAAACAATTAAAAGATATATAAATTTGGCCCATTTAAAACTCATTACCAATTAAAACGTTTAAAACATTTAAAACAGTTAAAAATTTCATCTTAAGCCAGCCCGGCTTGTTTAAATAAATGGGTTTTAAGGGCACAACGGAAGGCACTGAGGTCCTGGATTCTCCTTATCTCTGGGGGGAGCTGATTCCAGAGGGTAGGTGCCCCCACAGAGAAGGTTCTCCCCCTGGGGGTCACCAGCCTACACTGTCTGGCTGATGGCACCCTGAGGAGGCCCTCTCTGTGGGAGTGCACAGGTCGATGGGAAGTCGTCGGTAGCAGCAGGCGGTCTCGAAGATAGCTAGGCCCTATGCCATGGAGCGCTTTGAAGGTGATAACCAGCACCTTGAAGCGCACCCGGAAGACCACCGGGAGCCAGTGCAGCTTGCGCAGGAGCGGTGTTACATGGGAGCACCATGCTGCTCCCGTCACTACCCGCACTGCTGCGTTCTGGATCAGCTGGAGCCTCCGGGTGCTCCTCAAGGGGAGCCCCATGTAGAGAGCGTTGCAGTAGTCAAGGCGAGAGGTGACGAGGGCGTGAGTGACTGTGCACAGGGAATCCTGATCAAGAAAGGGTCGCAACTGGCGAATCAGGCGAACCTGACAAAAGGTCCCCCTGGTTACAGCCGTCAGATGTTCCTCCAAGGACAGCTGCGTATCCAGGAGGACTCCCAGATTGCGAGCCCTCTCTGTGGGGGCCAATGACTCGCCCCCAATAGTCAGTGATGGAGTCAACTGACTATATCGGGATGCCGGGAGCCACAGCCACTCAGTCTTGGAAGGGTTGAGCTTGAGCCTGTTCCTCCCCATCCAGACCCGTACAGCCTCCAGGCACTGGGACATCACTTCAAGGGCATCGTTGGGGTGGCCTGGGGTGGAGATGTACAGCTGGGTGTCATCAGCGTACTGGTGGTATCTCACCCCAAAGCCACGGATGATCTCACCCAGCGGCTTCACATAAATGTTGAACAGAAGGGGCGAGAGGACCGATCCCTGCGGCACTCCACAAATGAGAGGCCTCGAGGTCGACCTCTGCCCCCCTGCCAACACAAACTGCGACCGGTCGGAGAGAAAGGAGGAGAACCACCGCAACACGGTGCCTCCCACCCCCAACTCTTCCAGCTGGTGCAGCATGATACCATGGTCGATGGTATCAAAAGCCGCTGAGAGGTCTAATAGGACCAGAACAGAGGAACAACCCCTGTCCCGAGCCCTCCAGAGATCATCAACCAACGCGACCAATGCCGTTTCCGTGCTGTGCCCAGGCCTGAAACCCGACTGGAACGGATCTAGATAAGATGTTTCCTCCAGGAATTGCGGAAACTGTCCACTGTATGTACACTGAAGATGATATTTAATTTTGTTGAACGAGGTGCAATGACAATAAACTAAACAAATCTTTGATACAGTGCCAGAATAAATAACAACTTGATTTAGCCCAATGGTTTGACCATTATTTAGTCCTCCATAGCCATTCATATAGAGGATGTTGATCAAAGTTTTGATAAAAATCAAAGCAAAAATCCTAAACTAAACTAAAATAAAGTTAAAATAAAAGATTCAGGCAATTCTTTTGCTCTGGGATTATATTCTTGTGCTTTTGGTACTACATTGGCCATTCCTGTGCTGATTGATGAGCTGAATTTTGCATTAAATTGCTTGAGAAACACAGGTCTATTGCAATGTGATAAACATTTTGGGCTGTGATACAAGCAAGGAGCTGATAAATTTGGCTTTTATGACTACAACAAATCTAATTTAAAAGTTCATTAGTTGTTCATACCTATACCCTTAGGTGTTATTTTTGATTTGCAACTTCATATTCTTTTTCAGTGTTTTTTGTACCTGTTGCTGTTTCAGCAGAAGGATGTGTAAAAAAAAAAAACACTTCCTTTCATTTTTAATGGTCTGTTTGCAATGACCAATATTAGCCTGTTGTGGGAATCCAATCACTGTGGTTGCCAAACCATGGGTTTACAGCTTAGTGCAAATTGTAAATGCAACCAATTATTTCTTCTATAAAATATCTTAAGGTAGAGGTTTGTTCTGAGTTTATTGCAGTCAGAAAACCCTTTGCTTTCTTCCTTCTCCCTTTTGGCTTACTTTGAAGTCCTTATCCCTACCCCACTCTGCTCTGAAGGATCTGTTCCAGAGGTGGGTTTCAGCAGGTTCTGACCAGTTCTGGAGAACAGATAGCAGAAATTTTGAGTAGTTCGGAGAACTGGTAGTAAAAATTCTGACTGGCCCCGCCCCCATCTATTCTCTACCTCCTGAGTCCCAGCTGATTGGGAGGAAATGAGGATTTTGCAGTATCCTTCCCCTGGAGTGGGGAGGGAATGGAGATTTTACGGTATCCTTCCCCTGCCATGCCCACAAGCCACGCCCACCAAGCCATGCCACACCCACCAAGCCACACCCACAGAACGGGTGTAAAAATTTTTGAAACCCACCACTGGTCTGTTCCCTCTTGAACTGGAAGCACTGCCCAGTCCTAATAAATGCCACAAATTACACCTTGATTCTCAGCTACTAAGAAATGGTAGGTAACTAGTGAATATTCTGGATGTCAGTAAATCTCCAGGTTTTTCTTGTTTTCTTTGTATGGTTTCCTAAACAAATCCATGATAGGAAGGATTTAGAAAGGCACCGAGTGTAGGTGACAGTTGTTCTCAACATCCTCTATAAATGTTGGTTGTCACAAATAGTGAGATTCTTAAAAGGAATTAGAAGAATTATAGCTATAAAGGGAAAAAAGAAACAATTACTGTGTTCTCTGTAATTACATTTTTGCATTTTACATCTCACAATAAGCTCATCTGAACAGTTTACTAAAGGGGGATAGCTCCACCTAGAGGCCAGAAAGGGCAATTTGAATAGTCTTTGTTTAGCAACCACAATTAGGAATGGTTAAGAAAAGCAGTCGCTAAGTGAAACTGTGACTACACTTATGGTCTTACTTCAACTTTTCTTTGGATATCTGTAAAAGTTTTAAAAGCAAGGATTGCTCATAAAGTTACTTTTTTTTTTATCACCATCATAATTGCAAATTATCACTAAATGAGACACTTGTTAAATGAGGACTTCCTGTACCTAAAAAGACCAAAGGGACACTTTAAAAAAAGAAAGATTTCATAGGCAACAGCAGTATTTGATCAATCTTACCAAGGGACCAAAGAAACTAGGTCTCGCCTATTTAGTATCAGGATGGAATTTTACCAGAATATAGAAAATGTGGTCTAGATTTGCAACAGAAGAGAAGAGAAAGAAGAGAAGAGAGGAGAGGAGAGGAGAGGAGAAGAGAGGAGAGAGGAGAGGAGAGGAGAGGAGAGGAGAGGAGAGGAGAGGAGAGGAGAGGAGAGGAGAGGAGAGGAGAGGAGAGGAGAGGAGAGGAGAGAGAACAACAACCCTCCCGTCCTTGCTGGGACTCAGTTAAAGTCTATTTCTCCCCATCCAGAACTGGACTTTCAGGCACTGGTTCAGGTCTCCACCTCATCTTCTGCCTGGCCCAGGTTGAAGATAGGGCAAGGGTCAGCAACCTGCAGCTCTGGAGCCGCATGTGGCTCTTTCACGCCTCTGCTGTGGCTCCCTGTCACTCAAAGTATGCATCAGAACCAGGGGTGAAATGCTCCCGGTTTGGACTGGCTCGGGCGAGTAGGTAGTGATGGTGGCGGGCAGTTTGGAGAACTGGTAGCAAAAATCCCTGCCCCCGCCCCCCATGCCCAGCTGAGCCGTGCGATCATCAGAGCCTGAGCCAAGCTCTGACTATCCAAGCTCTGATGATCCCAGCTGAATTGCCTGCTAATCAGGCAACTCAGCTTGGATTGTCAGACCCATTTAAAAGAAAAAAAAGTCCGTCCCCCCCCAGCCTCCAGCTTGCTTACCATAGCTGCTGGTCATAACGCAATCCATTGCATCAGCAAGCAACTGAATCTCCCTGCCTGCAATCAAGCTCATGGGTGAGTAGCTCTATCTGCAACTTTAAGACTTGTGGACGTCAACTCCCAGCAAAGGTGGCTGAGGAATTCTGGGAGTTGACATCCACAAGTCTTAAAGTTGCCAAGGTTGGAGACCCCTGTTCTATTGGGTAAGTTTTTTTCCCCTTTGGGAGCTTTAAAAAAAATAGTTAATTGGGGTTTTTTTAGTTGTTCTTTTTTTAGACCTAGCCATTTAAAGTTTAGGAAGTTTTAAATTTAGCTGCTTTTATATAAAAATAAAAATAAATAAAAATAAAATAATATTTGTGCAGCTTTCTGAGATTTAGTGTGTTTCTGTAGTGTTACACTCTAACTACACAAGCACACAAAATCTCACAAAGCTGTATGTGGAATTTTGTGTATGTAAAGTGTGAAAGTTGGTTTTTTTGGGATTTTTGTGGCTGTGTGGGGTTCCTGCTTGTTGCAGGGCCATTTTGGGTCTAGCACAGCTGCTTTTACATTGTGGGTGAGCCAGTTGTGTTGTGTTGTGTTTTGTAGGTTAAAAAAGGGCAAAGAAGTGACATTGACCTGGCCACGCCCACCCAGTCACCTTACCACCAAGCCACACCCACTAATTAAGCCACGCCCACAGAACCAGTAGCAAAAAAAATTAGATTTCACCCCTGATCACTACCACCAATGTGCGACACCCGCCGGCACGCGATTTATTGAGCTTTTCAACTCCCAGTAGACCAACCATTGATAAATCCAAGAAAACAAAAGTTTCAGAAGAAAACTGAATGTTTAATTCAATTACATATGCTAGTTTTGTGGCTGCTCAAGAAATAGCCAGACAGGGGAAGGATTTTGTGGCTCCTGGTGTTTTCTTATCTGTGGAAAACAGGTCCAAATGGCTCTTTGAGTGTTTAAGGTTGCAGACCCTTGAGATAGAGTATCATCAGCATCCTGATGACTCTTACATGCTGGCAGATGAGCTCTCCCAATCCCTTCATGTATAGTTGTGCTTTTTGGCCTCCACAACTTTAAATGTGTTGATTTCAATCCCCAGAATTCCCTAGCCAGCATGTTAAGGGGGTGGGGGTGGAGAAGAGAGCCAAGCCCTGTGACATCCTATAGCAGAGTTCCTAAGGGCCCAACTTCTCCTCTCTTCACCTGTTTAGGAAAGAGAAGAAACATTACAAAACAGTGTCTCCTGTTTCTGGGCCTTCCAGCTATCCCAGAAGGATAAGTCTCCAAAATCATTAGGGGAACAAACAGGACCAGGAGATTCACCCAACCTAATTCTATTCAAGATCAACAACAAGAATGACTAAGAGAGTTTCAATTTCATATCTAAGTCTATCCCTGACTGGAAAAATTTCAGATAAATAATTTCATCCAAGGTTACTTTTAAATGAAGCCTTGCCTGTTGGCCTTCAAAAGGCCTTGAGAACTTGGCTTTCCCCCCAGATGCTGAGTGTCTTCTGTTTTACTGTTAGAGAAATTTGTAAAGGCCTTGACTGGTAGAGTAAAGAAACATTTGCTCGTCTTTTAAAATGCAGCCACAAGGTCAGTGTTGGGCTTTATGGTTACTGGAGAAGTTTAGAGAGCTGTCTTCTCCCTTTCTCATAACAAACGCTAACAGTTGAGGTCATTTCTTGAATTTGCAAGATGAGAGTTCCAGAACAAGTTCAAGGAAGAAACACTACGTCTCCCAGAGCACAATTTGTGGATCTCTAATCCAGAGGGCTTTAAAAAGCAATTGGATCAATTCCAAAAGCAGAAGGCCAGCAGGGATTCTAGATATTGTCTACCCTAAGGTCTCTCAGCCTTGTCAATTTTAAGATGTGTGGACTTCAGTTCCCAGAATTCTCCAGCCAGCATGCTTGTTTCTGAGAGTTGAAGTTCACACTTCTTAAAGTTGACAAGGTTGAGAAATACCAGCGCACAATACTAGAAGTGGAATATTGTACAATATCCATTTTGGGGGAAGGTGTGCAGGAAATCTCATTGTGTATTTGCTGATTTTCCGTTGATACAGTATCAGTTTTGCCAGAGAGAATCGTTGTTGTTTTTTTAAAAAAAAACATTCTTAAAATGTAGATTTAGAAATTTGTCTGACATTTGATTCATAATATAATTAACCCATATTAATAGTTTTCCTGTTTTCTGCTTTTTTGTTTTTTTTTTGTTAACTTGGTCAGCTCTATTTTTTTAGTTTTTTTTAGCTTTTCATAAAAAATAGTTTTCTGTTTTTGAGGTGTGTGAGTATTTTATATTCTTTTTCTATTTCTTTCAATGAAATGTGTTAAGACAGTAAATAAAAATAACTTAAAAATACATCAGGATATTGAACCTGGCTCTGCCCTGTTTTAGCACAGCTAAATTGTTTACTCCTTTCTCTTGTAAAATATTTTGCACCCTGATCCTCAATGAATGGAAACTTTGCTTGCTGAATCGTCCCAAAGGTGCTTTTTCAAGAGGCAACTGAACTTTCTGGTTTTTCTTTGAAGACCTTTCACTTCTCATCCAAGAAGCTTCGTTAGAGCTGAAGAATGGATGAGAAGCAAAATGTCTTCAAAGAAAAACCAGAAAGTCCAGTTGCCTCTTGAAAAAGCACCTTTGGGACAACCCTGACTTGAATGACTGAGAATCTCCATAGACATTTTGCTTGCTGAGGCAAATTCTAATTGTCGCGGCAGGTGGCAGCATTGTCTCTTTTAAAGGTTTTTTTTTTCATCTTTAGTAATTTGCCGGAATGTCTATACTGAGGTTATAGGGTTCCCCTCCCCCCCAGATGTTTGCTTATTCAGTTTTAATGACTGTTTCTTTAATCCTATTATACTGATATTTGTACTGAAAGCTTGGTTTCTAATAGCAATAATAAAAATATAAAGCTCTAAGTATAATATCTACTCAGCACTTAAAACATTTCCATAAAAGCAGCCACTCCCTTTAATGTAGTGGCTAAAGTGTTGGATTAAGGAGCAAAGAGATCCAGGTTCAAATTCCTCCCCAGCAGTGGTGAAATGTAAAATTTGTTGCTACCAGTTCTGTGGGCATGGCTTGGTGGGGGTGTGTGTCATGTGACTGGGTGGGCGTGGCTTGGTTGGGGGGGTCAGGTGACTGGGTGGGCATGGCCAACTTTTTAAAAAAACTTTTTTAAAGCATTTTTTACTACCGATTCGGGCGAATAGGTAGTAAAAAATGCTTTAAAAAAGTAAAAAAAAGGTTCTGATGATCGTGTGGCACAGCTATGCCCCACGATAGTTGGAGCCTTTTTTTAACCTTTTAAAAGCATTTCTTTTACAACTGCTTTGCCTGAACCGGTAGTTTTTATCACTACTGGTTTACCCAAACCGGAGTGAACTGGTAGCATTTCACCCCTGCTCCCCAGCCATAAATGCTCTCTAAGTGTTTTTGTGAATGTTGCCCTTTCTCAGCCCAACCCAGATTTACAAGGTTGTGCGATTGTGTGCTCCTGAATGAAAGCCAAGAAATAAATCTAATAAGTAAATAAATAAACTTTATTTATTTATTTGAACGGATTATCTAGACCCTTTTCAGTCTGGCTGAATTTGGGTGTCCTCCTAGACTCACAGCTAAGATTAGAGCAACATCTGTCAGCTGTGGCTAGGGGAACCTTTGTACAGGTTCGCCTGGTGCAACAATTGCGACCCTACTTGGATCCGGAGGCTCTCCTCACAGTCACTCATGCCCTTGTCACCTCACAGTTAGATTATTGCCACGTGCTCTACATGGGCTACCCTTGAAAAGTGTTCGGAGACTACAGTTGGTCCAGAATGCAGCTGCGCGAGCTGTCGTGGGTGCACCTAGGTACACCCACATTACACCAATTACACCAATTCTCTGCGAGCTGCACTGGCTCCCTATTGGTCTCCGGTCACAATTCAAGGTGTTGGTTACTACCTTTAAAGCCCTACATGGCTCAGGGCCAGGTTATCTTCGAGACCGCCTTCTACCGCATAGCTCCCAGCAACCGGTAAGATCTCCTCCGTCAGCTAAACAATGCCAGCTGATGGGCCCGCAGGGGAGGGCCTTCTCTGTGGCTGCCCCAGCTCTCTGGAACCAGTTACCTCCTGAGATCCAGACCATCCCCATCCTATTGGCCTTCCGAAAAGCGGTGAAGACCTGGCTTTTCCAGCAGGCCTGGGGCCAGAGATCTGTCGAGATCTGGCCATGAATGGTGTGAATGGGTTTTACTTGTTTTTAATGTTTTAATTTTTAATGTTTTTATATATGGTTTTTTAATGCATTGTAAGCCGCCTTGAGTCTTTGGAGAAAGGTGGCATACAAGTTGAACAAATGATGATGATGATGATGATGATGATGATGATGATGATGATGATAATAATAATAATAATAATAATAATAATAATAATAATAATACCTGATCTCTATCATTCTTGAAAACAGAACCTTGCACATTAGTCTTGGGTTACAGGAAAGCACATTCTGGTGGAATGGTTTGATCATTCCTTCAGAGAGGTCAGATTCCCCAACCTGATGCAATCCAGGTATATTAGGACTACAATTTCCAGCATTCCAAAAATGGGGGAAAAATACATGTGTGAGTGGGGAGCTCTGAATTTCCTCCTAAGACAGTCCTGGCATGGACATTGACATTCTCCAATAACAACAGTTGATGATCCTTCTGTTAGGATATAATTTAGACAGAGAACAGAGCTCTAGCCCAAAATTACCTTCATAAACTTATATAGCCAATCTCTGGGTGGACATTACAGTTAAGAGCATTAAGGTATAGTACATTAATTTCTCCTGTCTCCAAGTACAGAATGTGATGTCCCGAAAACTGATGGTAAGAAGATGGCATGCAAGTGGGTAATGCTTTCCTAGTTAATTAGGCCTGGCTGGTCTGTAGCCTTTCTGAACCAGAGTTTAATGATACATGCCAGGATGACAGCTTAATGAAATTACCAGTCCCAGCAAATTAACTAGTGATGTATGCATAGTCTTGCTATGTTGTTATCTCCTAGAGGTATCTGAATGTACTGTATTTAGCAATAGTCTTCTTAGCTAGGCCTGGAATACTGCTTTAATGTTCCATGAATGTAGCATAATCTTAGATTAACCCCCTTCCTCTCCTCCTAGTGCAGTCACTGTAGGAGGCTGGCTATTTGAGAAAGATCATCTTGTGAAGAGTAGTGGCAAAATCACATTAAGAATAAGAACATTAGTTGTAACTGATTAAGATGAAGGTCTATAGCTCTCTTTGGATAATCAATATCTGAGTTTAAAAAGACTGTTATATTCAGGCAGATAGGAGATAAAGAAAAATGGTTCTATCGATGCACAAAAGGATAACTATTTTTTTTTAATTAAACATGGCTAAAGTCTTCTTGGGGACTGGTTCAGGGATGAGTTCTACTTACCTTTACAACCGGTTCACAACGGGATCGCTTCTGCGCATGCACAGATTGCTTCTGGTGATGTCAGGGTCAGTGGGTGGAGCTTCCTGCTGGTTTTACTACCGGTTCTATAGAACCGGTCCGAACCGGGGGCAACCCACCACTGGACAGGTTTATACCTTACATGCATAGGAACGTGCAAATCAGTCTGTATCCATTTCCAGTTTGCATGTCTTGAATCACAGTTTTGTTCCATCCAGTTTCCACACCATTCTGCAAACTTCAGCTTCCCCTAATGTCTAAATATATGTCTAAATACACATTTCTTTGCATGCCATGGTTGAATTTAAAACTCTATGGCTCTTCTGACTAAGGATGATGGCAGTTGATGTTCAGTTCTTTCGAAGACACTACATTTATTTATTTATTTATTTGTCAAGAACGTATTAGGTAATTTATATAATTATAAGCATGAATTGAAAACATAAAATAGATACAAGTAGAGGAAACATTAAGACAGGGACGGTAGGCTGGTACTCTTATGCACGCCCCTTATAGACCTCTTAGGAGTGGGGTGAGGTCAACAGTAGACAGTCTTAGGTTAAAATTTTGGGGGTTTTGGAATGAAACCACAGAGTCAGGTAGTGCATTCCAGGCATTGACCACTCTGTTGCTGAAGTCATATTTTCTGCAATCGAGTTTGGAGCGGTTCATTTTAAGTTTGTATCTATTGTGTGCTCGTGTATTGTTGTGGTTGAAGCTGAAGTAGTCATTGACAGGTAGGACATTGTAGCAGATAATTTTATGAGCTATGCTTAGATCATACCAAAGACGGTGTAGTTCTAAGTTTTCTTAATTTCTTTAAAACAGAGAGGCAAAATAAAAATTAAATGCTCCACTTGTACATTTCCAGCATCTCATGTATGTAATCCCATTTCAAAGTATAAACATGTCGCTGTTGATTTGAACTTTAATCTGGGTAGAGACTTGTTTCTCTGCTGAAGAGCTGAGGAATATCCTCCGAGAGTTGGTGAAACGGTCCCTGCCTTGCCAACAACACTTTGTCCAGGGAAAATAAACAAATTTCTGTAGGTAAGGAAAATGAAAAAAAAAAAAATCCCTCTCATCCATCTTTCCACAGAACGGTTTCCAGCACGTACACACTGCTTGACTCAGAAGCAGACAAGGAGAACCAGGGGAAATTCCAGAGTTTTCTTTTTAAAGAAAGAAGATTGCTATAATGAATGCTCATTTGCATAGAGAATAAGACCCAGTAACCGGAGTAATATGAAAGGAGAAAGTGAAGCAGAGGTGCTGATTTGATATTTGTGTGAACTTGAAAACACACAGCTGACTAGGTTTTCAGTTCACATCACACCACTAACTGGAGAAGGGTAATTAGATTCACAACTGTCCCAATATGGTTTTGAGTTGAAACCGCCCCTTCCAGATAGACTGGGTTACTGGGCCACACCACATACTGGACTCTTAAACTGACCCGATTATGTTGTTTAAATGAAGCCATAGTGTGAACTGCATGTAATTCAGGCCAAACAGATCAATGTTAATGCTCTTTAGTGGCCTGGAAAGAAAGAAATCTGAAACTTACCCTGTGTTGACCTGCTTCCTACAACCACTCTACTATTTTTGACTGGCCTTATTGGACATCTTTATTCATAAGGTAATGGTTCAGGTAGTGAAGAATTCTAAATGGACATTTCAGAAAGATGCTTACTCTTCCTTTTTTCCCTATCTCCCTCAAATTCTGTCTGCATCTGTACATCTTTCTATCTATATCTGTCTGTCCCAAAGATAGCAACAGCACTTAGACTTATATACCGCTTCATAGTACTTTACAGCCCTCTCTAAGCATTACCCATCTCCTTCCATTTATGACTGTATGACTGTAACTTCGTTGCTTGTATCCTTACAATTTATATTGATATTGTTTCCTGATTGCTATTTGTACCCTATGACTATCATTAAGTGTTGTACCTTATGATTCTTGATGAACATATCTTTTCTTTTATGTACACTGAGAGCGTATGCACCAAGACAAATTCCTTGTGTGCCCAATCACACTTGGCCAATAAAAAATTCTATTCTATTCTACTCTATTACAGAGTCAGCCTGTTGCCCCCAGCAATCTGGGTACTCATTTAACTTCAGAAGGGTGAAAGGCTGAGTCAACCTTGAGCAGATCAGGATCGAACTGCTGGCAGTAGGCAGAATTAGCCTGCAATGTTGCATTCTAACCACTGCGCCACCATGGCTCAGATCAATGCATCACAATGTTCCTCCACCTAATGCCTGAAATAGAAGTCCTCAACTTACAACCATTCGTTTAGTAACCGTTCAAAGTTACAAGGGACTGAAAGTGACTTATGACCGTTTTTCACATTTACAACCATTGCAGTATCCCCATGGTCATGTGATCAAAATTTAGACGCTTGGCAACTGACTCATATCTATGATGGTTCCAGTGTCGCGGCGGTCAGGTTTTGCAAGCTTCTGACAAGCAAAGTCAATGGGGAAGCCAGATTCACTTAATAACCGTGTTACTAACTTAGCAGCTGCAGTGATTTATTTAACAACTGTGGTAAGAAAGGTTGCAAAATGGAGCAAAATTCACTTAACCACTGTCTAGCAACAGAAATTTTGGGCTCAATTGTGGTTGTAAGACAAGGACTGCCTGTACAGTATATAGTTTAACCAAGGGTGTGACTTTGCAGGTTTGCAAGTAACTTAGAGGATGAATCACATTTTTAAAGGTTAATTAGGCATATGCAAACAAAATGGATCTAGAGATCAGTCAAAAACTTTCCATCACCCCAGCAGTTTGATTACTTTGTTTTTTAACTTTGTTGCTGTAAGGGGCTTGCACACATTCATCATTTTAGAGGGTGATAGAATTGCAAACTTTGAAAATTTCTGGTGTACTCAGCTAATGGAAAACTAGTTCCTCTTATTTCTCTTCTCTTGGACTCATCAGTCTTTTTTCCAGAGGCCCTTGAAACAGATCTTCTCCTGGGAGATAACACATGGCCTCCTGCATATTTTACCTAACCCTACGCCAGTTTGCTTATCTTTATATAATAAATCTTATTTTAAACTAATTCAGGTTTACTGGTGCTTCTTCTTGGAAACTGTATTAAAGCACGATGAAACTTTCTAAGTATCTTTGAAAATGGAAGGCCGGAATTTAAGAACCTATGATAGATGCAGTTTCAGTAATTATGTTTTCACATTTGTAGCTTTGCCTTATTCATGGATAAAGAGGGTTGTTGGAAGAAATGTTCATCTGGTTCAGTTCGAAGTGGGGAGAAAGACACTGGAAATATGGAGTTGATTGGAAAGATGGTTTAATGGTGAAGCAGAACCACCAACCACATGTGATTCTGGGCAGCTGACCACCTGGTTTGATGAGTACATGGATTTTTATACAGCTTGTTCTACAGCATTTTGTAACTTAGAGGTTTGTTTTGTGTATTTTGTTATTCAATTTTAATTAGTTTGTCTTGTGAAGGCCAGCAATGAGTGGGGTTTTTAATCTTGTTTAACAAATGTAATTAATCCTAGATGCTGGCTTCCTTGTCTGTCTTGAATGGATTACCAAATCTGCATTTCTAAAAGTTGGCCCCTTAGTTTCTACTTGGGGCAGAGCACTGAGGCTCTGAGTTTCTGTCTTTAGAAACATGTTTCTCCTTTAGGGAAAATATAATATTCTGCCTTTTTAATATTTCCTAAAATATTTCATTCTTCTATGAGGGGTGGGTACTAACTTTTTTTTTAATTTGATTTATATGCCGCCCTTCTCCGGAGACTCAGGGCGGCTTACAATGCGTTAAGCAATAACCTTCATACTTTTGTATATTTATACAAAGTCAGTTTATTGCCCCCACAAACTGGGTCGTCATTTAACCTACCTTAGAAAGGATGGAAGGCTGAGTCAACCTTGGGCCTGGTAAGATTCGAACCTGCAGTAATTGCAGGCAGCTGTGTTAATAACAGGGTGCTTTAAACCACTGTACTACCAAGGCTCTTACAGGGTTTCTACAGGATTAAATATAATTTCAACTGATTTCTCCTGTTTCTTTGACTTTCTCCATAGCTTGTTGCTTGAAGTATTTTTCAAAACTCATTTCAAGTACTATATGGAGAAGTGAAAATAAGGGAAGGACTGTTTGGGCAGTGGAAGGCAGAGAAGTTTGCTTTTTTAAAAAAGGGTGTTAAATGCACTCTTGCACCCCACTTTCAACATTAATAGACATAACATGGGTGGTTGCCATGCATCATTGCAATTAGTTTGGTCTGACAGATTCCGCTCTGGAGTTTTGCCCTACCTAAACACAGAAAAAGACGAAGATTGAAAAGAATGCACTGAATTTCCTTGAGGGATCTTCATTTGTTTCCTATTTTGGATTAAGAAAGCAAAATGTTCCTGCTGTAGATCTTCCTTTCTGAATAAACACTTTCTTTGTGGATTAGTTTCCTCTGGAGGATGATTTTAAAAAATGCATTCCCCCCCCCCCCCCCCAGCAAGGAGACACTCTGACAATAAAATGTCAAGCTGCAATCCTAATTTTATTGATGTAGAATACAGAGTTTTATCCAAAATCAATGAAATTTAATGGATAAAGAATCGAGGACTTCAAATATTGAAAGCTATATCAATGCTTTTCACAGGATTCTCAAATATCACACACCTTTTTTTATACAAGGGAAAGTTCTAATTGGATGTAACTAAGATGCTGATGGGGCAATTTCAAGGCTACTCTTTCTTTTTAAGATTATTTTATGTTTAGGATTAATTTAACTTTAATCTGGAGCTGGGCTGGAGGATGTCCTTAGACACAGAAATGTTCTCTGATTGTTCTTTAAATAGAGTTCATTTTCTAAAAATAGGACACATCCTATTTGTAGTCTATTTTTTCTTAAGATGAAATCCATCCTTGTGTGAAGTATATGGGATGAGGATGAATATTACGTTTGATATGACATCAGTTGTGCTTTAAAATTAATTGCAATGACATATAGATGATATGATTGTTGTTGTTAGTCACAAAGTCATGTCCGACCCATCTGGACAATGTTCCTCCAGGCCTTCCTGTCTGCTCTGCCATCCCCCGAAGTCCATTTGCCCCAGAGATATTTAATCAATTCTCCTTTTAGTCATATTTCCCATTAAGTTGGGTTTATGGACGATGCTTAAACTGATGACTGAATTAACCCATTTTCTGAGTTTGTACAATACATTTACCCATAAAACAGCCTGATTCAGACAATCCATGAAGTCATAGGAAATCTAATCTAATCTAATTTAATTTAATTTAATTAATTCAATTTATATGCCGCCCCTCTCCGAAGACTCAGGGCGGCTCACAATACATTTTAAAAAAATCATTATAAAAAAACATTTAAAAATTAAAAACATTAAAAATATTAAAAACTCATTCACACCATTCAGTGTAGATTAATGAGAAAGAGAGAAAAAAGAATTTCAACAACTATAGAATCAAGCTGCAGCCTAACAAAATTGACAAAAGTGAAGGAGATTTGATTACTTTCTGAATGCACTTATGTATAATAGCTTTCCAAATAAGGCTATACTTTGTGAAACTTTTTATTTCAGGCAAGAATGAGATTGGATGGCTCTAGTAGCAGAACAATGTGGATATAAGCAGAGATCAAACTATTGTCTTTCAGTCCAAAGGTTTTTGAACAATCTTTTAAGATACTTGGCTGAGTTTTCACAAGTTTAATTAAATAGCTGAATCTGCAAAAAAAAAAAAAACCAAAACCCTAAGCTTGGTTGTTTTTGACTCTGATTAGTTCTTTTGATAATTTGTAAGCCCACCAGTTTGACTACTTTGTGGCAAAATGTAATATGAAAACCTAGAAGATGAGTTAATGCATTATCCATGTTAAATATATTGTGTGAGACCAATTCCCAAATTGCACTGCAAACAGACCACAGTCATTTGTTCTGAACATTATGTATGTTTGTGTATTTCTGCTGCAGCTGCCAGCTTGTCTAACTGAACCAAAGCCTTTGCTTGTCCTCTGAAAAGTCTAAAGTCTGAGTCTGCACAGAGCCTTCTTGACCTTATTTATTCTCTAACTTCAGAAGGGTGAACTAAAGGAATTTCATCTGGGCTGGACCAGAAGACCTCCAAGGCATTGGCAAGAATGTTCCCCAACACTTCTCCAACTTGCTGGAAATGTAAATTTTATAAAGGAACTTATTATCACATGTGGTGGACCTGTCCAAAAACAAAACAATACTGGCAAATGATTAGAACACAAGTAGAAGAAATCACACAATGAAGATTAGAAATGAGACTGGAAACCTTTCTTCTAGGTATAATAAATGGACAATATGAAAAGGAAATAAAATATTTAATCATCCATATAATAACAGCAGCACGAATAATTTTTGCACAAAATTGGAAGAGTAGTGACACACCGACAGAAGATAGAGTAATTAATAAGATTATGGAATGTGCAGAAATGGACAGACTTACAAAAGAATTACAAGATAAAGAGGAACATGATTATTATCTAGTATGGGAAAAGTGGTATACCTGGTTGAAAAATAGAAAAAGGAAAAAAGAATAGGGAGTAATTGGAGTTACAGAAACAGGAACATAAATCACTAACATAAATTAACAATGAATCATAAAGATAGATATATGAGTAAGATCAAACAAGGAAGAGTCAAAACACAAATAAGAACATACATTACTGTTGTTTATTTGACAATATATATTTGACAAAATGTATATTTGAAATCTTTGTTTACATGCTTTGTTCTGTATGTTTTGTTGTCACTAGTTCTGTTTTGTTTGTACTTTTAAACAAATAAAAATTTATTTAATTAAAAAAAAGACCTCCAAGGTCCAGTCTATTCTATTCTATTCTATTCTATTCTATTCTATTCTATTCTATTCTATTCTATTCTATTCTATTCTATTCTTTCCCAAGCTGATATTTCACCCTTGAGATGTAGAAGTTCATCTGGGACTCCTAATGCTATTGAGCAACCAGACCAATCTCAGAAGCAAGTTTCTTTTAGGGCACTTCAAGCTGACCAGAAATGTAGGACTTTTGAGGTAAATCTACAAACAAACAGAAGGACTTGAATACACAAGGATTATCAGACACTCACATCATGTTCATTTGTGAAGTGCACTGAAGAAAGTCACAGTCCCTTCTTTTAAAAGTAACAGGACAAAAGACAAAATACTGAGAGTATCAGTTTTTTTTTTTTCTGTAAAGAAGTGTCCATTTATTTTAAAATGTTCTGCAGAGAAATGGGAACAGTAAGTAATGTCTGAGTGATTGCTACACACAAGTGCCCATCAATAATTTACCAAGTTCTTTCTTCTCTTTTCTCTGTAGCAATTAGAGACTGAAGGCTGCAATCCAAAGTACACTGTTACCAAGAAGTCACCAAGTGAGTGGACAATCATCTGTTGGGACATGCCATGTGCTATATATATTGGATCACAATCTTAAATGTTCGTAAGAATGAATTATGGGAGAAAGCATGGGAGATACTTTCAGCTAAATACAATTAGAAGTATACAATAAATCAGCTATAAAGGCAAAGTTAAAAGAGACTGAACTTGCATTCTAATTTCAACCAACTATGTACTGGTTACATTCAGACAATATTGGTTGCAAATACATTTAAGCATAAATTAACCAAAGAACCTGGATTTGCAAAGCTATGCAGTTTACAAATTTAGCATGTTATGAGAATACATCTGCTAGGTCTTTACCTGACACAATAAAGCATGGGTGGCAAACTTGCAGTGTCATGTTGCTGTCATGTGACATATTGCTTATTCCTTCGTGGAGCTAGGGTGGGCGTGGCCTGCGCATGACGCATCCGGCCCACGGGCCACCAGTTTGACACCCCTGCAATAAACCATGTATGTGAACACAGTCACACCCTGATTATTTTCTCCAAGGAAAGTGAGTCAATTTTATCTGATGGATTGTCAGAGAATAGTCCCCTACTTGAAACCTGCTTTAAATACAGCTCAGTGATCATGCATGTCATTTTATATAAATTGATATTCTTTTGTCCTTTGGAAGGAAACAAATTTCATATCCTCCATCCCCCCCCCCCCCCCCCGTGACAACATGTGAGTAGCCATGCTACTGGTAATATTTTTTTCCAAATGTTCTTCAGCTGCTGGGTGTATGTGCTACAGGAGATGAGGGATTATTTAGCTTTGTTGCCTTTGCCAAATACTGATTAAATCGGGTCCCAAGGCAGCTGTCTGGTTTGAAGTGGTGATGCCTTATTTAAAGCTTTGGGTGTCCATATTTAGGTGGGCTAAGGAATTGTTCCTGACAGGAAGCATCTGTGCTGGAGTTAGGGGATACATTCCAGAGCAAATTTCTTCATAGTAACATGTGTCAACCCCTGTCTAGACTTTGGTGTGCTCACAGCAGTGCCCTGTAAAGATCCCATGCTGTGACACTTCAATCAATGATGTTCAGTTTCTCCCAAAGCCTTTCCTATGTAATCCTATTTATACAATGGCACAACTGGAGAAAACTGTCCTGCATCTTCATCATTCTATCAAGGCTCATTAAAGTGTGAGTTTATCTGAATATTTCTGAATAGCTACTGCTGGTCCATCAGAGAAGATTTTCCTAAGCAGCATTTAGGGTCTTTTTCTTATTTCTACCTAACCATATTACCAACATGCTGCCTTTTTGCTGCTGTCCATGACGCTGCCTTCGTTTTATCTCCAGTCATAAGAGAAGCAAGGTCAGGTCATCCACAACTAAAAGTAAATTAATCAGGGATAGGTTCCACTTACCGTTACTACCGGTTTGCAGCGGGAGTGCGCATGCGCGCTCGCTTCACTCACATGCACGCACACTTCTGCGCATGTGCAGATCACCCATGATGATGTTGTGGCAGGTGGGCGGAGCCACCCACCAGTTTTACTACCGGTTCTATAGAACTGGACCGAACCGGGAGCAACCCACTATTGGTATTAATCTATATTAAAGTTATGTTTTCCTTTATTATGGCATGCTATCAGTCAACCTCCAGATCAGAGGTGGGTTTCAGCAGGTTCTGACCAGTTCTGGAGAACTGGGAGTGGAAATTTTGAGTAGTTTGGAGAACCGGTAGTAAAAATTCTGACTAGCCCCATCCCCATCTATTCTCTGACTCCTGAGTCCCAGCTGATCGGGAGGAAATGGGGATTTTCCCCTGGAGTGGGGTGGGAATGGGGACTTTGCAGTATCCTTCCCCTGGAGTGGGGTGGGAATGGGGATTTTACAGTATCCTTCCCCTGCCATGCCCATCAAGCCATGCCACGCCCACCAAGCCACACCCACCGAACTGGTAGTAAAAAAATTTGAAACCCACCACTGCTCTAGATGTATAACATCTGTCAGTCTTTGTAATCTGTTAGTTTGGAAGAAAGTCAGATGACTGCAGGGACTGCAGAACCAGGATAAGTATTGCCAATGGGGAGAGTAGATGTCATAACAGTATTGTTATCTAGCAACTTTAGGGTAGCTAGGTAGATAGCATTTCAAGTCAACAGGAGGGAAAGGTCTCTAAAGACTTTATCTACTTGTCTTCTGTACAAGATTCTATAAACATGAGGACAGTGTTCAGAAAAGGGGAAGGGAGAAAGGGAAGAAAAAAAAGAACAAGAAGAACCTGCCTATCAACTTCCATGAAGGAAATCCATATAATATGGATGATTATATCGCGTTGGTGGATGATCTCTGGAGGGCTCGGGACAGGGGTTATTCCTCTGTTCTGGTCCTATTAGATCTCTCAGTGGCTTTTGATACCATCGACCATGGTATCATGCTGCACCGGCTGGAAGAGTTGGGGGTGGGAGGCACTGTGTTGCGGTGGTTCTCCTCCTTTCTCTCCGACCGGTCGCAGTTTGTGTTGGCAGGGGGGCAGAGGTCGACCTCGAGGCCTCTCATTTGTGGAGTGCCGCAGGGATCGGTCCTCTCACCCCTTCTGTTCAACATTTATGTGAAGCCGCTGGGCGAGATCATCCGTGGCTTTGGGGTGAGATACCACCAGTATGCTGATGACACCCAGCTGTACATCTCCACCCCAGGCCACCCCAACGATGCCCTTGAAGTGATGTCCCAGTGCCTGGAGGCTGTGCAGATCTGGATGGGGAGGAACAGGCTCAAGCTCAACCCTTCCAAGACTGAGTGGCTGTGGCTCCCGGCATCCCGATATAGTCAGTTGACTCCATCACTGACTATTGGGGGCGAGTCTTTGGCCCCCACTGAAAGGGCTCGCAATCTGGGAGTCCTCCTGGATAGGCAGCTGTCTTTGGAGGAACATCTGATGGCTGTTACCAGGGGGACCTTTTATCAGGTTCACCTGATTCGCCAGTTGCGGCCCTTTCTTGATCGGGATTCCTTGTGCACAGTCACTCACGCCCTCGTCACCTCTCGCCTTGACTACTGCAACGCTCTCTACATGGGGCTCCCCTTGAAGAGCACCCGGAGGCTCCAGCTGGTCCAGAATGCAGCAGCGCAGGTAGTGATGGGAGCAACATGGCGCTCCCATGTAACACCGCTCCTGCGCGAGCTGCACTGGCTCCCAGTGGTCTTCCGGGTGCGCTTCAGGGTGTTGGTTATCACCTTTAAAGCGCTCCATGGCATAGGGCCTAGCTATCTCCGAGACTGCCTGCTGCTACCAACGACCTCCCATCGACCCGTGCGCTCCCACAGAGAGGGCCTCCTCAGGGTGCCATCAGCCAAACAATGTAGGCTGGTGGTCCCCAGGGGGAGGGCCTTCTCTGTGGGGGCTCCCACCCTCTGGAATCAGTTGCCCACGGAGATAAGAAGAATCCATGACCTCAATGCCTTCCGTCGTTCCCTGAAAACCCATCTTTTTCAGCAAGCCGGGTTGGCTTAAGAAGAAATTTTTAAATTCTTTTAATTAGTCTGTGATTCTTAACTTTCGGGCCAAAATTTATATATATTTTTAAATGTTTTAATATTTGTATTCTATGTTTTTTATCTTGGCTGTACACCGCCCTGAGTCCTCAGGGAGAAGGGCGGTATATAAATTGGAAATTAAATTAAATTAAAATTAAATATCTTTGCATCTATATTTTATAAAATGAACTCTGAGCATCTGCTGAAACCTAGGTATTTATTCAAACAGACAATAAATCCTTTGTGGATACCATACCCTTGCCAAGGGCCTGGGGCAGGACTTCAAGACTTGCTTGAAGAAAAGCATGATTGGGGCTATTCCAACATTTAGGCAGTCTTTCTCATGGCAAATTTATGCTGAGAGGACTTCAACTCCCAGCCAGCAAGAAGTCTACACATTGTGGACTTGACAGAGGTGTCAATATTGAGAAACACTGCTCTGGAGCAATGCTGTTCTGGAGGGCAAATATGTGACAGAGAAGACACATTTCTGGGTCCCATAATGTGGCATTGCTTGATAGATGGGAGCTGGAGTACGCCAAGTATTCAGCTCTTATAAGATGGACAAAGAATTTATTATGAATATTGTAATTGGCCAGGCCCGTTGTGTGAATACTCTGGTTATTAATTTCATGAATGTGTCTATCCTGTGCTATCAACATTCTAAATGAGCTTCTGCTCCAAACAGCTGCCCTTTTCTGATGCAGGCAAAAGGCTGCTTTGAGAAGATATATGATGAATCATTGTGCCATATGGGATTGGAATAGCCTTTGCCTGTTTGCATTCCAGCACCCAACCAATGCTTAATATTCATTAGACCTGTGTTTAGAAAGAGCCAAATTGACAGATCACTGGCGTGAAGCACTCCTGCACCTGTTAGTTGGGCCACTTGACAGATGGCACGGTTCTGAACATATGTCTATATTTTCCCCATCGTACATTAGAGATAATAATTGGTGGTGGCTCTTCAATTAGAGGGCAATAGGTAGTAGGAAGGGTAACAAAGTCAGAAGTATCCAGCAATCCCTTTCCTTAACTTGACCCATAGTAGGTATGTTAACAGGACTTCCTTCCACGGTGGTGCAGTGGTTAGAATGCAGTACTACTTCTGCTGACTGCCAGCTGCCTGCAATTTGGCAGTTCAAATCTCACCAGATTCAAGGTTGACTCAGCCTTCCATCCTTCCAAGGTCAGTAAAATGAGGACCCAAGTTATTGGGGGAAATGTATTGACTCTGTAAAACCGTTTAGAGAGGGCTATAAAGCACTGTGAAGCGGTATATAAGTCTCAGTGTTATTGCTATTCACTAATCCTCTTTTGTTGCAGAACAAGGACCACCAATGGGAATTACGCATTGCATGCCACTATTTTCTTCTGACTTAAGAACTTGTGGCCTTCTACTGTATAGTGATTTCTAGGTTACCCAATTAGTACTGTGTTGAATAACAGTAATGAGGACAGACTTTATATCATTTCAATGATGGCTGGGTGATGCTATAAAGAAACTATAATTTTCTATCAGGAAAATAGCCTGAGTTGTGCACAAATGTAGTTCAGGAAGGGCTGGATTTCAATGACTGCTATCTAACTATGACTGAATATTATTATTAATAATAAATTACTGAATTTATGTTCTGACTCCCAGTGACTCTGCAATCTACCACTCCCCACAAGCATGTCTAAGCAAAAAAAATAAAAAATGCAGTTCAGTGAGAAAAATAAGGTCCTGCACTTAGGTAGGAAAAACCAAATTTACAGCTAGAGAATAGGCCACTCCTGGCTCAATAGTAGTAACCGTGAGAGGGATAGGCATCCTAATGGACCACCACTTAAGTATGAGCCAGCAATGTGCTGCAGCTGCTGAAAAAGCCAAACCAGTCCTAGACTACATTGACAGAGGAATAGCATCAAGATTATGAATATACTGTTTTATACTGCACTAGTGAGGCCACATGTGGAATGGAGGTGGGGGGGGCACATGATAACTGCCTCCAGTACTTGAGAGCTGACAGAGAGAAGGCAGGATTGACCTATTCTCCGAAGTACCAGAGGATAAGACAAGAAGTAATGGGTGGAAGCTTGTTAAAAGGAGATCCAATCTAGAAGTAAGGAGAAAATTTTCTGACAGCGAAAACTATTACCATATTTTTTGCTCCATAAGACACACCCCTCCCTCCCCAAATGTGGGTGGAAATGTCTGTGTGTCTTATGGAACGAATATGGTGAATAGCAGCCGGGCTGCAGTAATGGGGTCCTTTTACAGTGCTGAACCCCGCCTCTTCTGTCTTTGTCATTGCCCGCCTCTTCTGTCTCTTTTCTGCAGTGCAGGAGTCAATAGGCAGAGCTGGCACATGAGAAGACACCTATCTGTGGTCCTCTCAGGCTCCGCCTCCTGCCCTCACTACACTGCTGCTCCATATTTGGCGCTCCATATTCACAGTGAGACAGCACTCCATATTCATATTTTTTTCTTGTTATCCTCCTCTAAACCTAGGTGTGTCTTATGGCCAGGTGCGTCTTATAGTGCGAAAAATATGGTAATCAATGGAATTCCAATCCTGGAGCTGTAGGTGCTCCATTACTGGACGATTTCAAAAATAGATTGGACAACCATTTGACCAGGATGGTATAAGGTCTCTTGTCTTTAGTAGGGGATTGGACTAGAAGACCTCTGAAGCCCCTTCCAGCCCTATCATTCTATGTTCTCTTTTCTATGAAAGACAAATGAAGTGGAAGGGACATAAGGCAAAGGACAGATCTGGGCTTTACGCTTGTCCCATTACCAGTATGTGATATCCAACACTTCTTGGGTGCAGGAACATATGACATCATCCTCCATCCAATTGTAGCTCATCACAAGTGTTGATTGATAAAAGTTTGCAGAACTTGTTTGTGCATATGTATCTGCTGGCGGTATGAAAGTCATCAATAAATCTTTGAGCTTATTCTTCAATTTCTGTGATGGATCAAAACATTTTGGCCGTGAGATTTGATCATTGGTAGGGGGGCAAAGTAGAAACAAGAGCAAATTGCTTCTCTTAAATATGATGTATTAGCTGAGATTTTTAACTTTCTTTAATTAAGGCAGTGAATGCATTTTCTCAACAGCATGAATCAAAGGAAATATACGCGTACC
Organism: Arizona elegans; assembly: GCA_022577455.1. Taxonomy (NCBI): domain Eukaryota; kingdom Metazoa; phylum Chordata; class Lepidosauria; order Squamata; family Colubridae; genus Arizona; species Arizona elegans. The sequence continues at coordinate 114,747,182 of JAKOOJ010000003.1, forward strand.
TTTAATTCACAAGAGTCGTTTCTTCTGCACTTAACTGCATAGTAGTATAATCCAATGAAGGATAGGCTCAGATTACACAAACTTAAATCATGATCATTGGCATTTACCACAATGAAAGAAAACTTACCATGATGCATATACATGAACGGTACTGCAAGTTGTACAAGTGATTTTAACAGTAGCTTCTACTCCTGGGATTTTATCATAAAGAGATCTGTGTTGCTTGCCATTTTCAAGTAAATATAGACATGATCAAACTCTGTAAATTATAGCATATTCCAAGCTACAATAGACCGCCTTCTGCCACCAATAGCCTCCCACCGGCCAGTACGCTCGCACAGAGTGGGCCTCCTCAGGGTGCCGTCCGCCAGACAATGTCGGCTGGCGACCCCCAGGGGGAGAGCCTTCTCTGTGACGGCGCCCACCCTCTGGAACAACCTTCCCCCAGAGTTACGTACAATAACAGACCTCCGGATTTTTCGTCGGGCCCTGAAAACTTATTTATTTCAACTAGCTGGGCTGGCTTGACTTAAATTTTAAATTGTTTTAAATTGGGTTGTTTTAATTTATGGCCAAAATATTTAAATTATTTTAATATTGTTTTTTAAATTTTGTATGCTCTGTTTTTACTCTGGCTGTGCACCGCCCTGAGTCCTATTTGGAGAAGGGCGGTATAGAAATTTAATTAAATAAATAAATAAATAAATAAATATTGCCTGAAAATGCTACCTCGACTTTTTAGTAAGGTTGATGTCCAGCAAATGTATTGATAAAAAAACAAACATCCAATAGCTAAACTCTACCACCCATTTCCCAGCTATTCCAGCTTGCCAAACATAAATATATGGATAGGTGAGCGAGTAAAACACATGCATGCGTGGGCGTGCACAAGAGCGATCAGTTTATTTTTGTATGATGCTGGGTGACTATAACATGAGTCAGCAGAAAGCTTTGGGCACTTTTGGAGAGCAACAGATATAACATACGTAGGAGTTATTGTTGTCTTGAGTTGGTTTTATGGCCTAGAACAGTCATCCATGACACACGTGTTAGACCACAGCTCTCCTAATATTCAATTTGTTCTCAGGATAATTCTCCCCAAAAATGCTTCTAGGTAACTTTCTCTATATCAGCCTCCTATACGTTGGAAGAGAGCATCTGTGGGATGAGATTTGCTTTCCTTTCTTTCCTGCTCCTGATGAGATTCACTAGTCACCTTTGTGAGACAAATGGCCTGAGAAGAGAAGCAACTTCCTACCCAGATATTGGATGATTTGCAGATCAGTTCTTCCCCACCCGTCCCAATTTACCACTAAAATGCAAGAAAGGGCTGCTGCAGTTTAAAAGAATTTGTCAACTGAATGCGTCAGAGGATTGCCTCAAAATGGCCAAATAATAATAATAATAATAATAATAATAATAATAATAATAATAATAATAATAATAATAATACTGCAGAATTGTCAGAGCATTCTCAGATGCAGATTCAGACTATTGATTCACACAAAATGTTTGAGTTTTTGCAACCTGCTAAACTAGGCTAAAAGCGAGTTGAACAGATTGTGGTCCAGTGCTTTGTGGGAATCCAATCATTGTTTTAATATGATGTGTGTATGATGCCATTTTATTCAAGCATAGTATGGCAGTTTGGGCACAGCATTGGCTTAACATATGTGGACTTAGCATGTTGTGTGAGTCTAACCAATAAAAATCACTTCTGTTTTTTTTTTCCCTGAGGCAGATTAAAGCCCAAAGTTATCTTTTCATTGCAGTTTCCCTCCTATTCCCCCCCCCCCCACCCCCAAGAGAGATTGACAGATGGTACTTCAGCTTCAATACCTCAAAAATTATACTGGGAACATTTTCTTCCCACTTGTCTGACACAAAACAGCTCTGCCACAGTTAACTTTGGATTTAAACACTGCCTTTCCTCCTCTGCATGAACGCTGGAGGAAAGAATGACAAATGTTTGGATAATCCATTCATCTAAAACAATTTTTTTCTTATTCTTTCACTATACCAGAGACGGGATGGACCCAACCCTGTAAAAAGCCCCTTATATTTCCAAAAATATCCATGATCTGCTCAACCAGCTCTTGGCTTTTATTATCTCAGAACTACAGAAAAGAACCATCAGTGAACAGAGAAATGGTGGTGTGTGAATCCAGCCAGTATTTAAAACATATGGCGCCTGTTAATATTTTTTCTTCCTCAACTTACACAACAACACATTCCCCCTCCCATTGTCTCCTGGTCCTTATTTTTTAAAATGCATTTAGAAGGGCATGTGCATTTACTGGACTTAAAACAAATAAGAAAATCAAGCAAAAATGACTTGAAATGCACACTTTCACAGCAGCATAGTTGAAGAAATGAAAGCTATGGATTCAGTGGACGCCTTCATGGAGGGAGAAATAAAACAGAATTAATTGGAGTCCATTGGACTCAAGCACTTAGCCAAACGTGGCCAATCTCAAAAAGTTAAGCTGGGCTATAATTGGTTAATATTTGGATGGAAGACCTCAGGAGGTGTCAGGTTTGTAGTTTAGTCAAGACTTCCTAGAAAAAGGCAATGGCAACCCATTTCTGTGCTGATGCCAAGGAAGTTGTGTGGTTATGTTCATGAGATCATCAGGAATGGAGCCCAACACAAAATAAATTAACCCACTGAGGCAAAATTTTCCATACGAAGCAACCTGCATTCCTGCACATCTCCAAAAGTATTTACGTAATCACCATGATAAACAGGAAGAAAGGATGTGACCTCCCATTTCACTTATAATTGCAGTGTTAGAGATATCTTGCTGTCACACAAAATGCATGAATAGTAAAATGCACATGATCCTTTTTCACCCGTTTATTTCCCCTGCCATGTTAACCTTATGCATTGCTTTAGGGTATTAGCCCTCCCCTCATGTTAAATGCAATGAATAGTTGTGCTATTTCATCGGCCTGCATCCATAGAGATGAAGTTACTCTTGGGAAAAAAATACCAACACAGCAAAGCCTTAGGAATGAAAAGGCTCCGACACCTTGTTGAATTGCTGTAGATTGTACACCTATAGCAATGGAAACTTTCCAAAGATGTTCGGCTATCTAAAAAAGTCTAAAAATACAATTATGTAGTAACTTTGAATAGAATCTCAGCTGAAGGAAAGGAGTTGCAGATACAAAAGGTTATCCAAGGATCCTGTTTGCGACTGATAAACTTGTGTTCTGAGTTATCAACAAAGGCAGCGTTAATCTGGGCCTGGGTGTCTGGAGACAGGTTGGAATTGGGAAATAGCAGGAATCTATTGTTTGCTTTGAGAGTGTAAATCATAGATAGCACATCATATCTCTTTTCCTTATTTATTTATGTGATGGGCTCTAGAGGGCCTACAGAATTTACAGTGAAAACATACAATATAAAAATCAATATCATAAATTTTAAAACAATAAAATCCACAATGTTCTAAATAAAAACTAGAAGTAATAAGCTGTCAATGTAATAGTAATGAGGACAGGCTTTCTATCACCTCAGCCATGGATGGGTGATCTTAGAACCCTGCTAAACATTGTTGGGAAAATGGCCTCCATCATATTTTTTTTCTCCTCAATTCAGGTCAGTGAGCAATTTGGACTGGGAGGCCCTCTCAGTACATTGATATTTCCTAGGCTTAGGTTCGTTTTTCTATGGCTGAAGGATAAGCCTAAAATGACAGCAACCCAACAATTATCCTCTTTTAAACCAACACTACCCCACTCTATTAATAAGTGCACATGTCAAAGTGGATATCCTGAAAGGAAATGGAGAAAAGAGCTCTTAAAAAGATGGCAGCGAGGAGGTCAAATGCCATGGGACAGCAAATGTGTCTCTTTCTGATGCTGTTCTCAAGGTTCTGGGTTATGGCACTAGAGAGCACTGTAGAGCTAAGAGATCAGGGTGGACAACAGGTTCCTGCTGAACAAGGAGTTATCCTTAAGGCAAGTTGTTTATTCAGAAACTAAAACAGGATGCTGCACTTCGCCCTGATAGATACCAGGTTGCCATCAGATTGTCATTTTAATGGGTTAGAAAATTGTAAACACATGAGTGATCATGTTAAGCACACTTCATACATGGCCAAAGTGTTCTGTTGTGGATCTCTGGTCAGATTGGGTCCTGCAACATTATTCTGGGACACGTATACTTGCCTTCATTTGCTAGAGGTTAGAATTTCTTCTTCCCTGACATCCTTTAAATGAGTCTTGAATCCTTGGCTCTTTCCCCAGGCCTTCAAGTAGAAAATATGTGCCTTCATGGACATTTTATCAATATGTCAGGCACCTTAGTCCCTGACATATTGCTTTTATTTTTGTTTTTTTTTAATTGCATCAGATCTTGCTTTTAAAGAATTATTTTGGGTTGGGGAACTTATAAATCAAACCTATAAATCTGATGGAAAGAAGGAAGGAAGGAACTAGATTTTGTAGCTTGACCTTGCCAATTTCCTGTCTTGGGACTCACGTTCTAGAGAAACCCTTGGCTCAAACATATCAATCCAAACATCTCACACCCAGCGAAAGGCACATGATAGACATATTTTGCCTTAGGCTCTCACAGGACATTTCCCAAGTGACAGAGGATCCATGCTTTTTAATGTGTGCATAATTTTTAAGTACCGTAGCTTCTCTCTAAAGCATGCTTGATACTTTCTAGTCAGCGCTGCTCCTGTGGAATTAAAAAGACTTATCCATGAAATAACAAGGAGGATTAAGGTACACCCAGTTCTCCGCAGGCATCCCTTTTCCTCTATGTCCCAGTATTAAAGGAAGCCAAAGAAGGTGCAACGCTCTGTCAAGAGATGTTTATTTTATTTATATAGATGTGATTAACAACAGTGTTTTTCCCGGCCTGCTTCTCATGATGTTGCCTTCATCTTGTCAGCAGTCCACAAGTGACACAGATTTAAGATGTCCTTAGCTATTACCAAAGTTACAACTGGTTTTTGTTTCTTGACCCAACAACAACCAGTAGCAGTTGCTAGATATATAAAATGACCTGTAGTGGGTAGGATCAGCTTAACCTTTATTGTCCATTCCAGCCTTTGTGGACAAACCTCTCCCTTCCTGTTTCCAAATGGTCTCTTTATTGCCATTCTATTTCCTCCCCCCTCCTCCCAAAAGCATTGGGCTCGGTCTACCATATAAAGTGATTTCAGGAAACATGGGAGCCACACTTCATGGCTGCTCACTAGAAGGGGCTTCTTTTCTCTTGGATGTGACTATCCAGCCTTGTGTGTTTTCAGCAAGGACTGCAGTGGTTCTAGGAAAGCAATGCTACTTTGCTAATGCTTGTGATGACTTGGCATAGGGCCAAAAGTATGCAACGGGATGCTGTGGATTTGTACGAAATGGCTAGAGCTATAGGTTCCCAATGCATTCTGTTTTCAATCCCAGTTCCAGAGAGAAAGAGATGCATGGAGCTTGGCATCTTTACCCCTTATATTTCTCTACTGTTGCACATGCATTTCTCCTCTGCAACTATGAAGACATAAGACTACCTTTATTGTCACTTTAAAGGTAAAATAATTGGCATACATTGAAATGAAATTTCATTGCATACAGCTCTCAAAGGGTCATCACCTCCAATATACACTACGTAAACATGACAAATAAATAAATAAATAAATAAATAAATAAATAAATAAATAAATAAATATTATGCATATATCCATATACCCACATATATTATATGATACAGAGAAACAACACAGTCTAATTCAGATGTGTACATGTACATGGTGAGCAAAACAAATCTTGCAAGTTTACCAGATGGATGGCATAGGGAACAAACTTATTACAGAATCTGGTAGTCCTGCTAGAAAACTGTTTCACTCTGTTCCCTTCCCTATGCCATTGACAGGAATGGGAGCAAGGGTCACAAATTGTTGGCATTGCACAAAATTGTAATTGTGCAACAATGAAAGATAGGCCAATGATGGTCCCCTGGCTGCCCAGAACTAGGGGAAGTTGATATCTGTGTATTTTGCATATTCATGGGACTCTATGTGTGCTTGTGTAACATTGGTGTGGTCTCAGTCACTTCTCAGTGCCTAGTCTTTATTGGTGTTACAGTGAAATAGCACAAAATCTTAAAGATGCGAAATTCCACACCACTGTTGTATCACAGTGAAGATTAAGAGATGTTTTTCTGGTGTCTGATGCTGTTCTCCATTCTTAAGGGTTAAGCCAAATGGTTTGCTAGGGCCCTGTAGCTGCATAATTAGGACACTATCACTTGATAGCAAACCCAAACAGATGCACTAGAGCAGGGGTCTCCAACCTTGGCAACTTTAAGATTTGTGGACTTCAACTCCCAGAATTCCTGAGCCAGAAAAGCTTGGAGACCTCTGCACTAGAGGTAGGATAAAGGCCTCATTGGGTGCACCAAAAGGTATATGTTATTGCCAGTCTCAGTCTCAAAGATGCCCCATTAACTCAGCAGAAGGGAAGGACCAGGGATGGTTCCTGAACATGAAACTAAAATGTGGCACATCACTAGTGGTCTGTGGCTTAATCTAAATTGAAAGAGTTGTCCTAGTTTAATAGACAATCATTGACAGACACCTCCATTAACTGGGAATTACCACGACATTTATTTGCCTGAGCTGAATCTCCCACAGCACCTGAGCAGACTAATTTAGAGGGCCAGGCATGGCCACAAGGCATTGTGCTATTTCCTCCCACTTGTACCACTGCCCAACGCCTACAACTTGCCTAAGGATAGGGCTGGTCCTGAGAATAACCTCTTCATCAAGTGTGCTGATGAAAGCACTGCTTGTTTATTAGGCCTTTAACCTGTCTTGTCTTTAGAGACACAGGACAAATAATATTTACAAAAGAAATGTAGCTTGATGGTGATTTCTCACACAACATAGCTTACACAATTTTGTGCAGTTTTTATCCATTCCTATCCCTCCTTGTGAAATGGATCAGCTGGAAAAATTCCCAGGCTTTGAATTTCCAGCTATTATGTTGTTCATAATTGGCCCTGGTTGTTTACTTACAAGGCCACAGAATATGGATGGTGCTTGAAGGAATATCCATAAAGATATTCATAATCTATGTATTTAAGATGCAAAATCCTCCATTTATGGTCTCTTCAAAATCTCTTGGTGGTTCTCTAAAGAAGTCTATAAGAAAACAATTCCTGTTTGTCTGTCTGTCTAATTTCAATAGCCTATTGAAAGAATTGCCATAATTGATGTGTCAACAATACCTGGAACCTTTCATCCAGGAATTTAAGTGAATATTATAGTTGAAACAGGATGGGGTGGGGTGGAGGGGCGGTTGGAATTTCTGCATAAACATGCCTGTATAGAGTGCAAAATCTGAGAGTTTAAGCAACTCCAGAGAAATCAAGAGGCAAATATCAAGAGATCAAAAGTCACAAACAGATGTGTTCCAGGGAATTGGTGGGCCAGAAAAAAATGTCCAGTTGCAAAAGTCTTCTATTAAATATATTCTATGGCACTGGAATTAGCAATTCTAGGCAAACAAACCTCACAGCACATAAGATCTCAGAGGTCTTATCTATCAGAGCGCTTTGAGACCTCTGCCTACATAATCAATTTTGTGTAATTCTTTTACCTTTTCCCCACTGAAGTGTCTTTTTGTCTCACGTTGTATTCCCTGTACAATGTAATAGTGAAATAAGACCAAAAATAAAATGTTCTTTGCGCCAAAGTCTTTTATTTGGCTTCCCTGAATCAACGGAAGGAAATTCTGCAATATTTCAGAAATCACAGCTGTCTGTGATTATCTTCCATGAGGGTATATTTATAACAAGCTGGGAAAAATGGTGGCTTTCCCATTATTATGGAATTACAAAACCAAATATGAAGTCCATGTGAAAGTTATCAGTAGCTGTAGTTTATCAATAAACTACAGCTACAATAAATAAGCTGTAGTTTATCAATAAACCGTTATATCAGTATAACGGGCCTGGTAGCTCAGCAGACTAAAAAAGCATTGTGATTAACACCAGCTGTCTGCAATTACTGTAAGTTCGAATCTCACCAGGCTCAAGGTTGACTCAGCCTTCCATCCTTTCTAAGGTAGGTTAAATGAGGACCCAGTTTGTGGGGGCAATAAGCTGACTTTGTATAAATATACAAAAGTATGAAGGCTATTGCTTAACGCATTGTAAGCCGCCCTGAGTCTCCGGAGAAGGGCGGCATATAAATCAAATTAAAAAAAAAATATTATGGGTTCACAATTTTCTATTTTATACTGTAATCTATTTTGGAATCCCTTTATTAAATCCATTGCCATGCCATATTACTTCTGCCTTTACATTACGAAATATAGAGCCATTTTTCCATATCATTTTAGGTTTGCAATATTCTAATTTCTCTTGGATTTCTGCAACTTTCTCTTTTCTAGTTTCTTATCCTGCGATTACTGTTCCCTTAGCTCTGTTTGGACATGTACTGCCCCTACATTCAGTCTCTCGTTGTTGAACTCTAGGGATTTCCAATCAGAGAGCTTCTTTGTCTCTCTCTCTCTAATATATATATATTAAAATGTAACTATATTAGCTTCTTTAAAGCAGAGGCAAGAGTTTATCCACAAATATAGCAGTAACATTTGATGAGAATAATCATAACAATGGGAGAAGGAAATTCCTTTCTCCAAATAACAATTATTTGAAAATTACACGGTAAAAGAAAAATATTGGGGGCAGGCTGAAAGTGGGTATCTATGTATCATGACTGCATTTAGCTTACTGGCATCGAAATATAGATCCCTAAAAGGGGATCAGGAAGCGACTTTTCTTGGCTCTTGGTCAGTTCAGGATAGGTTAACTGAAAATAAGTAATTCCAAGATCTGGCTTCTTAATTATCCAAGAATAACAAGCTGGGCCAAGTTTCCAGATCATTCAGCTGTCTGACACCTTAGGAAACTCTAAAAATAGCCTTCTGTGAAGACCTGAACTGATCTTTGTCTCTCACGCTTTCAGGAGGATTCAGAAGGATTGTTATTGCTCTCATGTTTTCTTTAAAGCAAGAGGAACTTTGATTAATTAGTCCTATAGTTAATTAACATTGTTTGATTGTTATTTAGAATAAAATTAGCTTACCTGGCATTATGCAACAAATTGTTCTCAAATGGTGCTGCTTATTCTAGAAAACAAGTCTCGGCATTTCTTTAGTAATAAAAAAAGAAAAAAAATGAAACTAGACATGCCTATAGCCCAGTGGTGAGTTTCAAAAATTTTTACTACCAGTTCTGTGGGTGTGGCTAGGTGGGTGTGGCATGGATTGGTGGGCGTGGCTTGGTTGGTGTGGCAGGGGAAGGATACTGTAAAATCTCCATTCCCCCCAACTCCAGGGGAAGGATACTGCAAAATCCCCATCTCCTCCCGATCAGCTGGGATTTGGGAGGCAGAGAATAGATGGGGGCGGGGCCAGTCAGAATTTTTACTACCGGTTCTCCGAACTACTCAAAATTTCCACTACCAGTTCTCCAGAACTGGTCAGAACCTGCTGAAACCCGTCTCTGCTACACCCAAAACTCTTGACTTATCAACGTTTGTATATTGTCAACAAATTACCAATCACAAATGAAAAAGGATAACCTTTGAGAATAAAAAACCAGCAGGATGAATTGACTGGTACATATGGTTCAGAACTCTTTGCTAAGAATGTTTTTTTTAAAAAAATTCTTGAAGGGTTTTTGAGGCTTCCCAACTTCAGCTTCCCTGAAACCAGAAGCAGTCAGATCACAATTAATAACATGTACCCTCGCCAAGCCTAAGGGTAATGTGGAACATTGCAAAGAAGAGGCTGATTTTAATCTGGGGCAGGTTTTCCCATCACAGAACTGTCAGGAGGAGCAACAGTTACAGACAAGGCTGATTTTCCTTCAAAGGGCCCAGATTGCTCTGTGCTCTGGAACCAGCAGTTCTTTTTAAAGAGCAAAAGGGATGGATTAAGAATGACTAGCACTGCTATCCTAAGGAAAGCAGGAATTAAAAAAAAAATATCTGGCAGAGCTCAATGGAAGCTGAGAACTGTAACAGAAAGACATCAGTACAAAGCTGGGCATTAAGCACGTCGGGGGAAAAGTCAAGGAATAGAACAATCTGCTGGTTTTCCGGCCTGTGCTTGGTGCCCACCTTAAAAGCATCGCTAGAGTGCTTGACTTCAGGTCCAGTGAATACAACCTTAGCTGTGGTTTGGATTCTTGCAATCTAGATCCAGTCTCAGCAGAGCAATTTCTTTCTCTCTCTCTCCCTCCCTCCCTCCCTCCCCCCCCTCTCTCTCGTATAGTAAATTGCCAATCTGAATGGAAACCTGAAGGTCACCTTCGATAGAACCATGGCTCTTTATGGTGCTTTATGATTCTGCACTGAATTTTGGATTTCGTCCCTTGGTTATTAGTGTTTCCTTCCCTCTGTCTTTCCCCCATGTACTTTCTTTGATCTTTTCTTAAAGAAAAGAAACACAGTTGAAATAAGCCTAAAGAAAATGTTTTAATAGTATGACTCTCACAGGGTGGATCATAATCTGCTTGCCAGTTGAAGACCATTATCACAAAAGATTTGTGCCTTTAATCGTTGTCTAGGAGAGTGACTATCTTCATTTGGATTCCCACCCCCTCTACACCCTGTTAAATTTGGCACTGTAACATATTTTCATTCTTAGAAGAGGATGTTGCAATTCTTTCGCTAGTCACTTATGATGAGTTCCAGGATTTTATCTCCAGTTCAAAGACCACTACATGGACTGTGCAATTTAGCTTAGTGTAACTATTAGTTCTGGATAATTCGGCACCAAAGCAATAACAGCTGTTCCAGTAAAATGGCATATTTCCTTCCCCGTATTTGCCATGTGAAATAAATTAAAGACTGCTTCAACTACTTCTATAAGGCTGTTATTTAGGATTCCCCATATCTTCACAGATGTTTGTTCCTAGATATATTTGATCAAAACTGGTTTGTAAAAATATTGTTTCAACAGAGAACAGAAGATTACTTCATGCTTCTTAATATGTTTGCCTTGTGGTCTTGTTAGTCACTTCCTACTTCCTCAAAAGGTTACAGTAGAAGGCCACTATCAATGGTACAAAGTTTCGTTTCCTTTGAATAAGAAACTAAAGAAGATTTCATGTGATTTTTATTTACACTACTGTTTCTTTATTTTGCTTCTTTTACAAATATGTAGACAAAATCTATGGAAGCAATCATACTCCTGTAAGCAGATGACGCATCACAAATTTGACAGGGTCAGGAGAAGCCCTCCAGGGTTGACTTCAAAGGGATCCTTCCAATGGTGGGTTTCAAAATTTTTTACTACCGATTCTGTGGGTGTGGTTTAGTGGGCATGGCTTGGTGGGCGTGGCAGGGGAAGAATACTGTAAAATCTCCATTCCCTCTCCACTCCAGAGGATGGTTACTGCAAAATCCCCATTTCCTCCCAATCAGCTGGGACTTGGGAGGCAGAGAATAGATGGGGGCGGAGCCAGTCAGAATTTTTATTACGGTTCTCCGAACTACTCAAAATTTCTGCCACCTGTTCTCCAGAACTGGTCAGAACCTCCTGAAACCCACCTCTGGATCCTTCTTGAGCAAAGCAAAATGGCTGAGTCTCGGTTCATCGAGTGATTCAGTTTTATTTTCATGGATGAAACAGAAAAAGCATGGCTGCTTTCACACAACACGATTAATCCAGTCACAGCTTGTTGCTTTTGGACTTGGTGATACATAATAACATTAACCAAGCATCCTTGGTGCTTTCTGAGCTTGGTTGTTTTCTTGCAGATGTTTCATTACCCAGACTAGGTAACATCACCAATGCTAGTCACTAGCACTGATGGTGTTACTTAGTCTGGGTAATGAAATATCCACAAGATAACAACCAAGCTCAGAGAACACCAAGGACCTTTCATTTCAACCAGGGGTGAGTTCTACTTACCTTTACTACCATTTCACAACAGGGCCGTGCTTCGCGCACGTCTGCACATGGACAGAAGCTTCCTGATGACGTCAGGGTCAGTGGGTTGAGCCTCCTGCCGGTTTTACTACCGGTTCTTGCGAACCAGTCCGAACTGATTTCAACCCTGAGCTACAGATATTCTCCTTTATTGGAATTAAGTAAACCGGGTCAAGGACCCCATTTTAGGGGAATGGTAACTTAACTCACCATTGTCTTGAATATTTTGGGTTAAAAAGAATTCTGCCCCGTTCTGCCATGGAGCTAATTGTGTTAGTATACACAATATGCTGACCTTAACCCCAGACAGGTTAAGCAGGTTGTATGACACCAGTATCTTTGGGCTAACTGATTCACCAATGCAAGATTTTCTGTGACACCTCAAATAAATATTTAGTCAATGGGCATAATCAAATAAGCATCACTGATTATAATCTCTTCATTTAATTTCTCTCTGACATTGGAGTTTACTACAACACCCCACCAACTATTTGCTGGAGGATATTATTCTCTGCAGCTCATTTTGGTGAACTGTGATTTGAATACACATACAAAAAGAGTAGCTTTGGTGGTGGCATTAGGGTTTGTTTAACTTGCATTTTCTTGCAAGTTAATATATTACCCACTTCCCTCAAATATTTCGCGAATCAGTTGGTCTAGTCAGCAGGACTAAACAGAAGTGCGACCGTATCATGATGCTTCCAAGTATGGTAACAAGAGAGTAACAAGAGTTGTCTTTGCCTTCCACTGATGCACCCTCAAAAGTAACACTCTCCCAAAGTTTTTATTATTATTTTATTTTATTATTATATTATTTTATTATTATTTTATTATTATTATTATAGTGAACTTGTCAGAATTTGATTTAGTGGAACAGGAGGGGCACTTTCTGTCATCTGCTGTAATGAATCTGATATGGCACTTTGGCCTGGGTTTCACAGCATACCAGGCTAAAATGCAGTGGGCTCATTTGTGGTTCAGTGTGTCATGTGATAGTCCTCGATTTACAACCATAATTGAGCCTGCAAGTTTGGTTGTAATTGATGTCGGTTATAAATTTTATAAATAAAAGAATAATATATAAATAAAACAAATTATCACATGATCATGCCTGATTTTACAACTGTTTTTGCAGCAGTCATTAAACATGGAAGTCATAAAGCAAATACCATGGTTGTTAAGCAAATCCTTCGCTTGTTGTGGAATGGGTTTTTTTGCTAAAAATTCAAAGTAAAGTTTCTGGAAAAAGTGTAAATTGCAATCATATGATTCTAGGACACTGCTAACAGCCATAAATGTGGACCAGATGTCGAGCACCCAAAATATGATACCATGACCACAAGGGTGATGATGTTCTGGACATCAAAACTTTTAAACTGGATTGTAAGTCCCTAGTGAGGGGCCCATCTTAACTTTGAACAGTCGCTAAGGACCAGTCAGAAGTCGAGGACTACCTGCAGTGAAGTTAGTTTAGGACAGCATATTGTATGAATCCAACCCACTAGGTTAATTCAGTAAATCATAATTACGCAATCCATTCCACAACTCCAGATATCCCATTAGGAACACTGTCAGTTCTAGAGCTGTCCTTCTTCAGGCTTTCTGGTCTCTGTTGCAGTAGTTGGAGTTGGAGGATGTGGACAAGATCAAGTGATCCCAAGATCTGGTTCTCATCTTGACCTGCCTTGCTTATATGCAGTTACGGTGTGGGTATATCGTGTGAGGAGAATCTCTTTCTGTCTGCTACTGGTGCTGGCTTCCTTAAAAGGGATAACAGTGAGGTCTCTCATGAAGGGAAGTGGATGGTGGATGAAAGCAAGACAACATCCACACCATCAAGGTTGACTCAGCTTTCCATCCTTCTGAGATGGGTAAAATGAGGACCCAGATTGTTGGAGACAATAGGCTGACTCTGTAAACCACTTAGAGAGGGCTGTAAAAGCACTATGAAGCAGTATGTAAGTCTAAACGCTATGGCTACAGAGTAACAACTTTCTGTTTAGATATAGGAGAGATAAATACGGTGATATAATAATAGAAAATAGACACAGCAGAGCAGTACAGCCCAAGGGTATGAGTAAACCAGACTAAAGGATGGATAACAAGTTTTCAGTGGTGAATTGACACACTTCATGTTTCTAAGGGGACATGCCTGGGATGCTATTCAGGTTCTGACAGGTTCTGGAGAACCGGTAGCAGAAATGTTGAGTAGTTCGGAGAACCAGCAAATACCACCTCTGACTGGCCCCAGAATGGGGTGGGAATGGAGATTTTACAATATCTTTCCCCCAGGAGTGGGGAGGGAATGGGGATTTTGCAGTATCCTTCCCCTGCCATGTCCACCAAACCATGCCCACCAAGCCACGCCATGCCCACAGAACTGGTAGAAAAAAAAATTGAATTCCACCACTGTGACATGCCACCTGTGGGTAGAATAAAAGTCCTGTTTTTGCTCACTTTTTCTTAAACTTTGTTGAGCCTATTTGGGGACTTACAAAGCATCTCAAAAAGAGCAGCAAATTCCACAAATAAACTCCAACTATCACAATACCAAAATTCAGTAGCCTGGTCAGGAGAGATCCAAGAATAGAAAAAAGGAATCTTTGGCAGGAGTGTGTATGCATGAAGTCCTAGGCTCATTGCACAAACCCAACATTCCTCGAAGAGAAAGCTGATCTTTATGTGGAACTTAAAAAGTTGTAATGCTGCTTATAGCAGTTACTTTATGTTTAGGGTTATGAATCGTGTGCACTTTCAACAAAACAAATATATTTAGAATCGGTTTGGATTTAGAACACTTTCCAGGTACTGTTGCATTTCTCCACTTCTGGCATGAGACTTGGTGTTGCAAGCAAAATTCACAGCTGCTTTTCACAGCATTAGTAATGACTGAAATAAACTGCCTGTTCAGCATTCCCCTTGCGGAAAGAAGCTGGCTTACACCCACAAGCAGTACTTCTGGCTAAATAGGGGGAATGTGAGGTGACCCTCATTTAACACAAGTATTTCAAGGATAGCTTCACTAGCATGAATTGGATGTCCAGGAAAGCACAGATTCCTTCCATCAAGTCATGGGGGGAAGCAACACATCTTCAAATACTAACTACAGAAAAAAAAATGGCAATGGGCTCACTTCAGTCAAATTTCTGACCCCTGTTGTTAACAAGTTTCTCCTTCAGAGGGTGGAAGAAAGGACAAGAACATCAGTTTATGCAGCCCAGAAACAGTTCTGGGCTGCATAAACAGAGGGATAGAATCAAGATCACGTGAAGTGTTAATATCACTTTATAATACCTTGGTAAGGCCACACTTGGAATACTTGGCATCCAGTTTTGGTCGCCACGATGTAAAAAAGATGTTGAGACTCTAGAAAGAGTGCAGAGAACAGCAACAAAGATGATGAGGGGACTGGAGGCAAAAACATATGAAGAACTGGGTATGTCTAGTTTAATGAAAAGAAGGACTAGGGGGAGACATGATAGCAGTGTTCCAATATCTCAGGGGCTGCCACAAAGAAGAGGGAGTGAAGTGATATATAAGTCTAAGTGCTATTGCTATTGCTATTGTCAAAAACAGATCATGCCAGACAAACCTTATTGCATTCTTTGACAAAGTTAGTGGATGAGCAAATTGCTGTGGAACTAGCAGTAAGGCATTTGACAAAGTAGAAACAACCTACTTCTTTGTAAATAGCATCCCTGCCAGATGGATTTGTAACTGGCTGATCAACCACAGTCAATATGTAGTCCAGTGGGGTAACCCAGTATTCTTCAACATCTTTATAAACAATTTAGATGAGAGGATAGAAGGGGAACTCATCAAATTTGCAGATGACATCAAGCTGGGGGAAAATAACCAATATTTTGGAAGATAGACTAAAAATACAGAAGGGCCTTGACAGACTTGAAATAGATAGTAAGATGTAGTTCAGTAATGAAAAGAGCAAGGTTTTACACTTAGGCAAGAAAAATCAAATGCACAAGTATAAAATAGGTGATAAGTAGCTCAACAGTAGTAACAGGTATCTAGGAATCCCAGTGGACAACAACTAAATATGAGCCAGCAGTGTGCTGTAACTCCCAAAAAAGCAATGCAGAGTGATAGTATCACTCTGGATCTGATATTTCACAACCTTTGCTCATTCTTTTCCAGGGCGGTGTTAGTCTTCCTCTTCTTCCTCTTCCTCTTCCTCTTCCTCTTCCTCTTCCTCTTCCTCTTCCTCTTCTTCTTCTTCTTCTTCTTCTTCTTCTTCTTCTTCTTCTTCTTCTTCTTCTTCCCCTCCTCTTCCACCACCACCACCTCCTCCTCCTCCATTGAGGGAGATACAAGTTATGGCACTAAAGTTTTAGTTCTGGCTCTGGCACTCTCAGAGTAAAAGCTTCTCTAATATGATATCCTGTGAATGACCTGGGGTGGAAGAAAATACCAGTGGCCTTTTAATGTAACCTTCAGCAACTGTCTGAAAGGCAAATGCCAGTTATGACATTTCTAAAATTCAGCACCTACCACTTTAACTGATCATGAAGCTTTGATCTTTAACATCTGCTAATAATAAAGCATTTTATTGATACTAATAAAGGAGAATATTGGTAGCTCAGGGTTGACATGAGGGCTGTTTGCTGCTCTCTGACCTTGCTTAAACAAATAAAATAAACTGACAGAAAACAGCACCTTATTAGCACAGATGATGTTGCCTAGTTTGGATAATAAAATCTCTGCAAGAAATGAAGCAAGCTCAGAGAGCACCAAGGAGCCCTCATTTTATTGATGCCTGACCTTCCCTTCCTATTTACACCTGACGTATGTTATTACAACCCTCCCATTCTTCTATTTATTTCCTCTTGATTTTGTCATGGTGATGTGGTAGTCAGGTGTGAGATATCGGTAAAATCTTTCAAGGACATGCCATGAGACAGGATGGTGGAGGTTTTCTCCTGAGGCCATTCAGAGTTCTAGAGTGACCTATGTCTCATCCTCTCACAAGGTGATGAGCGCAGAAACACAGTTATAGCATAGAGACCTTGAATAAATATCCATAGGAGGAAATACTTAGATGTCATTATCAACCTTGATGCTGACTTGAACCACATGGGATAATTATAGTTTGTTCTTCCCTACTTTACAGCTAGCGCAGCAGCAAACCCTGTGTAAAATGCAGCTTGCAAAGATTAGCTGTTAAGGAAAGGTCCATAAAATGGAGGAAATCTAATGTTATCTGTATGAAACTTTTTTTTCCCTTTGCTTTGTAAGCAGCTGGAGCCCGAACTTTTGAAAGCTTACTATAAATAGTTCAAGTGACTCTTTTATGGACTAGGCAGCTCCTCTGTCTCACTGTCTTAGCTACACCCATTTCCAGCATCAGAGTAAAACCCTTTTCCGGCATAGAAGGCTTTCTATGTCATCCCACCTGAGGCTGTAAAATAGGAACAACACACTTGTTGACAGACCTGGTGGCTCCATGGCTTAGGGCGCTCCATGGCTTAGGGCCCGGTTATCTGCGAGACCACCTTCTGCCACCGATAACCTCCCACCGGCCAATTCGGTCCCACAGAGAGGGCCTCCTTAGGGTGCCGTCGGTCAAGCAATGCCGACTGGCGGCCCCCAGGGGGAGGGCCTTCTCTGTGGGGGCACCCGCCCTCTGGAACGAGCTCCCCCCTGGAATACGACTAATCCCAGACCTCCGTACCTTCCGTCGAGCTTTGAAGACCTTCCTATTCCAGCAAGCTGGCCTGGCTTAAAATTTTTTAAAGGGTTTTTAAGGGTAATGGGTTTTAATACTTCGGGAAGCCAATTGGATTTAATTTTGTTTTAAATTATTTTAAATTTTGTATTGTATGTATTTTAATTTGGCTGTGCACCGCCCTGAGTCCTTCGGGAGAAGGGCGGTATACAAATCTAATAAATAATAATAATAATAATAATAATAATAACTTGTGTTGCTACCACACAAAAAAGAATAGCACGTCGATAAAATAAACAGGGAAGTTCAGCTACCATGGGAGGAATTTCGAAGTACTCTTTCAATTAAATTCTACTATCCATTTAGTTGGGTTACACATTGGTTTTTTTAAAAAAAACTTTACCCTAAGTGACAACTTTATTTTTACTATCTCCTAACTTAGTGGTACTCAACCTTTTCTATGCCACATGCCCCTAGGACATGTTTGATTAATGTTCCCACTACCTACAAAAGTGATTGTGACTTGACTCATCACTAAGGGACATGAGCCATACTTTGTCGAACCCTCTGAAATTATATCTCACACCCCAAGTGGGGAATCCCTGCCCTAATTGGTGTAATGAGAGTCAGTTTGGCATAATGGTGAAAGCACAAGCTTAGACACTGAGAGACCATGAGTTCTAGTCCCACCATAGGCACAAAGGCAGCTGGGTGACCTTTGGCCAGTTACTTTCTCTCAGCCCTGGGAAGTAGATAATGGCAAACTACTTCTGACACCTTGCCAAAAAACTGCAGGAACTTGCCTAGGCAGTCTCCAAGAATTGGACACAATTGGATGGGAGAAAAAAACCCTGAGATGTAATGGATTAACAAAGAAGCACATTTATTTCTATATTATATATTTATATTTTAAAAAATATTTTCACGGTTTTATTTGAGCATAACTGGTTTTCTTTGTAATACAATCTATATGTATTTTATTTTATATGTTCAAATAGAGTCTGTAGGTTTAACCAGCCTCTCAAAAGGGTTCATGGCACAAAAAGGTTAAGGACTCCTGGTTAGAAGCCAAGGGGCTTGGCAGGCACATAAGCCAAAGCAAGCATAAATGCATAACATTGTTTGATAATAAAGTTGGGGTGAATAATTTGCAGTTCTCAAATCCTTTTCTGCTCTCCTAATGCTGCTCTCACCATGTTGTCAGATGTTGATGTATCTATTTCTGAAAACCAGGAACTTGAATAATTGGCATTTTTAATCCAGAAACATGCAAAAATTGTGGACTAGGTCCAACAAAGTCTAATACAAGGAGGGGGAGAGGGAGGGAGGGAGGAAAGGAAGGAAGGAAGGAAGGATTTCTCTGTTCACTTTGCACTTTTGTGCTTTATGGTCTGTCATCTGTCCAGACCTCCTGCATCTGTTACACGGCAGTGATACAGAAACAAAGCAGGCCTAGAGTTTGCCAGTATGTGGAACAGGCTAATTATCAGGAGAGGGAAAATCTTTATTCATAGATTTGTTTTGGATTCAGAATTCTATAAACAGAATCCAATGTTTGTAGAAAACAAAATGTTTTTGCGGACTAACTCCTTTCCCCACATTTCCTGAACCAGTTTGCCCTGAAAATCTACCGACTGTACATTTTGTTTACTTGCTGTAATCCTTGCCATTCTTTCAGGAGCTCGAGATGACATACATAGTGCTTCCTCTTCGCATTTTATGCTCACAACAATATTGAAGTGAGATAGATGAATCTGAGATACAGGAACTGTGTGTGAGTGGCCTAAAATTATCTCCTTTGTGTCTATTTGAACCTGGATTTCTCTGGCTATACACCACCTTAATTATTCTGCCACTGGGAGAGAAAGACAATAGGGATGTTGCATGACTCCCAGCTTTGCCCATATCAGCAGTGAGGGCTGAGGTACCAGTAAGCAGCTGCTACCTAAGATAAAACAATGGCAGGGCTGGCCTTTCAGGAATACTGCTCTTTTGTTCAAAGAGGGTGCATAATTAATATATCTTTGATTCTTCTATTGTCTCAAAAGAGGTGATTATCCCTAGAAAACAGTAGAATTATTGATATATTCAAACTCTGGCTGGGTAAAAGCTACCATGCTACTTGCCAGTGCTGATATTGAGGAGGGAAGCAGTATTGTTTCTAGAATAGTTACTTTATAGAGCAGAGAGGTCCAGTTGTCAAGTTGTCCCAATACGAAGATGCCCATTATGTTCCTGGACCTTTTTGCAGGTAAGGAATAATTGATGCACGCCATTGTCGAGACTACTAAACTGGAGCGCCATGTGTGCCTGGTTGATAATAATGTCAATGGAAAGAAGGGGAGGGGGAGGGTAGAGGAGGAGGGGGGGATAGAAAGGTGAAAGAGCAACATCTCAGAATGGCATGTGGCAAGTAAAAAGGAGAGAAGCAGAAGATTTAAGCAAGTGTAGCATATGTGTAACACAATCCTTTGTGTTCTTGAAATCTGATCTAAAGATCCCAGCTGTTGTAAGGTGTTTTGCTGGGGAATGCTATGTGCTAAATGTGAAATGATCTGATCGCATTCTTTACTAAAATATATGATCTCCTACATGCTCATACATAAAGTGAGCAAAACAAAAAGATGATTGGTGCTGAGGAAGCTGCCCTATGCGATCATCAGTTGGCAGATGTTCTGCTGGATTTTAGACAAGAATGTTTCCCAGCTATTTATAGATCCAACAGGGACAAAGCCATGCACACTTGTATTTTACCAGTAATCTATAGTCCTTTCTTAGACTTGGAGTTGTATAGGCGCTAAATATTATCGAAAAACGGACAGTACTCTCATTCATTTTCCTCTTGAAGTAATTGCTAATCCAGTCTAGCGTTGTATAATCAGGAAAAAAAGCAGCCCAACCAGGAAACTGAGGCTGCCAGAGACAACAATTAACAACAACAACCCCACACATGAGGCATTGACTTCCTTGTTCTCATTGGTAAGGAAAATCTAGTTATTACTGGAAAGGAAAGTATGTGTGGATATGTGTTAGCATTATATTTGATCACATTATCAACTAAGACATGCTCCAACTCATTCTCTTAGTATTATTTTCCTTACAATATTTGTGTCCCCCCTCTTCTCGGTGCTTTAATTGTTTTGAGTGGACACATTTTCCACCAGTTGCTAAATATAATGGGTTCCAATGCATCTGTTTACTTCTGGAGCATTACTAAGACAGGATCCTCTTTATATAAACACAAAATCATTTTTCATAAGCTAGTTACTACAAGATGATGACCTCTATTAGATCATGTTCTCTGATAATATGGAATTTGAAAATTGATGAAAAAGCAGGAAAACTGGCCAGCAGGACTACAAAAAGATAGGACACCAATGTTATTGCCAAAGTTTTGATGTGCATAATGTTATCTCTAGACCATCTAATATGCTGAGAGCCTAAATAAATATAATTCCTGTTTTGTTTTTCAAAAATCTTTTCTCACAAAATCAATTTTAGACAATGGCCTGATTGATGAAAAACAGCCCTTTGGTCATTTGGGCTGTGTGCTCTCTCCATTACTCTTCTCTTTCTATGCCAAAGACTGCATCTCGAAGGATCCCTCTGTTAAAGTACTGAGGTTTGCAGATGATGCAACAGTCATTGGTCTCATTCAAGATGATGATGAATCTGCACATAGATGGGAGGTAGATCAAGTGGCCTTGTGGTGCAGCCAGAACAATTTGGAGCTAAAGACTCTTAAAACTGAAGAGATGATTTTAAATTTTAGGAGTAGCTCTCTTATTCTACCACTTATTGCAATACTTATTTACAATACTTTTGTATAACAATGCTTATTACAATTACAACACAGTATCAACAATAGAGACCTTCAAGTGTCTAGGTTCTATTCTCTCCAAGGACTTGAAATGGACATTACAACCATCATTAAAAAGGCACAACAACGAACGTTCTTCCTGCATCAGCTCAGAAAGCTCAGATTGCCCAAGGATCTGCTGATACAGTTCTACAGAGGAATTATTAAGTCCTCCATATTATTAATTAATTAATTATTATTGGTATCTTAATAACTGTCTGGTTTGGTAGAGCAGCCAAGTACAGACTTGAACGGATAGTTAAGATTGCAGAAAAAACAATCACAACCAGCCTGCCTTCCATTGAGGACCTGTATCCTGCACGAACCAGAAAGAGGACTGTTAAAATATCTACAACTCCCTCACATCCTGGGCAAAACAACTAGACACAAAGATAGGGTTTTTTTCTCCAAGCCATCACTTTGCTGAATACTTAATTCCCACATCACTTTCTCATTTTGCATCTTCTCATCTTTCCTACTATCTTCTCCTATTGGTATCCTATGATTTATTAATTGTTGTTTGTAACTATTATTTATGATCTATGACCTATTACTTGCTGCTTATGTGTACACTGTGAGCTTATGCATCAGAGATAAATTCCTTGTGTGTCCAATCACATTTGGACAATAATTAATTCTAATCTGTTCTGTTCATCAAAGAGTGTCAAAAGGTGGATATAACTATTACCGTGTTTTCCCCAAAATAAGACCCGGTCTCATATATATATATATATATATATATATATATATATATATATATATATATATATATATATATATATATATATATATATATATATATATATATACACACACACACACACACACACACACACACACACACACATATATATTTGCCACCAAAAAAGGCACCAGGCCATATTTTTGAGGGCTGAGTCACCTCACGGCGGTGGCACCGGCAGCCCCATCCAGCAGGAACCCACTACCAGCCCACTTCTTCTGCGGTTGCTTGCCACTGCTCGCATGTGTCGCCCCCGGCCTCCATTTTGCCATCAGAGGCCTTCAGGACAGGCCTCTGCAGCCAAGAAACGGACTCCGGATTGTTGTGCACAGCTCCCCCTGGCCTTCTTTCATCATCAGAGGCACGCATCAATCAGTAGCTCTTTTATCGGCTGCAGAGGCCTTTCCTGAAGGCCTCTGATGGTGAAACGGAAGCCAGAGGGCACGGTGTGTGTCAATCTGGGGCTCTTTTATTGGTTATAGAGGCCAGAGGTGACACACAAGCAGCTGCAGAGAAGTGGGCTGACAAGGCAAGGCATCAGGGTGTGTGAGGCCTGGCTGCAACTCTCTCAAGGTAAGCTCCACCCCCTATCCTGACCCTAGCTTGATTTTTACTCATGCGCCTAACCCCACCCTGTACAACCAGGTGCAATGGAGTGTGTGGGGTTTTAATTAGGGCTTAGTTTTTTTGGGGGGGAGTGAGCTTATATTGGGCACATGTGTAAAAATCAAGCTAAGGCTTATTTTCGGATAGGTCTAATTTTTGGAGAAACACAGTAGATACTTTTTGATGCACTGATTAGATACAGGACACTGAAAAATTTTGTTTCAGTGGGCAAAGTAATACTTAGTCTTCCAAAAAAGTGGCTTTCACTTTCCTCAACTTTCCATAAATTGGTAGTATTTCCCTCCTTCCCTTTCCTTCCCTTCCCTCCCTCCCTCTCTTCCTTCCTTCCTTCCCATCAGAAGCCTTGTTCATAGTTCCATTGCTGGCAGAAAGCCCATTAGAGATTCCAAAACTGAGATCTTTCCCTGTTGGAATGTAATAACTTTGCATTGTCCTTTGGAAGGGAATAATAACCAATGCCAACTCTACAGATAGTCTTCAATTTACAACAGTTCATTTAGTAACTGTTCAAAGTTACAATAGCACTGAAAAAAGTGATTTACAACCGTTTTTCAGACTTACAACCCTTGCAGCATACTTATGATCAGGTGACCAAAATTCAGTTGTGGTCATAAGTCTAGAACCACCTGTATTCTCTTCACAATCAAATCACAATAGTCTTTTCCAAAAAGTATATATTTATTTACATTTAAAATGGATTGTTTTCTTTTACCTTAGGTCTGTTGAGTTTTATTGTGCTGATTTCATCTTTATTATAGCAGGAAGCTATATTTTAAAAAAATGTTTGATAACGTAACAAATAAGGAACAGAAGTCTCACATACCTAATTTTTACAGAAACGTTTGAAGCTGATGATTAAGTGTACAAATAGCATATATTAGGTTTCATCTGGATTCACTGAGCTCTGTTTGTTAAAATTAATCTGAATCAAGCACATCATTCCAGTGACTGCATGACCACAAATGCTCAGAGTCACGTTGTTCCAGAGGCATCACTGGATTTGCTTGCTTTAAAGAGGGTTGGTGTGCATTCTCAGATCTCCAAAACTGGGCAAGGGTGTGGGGTTGATGACTGGCTGGAAAATTACTAGATATTAAAATGTATTCTGTTCTCTGGGGCGGTTAAACAGAAGTAGCATTTCGTAATGGAAAAACATGTCACCTGATGTCACCTGGAAAACCAAATGTTGTATATCATAGCAGTGAGTCTGACTTGCCTTATTCATCACTACAGTCTCATCCTTTTATTTATTTCTTTTCTTTTCTTTTCTTTTCTTTTCTTTTCTTTTCTTTTTTCTTTTCTTTCTTTCTTTCTTTTTTTTTTTTACAAAGACTCTGTCCCTTTACATTCTAAGAAGATGAACTTCAAGAAGAAAAATGAACCCTGAAAAGAAAAAAAGAATCTGGTTAGCAAAGTAGCAAGTATGGCATCTTGGGAACTTCATGGATTTTCCCCCTATAGGTTGTCAGAAGTTATGCTAGAAAAATGGCCATGGTGGCACAGTTGTTAGTATGCAGTATTGCAGGCTGACTCTGCCCACTGTTAGGAATTCAGTCCTCACCAGCTCAAGGTTGACTCAGCCTTCCATCCTTCCGAAGTCGGTAAAATGCGGAGCCAGATTGATGGGAGCAATATGCTGACTCTGTAAACTGCTTAGAGAGGGCTGTAAAGCACTATGAAACGGTATATAGGTCTAAGTGCTGCTGCTATTGCTAAAAAGAAATGAAACCAAGGTAGCTAAGAAAGCATAACTGGATTCTAGTCTAGTCTACTTGCTTAAAAGCTTATGCCTGAAACTCATGGCATGAAATTAGGTATCATGTTCCAAGGTTCTGAAATAAAGGGAGGGGTTCACGAACAACGCCTACCCAACGCTTATTCAACAGGAACCAGGTATTGTTCAGGCCTGCTGCAAGAACACAAGAACAATTGACCCTTTTCCTGGGAGTTCCCTTGGCCCAAAGAAGAGGAAGAGGAAGGGAGGAAGGGAAGGAGATGCTAGAACAAAAAGAGAAAAGGGGAAAATGGATGTTAAAAGAAGTGGCTTGCTTAATGCCTCTTTAAAATTCCCCCTGCCACCTAGCAACCCAATTCAAAATAGACTCAGTATGGTAGGAACGGAATAAATAAAAGTATTGAAATGGCTTAAAAAATGAAGAATTGGTGATGATATAGATGCTCATCTAGGTCAAAATGCTGGGGATGGCACTGTTCTCCCTTGCAATTTGTAAATAGCAATCTTTGATTTCACTTGCACCAGTCTAAAATTAACTTACTTGCATATGGCCTTTGCTATATTTTAATGTCAGTATTGTTGATGGTTTGTAAGTGCTTTTTCATTGTGCTACATTGTGAAAATTTGAATTTGTATGAAAGTCAAGTTAGGCTGAATAGCAGATAATTAAGTTATTGTATAAATATAATAGTTACTGATCAATACAGTTTACTATAACTTTCTCCCTTATCCAATATATATAGGTTCAGATAATGTCTATAAGGTGATTTTTCTCTCTTGATTATACTTGAAAAGGCTTATATATTTATCTGAAAAGAAATAAAGGTAAAACTTCTTGTAAAGAAAGTCCTGACAGAAAATGACGAGAAGTATCTGAAAAGTTGTAACCAATGTAGTTTCAGTGGGAGCTAGAGTTCCACCTCCCACTGAAACTAAATCTGGAGATTTCTTCCTCTTTTAATAAATGTGTATAAAAAGAAGATTATCCTACATTATCCCCCTTTTCTTTTACCCTCATTTTCCCACTATTTTTATTTGTATTTTATATTTTGTTAAGTTCAATAAAATTACATTTTTTAAAAAGGTAAAAATATAATAATAAATGTGTATAAAAGACACACTTTTATTAGTACATATGTATTTTCACACATACGTAGACATACACATATAGAGCAAGAAAAGACAGATCCAGGACAAAAATTGCCAGTGAAGAAAAGACTATATTTATAAAATTATTGCATACACACAAATGTAAGACATCTTCTTGTACACACACATATACACATTTGCAGTCATGAAGAGGAAGAAAAAGTGCAGAAATCTGGGTTGACAAAGTGTAAACCCACACATGCTTACTCTATAGTACTAAGTACAATTAAGAAACTCTTACTCCCAGATAAGTTTGTATAGATTTACTGTTATACGGAGGGCAAAAATCAGAAGATATAAGGGGGAAAATAATCGACACATGTTTTTGTGCTTGGCTGCAGGCATAAAAGCCAGCATGGTGCAGTCATTAAGGGTTGGACTATAACTGTGCACATCCTAAACTTTGCTATTTGTGGGAATCCAGCTGCAGCCTTGCTTGAATTACTCTTCATGGGGGAATTGTCAGATTCATAAAGCTGAACTCCCAGGAAGTTATATTTTACATTTTCCCTTTCGCTGCTTCTGTATTACAGTTCATTGTATGCCAGAACTCTTTTGTTGGATGCTTCCCCTTGCCTGGTGAGCTGAACAAAATGCTGCTTAGGAAGCAATAATTTGTAACATCACTTGAGCACTGCCTCTTTTAAAAACTCGTGACTCTGTAATTCATGCTGGTAGAGGACTCCTGGAGGGCTAAGCTGTAATGGTGGTGGTGTCATAAGAGCATCTTGACTTTTACCGCTGTTTCTTACCAGAATGTTCCCTTCATGGTTCCTCAATCAAAATGGTGCTATGAACGGATTTCTTTTTGGCTGAGTGACTGAGCTTCAAATGTGTTCAATGACTGAAGTTTTCTGAATAGATTAGGAAATTATTGCAAAAGGTTTGTTTTTTTTTAAAGTAAAAGCAGTAAAAATGTTCAATAAATATAATAGGAAAGATGTAACAGAAAGCAAAGGTAGACAAGGTAGACATGTTAAACTAATTAACAGAAGAAAATGTATAAAAGGTAAAGGTTCTGCTTGCACATATGTGCTAGTTGTTCCTCACTCTAGGGGGTGGTGCTCATCTCCGTTTCAAAACCGAAGAGCCAGCGCTGTCTGAAGATGTCTCCATGATCATGTGGCTGGCATGACTAAACGCCAAAGGCGCACAGAATGCTATTACCTTCCCATCAAAGATGGTCCCTATTTTTCTACTTGAGTTTTTTACGTGCTTTTGAACTGCTAGGTTGGCAGAAAGAAAATTTATACACATATTAACAATCTTGATTTCAACATTAATTATCCACAGTATTTTTTTTAAAAAAGGAAAAAGAAAAAGAATAAAAAACTGGGAAATTATGTTGGAAACTGAACAATTCCTAAAAGTTGATCCTTATTGTTCAGGTTTTCTTCCCTGTCCTTCTAAATGAAAAAAAAATTCTAATTCCAATTTTGACAATACTTAGCAGCAATGTATTGTTGCTAATCAGGTACAATGCTCTTTCTGTTTTATGTAGTCATTCTCTGAACATGTCTCACATCCAAAATATACATAATTCTTGATTGATTACAAATGATTCCAAAAAGTACACACACACCTAAAAGAAAATATAGCTACTGGGTTTGTCTACTTTCAGTTAAAGCAAAACCATTGATTACAAGTTTGGTACAGAGGTGGGTTTCAGCAGGTTCTGACCAGTTCTGGAGAACCGGTAGCAGAAATTTTGAGTAGTTTGAAGAACCCATAGTAAAAATTCTGACTGGCCCCGCCCCCATCTATTCTCTGCCTCCCAAGTCCCAGCTGATCGGGAGGAAATGAGGATTTTGCAGTAACCTTCCCCTGGAGTGCGGTGAGAACGGAGATTTTACAGTATCCTTTCCCTGCCACGTCCACCAAGCTACACCACGCCCATCAAGCCACACCCACAGAACTGGTAGTAAAAAATTTTGAAACCCACCACTGGTTTGGTAGTGTTAGATGCTTGGCTTGGAAATGGATTGGTGGGACCATAGTGTATTATATTTCACTGAAACAAACAAAAGAAATACTCAAATGCACCTTTTCTACATAACAAAACAAACAGAAGCTAGAAGAAGGCAATTTGGATGAAGAAATAAAATCTCTGCCAGCACTCTGATTGTGACCCAGGTCTACCCTCATAGACACACCTACTTTTGAAGGAGTTAAGAGATGAGACGAATCCCTTGGTTTGTATCACAGATTGCTACTGAACATTTCTGTGATGCAGTTCCTGAGACGCAACACAACTCCCTTCTGTACCTGTAAATTATTGCAAATTGAAGGGGTGCTATTGTTTTTATTATTTGTTCCTAAGCTCCTTAAAGCAGGGGTGAAATGCTCCCGGTTCGGATCGGCTCGGGCGAGTAGGTAGCGATGGCAGCGGCAGTTCGGAGAACCAGTAGCAAAAATCCCTGCCCCCGCCCCCCATGCCCAGCTGAGCTGCGCGATCATCAGAGCCTTTTTTTTTTCTTTTAAATGGCTCTGACGATCAGAGCTCTGACGATCAGAGCTCTGCCAATCAGGCAACTCAGCTGGGATCGTCAGAGCCTTTTGAAAGCATTTTTTACATGGTTTTACATGTAAAAAATGGTTTTAAAAGTAAAAAAAAAATTGGCCACACCCACCCAGTCACATTACTCCCCCTCCCACCAAGCCATGCCCCATAGAACTGGTAGTAACAAATTTTAGATTTCACCCCAGTCTTAAAATTAAAACAACCTACCCAAAATTCTGATCAAGCCAAATCAAACACACTTTGCCTAGGTTGCCTAGGTAACCCTTATTCTTTAACTTGAGGAAGACATGTTGGATCTGCCAGAATGAGAAAATATGTTTTATGGACATGAAGCAACATGACTCTCTTCATGGAGCTGAAGATGCATGGCTCATACTGGTCAACAAAGCCTTTGCCTTGCCTTGCTTCAGTTGGCAATTCTGGCAGCTTTAGTGGGGGCTTTATCAATACTTTATCCCCAAAAAGCACTTCCTTCAATGCCTTCTCAGTCCCATAGTCTACAGGTGCTGTGGACAATAAGATGAAGTTATCACAGAGGTGTAAAAAAGCTTGTCCAGAAGTGAGAAATTATTGGATTAAAATTAAAAAATGGTTAGAAGAAATGCTACAACAACATATAGAATTAAAACCTGAACTGTTTTTATTGGGTATCCTACCAGAGAAAATTAGTAAAGAAAATATATACTTTATTATACATGTAATAACTGCAGCGAGGATAGTATTTGCGCAAAGATGTAAAGCAGAGAAAATCCCCACAGAGGGAGAAGTAATCAAGAAAATATTGGATTATGCAGAAATGAATAAATTGACTTTGACAATTAAAGAAAGAGGGGAATCGGAATATGATAAGATATGGGGGCAATGTTATTACTGGTTAGAGAAGAGATATACGTAGGGAAATGTAATGAAATGAGTGAAGAGAAGATAGTTAAATGTATTAATAGAAAAGTAAGAAATATGGGAGAAATGTTATAATAAAAGTAATGAAAATATTGAGCTACGATAAATATTGGAGGAGTAAGAAGACACCAAAGATGCAGTCAAATAATTCACTGAATGACTGATTATGTATTGTATGTTTGTTTGTCTGTAAAATAAAAAACTTTTTTAAAAAAAGAGGTGTAAAAAAGATGAAAGCTCTTGATTTTAAAAAGGAGACTATTATTATCCAAAAAAATAATAAAATTGTACATATGGAAAGAACCCAAGGGAAGTATGGTGGTACTCCCATAGTTGTGGCAGAAGGATTTATTCTTTCCAATTCCAGACACCTCCCCCCCGCCCCCAAAAGGAAACCTTTGCTAGCTTGGAATTATTCCGAAAATGTCCTGCATGGCACTTGAGCTTGGGGGCACTTTGCTGTCTTCTACAGTCTCCTAACAACATCAGGGCATGATCCTTTCCATGACACACTCCAATTAAATCCTCCTCCTCCGCTCCCTTTGGCTTTAATGTACTTTCCTATTTTACTGTCTTTGGTTTGTTTTTTTCTTTTTTTCTTTTCTTTTCCAGGGTCTGAATGGTGATTGTTTTGTGTACAGTCTACTGAACAAAGTGATGCTGTTCCCTTCAATTCCCATAGCACCCCTTTTGTGAAGAAGCTTTGATATCTGACTAATTCATTACCATAGCAAAGTTGTTTTCATGGCAAAGAGGCTAAAAATAGAGTCATTCAAACTGTCAGGCAAAGTCCTTGTGGAGAAAAATACTGTTATGTAACAGTTTTCAGAGCAAAACTAGGAAAATGTTAACATTAATGTTGCACCTAATTAGTAGTCATGTCTGCAGGAGGATCAAAAGAGTCAAGATGGCAGCTACAATTGTGCAAGTTGATGGCTGCGTGACTCATGCAAGAAAGGGGCAAAGCTTCAATTATGTAGTCAACGCTGCCATTTTTAATTTTCTGGCATTCCCTGCAGATGCCCGTGTGCCTCAATGATTATAACATTGTTCATCATCACCATCAGAGGCAATAATGCTAAATACTGTATAATGTGATATATTACAAAAGGAGACAATTATAAAGTACTATAAAAAGAGATTAAATGAATATTTTTACAATAATTTGGACAAAGGGAAAATTTAATGAGTGTTTGGGAAGCCATTAAAGTGATCAAAAGGGGTTTCTTTATATAATGTAACCGTTTAGAGAAGAAGAAATCTCAGGAAAAGATGCAAAAGATACTAGATGAAACTAGAAATAAAAACTGGAATTGCAAAAGACATCAATAGTTCTAGAATCTTACATCAGATTAAACTGTTATGCCAACAATTGCCTCTCTTAACAATCCAAGAAATAGAAACTAAACTGAATCATGCAAAACAGATGCATTTTGAATTTGCAAATAAACCAGGAAGTTGGCTGGCACACAAACTGAGAAAAGGAAGAGAAAAGAAAACGATAGAGAAGACACAAAAAGGCAATATGATAATAAGAGACCTCATTTAAAGGTCTTTTTATAATTTTATTCCAATCTTTATAAGGAACAAGAACTAAATACAAAAAAAAAGATGATTATCTACAAAGACAACCTTTACTTAAGCTCTCATAAGCACAGGGACAATTTATGCATGAACCAGTAACACCTTTGAAATATCAGAAGCTATTAAAAAAATGAAAACAGACGAACTCTGGGTCCAGATGGTTTCATAAGTTAAAACTATAAATGTTTTGAGGACCAATTCCTACAGTTTTAGATTTTCTATGGTTTTGATCGAGTTGCTTGTATTTGGCAACTTCCTAGCTGGAGATGCGCTTAATTATTTCAGCCTAAGTGTTAATATAAGCAGAATGGCTTAAGCAGTCTTTTGTTTTGTTGTTTGGGTTTCACTTGAAAAGTGTTGGTGATCAGGGTTGGTGAGTGGTATGAATAGCAAGCTTGGCATTTCCTTCTCTGTCTGTCATCCACCCACCCACCCACTTCCAGGGTCCTGAAATGTGTTTATGGCCATTTCTTATGTGAAGGCTGAAGTTATCAAAGTTGGAATCAAAGACTCTGAGATAAGGCACAATTGTTATCAAAGCATGAGTTGAAAATTCTGTTCTGTTTGTTTGTTTGTTTGTTTGTTTGTTTAATGTATTTGCCACCTGTCTTGCCTCGAGGTGATTCTGTTATTATGTAAAGGTAAGGAAAAGAAATATGAGATTTATAAACTCTGAATTGGGTTGGATTATTAGATTTTGTAGTAAATTATGTTTTCTTATGGAGGGTTTCTTGTATCTGTGATAGTTTATCTGTTCATGCCTTGTTATTGACTATTCTACTGTTAATTCCTGAGTGCGGATGGAGTTTCATTTCCCCATCTTGATACTCTTTGAATATGTCAGATTTCAGTTCCAAGAATCCCCAAGCAATTTTGATGATCTGTATTGGGAATTCAAAGATTTAGAGCTTCAACACATCTGAAAATCACATTCAGCTTCAAATGTGATACCAGGACAAAATTAAAAAGAAAGACAGAACAAAAACTCAATTTGAATGTATTTTATTTATACTTAAGTGAAATTAATTAAGTATCTTCAATGTATACATACAATCCATGCACCTCCTCATTAGTGGGATGTGAGCAACAATATGTTGCTTTGCAAGGTAGGGAAGGGATATGATCTCTGGATTTTATCAGTTTTTTTTTTTCAACCCAAGCTTTACCCAAAACGAATAGCATGCACATGTTTGGGTAAAACTTGGTTTTGTTTATTAATGTGACAATTGGCCAAAATGTACTAAATCTGACTGATTCCAAACCCGATAGAAACATTTATGTTTAAATTTACACTAAATTTATATTTCCCCAAGCTATCTACTTTTCCACTGCGACTTAAAAAAGAAACACTGGATTTCCCTTCCCTTCCCTTCCCCTCCCACAAGTAGCCCAAATACAAATAAAAATGGATGGAATGAAAATAATAAATGCAGTGAGAACATTGTAAATGGTAAAGCTAAAGATGCGATTGTGTAACTGAAGAGGTGTTAAAATATAGATACAGGTTGCTTATGGAGCAGCTCTGTAATTTGCTTAAAGTGTATGTGAAGATTACACTCGTGCTTGATGATTGAAAGAGGGTCATTGTCTCTTATCCCAAGGAAAGTGAGCAAAAATGAACAAAAAAAAATTACAGCAAGATTAATTTGTTAAATGTCCCAGGGAAGGTGTATGGCAAAACGCTAACAGAAAGACTGTGAAAGGTGAAAATGAGGAAAAATTTGGGTAGTGCAAAGCAGTTTCATCCTATTAAGAAGACCATAGTTTAGGCTCTCAGCCAGTTGTTGTGAAATGTATGAGAAATGTGTATGAAAAAAAAATGTATTGTACATGAAAAAGTACACAGTGTATGGTAAACTTATTTATTTACATAATTTATTGAAACTTTTTGTTGTGCATTAAAAATGTTTCAGAAAAAAGATGTAATAAAACAAATAGGGTTGAATTATGTAATGGTTTGCATAAATATGGACTTGAAAGTGGATTGGTGATCCCTGAGTCACTGAGATGTCTAATCTTATGAAGATGATTTTCAAGAACCCTTCAACTCTGTGGTTCTATGTATGAAGATCAAACTGCAATATAAATACATGAAAGAAAAATAAATAGATTGAGAGGAAAGGGAAGACTTCCCCTGAAAAAAGTCATGAAGTTGTTGAAATCCTGAAGAGAGAAAGAGGAGTGAAGTTTAAAGAGCAAAATTCAGATGGAAGCAAGGATGGATTTGCATGAATAGAAAGGAATGCAGTGATACAGTGGGTGACATTGGTATAAATTCTTTTCTTTTCTCAGGTCTTTAATTTTGTTGGTTTACTCTTTCTTACATTTCTTACTTACCATTTCAAGTTTCTGCATAATATCGCTTACCCCAAAATGAAACAGGATAACGGATATGTAAAAAAGGATGTACGTTAACGCGATTCCTTTGGTTTTGAACATTTCCTCATTCTGTCACAATTTGGTACCAGGTTTTGTGGGGGATACAAAGAATGCTTTGGAATGCCTCATGAAATAGTGAGGCCTCCAATTGTGCCCTTCTAATATAAACCAAGGGTTTAAGAGGTAGATTGGATTAACCAGGAAAAGATGGTGACTTCAGGCAGCAAAAGAAGTCTAGAGACTGAAAAAAGTTAGTAGGTAACATAGTTTTGGGAAACACAGCAAGGCCAAACCTATTGGTTAAGCCATCACTCTTTTGATCTCACTTTCAAAGTATCCAAAGGCTGATTATACTTTTTTATATAACAGCATAGACTGAATTTCTGCCAGCAGGAGTGTATTTTTGAAATCCAGAGCTAAAAGCTCAGACGACTTGTGCTAAGATCAGAAGCTTTGCCAGCTTTGGCATCCATGACAGCTTAACAATCCGAGCCTTAGCCCAGGGAAGAAAGCAAAAGCTGGCCTTGCTTTTGAATCTGCTTCCCTGGTTTTTCATCTCCTTCAGTGAAAGTAATTAAATCAAGTGGGGAAAACATTTTGTTAAAAAGAAAAACCCTTCAGGGTAACACAATAGGTGTGCATAACTTGTGACCTATAACACTGAAATCAGTGAGGTTCCTGCCAATTCTTATCCCATGCTCTATTTTACAGGCTAAGAAAAGCAGAAGTTTTCAACGTAAGCAGAAGGCTCAGAGAACCCAAGGAAGGCTACCTAGTTATTTTGATTTGGTGGGTCACAGGTGTGCAAAGATCTCAGCAGGAAGCATTCCTTCTGTACTTTCCCTTTTCTGAGTCTCTTAATTATAAAACGTAGTGCTGTTCGATTTGCTAGGAGGACAATAACTCTCTTCCCATCCTAATTTCCTTCTGGTTTCTTCATGTATTAGGTTTAATTGATCTGATTCTTGAAGGCAAGGATGTGGAATCTCTGGACTTAAGCTGTTGCTGAATTACAGTTCCCAGCAACTTTCACTGGTGTTTAGCTGGGAGTTGCTTTTCAGCAATATCTGGATGGCCAAAAATTCCCCCTTTCATCTTTAAGCCCTTATGAAACAGGCAGTAGGACAGCAATTTCTGCTGGACTGGGCTACAGGGCAGGATTATCTTGCTGCCATTGTTTCTACTTACTCCACCATATTTCGTAGACAAGGCATGCTCCAAGTCTCTTCAATCAAAGACAGTAATTTTATTGAACTATGGAACTATGCTTATCTTGGAATGTGAATGGGTTGAATTCATTACAGAAAAGGAAGAAGTTATTTGCGTATTTGAGACAATTTAATAATGATATAATCTGTCTACAAGAAACTCATATTAGAACTCAAGATCAAAAATGCTTGATAAATTCTAAACTAGGAACACATTTTATAGCTTCAACTTTGCAAAAAAAGAATGGTGTGGTTATTTATGTAAACAAAAGATTGACAGCTAAAATTATAGAAGCAGACAAATATGGTAGGTTTATAGCAATTGAATTGCTTACAGCAAATGGCCAAATTCTTTTGATTGGAATTTATGCTCCCAACCAACAATAGGATCATTTTTACAAAATGTTACACACTAAAATACTGCAATGGGACTATAGATCTATTTTAATTATGGGAGACTGGAATGGTGTAATTGATTCTAAATTAGATAAAAAGAGTTTGGCAAAATCTAGGATTAGACTACCATAGACTTTTTTTGATATGAAAGAAGATTTGGAATTAAAAGATATTTGGTGAATACACAACCCAAAAGAATTGGACTATATTTTTTTTTCTGATAGACATAGATCCTTCTCCAGGATTGACTTTATTTTGTTGTCAGATGATCTACTTGTTAAGACAAAAAGAACAAAGATTTTCCCAAGAACTTTGACCGACCATAGCCCAGTATGGATAGAAATTGAGATGGGTAAAATTGAGAGACGATCATGGAGATTAAATGAAAACTTGTTTAGATATGAAAAAAATATAACAGAACTTAAGAAGCAGTTGAAAGAATTTTTTGAAATGAACTTGAATAAGGTTACCCCAGTTGAAATTGTATGGGATGCGAGCAAAGCCTATATGAGAGGGGTACTCATTTATATGAATTCTAAACACAGACTGAATCGACAAAAGAAAAGATCTGAACTGGAAGCAGAAATAAAGAATAAAGAACAGCTACTTATTAAAAACCCAACGTGAAAGAACACGTGGTGTTATAAAACTTCTGAAAGATCAATTTCAAATGTTTATGGCGGAACAAGTTGCAACAAATCTACAATATGCAAGGCACAACACATTTTGTAATGCCAATAAACCGGGCAGATGGTTGGCCTATACATTAAGGAAGAAGCAGAGTATACGGACTATTGATAGTATTGATATTGGAGGAAAAGAAATTTTTCAACAAAAATTAATTAAAGAAGCTTTTGTGGACTATTATACTAAACTATATGCTAAAGATGATATGCAGAATGGACTTATAGAAAAATACTTAGATAATAAGAGAGTTACAAAAATTACTAATCAACAAAAGGAAAGAATGAATTATCCTATAACAGAGGAGGAGATAGTAGTAGCAATTAAACAATTAAAAACAGCTAAAGCTCCTGGAACGGATGGTTTGACTGCAGTGTATTATAAAACTTTGCAAGCAGAAATGGTGCAACAACTCAGAGATATATTTTGTAATATTCAACAAGGGGGTAAAATACCCCCATCATGGACAACAGCTTATATTTCTCTGATACCAAAAGAGCAAGTAGGTCCTAAAAAACCGGAGAATTATCGACCAATATCTCTTCTGAATACTGATTATAAAATTTATGCAAAAGTACTAGCCAACAGGTTGATGCCAGTAATTCAAAAGGTGATTCATGAGGATCAAGCAGGATTTATCGAGGGTAGATACATGAAGGATAATGTAAGGCAAGTAATAGACTTATTGGAATATCTTGAGAGGAATAAACAGGTACCTGCAGTGCTGGTTTTTTTGGATGCGGAAAAGGCCTTTGATAGAGTGGATTGGAATTTTCTATTAAAGACTTTAAAAAAGATGGACTTTGGGGATCAATTTATACAGGTGGATTCAGCAATTTACCAAGAGCAAAAGGCACAGGTTATTATTAATGGAAGCTTGACAACAGAGTTTAAAATTGAAAAAGGAACAAGACAGGGATGTCCGTTATCCCCATTGTTATTTATTTTAACATTAGAAGTCTTGCTAAACACAATTCGGGACTCTAATATCCTGAAAGGTATAATGATTAGGCAAGAGGACTATAGAATAAAGGCATTTGCAGATGATCTGGTTGTTACCCTAACACAGCCAATGGAATCAATAATCCAGATGAAAGACATTATACAAGACTATGGTAAAGTTTCAGGTTTTAGATTGAACCAGAAAAAAACCAAGATGATAGTTAAAAATATGACACAAAATCGTAAATACGAGCTTGAAAGGAGGGCAGGTTTTGAGATTGTACCAAAGGTAAAATATCTAGGTGTTCAGGTTGCAGAATCAAATATGAAACTGTTTCAAAATAATTATGAGGCATTGTGGCGAGAGGTTCAGAAAGATATGGAGATTTGGAAAAAACTGCAGCTGTCTTTACTTGGAAGAATAGCAGCAGTTAAGATGAACATTTTGCCAAGATTTCTTTTTTTGTTCCAAATGATTCCGGTGCTTAAAAGTGATAAACAACTGAAAGTGTGGCAAAGTGGAGTGAATAGATTTGTCTGGAACGAGAAAAAACCGAGAGTGAAATTGAAAATTATGCAAGATGTTCCAGAAAGGGGAGGTCTTAAACTCCCAAACCTACAATTATATTATGAAGCAGCAGCTTTGACTCAAGCAAGCGATTGGTTTGGAAGGAAAAAGACTGGAATATTGAATATAGAAAGTTTTGATCTTGAATTTGGATGGCATGCTTATTTATTCTATGAGAACAAAGTGGATAAAGTATTTAAAAGCCATATACTTAGAGACTCTTTGATGAGGGTTTGGAAGAAGCACCGACTCAAATGGGATTACAAAATACCGTTATGGTTGGATCTTGGTCATATTATGTGGAATACAAATATAATGTCACTCGGGGGGGGGGGGTTTATATAAAGAGGTTCTTTTTACAGATGCGGGCAGATGGCAGCTGAAGACATTAGAGACACTGTTGGATGAAGGGATTAATTTAACTTGGTTACAATATAATCAACTTCAACTGAGATGGAAAGAGGACCAAAAAACTGGTATTATGTTGCATGAGGAAGAACTGGTTAGACATATAAAAGAGAAAGGTCCAATGCATATTAAAAGGCTTTATAATGTTTTGTTAGAAAGGGATTCAGAAACTGAATTGGTTAAAGATTGTATGATTAAGTGGGCACAAAATTTTGAAGAACCAGTGATGTTGGAAACATGGGAAAAAATTTGGGTTCAGAACGTTAAATTTACACAGTCGCAGAATTTAAGGGAAAATTTCTATAAAATGTTTTACAGATGGCATTTAGACCCCAAAAAATTGTCATGTATGTATCCTAATGTTCAGCCAAAATGTTGGAGTTGTGATTGTTTAGATGCTATATATTATCATGTTTGGTGGACTTGCAAGAAAGTTAAGGCTTTTTGGATAAAAATTTGGTGGGTTATGCAGAATGTTTTGAAGAAAAAAGTTCAATTTTCTCCACAACTGTTTTTATTGGGTATAGTTAAGGGTTTTACTTCGGGTGAAACAAAGTTGATATTGTACATGATAACAGCTGCGAGATTATTGCTAGGTAAATATTGGAAAAATGAAGCTTTGCCCACGATCGAGGAATGGACTTTGAAGATGGCCAGTTTTGCAGAGATGGCGAAGATTTTGGCATATTTAAAAGATTGTTCACAAGAGACTTATGAATGGGAATGGAAAAAAATGGATAGATTATGTTCAGAACAAATATCAAACCAGGAAGTATCAAATAGTTTTTATTTGAAAATGTTATATTAAGATAGAAATATTTTAATGTAGTGAAGATGAAAAATTATAAGGGGGAGGGTGGGGTTCAAGTTTTATACAAAGGGGTTTTTTTCTCTTGATCTGAGTATATTGTATGGAAGTCCGGGGGGAGGGGAGGGTTAGGGAGGGTTAGGGAGGATGAGGTTGGGAGGTGTGGGTGGGTTGAGGGGGGGGGGGAAACGGGGTGAAAATGTAATTGTAAAACTTTTGCAATAAAAAAAAAAAAAAAACTATGGAACTATGGATAGGACCTGCATCCTATAAAGCATCGTCACCTTGGAAAGTTAGATGGCCCCAACTTTGTTACGACTTTTTAAAATTCTGAAGACCAGGTATTTGGGTGAGATGGTAAGATGAACTCTGTAGCTGTTGCTGTGCCCCCCTCCCACTCGCCGTGAATAGGGTTATAATTTATTTTTTGATGTCTTATCACTTGGGGAGTTCTAAATTGTGGATTTTTGCTTGGATACGTATATAATCTTGTATACCACCCATTGTCAGATGTGAGTCAGATGTGTGTCACCCATTGTCAGGTGGTTATATAAATAAATAAGTTTCCCACTGACATTATTTTATCTCAAACTCATAGAGCAAAATTACTATTTCCCTCTTTCCACCCCCCACCCCCCAATTGTTACTTACACTGTCTGGATAGTAGGGATGTTTGCATTTTTATTTTATTTTATTTTATTTTATTTTATTTTATTTTATTTTATTT
Organism: Arizona elegans; assembly: GCA_022577455.1. Lineage (NCBI taxonomy): Eukaryota > Metazoa > Chordata > Lepidosauria > Squamata > Colubridae > Arizona > Arizona elegans. The sequence continues at coordinate 114,786,060 of JAKOOJ010000003.1, forward strand.
TATTTTATTTTATTTTATTTTATTATTTTATTTTATTTTATTTTATTTATTTTATTATTATTTTATTATTATTTTATTTATTTTATTTTATTTTATTTTATTTTATTTTATTTTATTTTATTATTTTATTTTATTTTATTTTATTTTATTTTATTTTATTATTTTATTTTATTATTTTTTTTATTTTATTTTATTTTATTTTATTTTATTTTATTATTTTATTTTATTTTATTTATTTTATTTTATTTTATTTTATTTTATTATTTTATTTTATTTTATTTTATTTTATTTTATTTTATTTTATTTTATTTTATTTATTTTATTTTATTTTATTTTATTTTATTTTATTTTATTTTATTTTATTTTATTTTATTTTATTTTATTTTATTTTATTTTATTTTATTTTATTTTATTTTATTTTATTTTATTTTATTTTATTTTATTTTATTTTATTTTATTTTATTTTATTTTATTTTATTTTATTTTATTTTATTTTATTTTATTTTTATACCGCCCTTCTCCCGAAGGCCTCAGGGTGATGAACAGCCAAGATCAAATACATAAATATAAAAGTTAAAAACAATTTAAAACCAGATTAAATACTTTGGCCCACAATTAAAAACATCCCATTAAAATCCAATTTAAAATTTAAAACCGTTAAAATTAGACTAGCCCAGCTTGCTGGAATAACAAAGTCTTCAGGGCATGGTGGAAGGTGTGCAAGTTCGGGATCCTCCATACCTCCGGGGGCAGCTCGTTCCAGAGGGCAGGAGCCCCCACTGAGAAGGCTCTCCCCTGGGGGGTCGGGGGAGATGGCACCCTGAGGAGCCCCACCCTGTGGGAGTGTACTGGCCGGTGGGAGGCTGTCGGTAGCAGAAGGCGGACCCGTAGGTACCTAGGTCCTAAGCCATGGAGCGCTTTAAAGATGTTAACCAACACCTTGAATTGCACCCGGAAGCCCACTGGGAGCCAATGCAGCTCACGCAGGAGAGGAGTTACATGGGAGCATCCCGCCACTCCCATAATGACCTGCGTGGCCGCATTTTGGACCAGCTGGAGCCTCCAGATACTCTTCAAGGGGAGCCCCATGTAGAGAGCATTGCAGTAGTCCAGTCGGACTAGTCTAAAACATCATTGGGGAAAACTACAGCAGAGTGATACCAGCACTTTCGCCACACTAAAAGCTAATAATAATTCCAGAGTATGAGTAGGCATCATGTATCTCTGTTTAAAAGGTTTCTCTGCAGTTGCAGTAGCTGTTCTGTGTATATTGCTTCATCTTTTTTTGGATAACACTTTAATTTCCCTTCTCTTTTCCTGTCATCATCTCCCAAGAATCCCTTTACTTATGTAGAATGATAGGGTCCCCCCCACCTCCTGATTACATATGCCTGGCCTCTCCTGCTTTGTTCTTGAGCATGACGTGAGTTGACAGCCCCACGGTTGGCCTTCTTAGCTTATCATTATTACTGTTTGGATGGAAGTAGGAAGATTCTTGTTTTCTTCCAGGGCTTTAATTCTTAGATATAATTCTGATTAAGATTTCTTATTCAGTTCCAGCCTTATCCCAGCTGTTACAGTCATACATTTCTATATATAGCTTTGCACCAGGGAGGGTGTTCTTTAATACATTTATGTATCTGAATCATTCAAATGAATGATCTGAATCAGAATTCTCATCATTTCACTGAAATTAATATAGATCAGCACAAAAATATATTTGTGTATCTGAATCATTCTGATTTTGATTTATAAACTGATTCAACATGTGGATCGACAATTGTTCCAATTGTTTAGACTTTCACACTGATTTGGTAAAAAAAGGCATTGGCATATATGCAAAACGCCTGTCAAATCCCATTCACTCTCACTTGTATGTTTCTAGATCAATTTAGAGGCATCCAATTCGATTTAATGTTTTGACTTCAGAGATTCGATTTGGAGATCTGAGCTGAGTTGCCAATTTAGTTGAATCACCGTCAAATCAAATATTTCTAGGCTGCCCTTAAGAGAAAAAGTCCTCTGAAAGTAGCTTTTATACTAGAATAGTTTCCAAATATGAATACAATAAAGATGGGTGTGTCTTGGGGTCATGCGATCACATGAAGGTCACAAAAGATCACTGTTGTGACCTTCTGACAAGCAAAGTCAATAGGGAAGCCAGATTCACTTAACAACCATGTTACTAACTTAACAACTGCAGTGATTCACTTAACAACGGTGGAAAGAAAGTTTGTAAAATGGGGGAAACTCATTTGACAACTATTTTGCTTAGCAATGGAAATTTTGGGCTCAATTGTGATCATAAGTCGAGGACTGACCAAACCTTAACTGTCTTGGCATTGACTAGGTATTGGCCTAGCCATGTGTACTTTATCATATGTAATCTTTCCAGGCCACTAAGATAGGAGGTAGTGGTTTACCATAAATTTGGTAATGCATTAAGGTGGTTTTATCCAGGCCTCTTTTTCCCCATCTTGATAACTAGCCCCCAATTCCCTTTGCTGTCCACTTCCTGCACTGCTTAGCTGTTTCCATAGACCATGGGAGTACTGGGATTGAGAGCTTGAGATGACCTTTAAGATCTCAGTTTAAAACCTCTCTCTCTAAATCTTTCCCCAATGGGCACATCATCTGCACAGTTGGGAGCAAAAAAAGAGGACTTGGGGGCTGGCAAGAGGACTGAACACAGGGAGAGATTGAGGATTTGATAAGGAGGCCTGGTAGAGGCTGCATTTGGCCAGAGGTATCCAACCCCTGCGCTCCAAGGGTTTAAAGTAATGATTATTTGTGAACACTCCCCATTCCCAGAGGAAAGTATGGGCTCATGATGTTGGACATTTGGGGGTCCAGTGACACTTTTCGCTTCTCTTATATTCTGCTTCAGGATTTTGGTCCATGTTGATTATGTAACCACAAGAAGTGTATGCCAAGAACGAAATGGAAGATTTTGATGGAACGATCCAGGTTATAAAAATAGGAATAATTGCACACTGCCAAGATTATAGCTCTCTACTTACTGTTTATGGGATCCAAAACAAGAAAGCAACCATTAAAACAACCTGAGTGAGAAATTCTCTACTATTCTGCAAACCTTTGGTTTCTAAAATTGCTGACATTCGGTCACTATCCCCCAAGATCTATCTTCTTCTCCCCACCCATCAACTGCTGTGGCTGCACAACAAACCATGATAAAAAACCATCTCTGTGTATTAGGAAAGCTTTAGAACAACTATTTGGTAAGAAAACATGACTGTCATTTCTCAAAGACCGTGCAACAGATAATAAATACTGCATGCAATGATGCAAGGACAAAGTAAAAGTAGGAAGTAGCAACACCATTTTTTAAAAAACAACAACAAAAAAACCCTAATCCTTTTTTGCAGCCCCTTGCATGCTTGAAAATGATTGCTAGAATAAGAGATTGCAAAAAGGAGAAGAAACATAGGGAAACATTCAAAACACAGCTTTTGGAATTCTTTCTAGCACTTTATCAGGAATTCCCTAAATTTTCTTCTGTGTAACAGAGATATTTCTGCTCATTCTTCATATTGCAATATATGTGTTTGTGTGCATGTGTACACTGGGCTACACACAGTCTGCCCTGGATCTCATGATAAGCGTCAAAGCTGGAAAACTCAGGAAATAAGAATAATTTGGATTTCAAGAAAGGTCTTCATTGCTAATGGGTATCATAACAGATTCTTGAAAACTTGTCAATGCAATTCTCCCAGGCAGAGTTGCTCTGAGTTTCTTTTTTGAGTTTCTTTTTTGTGCTTTCCCCATTCCCTGGGCTGAAGTGTCTCTTTCTCCACTCTTCCATGGGCTGTTGGACATCCCATCATGCTAAGAAATGAAGGACAGGGGTCAAAGAAGAGCAATCACCTATATCCCAAGTGCCTGCCTGATAGCCTTTTCTGTAGGGATGAATTGAGAAATGTTTTCCTGGAATGTTTTCCTTCATAGCCCTGATCTGGACTGGACTGTATTCAAACCTGAACTTTATTCTCTCCCAACTGGAAATGTGATCCCATCTCTTCAGGTTTTAGAGAGTTATTAAACAACCTGTGCCCCACTGAGTCATTGTTTCACAGTTATTTCTTTATCTAAACAGAGAAACAGAATGACCATGAGTGGGTAAAAAAGCAATGCGAGTGACTTCTGGCTTCCTAACAACTTTCCCATTGAGTTTCATTGTGGGAAGCTTGCAGGGAACATCACAAATCTTCTTTTCTTCCTCCTCCCCTCCCTCCCTCCTTCCTTTCCTGCTTCCTTGTCTCCTTCACTCTCTTTCTCTCTCCCCACCTTCCTTCCCTGCCTCCCTCTCATTCTGTCAGCTTTTCCCTTCCCTTCCCTTCCCTTCCCTTCCCTTCCCTTCCCTTCCCTTCCCTTCCCTTCCCTTCCCTTCCCTTCCCTTCCCTTCCCTTCCCTTCCCTTCCCTGTAGTCAGTTAAGTGGCTACTGCTGGGTAGGGGAGAGAATGAGGGATTGCAAGACTGACTGGGAAACTGTCATGGAACTTTGAAAATAAAGATCAGATGACAGCAACACCAGTACAGTAGCAATCAGTAGCACTGAAGCAGTCATAAATTCCCCAAATTTAATTCCCTTAGGAGTCATGGGTTTTGAATTTTGGACACATTCTGTAAGTTAAACCATTTGAGATATCTTGGTTCAAAAATTGTTGCCCTATGTCGATGTATCATATTGCCCACTTAAAGGTAAATGACAAGAGTTTTAGTAGAATACAGAGTATGATGATCAATAGTTATAAAGATGTCAGAGGCACATGGCGCTATGGCTGCCCTCACACTTTGAAATTCTTTACCTTTGTAAACTTCTTTCATGGCATTTCATCATTGTTTTCTTACAAAGCTACTGTATATATTGTAACCCACCCAGAATCTTTTAAGTTGGGCATATTATAAACCTGTAAAATAAACCTTTTCTTTCCATATTCTATGAGTTAGAAAGAAGAAAGGGAGTCTCAGTTAAGTGATTCCTGGTTTTGCTCAGACCCACCTTGCTTCAGCCTCACCTAACTCAACAAATTGTATCTAAGAGAACAACACTTTCAGCAGGAAAAAAAATGTTTGACAGGATTCTAAATAGTTCCTTATTCAGAGAAATCATCTTTAAAACAGATTAACATTTTTGGAATATTTTGTAGAAATGTGTTTTAACTGACAATAGTTTATTGTTTTGTAATCCAAGGAAATATTTTGTTGACATTCTCTGTAAACTTTATTTTATTTTATTTTATATCAAATTTATATACCGCCCTTCTCCCTGAGGATTCAGGGTGGTGTACAGCCAAATAAAAACATAAACTACAAACATTAAAATACTATTTAAAAGATATATATAAATTTGGCCCTGTAATTAAAAAAACAATGACAAACCAGTTAAAAACATTTAAAAGTGTTAAGCCAGCCTGGCTTGCTGAAAAAAGAAAGTTTTAAGGGCATGGCGGAAGGCACCGAGGTCTTGGATTCTCCTTATCTCTGGGGGTGGTTGGTTCCAGAGGGTAGGTGCCCCCACAGAGAAGACCCTTCTCCTGGGGGTCACCAGCCTACATTGTTTGGTTGATGGCACCCCGAGGAGGCCCTCTCTGTGGGAGCGCACAGGTCGATGAGAGGCTGTCAGTAGCAGCAATAAGTTACAAACTTATTTTGTAACTGCCAGATTCATCTAGTGAGAGAGGCAGTGAGAAAAAGAGAGAGAGAGAGACGACTGTCTGAATGCTTCTACTTAGTAATCTGGCTTGTCTCAAATATTGGAGCTAACTTTTTTTAGTGTTCTCTTGAGGTGTTAATATTTCCAGGAAGTGACATTGCAGGAGAACCATAGTTTCAAGGCAGTTGGGTTCTGCACTTTTTAGTGACTCACTGAACAGAGATAATATTGTTGTGAAACTGCTGGTATGTCCCCTGGGGACTGCCTAACAAATGTCATCCAAACTTCCATAAAAGTGCATCTCTTGACTCATGCCATAATTGGCTAAGGCTAGGCCCACTTGCATTTACTGGATTATGCCATCATTTGATGTTAAGACAAGATGAAACTGGATGACTGCTGCTCCTATCAAAGGTGATAATGTGTTCCCACGCTTGGCAGTCAGATTTCCAGTTATTTAAACCCCTTGTTTTGCTGATGAGGTTGAACCTTGAGACCTTAGCTATTCTATTATACTCTGCAATTTAGATGTCAGATGCTCATGTGACGGAAGTTTTTCCCTGGAATTGTATTTATTTATTTGTTTGTTTGTTTGTTTTATTTGTTTTATTTCTTTGCCGCCCATCTCACCAACACAATATAATAAAAAGTTTAAAAGTCTAATTTTAAAATGATTAAAATTAGAAAAATTGAACAAAGTTAAAAACCAAAATGATGGGTGACCTAGGGGTGAGAATCTTCTCTACCCTATCAGTCACCCCCAACACAGAAAGGCCATGCTGGGCCTCAGGCCAAATGGCAAAGCCGAGTTTTTAGACTCTTCCGGAAAGCCAGGAGCGTGCAGGAAGACCTCACCATTAATCATTTCTTCACAGAAACAAGTCAGGGAGAAGCGTAGGCTAAAAATAACTGTTCCCTCGTCTGCTTATCTTCTCATTTTTCTGTGGTAATGTTTGTGAATCTCCACATGCAATGTTTATTAGCTTTAAATTTTTTTTAAATAAAACAGTTTTTGTCAGACTAAGTTCAAGAACGTCTTGCAACAATTCAGCCAAAGTTCTTTTATTTGTTTACACATAGTAGACATGATCTTGCCAGACTAAACCCTTTCTACACTTAGCCTAATGGATGTACCCTTGGAAATTCTAGGGAGTGACTATCTGAACTTCCTTTCTCTATCTCTTATCCATCTCTGGACTGGGCTGCTTCTTGTCTCTGCCCCCCTCCCCCCGTTTTCTGGAATGTGCTCCTTGCTTCCTGGGAATCTGCCCCCTCACTGTAGTCCCTCACACCATGGGCACCCCATCTCTTACAGTTCTGATGATTCAAATCAGGAAAGTACATACAAAAGAGGAGGGTTGCCTAACCGTTTTCTGCCATTTGTCAAATTAAAACTGTCCTTTCTTTTTCTTTTCCTGGGTTATACAATACAGGAATCTAGGGACTTTCTCTTGTTGACTGTAAATATTAGTAACTTTCTTGTTTACAATGCCTTAAAGTTACTTTGAAGAAGCAGAATAAGAAGTATATTGACTCTTTTTTTAACTTTGGTGTTGGAGAAGACTCCTGAGAATAAGGTAGAGAATAAGGTAGAAGTCTTGCCTTTCTTAAAGATTAGATTAGATATAAATTAGATATGAGATAGATAGATAGATGATAGTTAGGTAGGTAGATAATTGTTAGATAGATAGATGATAGATAAATTAATCATCCAGAAAGCCCCGATAATATTAATTATTTTAGGTTCCATGAACTTTCCAAAATAGTTCTAAAATAATCATTTGCTCCATTGCTTTATTAAATTTCCACTGCTTACATTATTCAAGATGGAAAATAAATTTATTGTCAAAGTTGAAATGAGAGGAGCAATAATTTCAGGGAACACAACAAGCTTTGAAATGTTTTCAAGGACTTGAGTTTTCTTGACCTGCACTGCAAAGCAACATGTTGTTTATTGAACTTTGGCTGATCTCCTTCATTACGATGTTTCAGCAGTAGGTGCCCTAAATAAGTGCAGTTGCAAATTAAGAGAAAGTTACTCTTTACCCTCACTAAGCTATTTTTTTATCTGTAGAGATGCAAAGGTTGCTAACATCAAAGTAGCTGCTGAAGCAGTTTAAGTCAGTCTGTTGATAATGGAACAACCATTATTACCCATAATAAATCTCAGTTTGTGGAAAAGCCAGTATTACAGTCATCTATATTACTTTGGAAAAGGTGATCCAGAGATATGTAGAATAGATATGCCTGGCATCATATCACATTATTTTCATGGCCCATCAGAGCAGGGGTGGGTTCTACTTACCTTTGCATCGCGCCCATGGTCTTCTGAGCATGTGAAGATTACTTATGATGACGTCCAGGTAAGTGGGCGGTGCCTCCCAAAAACTGGTTGAAAAGGTTTTGCCCTGTGATGCAGCGTTTCTCCCAGTTAGTTTTAAGCATGAGAATTTTATTAGTATAGAGGGAGTAGGGATTTTTTTTTCAGCTGCAACATAATGTGTCTTTATTGTTATTGCATCGGTTTTTAATTATTTTGGATTGTTGTTATTGCTTTATTATCGCTTGCTAGTCAGAGTCATTGCAGCAAGATGGATAAATTGTGATGATGAGGGTTACGATAATGATATTAATAATGTCATCTCTTAAGCCTCTTCCATGAGGAACAACATGTGTTTTATGAATATGAATGAGTTAAGCCTCTTGAATCCCCCTTGATGGAGGAGAAATGCAATATTGTATAGCCCTTTTCTACCTGCTGGGTCTGTCTGTGAAAACATGTGCATGCCAGCTGCCTTGCCTAATCTTGCTGACATGGCATACTTTCTCACATAGCCTTTATGCTCTTCCCAGTTTAACCTTGGCCACAGAGCAACAAAGCGGCTGAGTAATGATGGTAATGATATTAGCAATGATCCAGATTTTGGGCATGCCTGCTGACCAGGCAGGGACAGAAACCTCAGCGTATATTCCCAAAGCCTGCCCCACAATTTTGCTAGATGGGTTTAATTAAAGGAAGGCATGTACTGTACTGCATTTGTTATTCCTCTGTTAAATGCCACTAGCTCTACTTTTCTCAGAAGCACTGCCCTACTTGAAATGTGAACAGGAAGACTAACCTTTGATTGCCTATCTGTAAATACTTCTTCCAGTATGTTTTGAAGCTTCTTTCTTAGCTACTCTGGACCAATTGCTAAAATGTAATTCTTTCATCATATACTGCATGAGGAAGATATATACATAAACTCTCAGTACCTCGCTGAATGCTGCTAAAACAACACCAGATTATCGAGTGAACTTTACTTCATCAGTCACACGCATGGAATCAGACACAATACTCTGTAGAGTAACAGAGTTTATATATAGATAGTCCTCGACTTTCAACAATTTGTTTAGTGGCCGTCCAAAGTTACAACAGCAGTGAAACAAGTGACTTATGACTGTTTTTCACACTTACAACCATTGCAGTGTTCCCATGGTCACATGATCAAAATTCAGCTGCTTGGTGGTAACTCATACTTATGATGGTTGCAGTGTCCTGTGTATGTGTATCAAGTGATCCACTTTTGAGACCATCTGACAAGCCAAGTCAATGGGGAAGCCAGATTTGCTTAACAACAGTGTGACTAACTTAACAAGTGCAGTGATTCACTTAACCACTGTGGCAAGAAAGGTCATAAAATAGGGGCAAAGCTCACTTAACAAATATCTCACTTAGCAACAGAAATTTTGGGAGCAATTGTAGTCATAAGTCCAGGACTACTTGTATAAAATGTATTCCTACACACACCAAAGCACCTACAGAGCATGCTGCTGAAATGACTGGATCTGATATTCAGGTTAAACATGTTAACTTTATACTGCCCTCATTCCACCCTTAAAACTCCTCATAACCTCACAACAAAGAATCGCCACAAATGGGCCTAAAGATTCACTCTGGTTTTTTCTAGACTTCCGCTGTCTGATTCGTGAAATTCACCATCCTTTGGGGCAGTGGTGGGTTTCAAAAATTTTTATTATCGGTTCTGTGGGTGTAGCTTGGTGGGCGTGGCTTGGTGGGTGTGGCAGGGGAAGGATACTGTAAAATCTCCATTCCCTTCCCACTTCAGGGGAAGGATACTGCAAAATCCCCATTTCCTCCCGATCAGCTGGGACTTGGGAGGCAGAGAATAGATGGGGGTGGGGCCAGTCAGAATTTTTACTACCGGTTCTCCGAACTACGCAAAATTTCCGCTACTGGTTCTCCAGAACTGGTCAGAACCTGCTGAAACCCACCTCTGCTTTGGGGAAATACACCTTCAGCCCAGGGGGGAGTTCTACTTACCTTTACTGCCGGTTTGTAATGGGGCCGCACACTCTTCTGCGCATGTGCAGAAGCATTTTGATGACGTCAGCCTCCCGCTGGTTTTACTACCAGTTCTATAGAACTGGTGCAAACCGGGGGCAACCCACCACTGCTTCAGCCCCCTGACCTGGAAAACCTGTTCACACCTGGGCCATTAAAAAGTGCTTGCAAGTTATGATATAAATATAAAATTGTTTATAGTTTTTATTATATATTTATGTAAATATAATCCTGATAACAAGATTCTTAATCATAATCATACCAATCTAAAAGAGAATTCTTGCATGTTACACTGGGATACAGGGGAAATAAAGCTTCATTTTCCAATCCTTTCTCTAATATTTTAAAAAATAGTGAAGTGGGAAATAAAGGGCAAAACTACAAAAAAAGAAAAAGGAAATTGAAAATAAAATCTAATAAAGGGTCCCAGAAAAGAAATGGAATTTGTCTTCTCATTCTGCCTAGGTTTTTAAAAAAATGCACCAGATATTTTTTATAATGGAGTGTTCCTTAAAGTAAGCATAGGACTCAAGTCAATGATTCTGTGTGATTAACTTTGGAGTTTATATTTTTGGATATGTGTGTAGTATTTTTTTAGTAGATTAATGCAGATCCAGAATATTTATATAATGAGCAGGTCTACTTAGACCTCCTAGAAAAGAGACCTGGGAGATGCAAGCAATTATAAGCATTCTTTAGCAACTAGCGAGGAATTGGAAACATTTCTGACTGGTGACTTTCCCTTGTGCCTGCCCGGAGTCCTGAAAGGAGGCTACTCTTTCTCAGTCCCTTTAGGAAATGGTATCGTTTACAGTCATCCCCAGAACTATCCAAAGGGGAGGAATGGAGCCATCTATTAATGAGTGACTGGATTTCCAAGCATGCAGACAGGACATTTGCTGAGCTATGGCAGCTAACATCTTGCAATGACTTCAGGTGATGATGACATGAAACAGAACATTTTATCAAAACATTTCTTTCTGCCCCTTGAAGTCATCTGGTTCTTTTCAAAAGACAGTAAACAGTTGATCATGGAACCGCAAGGAGTCAAATTGCTTATTTATCACTGAATTCCCATGCCAGGCAGCTGTCATGGGTGAACTTGCTTAACAGAGGATTCAATCCCTAGTAGGGAAAACTCCTGCCTGAAGCCCTACAGGCCTGCTTCTCATTTGGAGAGACTACAATAGGTGCAATGACAGAAAAAATCAGATCATATGACCAAATTTGGATGTCCCTTTGAAAGAACATTATAATTCTACCCTCGAGTAGCAGAATTTTATTAGCTAAGCTTTGTAGGTCATTCCAGACAGGTATTCTATCAATACATGGCCTAATTTGAGGACTTTGTTACATGTTCTGTCTTTTGATGATGACTTGTGTGGAACTCAAAGCTTGCATTGAGTTTTGAGGCATTTGGTTGTGCTTTATGAAGGATATTGCTCATTGTAGATGCTCCTAGTTCTGTGTGATTATCTTTGTAGCTTATATTTTTGGATATGTGTGTAGTTTTCTTTTAGTAGATTAATGCAGATCCAGAATATTTATATATTGAGCAGTTCCACTGAATTTATTTAATTCATGACCAATATCTCATTGGCTTCATTGGGCTTAGAAACTGTATGATTCAGTTTGGATCTAACCTATAGACCTGTCCTTTCCTACTTCTAATAGTCATTTCTTAAGATACGAATAACACAAATATCAAGTAGAGTTATATACACACATACATAATTATCAGACCCAAATGCATGTTTAACTAAAACTTTTAAAGTTAATCAACAGTCTTATTGGCAAGTGATGTCATGTGCATTCATATCCTTAGGATGTGATTTACACATGTGTCCCTTAGGATCTAGGTCTATATCAGTAGCAAAGTAAAACTATTCCCTGTCAAAATTGACCAGGATTAACATTAGAGAAAACAAAAGTTTAATCAATATATATTGATTTGCTGAATTTCAATTAGAAACATTTGTTTTTAAGAAGAAGCTTCCTTATTCACTGTATTTTTTTAAACAATGTTTTTTATTTCCTCATTCTAAGCACTACATGGACTTCTTGTTTCACTGGTGATCAAGTGATATTTATTATGGCTCCTTGCCCATTAGTGACTTTATGTGTAGAACTCTGTTGTTATTATGGGAAATTTGTGAATTCCTTCTTTGCTTAGCATTTTACTTTTGTTTAACCACCTGTTCCTATTTTTGCAGCACATGACTGTTTGCAAATTAAGGTCATCTGTCTGGTGATATATCACATATCACTGCACAGAGAACAGAATGCAGAAGGAAACCTGAAGGATAGAGAGATGCCAAAGAGGAATTGATCTAATTCTAATAACTCAAATGTAGTAGTTCTACAGGGGCCAATAGTCCCAAGTTCTGTAGCCCAATTGTCACCAGACATCCTGTAACTTCAATATCTAGTGCAGTGTTTGTTTATCAGATGACAACTGATCCAGTATAGGGGTCTGTAAGTCTCTCCCATATTGTTTATGGGAGAGACACTCTTTGTCTGACTCCTCTGGTGAGATCTATCCAGCATGGGTGAACCTCTGGCATAGCTCTCATTTTCCTAAGAGCATGCAAGTCTCCCAAGCATAGCAGAACTACTACATTTGAGTTATGCTTGGTTGAGCATCCAGCCAGATGTTTACACTGGGTTTGGCATTTTTTTTAATTAAATAAATTTTTATTTGTTTAAAAGTACAAACAAAACAGAACTAGTGACAACAAAACATACAGAACAAAACATGTAAATAAAGATTTCAAATATACATTTTGTCAAATATATATTGTCAAATAAACAACAGTAATGTATGTTCTTATTTGTGTTTTGACTCTTCCTTGTTTGATCTTACTCATATGGGTTTGAGTTTTTTTATCCACCTGTAGTTTTAGATTAAGTGAGATTCCCCTCCCTGTACTCCCAACAGTTAGGCAAACCTATATATCCTCATAGCATCATGCTGTATATTTATCTCTTGGCACCACTTCACCAGATAGTGTGAAGTAGGGAAGAATGTGTAATAAGATATCAGAACATTATCAATGCTGTCAATAGAGAACTTGACAAGATGCTACTGCCATCATTAAAGATTTCAAATGCCAGCACAATCCTGTCCGTTGAGTGCCTTTTTTGAGAACAGGAGAGAAAAATGCTATAGGAAGTACAAACTGATAGTTCAGCTCCCAGAAATATAAGACTGAAATGTTATAAGTAAAAATATGCCCTCTGGAACCATCTGACCAGCTCCAACTGCTCAATAATAATATAACATTAGAATTCTAAAGAGAGGCCTCAGGCCTCAAAAAAATGTCTTTTCTTTGCCAAACCCCCTCCTTTTTTTGTTCCTTTGAGTCAATTTTGATTCCGAGTAACTGACTGGACAAATCTTTGCAGTTTTCCTGGCAAAGTTTTTTTTGGGGAAGTGATTTGTCATTGGTTGTTTCCTGGGGCTAAAAGAGAGTGAGTGGCTCCCATCCATGGACAGAAACTTATAGTTGGATTGGACATCCGGGGGTATTCCCAAACCAGCTTTGCTATTTTAAAATGTTATATCTGGCTTTGTCTAAATAAACTTCCTGGTTTGTTTTTATTGTTGGTCAACTGAACATTTCCATGAGCATTATTGATCTCCATATGGATCTGTTATGTAATGTATGATTTAAATTGATAGTTTTTATTGCAAATTCTTTGTCTTTTGAAAAGGCAAATAATGTAATCTGCTACAAAAGCCATGTTTTGAATTAAATATAGTTGACATTTTAAAAATGTCAATCATTTGACATTTGATCAATGTTAATCAGTAGAAATAATTTGAAAACTTGGGTCCTTCAAAGGAGTGACAATCTCTTCATCATAATGCATCTGAAATCATGAGTACCATATCAGCTGCATGTTAAGATATATATTTAACTGGATAAAGGCTGCATGTAAAGAAAACCAATTCTTTTTTTCTTAAAAGAGATTGAAGCAAGATTCACATGGCCTCATATTATGTATGGGAAGCAATGAAGTAAATGTACAGATTGCATTTCTGGTTGGCATTTATGGAGTTGAAATAGTAAAATTGAATAACTGTAAGGGCTTTTCCCATTCTGAGTTTGGTGAACAGCTGTTTCAGCTGACAAGTGTGATGCCATATTTAGTTCCACTGTCCATCATGTGAGTCTGACATGGGGCCAGTTGATATGTCATTAAAATGCATTCACGGAACTGAAAATCAATCATATTATCATCCAGTGAGAAATTGCTCAGCAAAGACTGAGTAGCTATTAATTTCTTAGGGAAACTGGAGAACCAATGAATCTGCTGTACTAAAAACCATTGGTAGGTAGTCCTCAACTTAAAATCATCCCTTAGTCAGCTGGGTGACCTTGGGCCAATCACTAACTCTCAGCCCCAGGAAACAGGCAATGGCAAATCATTTCTGAAATTGTGCCAAGAAAACTGTAAGGATTTCTCCATGCAGTTACTAGGAGTCAAAACTGATATTGTAGCCCAATGAAGGCTTTTCCTTTCCCTTCATCCACCAGGAGAAAATCCTTTGTTGGGCTGCAGGAACAGAGCTAAATATACTGAATGAATTTAACTCAGTTCCTGCTACCCAATGAAGAATTTCCCCCCAGTGGACAGAAGGGAGGGGAAATCCTTCATTAGACCGGAAACTCAGCCTGGGGAAAGAGGAAATCTCAGCTGCAGATGGAGTTGAGGTTCTCCCTAGCAGGCAGCTTTTTCAGCCTATCTGACATGAGGGGGAATCCTTTCAGCAGGCAACAGCAGTTTGCAACATCCCTGCTGTCTTCCCCATTGACTTTCTGGGGAAGACAGCAGGGAAGATTTTTTTCCTCTTTGCTACACCAGGCATGGACGTGACCAGTGTGTGACGTATCTGGCCTGTGGGCCACAAGTTTGAGAGCCTTGCTTAAAGCAATATCGCAACAAAATGTCCCTTGGTCCTTCCATTGTTTAACCAACAAGACTTTAAAACTCAATAGGTATCAGCCTTCTTGAATAAACTAGGCAAGAAATCTGACTAGATGAACTAAATCTACTTTATTGTAAGATTACATTAACAGACTTTTGCAGGTCTAAAGGTAAAACTTTGAACTCACACTTTTAACTGTTGAACCAATTAGGGTGGGTCCTTCCTTCCTAAGTTTCTCTGAAAGAAACCATTCACTCCCAAACCACTAAGTTCTTGGGAATTCCTGACTCTCTTGATTGATTGTTTCCTAGACAGCATCTCTTTCCCTTGTCCCCCAAGATAATCTACACATCCCATCACATCAAATGCTGAAAAATGAAATAAGAGATTAAAAATTTGGATTTTTTTTCCAAGCCAGATCCCACAACTACAGTATATTAAATATAAAATTTACTTAACACTAACAAAACCAATAATAGAAATAATAAAATAAAGAGCTTAAAGGTCCATTACACAAATCATCCAATGAGTTAAATGCCAGCTAGACCCAGTCCACTGTGTTTACACTCAACAGAAGAAAACCTCTCATACCATGAGATGGAAATAAATGTGATATCTCATGACACCTTCAAACCAAATGTTCAATTTTGAGTCACTCAAAGTGCTAAAGGAAATAGTTTTTCTAACAATGGAGACTGTAGTTGAACCTAGTAGATAAGGACTCAAAATTCACCCAAAATTCGACTGAAGTCATTGGAGCAATGAAAGCATTATGGGCATGATAATTGGGGGCGGGGAGCATAGGCTTCTTTTTTCTAATGGTTAATCAGGACCCCCCCCCAAATCTGGGTTGTAGTAAAACCAAAGTAGCGCTTACAATCTGCCTGAATTTGCTTCTAACTAATTGGATTTGTACAAATATGTTGTTTTGTTGTTCATTGTGTTATATGAACCAGCACATATCTTAGTCAACAAACTGCAATTCAGTGGTAAGAAAAGTAAGGTTTTACACATACACAAAAACCAAATGCACGGGAATAGAATAGGTAGTACCTGGCTCATCAATAGTGACTGTGAGATTAATCTACAGTCCTAGTGGACCACCACTTAAGTATGAGCCAGCAGTGTGCTGCAGCTGCCCTCCACATGGGGCTCCCCTTGAGGAGCACCCGGAGGCTCCAACTGGTACAGAATGCAGCTGCGTGGGGGATTATGGGAGCGATGGGGTGCTCCCATGTGACACCCCTCCTGCGCGAGCTGCACTGGCTCCCAGTGGTCTTCCGGGTGCGCTTCAAGGTATTGGTTAACACCTTTAAAACGCTCCATGGCTTAGGGCCTGGGTACTTACGGGATCGCCTTCTGCCACTGATAGCCTCCCAACGGCCAGTACGCTCCCACAGAGAGGGACTCGTCAGGGTGCCGTCGGCCAGACAATGTCGGCCGGCGATACCCAGGGGGAGGGCCTTCTCTGTGGCAGCACCTGCCCTCTGGAACAACCTGCCCCCAGAGATACGTAGGATCCCAGATCTCCGTGCTTTTCGCCGTGCCCTTAAAACTTTCTTATTTCATCAAGCCGGGCTGGCTTAACCCCCCCCCCTTTAGATATTTTTAATTGTCAATGGATTTTAGTTGGGGTGTTTTAAACTTATTGGGCCAAAATTTTGTTTAATTCTTTTTAAAATTTAAAATTTTGTATGTGATGTTTTTATTCTTGGCTGTTCACTGCCCTGAGTCCAGTGGGAGAAGGGCGGTATAAAAATCTAATAAAATAAATAAATAAATAAAACAGCCAATACAGTCCTAGGCTGCATCCTCAGAGGGATAGTATCAAGATCATGTGATGTGATAGTACTGCTTTATATCATACTAGTAAGGCCAAACTTGAAATACTGCAACCAGTTCTGGTCACCACAACATAAATATTTTGAGACTCTAGAACGGGGGTGTCAAACTCGATCATGTCACAGGCTGGATCGGGACGAATCACGATGTTTTTTGCCTTTGCGAAGCTGGAGGGGGTGTGGCCTGTGCATGATATATCCAGCCCACGAGCTGCCAGTTTGACAGGTCTGCTCTAGAAAGAGTGTAGAGAAGAGCAACAAAGATGATAAGAGATCTGACAGTTAAACCATATGATGACTAGTTGCGGGAACTAGGTATGTCTAGTCTAAAGAAGAGAAGGTCTGAGGGTGACATGGTAGCAGTCTTCCAATATTTGAGGGACTGTCACAGAGAAGAGGGGGTCAACCTATTTTTGAAAGCACCTGAGGTCAGGACAAATGTCAACCCTGAAGTGAACATAGCTGAGGCAATCTTGGAGGCTTCAGAGTTGCTACACAACAAAGGGAGGGGGGAAATAGATGGGGTTTTGTAGCCAAAACAATAAAACAATAAAGGACATTCACACAGGTGGCTGGCCAGGGGAGGAGTCAGCAACCAAGCAACCAGCCAGCAACTGTATTGGACAGTGTGACCAGTCACTTGGGGGAAAGGGGAAACTTTTACTTTTTAATTAGGTGAAAGCCGCGGGAACTTTAGAGTCGGATTTCACCAGTTGTGCCAATATGATGTTTCCAATAAATTGTTTTTTGAGGAACTTGCCTGCCGCAGAGTTCTCCTTTCTATGGGTACATTACTTGGAACACTGACATCAAGGAGTAATGGGTGGCAGATTATTAAAGAGAGATCCAACCTAGAATTAAGGAGAAATTTTCTGATGGTTAGAACAATTAATCAATAGGACAGCTTCCCTTCAGAAGTTATGGGTGCTCTATTACTGGAGGTTTTCAAGAAAAAATTAGATAACCATTTGTCTGAAGTGGTATAGGTCTTGTGCTCAAGCAAGGGGTTCTAAAGTCCCTTCCAACCCTATTATTCTGTGTTATTATCTGTTCTACCATAGTTTACCCTTCACTGTATTGTATGAACCCATGCTTGGGCTTTGTTCTCTTACACTTATAGCTGCATTTGATTAATTCCTTAGAATTATGTCATCCAATATATATTCACATAGGATCAGGGATTTCAAGTGTATTCATTTAGAGGAGCTGTTACCATGTACATAAAAAACATTCCCCACCCCCAGTTGAATTAGAAGAACTGATGTTTTAGATAAACCAAAAATTCCATCGCTTATTATCAGCTTGCTGAGCCATCTCATTTTTGTGTAATTGATATCACACAGAGTATACATTTCAAGGTGCTGTATCTTTTCCAGTTTATAATTTGCAAAACAAATGCTTCTTAAATTGCACATTACATATTAATTAGAGTTTTGCTAGATATGATTAGGCCAAATTAAAATGAACTTAAAGTTAGGTAATGATCATCCATTAATTATACCCTTAAGCTCAAAAAGTACAAATTCAACACCTGTTGATTTCTCTCCCTCTAGCTCATTGGGAAGAGAGCTGCATTTCCCTCTCCTGTTTAAGGGAATCCCAAAATGGAGTTATAATTCGATTAAATAAAGCCCTGAAAAAAAACATAGTTTTGCAACATGTCTGCGGGCTTTGCCAAAGAGGCCTTTCAGGCTTATGCAGAACCAGAGTGGCCTCTTTTTTCTGGTTTCCATAGAAATCTTAAAAAAAAAATCAAACTACTTTAACTAAAAACAGAAATGCCATGTTCATGCAAGTTTTGAAGCTCTTAATCATTTTTTACAGGAGCATAGTCTTAATCAACTGCCCTTTGCCTGCATTAAAATTCATGTTTGTTTTGTTGAATAAACAACAGTTTGTTGAGTTCACACAACATTAAGATTATGAGTCTGTTTGGTCTACTGGTTTAATGGTTAAGAGCCATGGTGGCGCAGTGGTTAGAACGCAGTACTGCAGGCTACTTCTGCTGACTGCTGGCTGCCAGCAATTTGGCAGTTCGAGTCTCACCGACTCAAGGTTGACTCAGCCTCCCATCTTTCCGAGGTGGGTAAAATAAGGACCCAGATTGTTGGGGTAATATGCTGACTTTGTAAACCGCTTAGAGAGGGCTGTAAAGCATTGTGAAGTGGTATATAAATCTAAGCGCTATTGCTATTGCTAAGGCACCAGGCTAGTGTGTTCAAATCTCGCCTTAGCCATGAAAGCCAGCTGGGTGACCTTGGGCTGGTCACTCTCTCTCATCCCAAACCACCTCACCGGGTTGGTATTGTAGAGAAAATAGGAGGAGAAAGGTATGTTGGATATGTTCACTGCCTTGAGTTATTTGTGAAAATAATAAAGGCGGGATATAAATTTTTTTAAAAAGCTATAATTAATGACTAGACTTAATGCATGATCCAGTTTAGTTGTATCATCGTTTGTTCCAACTAATTTTCTAGGGTTACAAAATAAACTGAAATGCTCATCTGTATGGCCGCACATAGTTGATCTTTGATGAACTAAAAATGCTAAGTAGTTTTGACCTGGTTAGGGGAGAGCACCAAGAAATGCCAGGTCTAGATTAGAAAGTCAGTGGAAGAGAGTATGGCAAACCACTTCCACACTGCTGCCAAGCAAACTTCATGGTGGCAGCTATGCACCCAGCAGCTGAACTCAACTGAGCAAAAGGTTGCCTTACAATATACTAAATCTAAACCAAACTATGTGGGTTAGATTCTAGTAAAATGCCAGAATGAGAAGAAATTGGCTATTTGTGGTTCAGTGTTTCATGTGAACATAGCTAGTGTTTCTGTGCTGGTTGCTGAGGAAGGGACTTCTTGCCCCCTGCTTTCAGAATGAAATCTCGGGTTACCTGAGTTTAGCAGGCTAGCAAAAGTAATTTGCATGCTACAAACAAGTATTGCTTTTATTACAGGGCTGTTTAAGATGCACGGGCCAAGGGAATTCTACTTTCAAGCAACTGTGTGCTAAGGTATCAGAATATTTTTCTAGCTCTTTGAAGCAACAATTTAGCAAAATGAAATGATCCAGAGCAATCAGAAAAGTTTCTGCAAGCCCTCAAAATAGCTAAGCATCGAGAAAAAAAAAAGTATTTTGTAGTGTAGATTGCCAATTGTAAATCCATAGGACATTAACACATTTATTTATATCCAAAGTGGCTTACTAAAACACACATAAGAACAATTTAAAAGCATAAAACAACACAAATAATATAAGCACAAAAGTGGCATATCCATTAGCAAAGCAACCCTTAAATGGGAGTTCATTAAGCATTAATCTTGCTGAATAAAAAATGCCTTGAAGAAATGCCTTAGGAGTACTTTAAATCAGCAACACAATTATACAAAGGGAAGCAGTCAAGCATTTACAAATACAAAGCATTGTTATTATAATCCTTTCAATGATTCAAGAACTTAATGTGCTTTACTTTATAGTCATCCTTACAAAAACTCTGAGAAGCCAATAAATATTACCTGTCCCACATTGCAAATGTGAGGCTGAGGAAGGATGATTCGCCAGGTGTTATGAAGTGCAACTCTAATCACCCCTAGCCAACAGCTGAAGAGTATAAAGGTGCTAGAAGTTGTAGTTCAATTGGTTTGCGGATTATTCTTGCTAAAGACACTTAAGGCCTTTCTCTATTTGCATTGAACCGTAGCACAAGTCACTTTTTTTTCTGCTGAGTCCCCCATGGTGCTGCTGCCATCATCTTCACAGCCCGTGAGGGAGACAGCCTCAAGTCATCCTTAACTGCAGTGATATTATAATAATGTTTTCCCTTACTGATGGTAGCAGGGTGTTGAAGAAAGTTAGCACCCACCCCCGTCCTAGAAGAATGAAATATTTTAGGAAATGTTGGAAAGGCAGAATATCATATTACCCTGGATGAGAAAGGGAGAAACATATTTTAAAGACAAAGCAGTTCCTTGCAGCTCCCTGCTCCCCCTTCAGCTCCAGGGTGATGGGATTAAGACATGGCCCTCAGAACATAATAGGATTAGCCCTCTACCCATCTCACCACATGGCACATGGCACATGGCACCTGGGAAGACTACATCACCCAGCAAGATTCAACCAAGCCTGGAACTCAAGACAGCCTACAGAGTTACGCCTGCAGACATGTGGGATCACTGGTAGTTATAGGCTGTTTTGGACTCTGCTCTGGTTCCCAGTCAGTTTAGTCTAATACTATTCTATTGTCTTCCTAAAGACCTGGATTCAGCAGTGATCTTCAGAATGGAGCAGCAGGACTAGTAATTTGTTGCCTCTGTAAAGAAAAAAAAAGAAGGAGAAAGAAATCCTAAAGACGAATGCCATTTTTGAATAGAATAGAAAATAGAATAGAATAGAATTCTTTATTGGCCAAATGTGATTGGCACACAAGGAATTTGTCTCGAGTCTATAAGCTCTCAGTGTACATACAAACATATTGTATACATACAAGATACAAACATACAGTGTACATAAAAACAAACACTCAGTATACATACAAACAACAAAGGGATAAATAATAAATTGTAAACAATAAGATATTTAATCTTAGATTACAACAGGATGGGGTACAACAGAAGCAGGGTCATAGGAGCCTAGAGGTGACAGAATCTGGCCACCATTTGTGTTGTGACTTGTAGGTGCTTCACATATCAATATGTCAGAATACTGCAGAGGCAATAAAGATAGGAGGCTAATGCCTTGCCAGAGTAGTCTTCTGTGAGCTTAAGGATGGATGGAAAGGCCCCAGAGTGAGTAAGTGTGAATATAATATACCCCTTAGATAGACATACAGACAGACCAACATTTTGACACCATTACATTCTGCTAACCATAACCATAAACCAGTTTCAGCATTCCAGGAGAAGTAACATACTTCATATACTGATAAGCCCCAAGGAAGAGATAGGGTTCAAAGTTACGATGCTGAAAGATTATTATATTAATGCAGTATCATGTTATACTTACCCTGTGTGATCAAACCTGGAATGGTTAAGTCTTGACAAATCAGCCCAACTATCCTAGGAGAAAGAGGGTAGCTGTTGGGAAAAGAATGCAAAGCACAAGAGGATGGTGGGCAAACTGGAAGGCATGGCGATCTCTGGACCAAGGGCTGACTCATCTTCTTCGTTCCAGCTACAGCAGTAGATAAACTAAGCATGGGAGATCAAAGCAAATGACCCGCAAAAGTTGGAACTGAATCTCACCTTGCTAATTAAGATGAGCAGGAGAAAAAAAAAAGCAGTAAGGTCTGAAGAAATGTAATACGACTATAATAATGTGATCATTATCCTAAGCCATATGGGAGACTAAGATAATAACCTATCTTCCAATAACGGCTTCAAAGTAACTTAAGTAACTTAGTGCTCACCTTCCACTAATTGTTGAAGACAACAAAATGAACACTTTGGGATGATTACTTAATTTATAGTTTTGTAAAGACAGCATTATAAACTGGGACTAAGAGCTTATGCAGAATGTGAGTGAATGCATGCCCTCACTTCATTTCAGTTTTGGCTCAGTAAAGTAAGATCTTCAGGTTCAAAGATAGTAACAGAATATTTATAGCACACATTGTTATGCAAAATCTGAAGCAGAAAAGAGAGTCTTCAAAAAAGGTCACAGCAGATGTCTATGGGATAAGATATGATACTTTTCAAAGTGAATTTATTGAATGTTGATTCACCTCTTCCACAAAAGAAGCCTTTGCTGGGCTCCATAATTTTTGCCCAGTATCTACCCTCCCATCTTGGGAGACGTTGGTTGAGCAGGTGGTTGCACACAGCAGCTTTAGAGGGCCTTGGAAGAAGTAGATTATAAAGTAATATAAATTGAATTAAATTGAAATTGAATTATCTGGATCCCTTTCAGTTGAGATTTAAGCCTATGTATGAGAGAAAATGCAAAGGGATGCCGTGGCTCAGTGGCTAAGATGCTGACCATGTTGATCAAAATGTTGGCAGTTCAGCGGTTCGAATCCCTAGTGCCGTGTAATGGTGTGAGCTCCCATTACTTGTCCCAGCTTCTGCCAACCTAGCAGTTCGAAAGCACGTAAAAAATGCAAGTAGAAAAATAGGGACCACTTTGGTGCAAAGGTAACAGCGTTCCGTGCACCTTTGACGTTTAGTCATGCCAGCCACATGGCCACAGAGATGTCTTCGGACAGCACTTGTTCTTCGGCTTTGAAACAGAGATGAGCACCACCCCCTAGAGTCAGGAACGACTAGCACGTATGTGCAAGGGGAACCTTTACCGTTACCTTTTATGAGAGAAAAATGGCATTGTTGCACTTTTCAATGACCTCTGGCAACGATGGGCTGGGGATTGTACATCTATCCTTATCTATTTGACCTCTCATCAGCTTTCAATACCATTGATCATGGCATCCTTCTGGATCAGCTAAAGGGATTGAGGATGAATGGGGCAGCATTGTGCTGATTTGTCTTTTTTTTCCATGGCCAATACACTAATTGGTGGTGATTGAGGAAGAGAGCGCCTGCCCTTAATATGTTGGATGCACAGTTTGTTGTCCTCTTCTCTCCTATTTAACATCTACAAGAGGCTGCTGGGTGAGTTTATCAATCACCATGAGATGAAGTATCATAAGTACAGTAATGATACTTAATTATGCATCCCCCCCCCTCCCCGGATGAATTAAGCAGTATTGGGAACATCTTATCCCAATGCCCAGATGCTATAAGGATCTGCTGTATGAGGAACAACAGGCTTCAGCTGAACCATGGCAAAACCAAGTGGCTTTGAGTTTGGGGACTTACCAAAGACTATGCCATCTTTGGTCCTGGTTGGGGTTCTGTTGCTTGAGATAGGCCTGGTACACAAATATGGTGGGCTTCCTGGATTCACAACTCCTGCTGAAGAGCAGGTGGCAGTTGTGTCTAGGAGGGGCTTTGCACAGCTTTGTGTTGTGTGCCACTTGTACCCATTCCTAGATCAAGAATCTAGGAATATTTCTATTACACGATTACTATTACAGGGGATACTGTATTCAACAATGGCCAGTGTTACTACCGTATGTTATTATTTGTTTTGGATGACAATTTCAACACTTAATACAGTGATTGAAACTGGCTGCATTTCATCTCATTCTGAGATTTCTAATAGATCATTCTCAAATACTTTGTTTGATTACCAGCAATCTGCTGCTATTCCTTCTTCAAATTATAGATTATATGGTTTAAATGTTCAATTTTTTTTTGAAAATTCTTCCTTCTTCATATATATATATATATATATATATATATATATATATATATATATATATATATATATATATATATATATTGGTATCTCCATCCTGCATTTAGTTTTGATAACTCCTCCCCTCTCGTAGTTGTTCCTGCTAGAGGATATGATGGGTTTTTGGGTTTTTTTTTTTTTTGTTATTTTGGTTTTTGCTAATAAAAGTATCACCTAACAATAGATTTTGGATTTTTTCCTCATGGACCAACATAGCTCTGATTGCTTCTAAAAAATTATTTGTTTTAAAAGACATAATTTTTTCAACACATGCACGAATAGTTGCAACAAAAGTTATGGACAAAAAGAAACTAACTGAATACCACACAATAAATAAGTACTGTACCAAATGGTTATTTTTAAATACAAAATAAGGAAGAAAAAGGAAATGTGCACAAAGCAAACCAAAGTCATACAGTCAACAAGGATCAATAATCAGCTTCATCTCCCTGTGTTCACCTCTTTTCTACAAAAATAGTCTAATAGAATAGGAAGGTCTTAAAATAGTCTTTAAATTATAACATATTGGTCCATGACAGATGAGAGGTGGAGGTAGTGGCTGTGAATATCAGAGGGTCTTGCTGGAAATAATCAGATCTACAGACAGATTCATTTAAATGTTTTGTAGTTAGGGTAATTTTTTTTTTTTTTTAATGCCAAATGGGAAGAGCAAAGAATTTCATCTGTCAGGAATGCCTGCATGCTTCAATCTCAGAGCTATTTTCTCAAGTAGCCTCTGGACCATAGTCATAGCTGCAATCATTATTTCTGTAAATAGCACAGTCATGTGGCTGAATGCCAACAACAAGTAGATGAATACCGAGGCATGCCATAGTACAAAATGTTTCCAAATAAAAACAAAAACAGCACTCTCTTCTTCCAAAAGTTGGTTTCTTTTTCAAATAAAAAACAACAACAACAAAACCCTGAATTCTCTCACTGACCTCTAAAAGGCATGGAATGCAGAAAGTGAATAGAAAAGAAAGGGAAAAAGAAAACAAACCCCAGCAGTAACTGTGATATTATTTATCGAATATGGTCTATTTCAGTGCACCATTGTTAGTATCTTGATGTGGATGACCCATGAAACAGAAGCACTTGAGAGGATGGGGAGATACTACAAAAATTTGTCTCAGGTTCTTTGATTTACAGAATAGAAGTTACACTAGATAACGGCTACACCAATAATAGAGGGACGCGATGGCTCAGTGGCTAAGACACTGAGCTTGTCGATCGAAAGGTCGGCAGTTCAGCAGTTCGAATCCCTAGTGCTACATAATGGGGTAAGCTCCCATTACTTGTCCCAGCTTCTGCCAACCTAGCAGTTTGAAAGGGTTAGGAAATGGTTGTTGCCTAACTAGTTGGCCAGGCAATATATAATCCAACATTGTATGTTTGTATTGTGTAAATGTATTATGTTGCTTTAAGAACATTGCTGCATCCTGATTGGATAAACTCTGTAGCCAATGTATTTAAGGAGAGCTTAAGTGTGGTTATTATTATTTATTATTATTTATTAAATTTTTATACCGCCCTTCTCCCAAAGGAGAAGGTTAGTAGAACACTACACCATATTTTTACCTGCTACTATGCTGTAACTATTTTTGATCTCTTTAAATGGTCATTGTTTGATCATGGGTTATTTATTAATGTTTCCTGATATTTATTGAACTGTTTTTATATTGTTCCTGAATGTTCCTTGTATTTTCTAAAACTGGTAAGAAGATTTTATATCCCTGGATTGATCTTGTATTGCACTTTATATGGCTCTGTTTTATGAACCATGACTCTGGTGATGACACAACAATATCCTTAACAGAAAGCACGTAAAAAATGCAAGTAGAAAAGGGACCACCTTTGGTGGGAAGATAACAGCATTCCATGCACCTTTGGCCTTTAGTCATGCCAGCCACATGACCACAGAGACATCTCCAGACAGCGCTGGCTCTTTGGCTTTGAAACAGAGATGTGCACTGCCCCCTAGAGTTGGGAATGACTAGCATATATGTGCAAGGGAAGCCTTTACCTTTTTACACCAATAATGTATCCTTTTCATTTTGCCCCATTGCCTCCCTGATTGCACCTTATTTAAACCCTTTAATCCAGGTTGAGAAACGTTGATTTAATCTGCCTCATATAGTGTAATCATTCCAAGTGTAGTACAATATGGCCGTGACCAATTCATCCACTACCTTTTAGAGCTTAAATTAGTCAAGCAATTTGATTTTTTCATGTACCAGAATGCTCTGCTTATACCAGACAGCCTGGAAACCCTTCATTTCTTAAGATGTGATCATGGAACTAACAACGTTCTATCAGCTAAACTACCACATATTTAACTGCTTTATGCTATATATTTTCTGGGAATCTACCAATCATTGTATCATGTCAACTCATCTCTACTACAAGTGATGGACCTTCATCAGCATTCATAATATATCTGCAAGTTGAAAGTCTTCAGATTGAACTATAAAGAATACATTATTTGGACAATCACAAAACATTATGGGATGACCTGGATTAATGTCTGAGTAGTGAGATTCCAGATTTCAGATCTTATGAAGTCAGAAGTTCTTTTGTTGATTAATAAACTACCCAAATATTCTGACTCTGGGGACTGTTAAGCAGCCCATCTTCCATCTCCTACTTGACATCTGAAACAATCTGAGTCCTTTTGTTGAATTTCTAAAGAGAAAGAAGCCTTTGTTACACCCTTTTGTCTTTTATTTAGGGGGTGACAAAGTATTCTTTCTTTTGACATCTTATTTATTGTTGAAAAGTCAGCCATCCAAGTCATCTTATTTTTAATTTTCGCTGGGAAAAACATTTGCAGTTTCCCCAGGTCAAGATGATGGCCATGGCCATATAACTGAAGCCCTGCCCCATTTTGCAGTCTCTTATTTGTACCACATAGAAAAAAAATGGCAGAGCTTCAACTTGCATCTGTGACTGCCGTCTTGATTATTTTTTAAAAAAAAATTGTTTCCCCCTGGCCATCTTGTATTAAAATGGAATCAAAATCTCGTGAAGTATTAGTACAGCTTTATAAAGCCCTAGTAAGACCATACAGTACCTGGAATAGTGCAACCAATTTTGGTCACCACACTACAAAAAAGATGATGAGACTTTGGAAAAAGTTCAGAGAAGAGCAATTAAGATGATCAAAGGCCTGGAGACTAAAACATATGAAGAGCAGTTGCAGGATTTGAGTTTGGCTAGGCTAGAGAAAAGAAGAATTAGGAGTGACATGATTGATTGATTTATTATTTATTTATTATTCGAATTTCTATACCGCCCTTCTCCTTTCAGACTCAGGGCGGTGAACAGCCAAAATAAAAACATTTATACATAAAGTACGATTAAAAATATATTTAAAATAATTAAATTTGGCCCATAGTTTAAAATTTATCAATTTAAAATCCATATCAAAATTTAAATTTAAAAATTTAAATGTAAAAATTTATTGCTTAACGCATTGTAAGCCGCCCTGAGTCTCTGGAGAAGGGCGGCATATAAATCAAATTAAAAAAAAAAAAAACCAACCATAAAATCATAAAATCAAGAGAGGCCAGCTAACTGAAAGAGATGAGTTTTTAGGGCCCGACGAAAAGTCCGGAGGTCGGAGATCACTCGTATCTCTGGGGGTAGATTGTTCCAAAGGGTAGGTGCCACCACAGAGAAGGCTTTCCTCCTGGGGGTCGCCAGACGGCATTGTCTAGCCGACGGCACCCTGAGGAGGCCCTCTCTGTGGGAGCGAACTGGCCGGTGGGAGGCTATTGATAGCAGTATTGCAATATTTTGAGGGGCTGCTGCAAAGAAGAGGGGGTCAAATTATTCTCCAAAGAACAAGAGGGCAGGAGAAGAAACAATGATTGGAAACTAATCAAAGAGAGAAGCAACATGGAGTTAAGGAGAAATTTCCTAACACTGAGAACAATTAACCAGCTTGCCATCATGGGTGCTTCATCACTGGAGGTTTTTAAGAAAAGAATGGACAGCCACTTACCTGAAATGGTACTGTAGGGTCTCCTGCCAGAGCAGAGGACTGGACCAGGAGACCTCCAAGGTCCCTTCCAGCTCTAATTCTATTCTAAAATGTGGAAACATGCTACATAGCACCATTTCCTGTTTGATTCATACAGCAGTTCTTTGCAAATGCTTCAAGATGTCTGAATATTGTTGCTGATCAGATGGAATTTTTAAATGTGCCACAAGGGAGAAGAGAAATTTCTTTGCTTCAGCCCATTTTAGCCTGCTGACTTTGGAGATGTTCAATATTAGCCCACAAAGCTAGTAATTCCATGAATATGATTAATTGGTGGAATAGGGTAATTATGTTAATTGTCAAAATTCTTGCCACTTGGCAAGTGGATCGGTAATATTTGCAGCTGCTGTTCACGACAGCTCCATTGACCTGGCAGGTAGTCAGATGGTTTCAGGAAGGATAATATATTTAACACCTTCATATACAACACCCATTGCCCAAAGTGACAATGGTTATAGAGAACAGTGATGGGTGAGAAAAGAAGTGCACAAGAAGACCTGAATAATAGAGCATTAAAAGAATTTTGAAAGAAACAAACCCAATGCATTTTAACAAAAGGATATAAATTCACTTTTATTCTGGAGATCGTGCAAACATCAACAGCCAAAAGTTAAGAAAAAGAGAATTAATTAAATAAATAACACAGTCTGGAATAAAAAAGGTGGTTGCTTTGATCATTTCATTACTTTGGTTTATTGCTGATATCCCATGTGCAATCCACCCATCCAGTGGCCAGATTCCAGGCTGAGTTTCCAGTGCTTTCTAAGTCAGAAAAGCATCAGAAAAGGTTTTCATTTTTTTTCTTATCAACATTTGACAGAGTTTTAACCTTGCTATTCCTTCACAAGTGCTTTTCAAAGGAAAGACAAAAATAAATAAATAAATAAATAAATAAATAGATGGAAAACAGAAGAGAGAGAGAGAAAATTGGAAAAAATGACATCACTTGGACATACTCTTCTGCACAATTACACCAAGGAGACATGAAAACTGTATATTTAAAAGCTGTGCTTTGAAGTCCCCCTACAATACAGGACTAACAATACAGGGCCAACATAAACAGAGATTGGTCACTGGCCATTTCAAAACCTGCCCTTTAAAAAAAGATGTAAAGACTAGCATGAAGGAATTGAAACGTGTGGAGGATGAATTGCTCTTCCAGTCTTTTAGGGCTAGGAGGAAGGGAATTATGCATTTTAAGAAAAGACAGAAAAACGGCAGGGAAAATATAAATTGACAATGGTTGGGCAGCATATTATATGACTGCCCCCACAAGCATCCCTGAGAAGTGAAAAAATCAAATGGTACTACAGGATAAAAGATATTCCTCATAAACACATTTTTTAAATGTTTGATGGCATGGTTATAGCCATCATCTTTCATGTATTTTTTTGATACCCCCCGCTTCCTGTGGATTCTCTGACTATCCCCAAATAATAGCTGTTGCTAAGCCCAATCATATATTAACACCTGCTATTGTTAACACGAGAAATGTAAAACTAAAAAGTAAAGAAATGATGACCTTTAGATTCATCCAGGTCTGCCTGTATCAAAATGAGCATCTTCCTTAAACCAATAAGGACCTTAGAGGTAGAAAGGATTGGCGGATGAGCCTGTATAATCAATACAAAAGTCCAGGGTAGTGAAAAATTAATTAATGCTGCACTGAATTAAATGGCAAGGATAATTATACAAGAGTTAAGGATGTTATTAGTATATAATTACTCTATATTAATATAGCGACTAGTGAGCTCTGTTTTTGAAATCTTTCTTTCAGCCACTGAGTCGCAGCTGAATTTGACAAGGTTTTTAAAAAAGAGTTGCAAATAATTTAAAAAATCAGGGCGTAGGGAACATATTGGCTGAATGTACACTGAAGTAATACTGTTGTTTCTGGCTTAGAATGCTGTATGGCTGCAACTATTGTGGCCTGCAAATTCTGATTTATAGTGGTGTCCATAAAAGCCAGGATAACATCAAGTGATGAAGCACATCATGAACAAATTCAGCGAATGATGCAATCACATATTAAATTTTGTGATGATATCATCATGACATCATGATGCACATTCTTCTCCACTCCTGCTGTTGTCCTCTTCAGATGCTCATGAACTCGGCCATGGATACAAGGATATTGTCTGTTAACAGAAAATACTGCAATTTAGCAAGGGTTCCATCTGGAAGCAATTTTTGTTGTTTCTCACATGGTTCTAGGGGTAAAATTAGGAGTAATTGGTAAAAAATAGCTTCCTGTTCCTTTTCTCCAGTGTGAACATAATTCTGTTCATGGGAATGCTAAATTTAAGCACATCAGAAACAAGATTCGGTAGTCCTGCAGGAACTGGAAATAAGCTACAGACAAAAAAACTGGAGGCAAAAGATATTCCTGCATCTTTTTCTGTTCAGGAGGCTTTCAGATAAGGCTTTTATTTTGTATTCATGCAGGTTTCATTAGAATTCTCCAGTATTCATTTGGAAGCCAATCACCAATTTAAAATTAAAAATTAAAAACATTAGTCCCCCCCAAAAGAAAAAAGATTGAAGTAATTTACCAAGCTTTTTAATTAGTAATGGGTAGGAACGTTCCATCTTGAGGTATGCTCGACTTACTACCCTCTTTCACCAAAAATAAGACATCCACTGATAATAAGCCCAATCAGGCTTTTGAGCCCATGCGCTAAAATAAGCCTCCCCCCGAAAATAAGCCCTCCCCGAAAATATTTAAATGCAGAGCTGGAAAACAGGTAAGACAGCAAGAGGAGCCCCATCTTGCTCCACACACCCCAAAATAATAAGACCTCCCCAAAAATAAGTCCAAGTGCTTATTTTGGGGTTCAAAAAAATATAAGACATGGTCTTGTTTTGGGGGAAACATGGGTAACACCCCTCTCAGTAATAAGGAACAACCGTATAGGCACATATCTTCATCATTTCCATCATTTTATCAATACTAGCAATTCATATACCACAGCTATTCTGTGGCCTGGTAAAATGAGACTTCCCCCTCATCCAGTTAATATCATTTATCTGTCCATCCTGTTGAGTGCTTTGTGAACATCTGTGGGATATATGCAGTGGAAGGCTTTGTACCTGAAAACAATTCATAGGGAGGTTTGTAGCTACCATTTTTCCCTGAAAATAAAACCCGGTCTTATATTTCTGGGGGGCTCCAAAATAAACATTAGGGCTTATTTTTGGGGAAATATGATTATCAGGGTGATCATCATGGCTGGGCACCTTGCTCCCCAGTGTGCGCATAAGAGGTGGCAAGAGTGTGCGGGCCAATGATATCTGGCAGCAGCTCCAATTCCTGCCAGCCCCTTGGACAGTGCACTCTGGGGCTATGCAACCTGCGCAGCGCAAGTGAGTTGATCACCTGTCCAACCAGCAGACGGAGGCAGAGGTGCAGGGGGGAGACATGCGACTCGGATACGCCTCACAGGCCATGGGAATAGGATTGGGTGTTTGTTAGCAGGATTCACTGGGATAGGGATTTTCTTTTGGTCTTTCACTGTGAATTGTATTGTGTTGGGGAGGGATGCACGAAGGGAGGCTCAGCCAATCCCATAGTACACATGTTGTACACATGTTGACAATAAAGGTTTGAATTGAATTGGAAAGCCAAGAGTTGGTGATCTGGAGTGGGTGGCTGGCCGCAGGAGGCTCGTCTTTGTGAGGTGGCACTGGCAGCAGACAGAGGCGCAGGGGAGAAGGCAGGCAATCTGGATGTGCCACATGGGCCACAAGGCAAGCCGAGAGATGTAAAGATGAGCCTCCTGCTGCCAGCCGGCCACTCTGTAAACCACTTAGAGAGGGCTGTAAAGCACTGTGAAGTGATATATAAGTCTGCTATTGCTATTGCTACTACTCTGCTTAAATCTGGATTCTATTCACTGGCTACTGGGTAAACAGGGTGCCAGGGAGGTGGAGCACTCAGCCTGAAGACATGCAAACTGTGGCATTCTCCCTATACAGTCCCTGCCAATGCAAGACTAGACACTCATGGAAGGGAGCAACATCATGTCCTTTCTTTCCCTCAAGCCAGGGTTCCCATCCACCTTACTCTTGCTGCAATCTGTCAGGGTGGGTGGTGGATGGTGGATGACTGAAACATTCCTCTGTGCACTGTACAGTTCTCTTGCATGCGTACTCAAGCATGACAGGCAGGAGACACTTTGCTAATTACATCTGCGTAAGGTGGGGTGATGATTGCCTCAGGAATGCAGCTTTGGGTCCCTCTGTCCCTTACAGCTCAAAACCTGGCTTGCAAGAAGGCAACCTTGCTTCTAAAATCTAATCTGAAAAATGATCAACTCTTTCATAATTCATGTTTTAAACATTCTATGTATTTCCAAATGCCATATGTCAGCTGGTGCAGTCCCTAGCACGCGTACTTGTATGACTCATTGATTCCAATATGATGTGACTGCATTTTAGAAATGCAACAATACTAACTTACAAATTAGAAGAATTTATCATAGGACATAGACATAAACAGGGAAGACTCCATGCTTTGCACTGAAATCTAAAATATCTGAATACCTAAGCACCAAGTATATAGGTCTACACCAGTGCTTCAATTTGATTATTTTACAAAATAGTTCAAGAAGTCCACTATAAGTCCTTTAAGAAGACCCAAATACATGGAAAACTTCACTTTCTAAAAAGGATCTATGTAAGAATTTCTGCTTCCACCTAAAACATCGTAATTCATGATATGTTCTTTTTTTCAGTGTCTCTTCAGCCCTTGTCTACTTGGAACTGAAAGCTGAAGTAGTTTATCTTCAGTGTGTTGGAGTATAATGAGTCTAGTGGGAGCACTTTGTTTTTGGATTCTTGACTGCTTCTGTAATTTCTGCTGCTTCTAGTTCCTTGGCAGTTTCACATACATGGACCACAACACTTGGAATGGTTTCAGTTCCTGCATAATGTTCATATTA
The DNA here is from genome assembly GCA_022577455.1 of Arizona elegans. Lineage (NCBI taxonomy): Eukaryota > Metazoa > Chordata > Lepidosauria > Squamata > Colubridae > Arizona > Arizona elegans. The sequence continues at coordinate 114,819,126 of JAKOOJ010000003.1, forward strand.
GTCCCCTAACATTTATTTAAAAACAGCAAAGGACAATTTGTACATTTGATAATACAACATGCACGCTTTCCTAATGTATCGCACATGACCGCTAACTAAGTAAAATGGAGGTTCAGTAACAGGCAGTTATGGGTTATAGTTGGCTGTCTGCCTTTGCTGATGACTGTCTCCTGGCAATCCATAGCTGGGCTTCTGTTGCCTCTTATGAAGGATCACTCTGGGCAGGTAGAGAAGCCAATCCTGCATTTTTGCACAGTGGTCCAACCCAGGCAAGAAATGGTTGTATGAGATCAAACCAGACATGATTGAGAACCAATGGATAGGTGAAGAAGGACTCTCCACCCCCACCCCCATACAAATGTGCTGTCTGCTGAACAGCCCACTTTTCTTTCTTGTGGCCCAACACCTTCCAGATGCCTTTTAAAAGGAAAGGAAGTGGTGAGAACGCACAGTCATGAGGAGAACTGCCACCTATTTCATCCTGCCATGTAGATCTGCCTGCTCAGCCCATCCAGCACCTGAGGCTTCACAGCCTTTTGCCTTGCCATCTTGACCTTTTGGAGGAGGCAAACTCATTATCATGAGGGCCGAGGGGCAACTTGGGTACATGCCAGTGAATAGCTATGCTGCGCAGCATAACACATACATTATCTCCACACACAGAAACCACCTCTGTGGAATTTAAATTGGAGTAGGAGTTGAAGGAAAACTGGAGCAGCCTGTGGCATGCAGCAGCAGGATATCATGCCACGAGGATCAGTACTGGGCACATGTGTCAATACCCATAGCTTGGCTGGTCACAGTCACTCACAACTTCTGGTTGGGAATTCTTGGGGGATAATGGGCAAGGAGTGGTTGCCATGGTGTTTGCAAAAGAGTCAATTGAAGTCCCCTTGAATTACTGTGTATGCGTCTGCAGGCTGATGCAATGATAGCACTCTCTACCAGGTAAGAAACCTATGGACTGAAAAGGAGGAAAAGAGAATGTTGGGCAGCATGGTGTTGAAGCTGTACCATGACCTCATCTTAGACTCATAAAATCATACTTTCTCTGGGTTGGCAGCACATTGCAGTGGGGAAGCCTTGTTCCGTTTGGAATTCAGAGCACTGAGGGACTTCAGGAGCTAATAGGAATGTATCTCTGTTTAGCAAGAATGACTATTACAACCTGCAGATATGGTCCCATCAGGAAACTGTGTATCTGCAGAGGAAGTTCTGTACGAAAGGGCAATGTTCGGCACTATTGTCAAGAATGGGTAGATTTGCACCACTGCAACTGACAATGGGACTTAGCTATGGCCATGGGGTTGATAGCATGATAAGGATAATTGGTCTTCATTCCAATTGGGGGTAGCTTTACTGGGACCTGTGATGTTTGAAGGGAATGGAAATTTAACAACCAACCAGGTACCCTGACACAGTGCTGCAATCTGGATAAGAAAAATGCACCGGCTTTCTGAGCTCCCAATCAAGGGACAAATAGAGCAGGCAAACAGAGATCAACCACCTTCTCCATCTGGTACCTATATTGGGATGTTCCAAAGTGTAGATTTGGCCTAGAAATTTCTTCCTGTTAACCACTTCAACGAATTCTGGGTTCTTAACATATATAGAAAATTGCATTTTTATTGCTTCCGGTACTTTTATTCCAGAAAAAGAACAGGAACAGGACGTCAAATTTGTTTCAACCCAGGCATGAAAACAGAGATGAGACATTGCCGGGGGTGACATATGTTGATGATCGAAAGCATCGGCAACAGCTGAAGGTCTCAATGCAAGCCTAGCCCCCCTCCCTTCCCGGTTTCCAGGGGGCTACATCCTCCCGCTCTCCCCTCCGCTACCAGGAGCCCTCCACTCTTGCGCGACCCCTCCCTCCCCCCACTCTGCCGGTCTCCCCAAGTCCTCATCACTCCTCTTCTAACCTCCCCCCCCCCTTCCCCATCATCACGCGGCACACGATGTCTGGCCGCCCGCCTCGGCTCCCCTAGTAACAGAGTCTGGTTCCTTTTCCTCCAATCAGCAGAGGCTGACTCCCACTGAGCCAATGGCGACGGGCGGGGCGGGGCTTACCCCTCTATCCGCGGGGGAAGGGCCATCCCGCTCCGCACCGCCATTTTGGCCTGTGAGGAACAAAAGAGTTGAGAGGCGGCTGTTGGTTTGGAGCGGATTGGAAGGTAATGAGGAGGCTTTATTTTTGTTTTTTTCTCTCTCTCTCTGGCGAAGGGGCAAATCCGAAAGAGCCGCATCGTATCCGGTGCCCTTGATTCCCGCAATGGGCGCCAGAGCCGTAATAGAGCAACTGCCTTTCGTACATCTTAAAATACTGTAACTTGGCAGCGGTTTGGGGCACCATTTTCACCCCCTTTTTTTTACTGAGGGGGGAAAGCAGTCGAAAGTGGCTCCTTCTTGTCACCCACGTCCTACTTCAAGGTGTACGTGTGTGTGGTTGTGGGGGTGGGTGGGAAGCAGCCCATTTGAGATAATCCGCTTTTGATCCCAAGGCTGGTGAAATCCCAACAATATTCCAGGCGTACAAAAGGTTAACCCTTCTCAAGCGGAAGTTTAAAGGGTGAGCGTGGGATGTTGCAATTAAGAAAGCCATTTGCCTGTGTCCTCCCCGGGCTGCCCGAGTGCCTTTGGGACTTGAACGCCGGCTTCTTGAACATGGCCAGCCGGGAGGAATTGGCTTTACAACTCCGTTCAAATACGGCGGCTCAGGAGCGGGATGCAAAGGGCACCGAAGGCATTTAGCAAACGGAAGAGGTGGTGGTGGGGTTAATGCTGGGGTGTTCAAAATAATGGCCAGCCCCCCCCCCCCCCAAAAAAAAAAAAAGAAAAAAAAAGTAGCCTTCTTTCCTAGTTTTTGAAAGTTAGCCTTTTGATGTATTCAGCCTCCTGGTCCAGCCGGGGGGATAACATCTCTGCTCTGGAGCAGCAGGTCAGAAGATGATGGGTTAATTAAAACTTGTATGCGCACGATGAATTTCAAAGCTTCTATTGTAATAGGAAATAGATGACTCATTGTTAACTTGGGGAATTTTTAAAAGATGCACACATACCATTCTCTCTGCACATTATTCACTTATCTTATTGTGTTTACATTTTGCGCTCCCTGTTTTGAAGCACTTTGAAAGTGTTTAGTGCAAAGCTTCCCCACCACCACCCCACCATGCGTGTAACTTTATTTTTTTTTTAATTTGATTTATATGCCGCCCTTCTTACAATGCGTTATTGACTTCTCCATTGATGGACTCCTAAAATAAAATGCTGGAAATGTACTACTTTGCATTTAAATAAAAACAGATATCTGCCTTTTTTTTTTTTTTGGTATTAGATTGTTTGTGATACACTGCTGACATTAATGATGTTCTGTGTTTCTACTCTGATCTTTTTAAAAGCTTTTTATAGGTTCTTCTGAAATATATATTGGGGTGCATAACATATTAAGTAATATAAACATGTTATAAATAATAGAATCCCCTTCAGCCATGTCTTTGGGATCAACTCAATAAAGTTTGAACTTAATAAAGTATTAAAAATGTGTTCTAGAAGACACCTTGCTAAAAAAAGATCCATTCCACAGAATAGTTGTTTTGCCTGTTTCTACATGCTTTTTGAATTCATAGTATGCCCAGACTAAATGCTGGATTATTGACATTCATTTAATAACAGTGCATATGTGCTCCTTTTTTCAGAACAAGGAGCTCAAAGCAATACATACTCTTTCTAAACTTTTAGGGTTCACCAAATACCAGTACATTTCAGAATAATTGAAAGTTGAGTGCCATACAAGATTAATATATTATTATTATTACTTCAACCACTAAATTGGTTTTGTCAACTCAGTACTTGTGTGATTCAGTGCAGTAACTAGTAGTGCAAAAGCAACTATCATGTATAGTTTAGGTGGAGTAGAACCAGGGAACCTAGATTCAGGAACACTCTTGGGCACAGAAATTCACTATGTGACTTACAGGCAAGTAGTTATCTCTCAATTAATATATGTCAAATATGTGGGGCCTCAGACTAGCCCCACAGAAGCCTCTCCTGTTCTCTTCTCTCCCTCAGGCTTGCCCCATAGATCCTCTCCTCTCCCCTTCTCTCCCTGAGGCTGGCCTCAGGCTAGCCCCACAGAAGCCTCTCCTGTTCTCTCCTCTCCCCTTCTCTCCCTCAGGCTTGCCCTATAGGTCCTCTCCTCTCCCCTTCTCTCCCTCAGGCTTGCCCTATAGGTCCTCTCCTATCCCCTTCTCTCCCTCAGGCTTGCACCATAGATCTGTCCTATCCCCTTCTCTCCCTCAGGCCAGACCCATAGATCCTATCCCCTTCTCTCCCTCAGGCCTGGCTCCATAGATCCTCTCCTATCCCCTTCTCTCCTTCAGGCTTGGCCCCATAGATCCTATCCCTTTCTCTCCCTCAGGCCTGGCTCCATAGATCCTGTCCTATCCCCTTCTCTCCTTCAGGCTTGGCCCCATAGATCCTCTCCTATCCCCTTCTCTCTCTCAGGCTTGGCCCCATAGATCCTATCCCCTTCTCTCCCTCAGGCTTGGCCCCATAGATCCTCTCCTAGCCCCTTCTCTCCCTCAGGCTGGCCCCACAGAAATGTCTCCTATCCCCTTCTATCACTCAAGCTTTCTAGCCCCTTCTCCATGAGGCTTGCCCCACAGAAACGTCTCCTATGCTATTCCATTCTCTCCAGTTATTTTCAAGTTGGGAGGGGGAGTAGAACGTCTAACTAATTAGCATCAGAGTGTGTTATAATATAAGAAATACTAATGCTGTGATGGTCATTTCGAAAAATCCTTTCTTAGCACCTAGAAGCCAAGAGGAACATACGTGGCAAATTTCAAGTTTGTAGGCTTTACGGTTCTGGAGATTTCATGATTAATGCGTGAGTGGTTTTCGCTTTTATATATATAGATACTGTTTAGCTTTATTAGATTACTGTGCACCATAAAATAAACACAGTGATTGTACGGTATGCTAGGCTAAAATATTGAGAAATGCAAAACATTCCATGTAGTTTAATAAAAGAGTTAATACCCTTTTACTAGAGGTATCAAATAGAGACTGCACAATCATCTGTTGGTTTAATCTGAATTCTTGCAAAGAGCAGGTGGTTAAGATGGTGATGTAATAAGCAGGTACGGTATTATTGCATTTATCAGTTGCAAAGAATTAATAGAACTGAAAAACAACTGACCGTCCACAATGTTGAGATAATGTGCTTTATTGATTTGATCTATCCAGTGGACAGAAAAAACATGAATATCTTAAGATAGCCATTTTTAGATAAGCTTAGAACGTATTGCAGCTGATACATACTTAGAGCCAGAATCACAGAAATAACTGGTATTGATAGAGAGATGTGTCAAGATTTTGTTCAAACAAGATAAAGCTGTGGTAGCAAGCTTTAATTGTAAACAATCTCAGTGGATCTGTTCAATTCTGAGAAATAAAGAAAGTGATGAGAATATATTTGGATATGCAATAAATTACCTTTGTATCAAACAATTTTATTTGCATCATAGATCCACAGATGATGCTAATCTGTGCACATAGATCTCTCAAAATAATTGGAGGCAAGAAATAACCCGTTTCTAAAGAGAAATTTTATATCCTGCATTATTCATCATGTTATTTTATGGGAGTGAGCACAATTCACCATTATATCATGACACAGTTTTTCATGGCTAAGCATGCTATCTTGGAATTATAGGAGTAGTAGTTCAAAACATCTGGAGGGTATCAGATTGCAGGGTACTGTGCTCTGGAACAGTGGTTCTCAACTTGTGGTCCACGGGCCCTGAGGTCACAATGTCGTTACAGGATATCTGTGAAGACTTGAAGAAATGTTATGATTTAAATCTTGAGTCAAGTCTTGGTCTATGGCCATGGTCCATGGCTGCAAAAGGTACTTAAAGGGGGTCAGTGGTGAAGAAAAGGTTGAGAACCACTGCTCTAGAATGTACTTTTAGCATATGTGTGATGCACATTAAGAATTTGAAGAAATGAATGGTGCTGTCTGGATCATAGGCATGACTATAGCAATAGCAATAGCACTTAGACTTATATACTGCTCCATAGTGCTTTACAGCACACTCTGAGTGGTTTACAATCTCAGCATATTGCCCCCAACAATCTGAGTCCTCATTTTACTGACCTCAAAAGGATGGAAGGCTGAGTCAACCTTGAATCGGTGAGAGTAAAACTGTTGGCAGTCAGCAGAATTAGCCTGCAATACTGCATTCTAACCACTGTGCCACCATGGCTCCATGTACAGCAAAGGGAAGGCCTTGGGGTGATTGTGCCAAGCAAGTCTGTAGGATATCTAAACATTGGCTGCTTAGAAGGGAAGGAAAATAATTGGTATGGGGATTATGTTAATTTGGGAGAGGAGGGAAAGCTTCTACTAAATGGTTGCTGACTTCCAGAATTTCCTGGTTGGTTCTGAGTTAAAAACAACATTTTTTCTGCTTTATAGAAACCTCTACAAATTGGCATATTTTATGATGTCATGCGTATTGAACTATAAACTTGACCATGAGATTTTAGTCTAATGCATTGTGCAAATCCAGTCCATTTGTTCTATTTATAGTCAGTATCTTGTATATGAGTCAATTTAGTAACCCTGGGTTATATTCTTTATGCCATTTCCGCAAATAAAGTCTGCAAGTGAAAGACTTTCCTATATATCATCTGTTTCAGAAAGTAAGTCTTAGATTAACATTAAATGCAAGCAGTTAATAATTATGCAATAGGAAAATTGATATTATTCTTATTGGCCAATCCCGGCCATTTTCGGCCATCCACAAGGAGCCTATTTTCAACTGGTTCTGTTGTAGAAATTTACTGCAAAGTGGTGATTATTATTTTTTGTGATGAAGTGCTAACAGAAGTGGGACAAATGGGTATCACTTCTGTTTCCTCCCAAGGAAGATTTTCACATGATCCTTTGAAGTTAGATACACATTTAAGCAGCCTCCATGCTGGGCCAGGTGTCATTTGAAGGTGAAATCACGAGGACATGATTTCTAAAATAGCAAGGCATCTTTATATTGCACTTAGAAGGATATGAAGATGAGCTCTTAGAATCTGCTAGATGCTGTAATAGATTGTATTAAGGACTGTAAGAAAAAGAATGGATGATCGATTCCACATATTTAAAAATATGCATTGTATAGGTGTTTCACCTTCTTAACTGAAGTTCAGATTCTTTGGTAAATGAAAACCATTAGAAGAAAGTAACTAAATGTATGATGGGATAGCTTTAGTTAATGATATCAGTATCTTCACTTTACTAATTCAACTTACCTGATAAACTTAATGTTGATCTGACAAGCACTGTTTATATGCTCAAATCTAAACTGCTGGAAATGGCCCTTATCCAGGGTTCTTCACATTGTGCTTTTCTTACATCAGGATTCTGTACACCTGCTGAATATCAATTTAATACTGTCATTATTGACATTTATAACTTATTTGAAATATTGAAGTCTGATTTACTTTCTTCCTTTTACTGTAATTCAAAAGATTAGCATTAATATAATGTTGGCTATCCTTGCATGTAGCAGCAACTGAATGGACTGCTGATAAGATGCATAGATTTGCAAATATAAAAAAGGCTTGTGGTTAATGAGGTATTGAGAAGGACAGAAGCCTACCACAATAGCATCATTGTTGCCTAAACTTAATATATATCTACAATAACATTGTATATGTAGCAATGTGTGTATATCTACTAATACTAATTATTTGTAATTAAATCTATATGCTGCCCATCTCGCTTTCCAAATGACTCCTGAGTTGCTTACAATGTAATAAAAGTAGAAATATAAAAATTAGAAATATGAAAAGTGAAATTGAAAAGGATAAAATACAAACTAAAAAAAATCATGGCCTCAGAGCAGAACAGGTTGGTGCGTTTTCTGTCACTGCACCAATTACCCAGTGGTGGGTTGCTACCGGTTCTCCCCAGATCAGGCGAACTAGTATTGGCGGCGGTGGGAGGCTCCACCCACCCGCTTGGCAGAAGCGTGCGAGCGAACCGGTAGCGACGGGTTTTGAAACCCACCCCTGCAACTTCCTCCAGCTTACAGCTTTTCCATTGGGTCCCCACATTAACTGGCAGAGCCAGGTTTTAAGGCCCTTTCTTGAGGCCAGAAAGGATAGGAGTGGATCTCACCTCCAGGGCAAGATGCTCCAAACATGTGGCAGAAAATATTTTTCTTCTAGACTCCTCCAGCCAAACATCTTTGGGTGATGGGGGTCTGCTGTAGGCCCCTTTTGCCAGAATGAGTGGGATAGGCCAGTCGCATAGGTCAAAATGACTCCTCAGACTATACCATAAAGGGCTTTAAAGCAGGGGTGAAATGCTACCGGTTTGCACAGCCAGCGAACCGGTAGCAAAACGGTTCGGGTTTCGCCACTGCTTTAAAGGTGATAACCAACACCTTGAATTGGACCCATTGGCATAACAGCTCATATAACAGTGGTGTTACATATGCCACTCTAGGGACCTACAGAACTATTCATGCCACTGCATTCTGGGCCAATTGTAGCTTCCAAATATTCTTCAAAGGTAGCTGACATGTAGAGCTCATTGCACTAATCCAGACGAGAGAAGACCAAGGCATGAGTGACTAAGTGCAGGGCCTTAAAATCCAGAAAAGGATGCAGCTGAAGCACAGATGAATATTGCACAAATATATCAAGTGGATCTATTTTGCTGCAGTCTTAGTAACACATAATTTATTGCTGTTTTCCTGAGGTAAATGGATGTAGTAAAGATTTTAAAACTCATAGAAAGAATTTAAAAATAATCTCAACGAATGATTTCTGATTCCTCAGTGAAGAGTCTATAGTGCCCACTGACACTTTACTTGGGGCCTGCCAGACTTCTTGCATCACCTATTATTTTTATTGACATCCTTATAATGATAAAAAATGGAAAGCTGCCATGCTGAAGACAAAATACCAACCTTACGTATCTGGGTTTTACATAGTCCATAGAGCCGTGATGGTGAACCTATGGCACGCGTGCCACAGGTGGCACGCGGAGCCATATTAGTGGGCACGCCAGCTCAGCTCTGGGGCGCATGCGCGTGCCGGCCAGCTGATTTTCGGGCCTTCTGGGCCCACCAGAAGTAGGGAAACAGGCTGTTTCCTGCCTCTGGGGGGCCTGGGGGTGGGTGGGGAAGGCCCGTTTTTTTTTCTTACCTGGCTCCAGATCCTCTCTGTGTATCTGGGAATGGCGAAAACAGCCTTTCCCACTTCCTTGGAGGCCCTATGGGGGCTCAAAGGGCCCATTTCCCCACTCCCGGTGGGACAGGAAGTGACGTTTTTTCCTGTCCCCAGCCTCCAGAGACTCCTAGAGAGGCTCCTACAGACTCCTAGAGAGGTTCTGGAGGCTGGGGACAGGAAAAAAATGTCACTTCCTGTCCCACTGGGAGTTGGGAAATGGGCTTTTTCAGCCTCCGTAGGGCCTCCAAGGGACTGAGAAAGGCTGTTTCCGCCCTTCCCACATACACAGAGAGGATCTGGAACCAGGTAAGAAAGAAAAACGGGCCTACCAGGCCATCATGTGCCAGGAGCGGGAGGGGGTTGCGCACACATGCGCGTGAGCACGTGCGCGCGCGACCCTCCCCCACCCCCCCTCTCCTGGCACACGATGGCAAAAAGGTTAGCCATCACTGCCATAGAGGTATTCTTATATATTAAATAGGTGGGTGGACTGCAGGCCACAAAAAACATAAATAGTTTTTTGCATAGTTGCTAAGAGAGCTATCTGAGATGGTAGACCAGACTAGTGCTCTTGTTAATTTCAGATATATAATCATGTTCCCATACAATTTATTTGATAAAGTCTTGGCACTTAATTTCATATATGTTTAACAATAACTTTTTAAAATTTGAAGTAATTTGCATATTTATCTCCAGGATAAAATTTTGTAGAAGAATGCAGTGAGTGTTCTTTTTTAAAGAATGTATTAAAAATCTATTGCACATTTTTATACACAAACACACACACATGTATACATACATACATACATACATACATACATACATACATACATACATACATAAGATGAATGGCCTATAAATAAATAAATATTATAATATTACAGGTCATCCATCTTATCTCAGGGTAATTCTGGGCAGATTTACTTGTTTGGATTTAGTTTTAACAAACGTGCTGAATCAACCTAGATCTAAATCATGGCAATTCTTTATAGCCAAAGCTTCTCTGTTATTCCATTGGGGAGGTTAAGAATAAACACAAGATGTTTTCGAGTAATTGATCTTGTTATGGGTAGTTACAGATGGTTCCTATGTTAGAGACTTAGAGCTTTTCCCTTTAATCGCTTTGATTGCTCTAATTCTTGAGAGGTGGGTACAGGAGAAATTTCATATAAAAAAAGACATTGGAATTAAAATTATTCCCCTTAGAATTAAATCTGTTGATAAAATAAAAAGTCTTATTTGGAATTAAATATATATTGTCGTTATCTAGAATAGGGAGTCCCCAACCCCCCTGGTCTGTGGCATGCCAGAAACCCGACCATGCAAGCAAGTGACGCCCCATCTGCGGGATGCAGTAGTATGCGAAACCACACCCCCTCCAGTCCGCGAAAAAACCCCTCTCCACGGAACTGGTCCCGGGTGCCCAAAGGTTGATCTAGAATTTGAGATGTATTTCCTTTTTCAATAATTCAATTGTTCTGAATTTATTAAAATCTAAAATACATGTTTGACCATTCTTAACTCTAGTTTTCCTTGAAATCTGGAGAGTATTACACAATCACATATTTGTTCTTTCCCTCATAGACTAAGGTTAATATCAGGTCAAGCTGATCCTCTTGTACCTTCTTTCATTGTCTAAAAAAGAAAGAATAATACAAAAGTTACTTATTTAGTTGCAGGATTTACATGACTGCCAAACTCACAAAAATGCAACTCTGGCTGGCTTATAGCAATAAAAACAGACATAATAAAATCTATAAGAATAACCAAAAAAGCCACAACAATGGAACAATTGCAATTCCCCATCATCATACCTCACAGGGTGAGCTTATCAATATCCTGGCCCCAACACCCAAAGTAACATTCAGGTTTTCAAAGCCTTCTTAAGGTAACAGTGTTGGGACTAGTCAGAATAGTTAGGAAAACAAGTCAGGGATTTCCTGGAGCAGGGGTCAGCAACCTATTGCTCTGGAGCCGCATGTGGCTCTTTCACCCCTCTGCTGTGGCTCCCTGTCACTCAAAATATGTGTCACAACCACCAATGTGTGACACCCACCAGCAGACGATTTATTGAGCTTTTCAACCCCCGATAGGCCAACCATGGATAAATCCAAGAAAAGAAAAGTTTCAGAAGAAAACAGAACGTTTAATTCAACTACATATGCTAGTTTTGTGGCCACTCAAGAAATAGTCAGGCACAGGAAGAGTTTTGTGGCTCCCGGTGTTTTCTTTTCTGTGGGAAACGGGTCCAAATGGCTCTTTGAGTGTTTAAGGTTGCAGACCTCTGTCCTGGAGAATCATAATTGGCAGAGTGTCTTCCAATTGTATTAAAAAAAAAAGTATATTTCATGCCTCTTTAAAAGAAGTACATTTTGCTTTTTCAAAACATACTCCATATACTTTCTTCCATTAGGCAGATGAGAATAGATCTCAACAACAATATTTTTATTTGCTCGCCACTTATTTTATCCCAGATTTTCTTTGCAATATTGCTACATTGATTTACTTGGATTTTTGAGCAGTGCTAGACAATTTAACATTAGTGCAACAGCTCTCTTCCAATTGTTTCTGTATTTTTTGAACAAATTATATCCTTCAGTTCCTATATTCCAGTTCCGAAGAGTCATCCCAGCAAGTCTGTTTTATGCTCTTTAAGTCATATTGTCCTTATGAACAATATGAAGTCATGAAGGAGATGTAACATTTTCAAGGGCAATCTTAACATTAACTAAAGTATTACAAAATATTTTGTTACAAATGTTCGGAGAAAAATGGATAATTTTTCTTACCCAGGCATAAGATAGAACTTTAATGATTATGTGTGTTTAGATGCAGATCTGTTGAATCATGCCCTGGCTAATACATAAGAGACTTCAGGTTTGTAAATTCACAGATATCAAAATTCCCTGTGGTCGTTGTTTGGTATGCTGAAAGAAAACAAGTTATAATGAGCTCACAAGGGATAATTGTGAGATGAGAATAGTATGCTTTTTTATGCCTGTATGCTTTTCTCTGAAGAACATGAGTTCTGGATATAATTTTGGTATTTTTGTTGGATAACATGTTGTGCTCTCCCTTTCTCTCATGTGTTTCACGATGTTATGGCAAAATTGTTTGAACAATAATTTGGTAACTTAAATGTAAATAGGTTTTTTTAAAAAAACCACCAGATCTTTGCTTATTTGAAAATAAGACCCATCAGGAGTTTATGCTCCAGCTGATTAGGCATAAATAAAGTCAAGTCTTCTTCATTTTAAACTTAAGTCCTAGAGACCTAATGGATAAGTCTGCTTTTTTCTTGGCATTAATATGGAAATGGTTTCCCATTACCTTCTACCAGGCTGTGTTTGATTTACCAGATAGCTCTTGCATTTTAAGAATAAGTTCTTTGCCTTGACAGAAAAATAATAACAGTGCCACCTTCTGGACACCTCTTTGTTACAGAAATGAACTTGATGCAGTAATTGAGAACTTTTGGCTCTAGTAACCAGCTAGAAGAATAAATATTAAATATGCTTACTGCTTACCTTTTAGATGAATGTTATGCTACAGTAAGCATTCTTCCATTTAATTTATTTCAATAAATTTAAATAATGTATTTTTGCATAGTAGAATTTCTAGTGTTTGGTATCATGATGATCTGCTAAATTGACATACGCAGATTGGGTTATGCAATATTGAAAGCCTCCCTTCCTCACCCTCCTCTCTATGCTTTTATAAATGTACTTATTGATAAACAAAATAATGAATGGCTTTTGTAATCACTTGGCATTAGTTACAGGATAGTTGCAATCCTGTGTGGACTTTTTGGGAAATAAACATAACTTAATTCTGTGAGATTTGTTTCTGACTTAATATGCTCTGTACTGTTTTACATTGTGATCTTATATTTAAGTAGGTCTAAAAATAGGTTTGTGACCTAGAACACTTTGTGGTCTCTTAGAATTAAGTGAATTATTATTCATGTAATGCTCTTTAGTACTCTGCAATTAAGCACCAAGTTGTTTTTAGATAGATAAATTAAAAGATAAAACAGTAGCTTAATTTGTATACAGCCCCTTATATTTACTGCTAAGAGACATTATCTTCTATTTTTTCAAATATAATATATTGAATAATACAATGCGTCTTTGAATTTTTAACTGTACTATTTAAAATTTTAAACATTTGCTTGCATGCACATAAATTCTTGTAGGTTAAACTTAAAATTGTCTTTTATGCTTTTTGGACATCTTTGTTATTGGTAAAAATATTTGTGAAACTACATGAAAGTTTTCAGAAGTCATAAAAAATGAGGAAATCTGTATTTCTTTTTAAAAATGTGACCTCGATGCATGACTTTCTCCCCAAGGCTGCTTTCATAGAGTTTCTTTGGAAAAGTTCAGGTTGTTTTTCAATTTACTTTTGAAGTTGATAGCTTGACTCAAGAGGTTTTAGCAAGAATAACAAAATAACGGAGTTGGAAGGGACCTTGAGGTCTTCCAGTCCCATCCCCAGTCCAAGCAGAAGACCTTATACTATTCTGGACAAATGGCTGCTCACTCTCTTCTTTAAAATCTCCAGTGATAGAGCACCCATGACTTCCATTCCACTGATTAATTGCTCTCACGCTCAGGAAATTTCTTTTTAGTTCTAGGTTGGATCTCTCTTTGATAAGTTTCCATCTGTTACTGTTGTCTTGTGCTGTATTTTTGTCTGATGTCCACTTTGAAAAATTAAGGAATTAAAGGAAAACAATTATTTAAGCAATAACTTTGGTTCTTTGTAAGAGTTGCTTTAGATAGACTATAGTCAATAATTTTATTTTAAATAGTATGTGAATGTCTATGTGCACATATTAGATGATAAAGGGAAAAAATAAATGGAAACTTTAGGCTACAATGCTTTTTAGCTTGTTATCTGTATTGTGATACAGAGAAAAACGTAGAAATCTCCTTTTGCCCTGTGCCTTTGTGTGATAAGAAACTTGGCTGAAAGCAAATATGAACACTGAAAGAAGTGTGAGTAACACTCTTTCTCCCCTCTTTCTGCTGACGTTCTCCCTGCTTTGCAAGAGACACACCTAGTAGCTTTCTGCTAATGCTCATTGGCTAATACCATGTGGGGCGTGGTATGCAGACTTTTGCATGACCTCACTCCTGTTTGTCTCAGTGCTCAGATCCGGTTGTCTGTTTTCAGTTTCAGCTTTTGTGCCGAGAGTTTCACTTCTGCTTCTTTTCTGGATGCAACGAAAGAATCTTTAGCTGTGGTGTTCCAGACAAAATAGAATAAAGACACGGGGATTTTTTTCTTTTTTCTTTCTAGAGACTTACTAACCTGGAATAAATACTTTCTGGAGGAACAGTTCTGTGTGAGTTGCTTTCACCACCGTCCCATTGGTCTATCTAATGTCCTACAAGGATGAGTCCGGCATTTGGAGCTATGGAAGTGGAGCATTATTCCAAAGGCGTCCTCCTGGAGCCTTTTGTTCATCAGGTTGGGGGTCACTCCTGTGTCCTCCGGTTTAATGACAAGACCATCTGTAAGCCCCTTATTCAGAGAGAACATCAGTTCTATGAGACTCTTCCTGCTGAAATGCATAAATTCACTCCTCAGTATGAAGGTATGTTGCCACCTTTAGAAGGGGGCTGGGTTTATTCCATTTAGTAAAGTCCAATGTTCTTTTTGTCCTTAAAATCTCTTTTGCATAAGAGATTTTAGGGGATTTCTTTTCATATATTTTGATGTTGTCTGAGCCAGGCTATGGAGATGCAGGGTGGAGATGCTTGCCAGTGGGTCTTTGGGCTGACTAACAGCATTAGAGTAGAACAACACTGCTGATGATAGCCTATAAATCGCCCTTAGGCACAGGTAGGTAAGTATATTGATAACAGCGTGTAAGTGTTTTCAGTAATAATTTTTTTTCTTTCTTTCTGATTTTTAAACCATATGTTTTTTTAAAAAACTGGTATTAAATAAACTGCATAAGGCATGCTGCCTAGTGGAAGCTTAACTAGGATTTTCAGATGATCTCTACTGCTTACATTATGATCATGCTATATAAACAAGTTGTCATAATAATGAAAACTAAAAATCACTGTTAAACATAATCAGCTTGTTTTTAACCTTAAAGAAATGGAAAAAAAATTCTGTGGCCAATAGGTAGGCAAAAGGTGAAGTACTGTTGATGAGGCTGTAAAAAATGATGGTATGTGGAAGTGGATATTCCAGTTCTTTTTACCATTGTATTAGTTGACCAAGACATTTAATTTTTCATGGTGCAGGAATTTAATTAACAATAACTTGAATTTGAAATTCTGAAGTTTTGATACTGTATTCTATTTCTTCATTTAATAAACCACCTTTTTCCCAATTGTTCTATATTATTTGGACCAAAGACTAAGATAAAATGCTTTTTAGCTGTATTTCTGTAATGGCATTCATACTTACTGAACATTTGAATGTTTTTTATTATGAACTTTCAGAATTAATAGATGAATGTGTGCTTTATGATATTGACTAAATGTAATAAATTGTACTAGCAGATGTGGTTTTTCTCTTGTGGAGATGTATGGGAGGGATTAAGGGGGGGAGCCTTATTTGGTCCGTTTCTGTTGTTTTTTCCAGGATAAAGCCAAAGGCCATTTTGTAGCTGGTTTTCCCCCTTTTCCTGTAGCTCTTTCTCGTATGGGCAGCAGGACTGTCAGTCAGAGCTTCTGCACTCCCTACCCTTGCTCCTGTAGGCCCCACAGCTGCCTGCCCTGCTCAGAAGTGCCAGCCTCTCGCCACGAACTCTAGTGATGAGCGGCAAGAATGTGCAGATTGATTGATTTCAGGATAAAGAGAGAGAACTGAGGAAAAAAAATACCCCATTCAGCCAGTTGTTACAACTTCTGCCGTAACTTTCCTATATGGCATGGGGCTACATATCTGTCAGAACTGTCCTCTCAAAACCTAACGCAGTGCTCTAGAGACTTTGAGGAGGCAAAAATGCTTTCAAGGTTCACCATGTTTTGATGTATCTTGAGTTAAATTTGTTTTGTACTTCATTTTGTTATTTCATTTATGAGATGCTACATAACTGAAACCAATAAAATATATTCCCCAGAGGAAAAATAAATCATTGTAAATTAAACGTGGTGATTCTGAGTGGAAGCCTTTGAATTAGTTGTCTGTTGTAATGTGTGATGTTGTTCTTGTTTTGCTCTACTCTTGCAAGCTTTTCCTTTTCTCTGGAATCTATTAAGAATATTCCCAAAAGCCTGTGTTTTGGATGAATGCTTTTAGATTTGCTATGGAGCAAAACTTAAAGCTTTTGGTGTTTCTCTGCAGGGCATATCCCCCTGCAAGATGTAAATATGCAATGTTTTACATCTCTCCTAGGGTCAGATAAGCCAGATTTTTAAAACATAATAAAAATTTTCAATAATTGAAAATGTCTCCTGTTATTATTTGAGTCTTACTGTGCTCACAAGAAAGAGAAGAACCTTCTGTATCATTGATGTGTTGTCTTCATGATAAATTGTCTTCTCTGTGAGGTGTCACTTTGTCTAGATGTTTTGATATTTGTTAGGTTGACAGATGAGTTTTGGCCTGTGGCAAGATAAAAAACTAAGGATTTGGGGTAAGAGAAAAACCAAAGTTGCTATATTCTTAGTGTAAAATTATGTTGTGTTGTGATGTTTTTATTTTTACTTCTCCTATTCTTAATTGAATATCTCATGTTTCTTCTTAAGGTGTCGTATCTGTAAGCTTTGAAGAAGATGAAGATGGAAATTTGTGTCTAATAGCCTATCCATTAAATGGAGATCATGATAACTTGGAAAGTATAGATAATTCTGATTGTGAACCCAAAAATAAATTGCTGCGGTGGAGTAATAAAAAGACTGTTTTGCTAGAAAATGAAAAGTTAACTAAAGAATGGGTCAGGCAGCATAGAAAAGAAGAAAAAATGAAAAGGTAATTGACTGTTCTGTTTTCTCATTTTTGAAAATATATACTTAATACTCCTTGATTATAAAAGTCATACAGCAGATTCACCTGCAATTAATTTGGAGCATAAACCTATGTTTTATATCTAGGAATTTTGTGCAGGATGAGAGCATATTAAGTACTTACTTGGAATAAGCCCAGTGAAACTAGTGGAATTCTGTGACAATTGATTTATGTCATAAAATATGCTTTATAATATAAACAAAATGCTGTAACAATTTTTGTAATATCAGATTACTATATACAGGGTTAAATTTGTGGGTTCTATCACATCAATCTGATGCTCAAAAAAGAGCATTTTCTCACTTAAAAGCTATAAAATATATTTTACAGTATAACTTTTGTGGCTTATCCACCCTTGATAAGATGCAAGTGCTCTTCGAAAAAAATTGTGAAATCTTGATTGAGAGAAAATTGGAGCAAATTGTTAAGATAATACCACTGATAGTTATCACTCAGTTATAAATATATTATGAAAAAAATTAAGGTTGGCACCTTATTCAATTCACAATTCAGTTTATATTTGAAAGTATTTGATACTTGCATTTGACCACAGACATTTGTTTTTATGTTTCAGTCACAAGCTAGAAGAAGAATTTGAGTTTCTTAAGAAATCGGAAGTATTGTATTATAGTGTTGAAAAAAAGGGGAATGTCAGTTCACAATTTAAGCCCTATAATCCTTGGAGTATGAAGTGCCATCAGCAGCAACTCCAGCAAATGAAGGAAAACGCAAAACATCGAAATCAATATAGTATCCTTTGTGTGTTTTATATTATTTTGTACAAAGACTGCAAAAAACTAGGAAATATTAAATTACTTAAAGCGGACATACAATTCAAACTCTGGTATTGAGCATTCTGGCTGTTGTAATATTTCTTAGGAGGTATCCGCTAGCAAACCCTTGCAAGTCAGCTGTCTTTGCCGCTACTTGTGATTAGCTTGTGTCCTCTCTTATTTAAGGACAGGATTGATTATCATGTGGGCTTCTGCAATAAAGAAGGAGCTATATCAGATCAGAAGGCATTCCAAGACAGTTGTTTATAGCAGTTCATTTTAAAATTAAGAATATGCTATAGTTCAAATCTAGATTACGAACTGACTCTTTCGGCGTCATCAGAGGCATTGACGGTTTGTCATCCGAACAACTTCACATCAGTTTTGCTTTGGGTTTTGTCAGTACAAAGATAAATTTGCCTTTTTATGCATAGTTTTATGATACAAGCACATATTTCTTAAATTATGAAGTTATTTGCTATTGAGTTTACTCCATTTTATATTTTCAGGAAACAGCTTCTCATTTCATTCTTAAACCCATTTTATGTAAATTTTGATTGGGGGGTTGGTTGGTTGAAGTATCTGTACATAATATTTTAGTTGATAGTCTGTGAGGTTTTTTTAAAAGATTTAAGAACAATTGTTGAACAAGATTCTGTGCTCTCTTATAACATTTTTCATTTCACTGGACATTTTTGTACAATTTAGCAATCAAGACATTAGGCTGTAAATGGCTTATGTGCAGCCAGTTGAGTTTAAAATGGTAGTCCTGTAATGTAATGTAATAAACATGCTTAACTTAAGTTGAAGGCAGATATTTCAGTTGTTTATTTATTTATTAATCAATTACAGCTAGCCACCCATCTCACTGAGGGGCTCCACTCTGTGTGGTACACAACAGTAAATCATTTCAGTCAAACCCTGTGGATTAGTTCTAAAGACAAATTACACAGAGAGACGATCCCATCTCTCCCCTGGCAGAGATGGTCACTCAAACTTTCGAAACTGATTTTGAGGGAGCAAGAAGAGGAGAACTGATGGTTTACAGGATTTATTTTTATTTCAAAAGTAAACAAGTTACTAGTTATATCATTTTTCCTTAACTAAATAGAATTTATTTTACTGGAAAACCTAACCTCACGATATGAGGTGCCTTGTGTGTTGGATCTCAAGATGGGAACCCGACAGCACGGAGATGATGCATCTGAAGAAAAGAAAGCTAATCAGATCCGGAAATGCCAGCAAAGTACTTCAGCAGTTATAGGAGTTCGCGTGTGTGGTATGCAGGTAAGTTTTAAACAGAGGAATAACTCATACTCAGTATGAACAACTTGCAATTAAAAGTGACTGTGAAACAAATTTCTACTTATTTGTATTTGTACGTTGCCCAGGGTTCCTCTGTGAGAGAGATGGGCAGTTTTGAAATGTGAAAAATAAATAAAAATAAACCAACTTCAATTTTATAGTACTATTAGTTGGGTAAAGGAGAATATTTGTAGCTCAAGGTAGAAATGAGGGGTCCTTGGTGCTCTCCGAGCTTGACTGTTTTCTTGCAGACGTTTCATTACCCAAACTAGATAACGTCATCGGACTAGCAATCAGCACGAAGGACCCTCACCCTTAGTTCACTACATGTTTTGTTTGAGAAACATGAGCTACAGCTGGCATGAAATAGTTGAATGAAGGGGAGTATGAATTAATATTTCTGGGCAATCTAATAATAATTTTGCCTTGAATCCTAACTGCACAGTAATTCAGTTATATTTTTTCTACACAATTTTATAATCCCTCCTCTTCATAATTTTCTAGTTGATAGTTTCTCAAGAAAGCTCCAGAAGATGGCCATATGACTGTGATCATCTGGATAGGCACTTAGCCCATGTATACATTTACATGTATAATTGAACTAGAATGTCAAAGAACATTTTTGTGAAATAGTATACTTTTCAATTAATTTTTGTGATTGTAGAGAGATTGTTGTTTTCTTTGATATATTTTCCTGCATAGAGAGATGATAGAACTATTTTGTCTTCTTTCCTAAGCAGATGCAGGATCCTTCAGCTAGCTGTGTTGCAAAACACCTTGCCCTATTGTATGAAATTACAGTGAATAGATAGTATGATGCATGAGGTCAAGACATGAGTTACGTTTTGATCTATATGGGCTGGCTAGTCTGCCTTCACTGTAATAAAATAGTAGAAATCGTTGCATTCTGATTAATTCTTTCAAACTATAGATTTCTCCTGTGTATTAATTTTAGGTGTGATATAGACCACCATGTGATTATAATTTTAAATACTATTTTTCTCCTTCATGGATAGGCCACTGAGTATGCTAAGCAGTAGTACTTAAGTGCCAGTAACTTTGCCAATAGAGTTAACAAGCACAGGCGTGATACATCTATTTATGGGCCGAGTTATGGAGTGACATTATGCATGCTAGGACATGATTTTCAAAACAGTGGGCAAACATATTTATAATCCTACTTAAATTATTTAGTTATTTATTTTTAAACTGTGTAGATCTGAGAAAATTACTTTGCAGGGGAAAAAATGCATTGGAGAATTGGTAGCAAGTGGGATAATCTCCACTTTCAGCTGTGGCAGAGTAATAAACCAGTTAATATTGTACCGTTTTATTTCAGTGCCACCACTGTATGGTGCTAACAGATCCGTTTATTCCCCTTTCTACAGGTTTATCAGCCAGATTCTGGCCACTTAATGTTTATGAATAAATATCATGGGAGAAAACTTTCAGTCCAAGGATTTAAAGAAGCACTTTACCAGTTTTTTCATAATGGCAAATATCTGCGACGAGAACTCTTTGAATCTGTTCTAAAGAAACTAACTGAATTAAAATCAGTCTTAGAGAAGCAGGAATCCTACCGCTTTTACTCCAGCTCTTTGCTGATTATTTATGATGGGAAGGAATTACAAGATGTGGTGGTAGATTCAGACCCAGAAGACATTGACGGTCTTTCAGAAGAATCGTCAGATGAATCAGCACGTGCATATGCCTACAAGCCTACAATTAGTTCCGTTGATGTTCGAATGATAGACTTTGCCCACACTACATGCCGGTATTACGGAGAAGATAGCGTGGTGCATGAGGGCCAAGATACGGGTTATGTTTTTGGACTTCAAAACTTAATACTTATTATTAAAGAAATAAGGGACGAAAGTAGTGAATAAACATTTAGAATGCAAAACTGTAGAAAGCACTATAATGACTCTTTGTATACCAGAAATACTGACCACTTTCTTGTGGTAGCAGCCTGTACAGTCTGTGTTGGCATAGCCCCATCAGAGTCGGAGCTGTTCGAAAGAGGGCATTTCCATTTAGCAGTGCTAGATTTAGCACTGACACATCTGGGTATCTTTATTATTTATTTTAACTCTCGTAAACATTCCATATTCGATTATCCAGATACCTCCGTTATTCCTCTGTGTATATGTATCAATAAAATATTTTTGTTCATTGTAAATGATGATGTCCTCTTTCTAATCTGTCAGTCATTTATTAAAATATCCTAAATGTTACTATTACGTTACACACACTAGCTTTAAATTGAGGTCCTCATAAAATAAACAGTTATTTTCAAAACACAATGCTAATGTATTCTTAGTACATGGTCTTCTACATGGTCACAAAAAATATAGTAAAACAAATTGACATTTTTCCCCACTTCCCCAGGAAGTGGGATGTCTCACATTCTTGTTAAAATACCAAGCATTGGGGCTTTGTTGTGCGGGTAAATGTTAGAACTTGGTGTCGCTTTTATCGGTGTTTCTGTAGTCTCAATCTTTCCGCCTATGCCCATAGTATTGATCTTGCTAATAGTTCTGTTGCATGCTTTTTCTTCTTGGTTAATATTTTTGAAGTTTGCTTTGCTCAGCTAAGTGACACTCTTAGCCCTCACTTTGGAACTTTGAGTAGGTCTATTGGAAACTTAACACTACCTGTTTGCAATAGACTTCTGCATGTATAAGAAATTTACTATCCTCACCATGCAATTCTCCAAAACTAGTCATCCTGTCTCATCTGAATTCGATTTATGAAATTGCCCATAATGGCATCCATTAGCTCGAGGTACTATTGCTTTATTATTTGGTGAAAAATTAAGGGTATGCTGATTTTTTTGAATCAAAGCATCCACATTGATTTTTAAAAGTGAAAATTTCACAATTGCTTCACAGGATTCCTTTCACTGGGTACAACAGGGCTCACATCACCCCTTTTAAAAGTGTCTTGACAGATGAAACTGAATCATTGTAAAGCAGCATCCTCAGCTTGCCAGTCTTAGAAGGTGGGCAGCCATGTAGAGGCTGTCAAACCACTTACTGACTAAAAAATATTTTTGAACCATGTAAGTATGGTTTATATGATTTAAAAATCATGAACCATTTATATTGTTTTAAATATACCATATATATATAAACAGCTCAGTTTTCATTCTTGATATATGGATTGTAACTCCCATTGCCTTCAAAGCTCTGGAAGGTATCTCAGAGAATGGCTGTATGGTACTCAGCATTTTCCAATTTTAACTACTGCTTGCCTATTGTGAGAAATAATATAGGTCAATAGCTGTGAATCTGCTGTGAATAGTGAAAATCTATATGGTGTAATTATGGCTCTTTTTTCCTGTTCAGTGCAATGGAATGTTAGAAAGCAATTGTGTAAAGTGTCTTGGGACTCGAACCAAATCTGATGTGCAGGGAGAAACTGGTAAAAGAAAGAGTGAGTTTGAAAATCTGCCATATCAAACTCGGGGTTGCAGAGAAAGAACATCTCAGAACAGATCCCTCCAATACAGCCAGATCTATACTATTTTTTACATTTTTGTCGTAGTTTATTGATATATAATTAATATTTTACCGATAGTAGAAATAATTTGGTGGAAAGATATGTTGACATTTATGACCTTTAATATAGTTTCAGTTATTGAGGGGTTTTGTTTTTAGCTACCTTATGAAATCTTATTAAAAAGAGGTCATGATGGGAGAGAAATACTTATTTTCAATAAGTGCCTCATAATGAAAAAATACAGAATAGAATGTAGCCGTAAGTTTGTGGTGGGCCCATACATTCCACTGGCATTATCTTCAATGGCATCTTCAATGGCTTAATTAATTATGTAATATTAGCTTCTGATGTGGATGGATGGAGAATTCTTATCTGTTCTCTGGCAGCATCTATAAAATCCAAGAAGTAGGATTAGGCCGAGTGGATGATAAATGCAAAATGGCCTGATGACACCTCAGAACAAGGTATTATTTTGCCTCTCATTATTTCCCTGTTTATTACAATAAAACCTTCCCACTTGGGCCTGCAAGAGCCATGAACATCATGCAAATAAATACAGGTTAGACAAACCCATTTCATACATCCATTGCTCTCCTTTGATTGCAATCCCAACACTTCGTTGCTTAAAATGTTATGACTCAGTATGGGTGGAACTGCTTTCATTGAAAAGGGCAGGATTTTAGGTGAGATAAGTCTTAGCCAACTTCATACAGGCAAAAAATACCTTGCAATGTTGATACTGTAAATCAGGGGTCCCCCAACCCCTTGGCTGTGCCCACTAATGAGCCATAAACTGTTTGCAACCAGGCTGTAGAAGCAGCAGGCGAACATGAGCTGTTTGTGCAAAGAGTGGGTGAGCAGCACATATGCTGTATTTGTGTGACCACTTGCGTGAAACCATCCCCTCGTCCCCCACCCCCTGCTGGTCCACAAAGTGGAAATGTTGGGGAATTGCTGCAAATAATAGGATCTAATTGAAAATCACCTTGCTGCAAAGGATATTGTGTGACTAGTTTTCTGTTGATTGATATATTGAAGTTTTTCCAATGCTGTTCCATTCATTACTATCAAATTTGCTTAAAAAAAAAATCAGTAGAGGAAAATACCCGAAATATCTCATTCTGAACATCTTGTATGTGTTTGGCTCTCTAGCTGACTTTATTGACACCTCTGCAGTTTCTCATTCTGTTTTTGATTAGGTGCAAAAATCTGAGAATGTTACAGGTCTAGGAGATGCTTAAGTGCCATAGACAACATATTTTCTCATTCTTTGAGGCAGAAATCACTAAGTTATGTTATCTTAGCATAAGTTTCCATCTTTTTTAAAAAACAAGCATGACAAGCCCATAACAAATGGGCATTGTAGCATCTTGCCATAGAGAATTTCATAAGTTAGTTCTTTATGATTATATGAATAATTCTAACATGGTCCTAGATATAATGATTGTAACTAGATCAAATGTACAACTAAAAGCATATCCATGAATAAGGTTTTCTTCCTTCATATTTTTGATGGTAGGTGGGAGAGCCACAATGCAAGGAATTAATCTACTCCCAATTCCAATGATGGGAAACAGTTTCATCAATGGAAAACTTTCATTTAATTTTACTCATGTTAATGGAATATTGATTTGCTAAAGTTTGTTAAGTTCCATAGATTTCATTAGCATCAAGTGCAATTATTTTAGCCTGGACCCTGTCCAATGAATTCTGCAATGGACTCTGGGAGAGTTTACTAGTTATTTGGTGGTTTTGCAACAGCAATAGCCACATAAAATTCTGTGTCTTTACAGCCAATCTATTTTGTGTTATGCCTGTGAAGTTTATCAGTGCAAAAGATGTAGTATTTTTCCGCAAGGTACATCCCCTTTTAGTTTTTTTGTGTTTTGACAACAATTGCACAACTAACCCTTCCTCTTCATTTGGAAATTGTGGATGATGTGAGTTTTGCTGGAAGCAAGGGACTAACTCAAGTCTAATCACATGCCATTTTGAAATATCTTTTATCTGAAAGTCTAAGCCCTGATTTCTTCCTCATGAATAACTCAGCTCGTCATGTCAGATTTCACAGAGTACAGTGTCCAAAGGCTGCAACTTGCCAACTTTTTTGGGTTGCTTGTCATGAAAATTAGACATTGCATGTCAGTCCAGGACAATGGCTCCCAGATGAAATTATATAAAGTACAGAAATGTATATGTTAAAACAGAAGGGATAAGTGGAGAATCAAATTCATTTCCATCCAAGTAGGACTTGGAGAGTGGCAAACGACATCATGGGGGATTCTTGCAAATACAAGATTGCTGTTCTTTCTTGTTTCTTCTACTGAGATTTTTTTTTTTTTTTTGTCTGAGCTCCCATGTATTCAGAATGCCTATTATATAACAACTGCATCTTAGTTTTCAGAGAAGCACCATGAGTCTGTGGGTGGGAGTACAGAATGTGATTGCTTAAATAATGTCTACTTTTATCACACAAGAATCCGGGTGGCACAAATTGTCTCTAGGACTGACACAAGCTGTTAGAAAGGAGGGACAGAGAATGGCATGAATCATGGAATCCGCATCCCACCAGCACCAGGGACGGTTGTCCTGGGTTCTGACTGAGAGCAGAGACTATGGGACAATTGCTCTGAACTTTGGGAAACAATTCTGGAGCTGAAAAGGACCGTGCCCTCAAGAGTTTCCAAAACTGGGAAGTGAGCAGGAAAAGAGAAAGCTTTTGAATTTCATTTGCTTTACGATTTCATGAAGTACTTCAGCATTAATGTTTGGCTAAGGATGGTAGGAATGGATGAAACAGCGCCAGAATTTATTACCATCTTTAGTTCAGTATCTCAGGAGAAAGGATGAAGGGCTACCACCTCTCTTGTGGACAACTTCAGGCATGTTTGGCACTATTGCGTATTTGAGAAGGAGCTCATTTCAGCTCATGCAGCTGCAACCACACCACTGCCCATGCCTTGTGCCAAGAGACTATGTGGAGCTGGAGGGAGAATGTCAGAGGAATATATAATCTGTACTCTAGGCCTTGCATCTTTCTGGATGACAGCTCTCTAATCCTATTTCCGACCCCAGCCTCGCTGCAGCATGTCACCATAAATTGCAGGTTAGATTCCTAGCCGCTAGTTGATAATTCAGCAAATGAGTATCAGTTGTCAGCAGCCTGGAGGCAACTTTGGAGACAGAATGGGAAAATTCCATTTCAAGGATCTGTTTGCAACAAAGCAGATCTGTAAACAGTACCAAAATAGGAGAAAGCTTTGAATATTACAAAACTGTGCAGGAAATTCAGCCTTCTCCAATTTGTCATATTCACAATGTTTTAAGACTACAACTTGATCATTCCATGCAGAGAAGAGCAACAAAGATGATTAGGGGACTGGAGGCTAAAACAGATGAAGAACAGTTGCTGGAACTGGGTATGTCTCGTTTAATGAAAAGAAGGACCAGGGGTGACGTGATAGCAGGGTTCCAATATCTCAGGGGCTGCCACAAAGAAGAGGGAGTCAAGCTATTCTCCAAAGTACCTGAGGGCAGGACAAGAAGCAGTGGGTGGAAATTAATCAAGGAGAGAAGCAACTTAGAAATAAGAAATTTCCTGACAGAACAATTAATCAGTGGAACAACTTGCCTCCAGAAGTTGTGAATGCTCCAACACTGGAAGTTTTTAAGAAGATGTTGGATAACCATTTGTCTGAAGTGGTGTAGGGTTTCTTGCCTAAGCAGGGGTTGGACTAGAAGACCTCCAAGGTCCCTTCCAACTCGGTTATTCTATTCTATTGAAGGTTATGCATTTCTGACATTCATTCAGCTCAGTGGTGGGTTTCAATTTTTTTTTACTACCGGTTCTGTGGGTGTGGCTTGGTGGGCATGGTTTGGGAAGGTTACTGCAAAATCCCCATTTCCTCCCGATCAGCTGGGACTTGGGAGGCAGAGAATAGATGGGGGTGGGGCTAGACTCCGAACTACTCAAAATTTCTGCTACCGATTCTCTAGAACTGGTCAGAACCTGCTGAAACCCACCTCTGATTCAGCTCCACTCCCCCTAGAAACTCATATTTAGGTTTGGTGGCATAACTGGAAAGACCTAGCCACCTCAATTTTATCCCCCAATCCTGCACGATGCAGGGTTGTCTCAGCTCCACGCCCATAGTTCCACAGCCTTATACCACTGTTTTCCATACTGTGCTGCAAAACACAAAAGAGAGCAAAGAAAGCCGAGACCATTTTTTGTAAGGTCCATTTTAATGCTGTGCCAAGGGCCTGTTTTCTAGTGAAAACAACCTCCTAGCCTGGGAAGAGGAAGAAGAGAAAAACTGCTGTGTCAGGTGCCTGTCGGATTGCAAAGGAAAAGGGAAGGCTTATCTTTCGGCCTGCAGAGGTGAAGTCAGGCCACAGCCCCAGCCACTTGCATTACAGCCCATCGATAACGCTGTCTGGGAGACTGAAAGTCCTACGTGGGACTTTGACATGCTGAGAGGCAGGAAAGCTGGACTGTGTACCTTTGGAGTTTAGGGTTTGGTTCCCTTTGATTTCTATCTCCCATACTTCGACCCAACAGAAATCAATTTGGTAGTCTGGAAGACTGAATCCTTCAAAAATGGGGTGTCACAGTTTTGGTGGATGCCTTTTTTGGGGGGGGGGCACGTTGGAGATTTATTAAATGTGTTCAGATTTGATTGGATATGTCCCACAGCCAAACTGCTTTTCCAAACTGTACTCTGTCAAATAACTAAATCATTTGTTATCGGATGGATCATGATTCATGGTTGTCCATTTTTTAAAGAGAAACAGAAAAAAGTTCACTGCCAAAGATGAAGAATAGTCATATTTGTCCCCAAGGGGTAACAGTTTGGGATTTAAGTTATATCCTTAGAAACAGGATTTAAACAGGAACTGGGGCAGAAATACTCAGATAACTCAGGTGAGTGGTGAGATGTTTGAAGAGAAAAAGTGGATGAACTCAAACTTTCTTTGCAATGAATGGACGTCATAGTTTGCAATCGCAAGTCATAGTTTTCGGGAAGTAAACTGAAACTATAGCTTCTGCTTTAGTTCGTATCACTTCCACATCCATAATTTGCATTGCTTCAGAATGTGATCTAAACGGACCATGAAGTGCCTGCTTTATGAGCTGAGTCATTTTACTGGCAGCCACAATAAAACTGGCATTTATTTTTTTTTGAATTATTATTTTTATTGGTTTGCAAACTTTGTGAGTAGCCCGTTTTTGCATTACTGAGAACTCTTCCCACACTCCATTTCCTGTCTCTTAAATTCAAAGTGGACGTAATTCTGTCTCTTCTGCTCTCTTTCCCCATAGAGCATGATGTCTTTTCCCGTACTGAATGCAATTGTTAAAATATAGCTCCGCCTCCCCCTGTGCTAACTAGCTGCTGTAGCAAGGGGTAGCCCTGGGTGACAATTATTGGAGAAAGAATTTGGTTGTCAATTTACTAACTCACAAACATTTCATTTTCACAATCAATTGCCCTCCATCACATACCTGGTTCTTTAACCCCGAGAAACAGAAAGGCTTGCTCCACGACTTAGTTCTGTGGCTATGGAAACCTTTTAACAAAAGTTGTTCCAGATCATAAATCAGAACTCCATTGCTGTGCCATGAGGAATAGTCAATTAGGCTCCATGCCAGGGATCAATTTATAGATAGCCACCTCTGAATGTTAGGTACCACAGCAAGTTATATGTAGAAGCGTGTGTGTGTTTTGTAGGCATATATAAGGCAAAAAGAAAATCAAAGTAATGTAGATTTACTTTCAGAAGTATTCTATGACCACTGCAGCCAAATTCTGTGTTCTAGACCAGTGTTTATCAAACTCAGCAACTTTAAGATGTATGGACTTCAACTCCCAGAATTCTCCAGTCAGCATGCCTTAATCCAGGGGTCTCCAACCTTGGCAACTTTAAGGCTTGTGGACTTCAACGCCCAGAATTCCTCAGCCAGCAAAGCGTTGAAGTCAACTTTAAGACTTGTGGACTTCAACACCCAGAATTCCTGGGTGCTGGCTGAGGAATTCTGGGCGTTGAAGTCCACAAGTCTTAAAGTTGCCAAGGTTGGAGACCCCTGCCTTAGTCTACCGATGGCCTTGAAAGGGGTATGTCTTATTTCGTAGGTAGAATTTTGGATACCATCCACTAACTTTGTAACTATAAGCATTGGCCTTTATGTAAATTCTTCCTGCTGGTCTACCAGTTTTTCTATTGGTGACAAGCTCATTTGGGTACCTCTTGGATGGAATCTGATACAGCCTTAGCTAAAACAAGGCAAAGCTCACTTTTTTCAATTTGTCTGGAAAAAAACTGGCTTATCAACCACCTGGTGGGAATGGAACGGAAAGAGGAAAAATATTAATATCTGCAAAAAGCTATGAGTGGTAATCTGAACTCCTGGTTGGCAAATGCTGTTAGTGCTAAGCTCCTGAGAACGTTTGGCTCTGGCTAAAAGCCCCAATCTCTCATGCCTTCATGGTATTTAACCTTCTGAAGGGACAGCAGAGTGGAAAGTTCCACTTAGCTCCCCACCCATCTTTGCCAATCTTTTATAAATTGGCAGTCTTTCCTTCTCCCCTGTTGAAGCAACTTTATCATGGCTGATATTGCTAAAACTCGAATCTAAGATCGGCTTTTTGCGAAAATGGGTTAATTTTCAAGAACAATGAGAAGAAAATAGGTAATTCTCCTCAGGATACTCCATCATAAGAAAATAAAAATTAGCTACCTGGATCCGGTCCAAAGACTATTTCATCTGGAATCTAAATTTACAGGGGCAGCATAAGGAAAATTAATTCTATTATTTCCATGGAAATTAGCATAGCATAGCATAGCATAGCATAGCATAGCATAGCATAGCATAGCACAGATAGTCCTCAACCTACAACAATTGTGACCATTTGAAGTTACAATGGCACTGAAAAAAATGACTTACAACCATTTTTCACACTTACGACCATTGCAGCATCTGTATGGTCACGTGGTCAAAATTCAGATACTTGACAACTGACTCATATTTGTGACGGTTGCAGTATCCTGGGGTCATATGCTCACTTTTTTTGACCTTCGGACAAGCAAAGTTAATGGGGAAACCAAATTCACTTAACAACCAGATTACTATTTTTTTTATTTTTTTATTTGTATTTTTTTTTATTGAAAAAGTTTTTCAAATACAGATTTTTCCCCCTTTTTCCCCCCTCCTCCCTAACCCCCCTCACCCTCCCCTCCCCCATGGCTTCTCCAAAATAAAATTCAAATTGATATCAGATTATATAATACTTTACCATCCTTTTACACCACCCCCCATATGCTAACCATTTCTTTCTAACATTATTATTATATCCCCCCTATACTATACATTTCAAAGCAACATTCAGCTATAAAATTATATAATAAATCCTAATTTGGCATTTATTCAACTCATAATCTACCCATTTTCTCCACCCCCATACATATATCTCCTAATTCAAATCTTTTACATATATTAATATCTGAACATAACATCCCTTTTCCTAAACTAAACAATCAGTAACCTAACCTATCTCCACCCATTTTCCTACAGGTCTACCATACATAATATTTTTAATATCGGATTACTAATTTAACAACTGCAGTGATTCACTTAAGGTTGTAAAATGGGGAAAAATTCACTTAACTTCTATTTTGCTTAGCAACAGAAATTTGGGGCTCGATTGATGTGGTTGTAAATGGAGGACTATCAGCATAGCATAGCATAGCATAGATCAAATTTATAATATGGCCTAGCTCCACAGCTGCTATGGGCAGCATATTACACTAAAACAGTGTGTGGGTGTGTGTATGAAAGAAAAAAAGAACACTCAGGTTCAGAGAGAACAATCAAGCATGCAACTAATATACGTATTCCAGTCAGAGGCTTGCCATCCATCTAGCTCAAGGCAAAAGTCCTTAACAGTTGTGTGTGCTCAGTTAGAGTTCTGTTCTGCCCCAGCTCCGGATTCCCAAGGATTGTGACACACACCAACGGTCCTTATCAAAGTTATAATGTACCAAGAATAAACAAAGTCCGGCAAAGGTTGGCAACCAGCCCAGAAAACAAGATACGATAAGACACTCACTCTCCAAAATGCTCTGTAATAATTACATGTTGTTTCCAGCAAGAAATTACTAACTGTGTGTGACTTAAATAGGCTAAGGGAGTGGCCAATTATCCTCAAACCTTACTCTCGAGGAGACCTCCTCCTCCTGAGTAGCCACTCCTGCCTTTTGGCAGCCCTGCGTGCTCGAGCATTGAGGAGAGGCTCCTCCACTTCGCTCTCTCCACTTGAAGGAGCCTCTGGAGGTTCTGAAGGCCCTGGCTGAGTCTATGCCTCTGGCACCACATTCTCTTCAGCCTTCTCACTGTCCAATGCGAACACCAGCTGTGCAGGCTGCTAGCGCGACCTCACACCAGCATCCTCGTTGTTGGGATCAGCCACGATCCGTGCAGGCCACTGGCAGGCCACAACAAGCTCCTTGTCAGAAGCAGAACATCTATATTTATTTAGAACCAAATCAGAAGCATACAGCTAACTGAATGCAACTCTTTACTCGTTTAACCAGATGTCCTATGTAACACAAGACTAGAAATCTCCCGAGGGAAGGCTAGTTCTGTTTTCTAGACACATTTCTAGTGTTCTTCAAAAAAAAAAAGGGCTACAAACGTGTATATAAAGAGCCTGCATATTGCCTGACCATTAATTTCTGAAGCATGACTCAGGTAGACCCCTTTCTGAATGCCTGGTATTCAATCTCTCCTGCTTTCAGAGAGTTGCCCTTTGCATATAATCCTGGTTTTGGAACTCAGCTCCCCTATAGGAAATGAGTCTCAGCGGAGAGGTAACTTAGACAAGATATTTATTGCAGAATCAAGCAATTGCAGAAAATTGAATAGACGCTTTTAAGAAGGATGAATCTGATTGCATTTACATGTGTCGTGTTCCCCAATATTCATATACTGTGTCTCTTATTCTGGGTTTTTTTTTAGAAGTGGGGGGGAGGAGGAGGAATGGATTGCTTGCAGACCTTCCACCTGTGGTTTGTTTACAAAGCTGTCTATTCCCTTCCTGATTCATTGCTTTCCATCTTTCTCTAATATCTGCAGGCCAAGCCAAAATAACCACGAGGCACAGCACGCAGCAATTGAAGGGAAGGAGACATGCTTACGGTGGCTGAAAGTGGCCAATAGGATCTGAGAAGGGCCTCTGGAAATGTCATCTCCAATATCATCAATGAAACACAATAAATTGGGTCCATCTGAGATTTGTATCAGGATAAGATGGAAAATACTACTTTAACAAATATAAATATCATCTTCCTGTTTGTGGGAATAGCCTACGGACATGTGGTGGAGAGAACATGTGGGTTGCCTCAGGAGAGTGTGGCTGTTGACCAGGTTTTTCTGTTTTTTGGGTTATTGGTTTTATTTATTGGGCTTCATTTTGTACATATGGTTTTATTTTTGATTATGGGTCACCCAGATTTTGGTTTAAGATTGGTAGGTCTACAAATATTTCAAATAAATAAAATTTAAAAATAGTTACTATGCCATGGTTATCAGCATATTGGATGAATCTCTACTTTTCATTTCTTCTTCTTTGGCCATTTCCCAATCTGTGGGACATCCTGTCTCCTTATCTAATGGATGCTTAATTTTTTAAAAAATGAAATAACTTTTAAAACTTTTTTTGACCTTATCAAAATCCTTGTGAAGGGCATTCTACCTGTATGTATGCTTTGCACAGGAAGATAAAGGAAATATTTTGCTTCTGATCTATCCAATTGCTCACTGGAAGCACTGCAGAGGACATGAAATTACTGCAGAGCAAGTGTGATGCATATAATGGAATAAGTCCAAAAATAAAATGTATGCAGGAAAGTACCATTCAATTGTGCTGGGGGTGTGTGGGTGAGGTGGAGAGATTGTGCGAGTCCCTGTCCTATGGATGCTGACATACACAGAGTTTTGTATCATCTGGGAAAGTCTGCTAAGGGCTTCCACAGATCAGAATATAATTGGAATACCTGTTCTCTCCTCCCTCCCCCCTCCCCCCCCATGTTTTTTCTTCTGACCAAAGTCAAGCACATGGCGGTACAAGATGTGAATGATTTGTATATTGTCTTCAAAGGCTATCCCATTTATTTGCATATTTGTTTCATAGCCGTAACAAGGACTGGCTGCTTAAGAAACATTTCCCTCCACTGCTGTTCCTTGATGTGGCAGATGAGATGCATGAATTTGATGTAGTTTAATTTGCCCAGCTGTTGGAAGGGCATTTAGGTAAGGAACATCTATTCCCCTTGGGAAAGAATTCAGGCAGAGCTAACATAAACTGAAAGCAGAGAGACAAAAAGACCCACAAAGGTCAGGGCTAGCTGCAAGCACAAATGTTCGTTTCAGTTTGCCAATCCCTTGGGTAGCTTTGAAACAGCAGAAGAAGCTGCTGCACCCAGTATTTCAAACTCTGGCAATCAAAAAATTAAATTCTAAATTCGGCTTTTGCTTGGAGATCATCAGCTGCCATAACGAGTCATCAATCTCCAAAGTGGACTTACAGGAAGTGTCGCATCCAAAGCTTGAAAAACAGATGGGTTGTATTTTCATCATGAGGTAATAACTGAGAGCTGATATACACAAGCTCAGACTAGCTAGCCTGATGCTACACTGCTCAGCACAGATACACATACAAGAAGAAGGAGCTACTTCGGCTATTTGGTGTGATGTTCACCTACTGTATTTCTAAGTAATAGTGAGAAGTTAGTACCAGTTCCTGGGCAGAAGTCAGAGGGATTAATATCAGTGTTATAAAATGAGGATTCATATTACTACCCCACATCATAATTTCTAAGAAAAATCCCTAGATCTTTTGCAGAACCAAATTGGTTTTTTTCTCAGGACCAATTGTAGGGGGAAAAAATTGCTTCTTTTTAATCAGAGACCTTCCCACCTCTTTTCTCTACAATGTGTATATTTGTGTGTGTGTGTGTGTGTGCACGTGCAATAACAATACCATTAATGCAGCTGCCCCTTTGCTAAGTCTTAAAAAGCCCTTGTCATAAATCTATTAAATTGAAAGTTTTATTCTTGTAAATCCTAAGGCAGAGGGAATGGAGAAGCTCTGTTGCTCAAGATGTTCAGTATTTGGCCTTCCTATTTTGGACTGCTGAGAACTGTAGTTCAACCATGTCTAAACATTCTTCTTCTTATCTTTGATGTAACACTTGTATAATTAGAAGAGATGTACAGTAGTGAGTAAGCTCTACATTCCTATCAATGGGACTTTTTCAAGCAGAAGATACAGAGGTGAACTTGAGGAACAGCATTATCCATTTTGCCTATTACCCTGCATCTAGAAACAAATTAGATGCTAATAAATTTGGCACAAAATTGAGCTTGGAAAGTCTATCCAGTTAAACGATGTTAAATTGCTACTACACTCTAACTTAATCTAAATTATTGGAATGAGCAGCAGCAGGTTTGAGCCTGGAAGCTGAAAAGCTGGAGGTTCCAAACCTCTTTCCCAGAAACTCATTGGGTCTAGACCAAGGGTGTCAAACTTGCGTCATCATGGTGGTGTCACATGACTTACTGGGACTTTTTCCCCCTTCGCTAAGCTGAGCGGGAGCGGGGCATGTGATGCATTCTGCAGGCCGCGAGTTTGACACACCTGATCTAGACTCTCTGTCCTCCAACTTCTGTCCTGCTGTATCTGTTTAGCAATAATTACTATCTTCTATCCTTTCCCAACCTTGCCTGAAAGATATAAGGCTCCAACAACCTCTAATGGTCTTCTAGGGTATGTAAGAGTAACACCAAAAAAGGAAATAAATAGTCTCTACAGCCTCTTGACCTTATAGTATAAATATATGTGATTAGAAGAATCAGAACTTCTTCCTGACATTGGGAAGGTAGACCACTCTAATAAGAAATAAACAAAATGAAACATTATTTAAATAAAAATAATTTATAATAATAAAGATATATAATAAAGAAACTTGATTTACAAAACACATACAATGTTCTCAACAGATTGCAAAATGGTGATAGTTTGTTATAATTGTTAGGGCAGGATCTCTGCATTTATAATAGAGTTCAGCTCAGTAAGTGATAAATAATTAAAATAAATCTTGTCCACAGCCAAATATTACAAAATATGCTCTACTTGTACAGGAAAAATACAAACTAGAAGCAATAACACCAATGTGGACTCTGTCTTTGGGTACGTGACAGAAAGAACAACTCTCCTCCTCGCAGCAATTGAAACTTCAGAAATGTGAAGTATGGATTTGCAGCCTGCATATTCACTCCACACCATCTTTAAGAACTTGATTAATATGTGACAGCCAAGACTGATTTCCCTAGGAAATGACCTATTTGTGGATAAACCCACATTCCCATGTTTCATGCCCACATCTTCTAATATTTCATGAGTGAGAAAGGAGGATGTTTGTGAACCTTATTTCCTTTAAAGTTACTTCTTCACGTCATTGTCACTTCTTCTCATCACTGAATTCGATGTGGTTTAAGCACTGAAAGCAGATGGGTTAATGTAGATCTGTGTTTCCCAATCAGTGGCCTTATTGGCTGGAGAATTCTAGGAGCTGAGATCCAGACCTCTGGGAGCTGCCAAGTTTAGCAAACATGAATGTAAACTAACATAATTTAATATTGGCAATGGAATGTACAATTTTCAATATTTATTTATTTATTTATTTATTTATTTATTTATTTATTTATTTATTTATTTATTTATTTATTTATTTATTAGTTTGATTTATATGCTGCCCTTCTCCAGAGACTCAGGGCAGCTTACAATGCGTTAAGCAATAGCCTTCATACTTTTGTAAATACCTGCTTAGTAGGGCTTTTGCCCCCCCCCCCCCCCCCCCACGGTGTTCTTTTTTATACAAAGTCAGCTTATTGCCCCCACAATCCGGGTGCTCATTTTATCTACCTCGGAAGGATGGAAGGCTGAGTCAACCTTGAGCCTGGTGAGATTTGAACTCGCAGTAATTGCAGGCAGCTGGCAGCTAAGTGCTACTTAACAGCAATTTAGTCCGCTGCACCACCAAGGCTCCTTGGTAATGGACTTTACAATTTTCAGTTTCTCTAATAGGAACTAAATGTCAAAATTTGGAAAATATAAGTGGCTGCAAGTGCTCAGGGAGGGAGACATAGAATATGAACCTGTGAAATCTTTTTTTTAAAAAAAAGTTAGCAGAATAGATGGCTGATATTTATTTCACAGAATGTTCTATTACAAGAGAGACATCTGAGATTGTACTATTTAAGTCTGGAAGCAACAAGAACAATATCTAAAAAACAATATGTAAATGCTTTGACTAAAGATCTTTCCCCACTTATCCTTCCCATGTTGCCTTCATCTCACGGAAGAGATAAGAGGAAGATATTTGTCTAAAATATTAGGTATGATATTTTAATATATTTCATTTTAGTTGAAATGAACTGTCTCTGTAATTAATATTCTCCTGTCAACAGTTTTGGAGTGGCTCTGGGGACCTGCCACCACAACTTGTGAGTCCCTTTTAAAATATTTTGTATTGCATGTAGACATACAAGCCCTACATACATCTTGACCCAGGCAAAGCTTGTTCTGTTAATTTCAGCAAAGAGAACCACTGAAATTCAATGAAGTCAGCAAGAATTCTCTATTGGACGGTGTCAAATTCGCCATGTCATGTTGCCGTCATGTGATGTTTCATGACTTTTTTCACTTCATAGAGCTGGGGTGGGCGTGGCCTGTGTGTGATGCATCTGGCCCATGGGCCACCAGTTATTGGATGGGCATGTTCACACTGGAGTACCAGTGTTTTGGATCAAACTCCTGCACTATGGAAATACAATAAGGCAAATTTACCATCTGAGAAACTAAGTTTGTTATAAAATATCAGCGTATCAGAGTTCATAATAACCTCTGTGATTGACTGAGTATGTGCCCTCAAGTTGTTTTTGACTGAGTGACCATATAGATATACTGTATCTTCTTTGTGATAATCTAATCCTTAACTGTTCTTTCAAATCTTCCTACAGTGCACTTATCTTCATTGTAAGCGAGTCCCTCCACCTTGCTTGGTCCTTTCTTCAAATTCCTTTCATCCTTCTCAGCATTAGAGCCTTTTCTAGAAACCTGAGTCTTTGCCTAATGTTTCTGAAGTAAGACACTACATGTAATTTATCATAACTTCATTAGTTATTTCAAAAGATTTCCAATATTTCCCTTATAATATAAACATGTTTGCATATTTATGCTATTGATTAATGAAGCTTTTAAAGCCGTTATCTTTTAAAAGCATATTTGTTAGTATTTCAAGGATGTAAACTTTTTAGGTGCCAGTAAGTTAGGCTTGCTCTGACCAATGCTAATTTCCTATTACTGTAATTCAGGGCTAAATAATGGGAGACATGTTTGTGAGGCAGGAGTTCTAGTACTTTCCATACATACACACATGGGTTTATGTATATACAGATACATAGTATACAGGAGTATGAGGAATAGATACCGAACAAAATGAGTGATTGGCCAAAGAGCGAATAGAGTGGATTGTGAATTAATACATGAAGATGCTAATTAATACATAAACAAGTTATTGATTTGTCCCAATGGTAAAAAAAAAAAAGTTTTGCACCCAAAAGAGATCTTTCCTGAATTCTAAATCTAGGAATAAAGTGAACACCATGTAATATGACAACATACTGAAAATCAGTATAATCACTCAGTTCAGAGAACAGTTTTATCAAGCTTATAAGGCTCAGCTGCCTTAGGAATCAAATGGCATTTCTCATCAAAATTCAGGATACAAAATGAGATTTTGCACACCTGTGCTCAGTGCTTAGCACACCAGGTGTGATTGCTGTGTAGGTATTTGCACCAACATTCTTCTGTGCACCCTAGACTCTCATTTGTTACTATGACTGACATCTCCATCTATTACATGAGCTTTCCAGGTCATTAATTTATATTTTTTCTGGAGAATTTTTCTCAAACTGTTTCTTGGACTTCGGTTAAAATACGACTGTCTTCTCTAGTGTTGTTTGATTTGTGGAGGGAGTTGATTGAATAGACATGCATTTCTCTGCCTTGTTTGATCCTTAAAATTCAAATCTTTTGGAAGCAGCATATAAAGTCTGAATTTTGAGCCATTTCCCCACTGCAGAAGTGGGAAAAACCAGATTTTTTCCCCTTTCAAGTTTGGAATTCCTGAATTGATTTCATACTGTACTCAGAACAGCATACTCATCACTGATTTGGAAAACATTGTTATAAACCCACATCAAATAGGACCATAATCATGATCATCGCCTGCAAAAAATAATGCAAGCAAGAATGGCTAGCACTACAAAATAGACAACCAATAGAAAATAAAGTTGCAAAAGTGAGCTGGGACTTTAGAATTCAAACAGATAAGCATCTGCCACACAACCCATCAGATTTAACAATAGTCAATAAGAAAAAGAACTTGAGAACTTGAGATAAATTACAAAATACAAAGCAAATAAAAGTAGAACTGTGGCAAAGGAAAACAAAGATAGCACCAATAGTAATAAATGCCTTGGGTGCAATTCCAAATATCTGCAGCACTTCTTGAACATTAATGGCATTAACATCAATCAATTGAAAAAGGTGATTTTGCTTAGAAAAACTTCCATCCTGTGGTGATATTTTTTACTTTATTAAGTAACAACATCTGCATATCCCTGGTCTTTGGGAAGGACTTGGATTTGGAAATGTCAAATCCAGTCTAAACATCTGGCTGATTGTGGGATCAACCATAACAATAATAAATTTCCTCCCAAGTTCACTGCAACTGCAATTCCACCACCTTCTCACTGATCTTCCCTAAAATAGGAAAGGTTAGAGACCTTTCTGATAATTGTCCAAGAGCCAGCGATGGTATCTTGAGGAATGAGTACACCACTGCCTCCATCAAGGCCAAAGGCATCCCCCTCCCTTTCTCAGAGAAACCAGAATGGTTCCGGTACACTTTCTCTAGAATGGACAGTGATGCCAATCCAGCCATTTCCCCTTGCCTTGGGAATAATTTGATATCTACTTTCTAAAGTGAGGGAGCAAAGGGGATCGACAGAACCGCAAGACTGTGCCATAACCATAATGATTTGTTCTCTTGCTCTTCTGGGGAGGGATCAGGGGTGAAATCCAGCAGGTTCTGACAGGTTCTGGAGAACTGGTAGCGGAAATTTTGAGTAGTTTGGAGAACCAGCAAATGCCACCTCTGGCTGGCCCCAGAGTGGGGTGGGAGATTTTGCAATATCCTTCCCCCTGGAGTGGGGTGGGAATGGGGATTTTGCAGTATCCTGCCCTGCCACGCCCACCAAGCCATGTCCACCAAACCACACCACACCCACCAAGCCACGCCCACAGGACTGGTAGTAAAAAAAATTGGATTTCACCACTGGGAGGGATGATGTTGTCCCCATTTCTAATAC
Source organism: Arizona elegans (assembly GCA_022577455.1). Classification (NCBI taxonomy): domain Eukaryota; kingdom Metazoa; phylum Chordata; class Lepidosauria; order Squamata; family Colubridae; genus Arizona; species Arizona elegans. The sequence continues at coordinate 114,858,414 of JAKOOJ010000003.1, forward strand.
CTGTACCTCTGCCATCCTTGTGCTAATCTAATTCTGCAGGAGTGAATACCTTCAAAGTTTCATTCCCCTGAAGCTACAGAAAGTACAACATCTCTCCATATGGATATTGAGAGCATTTGTGAGAGTCTAGAAAAAGTGCAGAGAAGAGCAATCAGGATGATGAGGGGACTGGAGACTAAAACATATGAAGAACGGTTGCAGGAACTGGACATGGCTAGCCTAGTGAAGAGAAGGACCGGGGTAGACATGATAGCAGTGTTCCAATATTTGAGAGGCTGCCACAGAGAGGAAGGGGTCAAGCTATTTTCCAAGGCCAGACAAAGAATAATGGATGGAAACTGATCAAGGAGAGATTCAACCTAGAAATAAGGAGAAATTTTCTGACAGTGAGAACAATCAACCAATGGAAGTTGTGGGAGCTCCATCACTGGAGGCTTTCAAGAAGAGACTGGACTGCCATCTGTCAGAAATTGTCTCCTGCTTGGGTGGGGGGTTGGACTAGATGACCTCCAAGATCCTTTCCAACTCTGTTAATCTGTTAATCTGAGTGACAAACAGCTGGGTGAGGCTGAGAAGCGCTTTAATATTTGGGGGGAAAGAAACAATGGGACTATTTAAGGAAGGGGAACCAAAAGGTGGGCTGAGAATCATTGCAATCCAAGTAGAAGCAGCCATGCCTTTGAATAACATTACAGACTCTCAGTCTCCACAGCATGTTTACTTTGTTTTCTCATTTTAAAGGACATTTATGGCTGTTAGTAATCTTCCTCCCCTGCCCTGCCTGGAGCTCTTCCTGGTAAGAGTAAATAATAGCAATACAGGATCTGATCTTATCATGTTCTAAATATTCCTACTCCTGCAAGCTGCAGTCAATAACTCGGAAGAAGTGGGGGAGGAAAAGGGTAGGAGTGAAGGCGAAATGTATCTGCAGCTACATAGACCTGAACTTCATTTGTAATTAGATTTGCTTGAACATTACACCAAGTTTTCCCTTTACAGAAATGTTATCCTCAAACCACAGCAATCCCCTACTGATGATGTACGCATGCTTTTTAAATGTGTCCGCGCAATTATTTTAGCTATTGCCTGCTGTAAACATAAGGCATTACTATTCTGTTCCCCATAACTTACGTCCATGTGGTTTCTTGGCAAGCTCTAAAAGCAAAACAAACCCTATTGTTTTTGTTTTTTATTTTGGGCTATTAGCTTACAAGAAAATGTTGCTTCATCACCAGCGATCACCGAAACAAAAATAAAAAGGGAGAAGATCATCGGTGACATTTGGATGTCTAAATATTTTATGGAAGCCTTTCCCCATCATCACCTGGACAGATTTGTAGCTATTAAACTATAAACTCTTGATGCATAACAAAAAGTTGCTAAAATCAATTTAACAATTCAGAACTAGAACAGAGCATTTGTTGTTTATTTTTCTTTTGAAAGCCATTAAACTGGATCTCCTGCATAGTATCTAGCAATTGTATTTGGATTTGGGGTATTTTCTCAGCCCTGCAAATTCTGATAGAAGAGAAAATTTGTAGCGCAGGTTTGAACTGCAGGGTCCTTGGTGTTCTCTGAACTTATTTTCTTGCAGATGTTTATTACCAAACTAGGTAACCTCATCAGTGCACTCATGAAACATCTGCAAGAGAGCACCAACGACCCTTCACTGCAACTTCTTGAACATCATGCATCACTCCTCTCCCCCTTCATATGTATTTCTATCATATATACTTTGAAGCTGTGTGTATAATACAGAACAGAACAGAACAGAACAGAACAGAAAAGAACAGAACAGAATAGAATAGAATAAAATAACAAAGTTGGAAGGGACCTTGGCAGCCTTCTAGTTCAACCCCCTGCTTAGGCAGGAAACCGTACACCACTTCAGACAAATAGTTATCCAACATCTTCTTAAAAAAGAAGTGGAATGCTTCCAGTGTTGGAGCATTCACAACTTCTGGAGGCAAGTTGTTCCACTGATTAATTGTTCTGTCAGGAAATTTCTTCTTATTTCTAGGTTGCTTCTCTCCTTGATTAGGTTCCACCCATTGCTTCTTGTTCCACCCTCAGGTGCTTTGGAGAATAGCTTGACTCCCTCTTCTTTGCGGCAACCCCTGAGATATTGGAACACTGCTATCATGTCTCCCCTGGTCCTTCTTTTCATTAAACGAGACATACCCAGTTCCAGCAACGTTCTTCATTTGTTTTAGCCTCCAGTCCCCTAATCATCTTTGTTGCTCTTCTCTGCACTCTTTCTAGAGTCTCAATATCTTTTTTACATCGTGGTGACCAAAACTGAATGCAATATTCCAAGTGTGGCCTTTTCAAGGCATTATAAAGTGGTATTAACACTTCACGTGATCTTGATTCTATCCCTCTGTTTATACAGACCTTTATAAGAACTTGCTCTGCTATTTGCAAATAATTCATGGGCACGGGCATTATGGGTGGCATCAAGAAACCTGATGAACAGCAGGAACCCCCAGGATGTTAATACTATGAAACTCCAAACTGTAATCACCAACGTGCCATTAATCTCCAGCAACCTCTTTCTAAGAGAACATAACTCCGGATAGGTGATGGAGGTCAGGACAATTCTCACCCGGGGAGGGGGCGGGGGGGGGGGCACTGCTCAAAGCCAAACTAGAAGCCAAATCTTTTCATCCAGTGATTAAACTCCAGCTCTTTCTTTCAGAAAGTCTGAATATGCTGACTGTGCCTAGCTATTTTCTTTCCCTTTAGGATGCTCCGGAAGTCGAGTTTCACAGGAATAGCATTTTTTAAAAAAACAGGTACATGAAGATGGCTTGTCAAGGTAGCAAACAGTGTTTTTGGAGTTCCCCACTACAGGTGCCTGTTTGGTATCTACCCTGTGATATTTGGCCTGTGGAAACTGCTGGATTCAGCAGGAACCTGTAGACTGTATTGTCTTAGAATTAGAGGCTTTCTCTCATTAGCTCAAGCACAAGTGAAATATTAACCTGTTTGTCTGGTACAAAGCACCAGGAGCAAAAAACATGTTTGTCTAGGCAGCTCCTTTAAGGGAAGTTAAGGTAACTGATGGCTTGTTCCCTGCTGCTGTATTGTAAAACAAAATGGAGCAGGGTCAGCACCCGGAGGGGGGAAGATTCCCTCTTGAACCAGTGAGTGATAGGCAAGATTTCTTGCAGCAAGATTGCAATGGGATGAAAGTGAGTCCCTGCCCTTGACCACTCTCTTGGGCTAGAAACTGCAAAGACCAATATCCCCACTCTCCCACTCCTCCAAGTAAGAGAGGACCCATCATGATCAGAGATGATTGACCCTACTTGGCCGGACACTGAAAACTTTATGCTCTCTTTTTCTCTTTGGCCAGATCATTCAGAGCAATCCTAGCTATCTTAACTCAAAATAATGCCTGCATTCATTTAACATCTTAGGCCAGTTACTGAACAAATTAATGAATCCATGTTCTGGACTGACCAATGTACTGAACTATAAGGTAACCAAAAAGACCTTTTTCAGGACTTAATGAACCGCCAGAAACCAAACAATGGTTAACAGTAGCCAAATTTAAGTTAACATGTTGCATGACTGCAGATACAGGTCTTTAGCTCTAGAGCCGTGATGGTGAACCTATGGCATGTGTGCAAGAGGTGGACGCAGCGCCCTCTCTGATAGCACGCAAGTCATTGCCCCAGTTCAGCTCCACTGTGCATGTGCGCATGCCTCCTGCTGGCCAGCTAGTCTTTCGGTCTGTGCCATGCATGCAGGGTGGGTGGCACATGTGGGGGGTGGCACATGCAGGGGGCCCCGCGCACACATGCGCGGGGGCAGGGTGCATGCGGGGGTGCACATGAATGCATAGGGAGGCACATGCGCAGGGGGCGTATGTGCATTGCATTTTGGGAGTTTGGGCGCCCTTTGGACACTTGGTCTGAAAAAGGTTAGTCATCACTGCTCTAGAGGGTCAGTGTGCTGTGTGAACATGACTAGTATGTGTTTAGGATTGTAGCTTGAATATTAAAAACAGGGAAATAACAAATGCGTATATGGAGTGAACAGCTATAAAAATGGCTGGCATTTTCAACAAGTTACAACCATCAAGATATTTTAAAGTCAGCTTTGCTCAGGCCTGTTGGGCATTCTAGACTAGTATTTCCAGAATTCCCAACAAGTCTAGGATGCAGGTTATGGGAGTTATAGTCATCTGGAAGGGACCAAGTTGGAGCAGAATATTGAAGTGGTTATTCTAATGAAATGCATTCAGTTTATTTATGTTACGGACTGGCCAAGGTATCGCAAGTGAAATTGGGAGCCCCCAGGTAGGATTCTTATTCATAAGGATCATTGTTCATTGTTCTCTGTCCTTGCCCAACCCATATAATTACACCTAAGTGAAAGAATGTATTCATATAATAAGTAACAGGTTATCTTTGCAGATTTGTAAGACAAGATAATGTTTGTTCTTTGGATTAAAGATGTACAAAGAAAACACCATCATTGTCTCCTATTTCAGGAGGTGCTTCAAAGTTTGCAGTGTAGGAAATGGTAGTCTGTGTACTGTGTAGTGTCTCAAAATTTACATATTTGAAACAGGTCAAGGGGAACTCCTAGCATGGACTGTCTAGGTCAGGCTGACAAACAACATTTCTTGTACTGCAGAAACAATATTTCTTGTACTGTAAATCCATCCAAAACCCAAACTTCCCAGGGCAGATCATAAAGTAAGTGAAAACATTTTCAAAAGTCAATAGTGTAGGAAGTTAGCACCCACCCCTCTCCTGGAAGAATGAAATATTTTAGGAAATATTTAAAAGGCAGAATATTATATGTCCCTGGATGAGAAATGGAGAAACATGTTTTAAAGACAAAGCAGCTTCCTGTCTCCCCCCCCCGCCCCCAACACCTTTGTTAATGGGCCAGACGCAGAAACACAATCCTTTGTCAAAGGACCATAATCTGCAAAACAATGGGGCCCCATCTAGCAACCAAAACTCACCACATGTGACCTGGGAAGCATGTGACCTGGGAAGCACATGTGACCATCAGCCAGCAAGGCTAGCTAAAACCCCCACCCCCTGGGAGTCTGACAACCAATAAGGACTCTTTCGGGGCCCCAGGAAATGCAAAGCCAGAGAGAGCATAAAAACCCGAGGATTTACTGTATCTGCCCTTTTCTGTTCAGGAACTCAAGCCATGTGATCCTGTCCACCATTAAACCATCTTTCCAAGCAGTCTCCATGTTTCCAGTGTCTTTCTCCCCACTTGGAGCTGAACCCAGAAGGATATTTCTTCCTACAATAGGATAGCAGAACACTAAAACACCAATAATAAACACTACAGAAGTTGTAGAAATCATACAATAATTCTGTATCCCAGATTGTCTTAAAATTAAACTGTGATGGCAAATCTATAGCAATGCTTAGGAATAGGGAGCCTAATCCTGAAAGATCATCCCTGTGAGTGCCATGTCTATTTCATTGGGAGAGAATTTTCCACAAGTGAGGTCCTTACATTCTATTTTACCTGTTGAAGACACTTGGAACGCCTCTTATGGCTATGTATGATTTTTATCCATTTCATCTTGCTTCTCCTAAATACGCCAAGAAGCATATTTAATTCACAATAGGCTTTGTTTTGAAACCCCCACCCCCGCTCTTGTATGGTTATCATCACCATCCCATGAATGCATTGTTATTATTCATGCAGATGTTGCAGTGGTGAAATCCAAATTTTTTTACTACGGGTTCTGTGGGTGTGGCTTGGTGGGCGTGGCTTGGTGGGCATGGCAGGGGAAGGATACTGCAAAATCTCCATCCTCACCCCACTCCAGGGGAAGGATACTGCAAAATCCTTTCCCTCCCCACTCCTGGGGGAAGGATATTGCAAAAGCTCCATTCCCACTCCACTCTGGGGCCAGCCAGAGGTGGTATTTGCTGGTTCTTTGAACTACTCAAAATTTCTGCTACCGGTTCTCTGAACTGCTCAAAATTTCCACTACCGGTTCTCCAGAACCTGTCAGAACCTGCTGGATTTCACCCCTGAGATGCTGGCAGAAACTCAAACTTACTGATTCCAACCCTTAGTTCCATTTTGGCTGCAAAATTCATAGTTCATAGGCATATGGAACATTTTTTTTTTAAATTTGATTTATATGCCGCCCTTCTCCGGAGACTCAGGGCGGCTTACAATGCGTTAAGCAATAGCCTTCATTCTTTTGTATATTTTTTATACAAAGTCAGCTTATTGCCCCCACAAACTGGGTCCTCATTTCACCTACCTTAGAAAGGATGGAAGGCTGAGTCAACCTTGAGCCTTGGAGAGATTTGAACCAGCAGAAATTGCAGGCAGCTGTGTTAATAACAGGGTTCACTAAACCACTGTACTATCAAGGCTCTTTGCTTGCTTTAAATTTCCTGGTTTATTAGTATTATTTGCTTGCTTTAAATAAACATTGCTTTAAATTTCCTGGTTTATTAGTATTATTAGGGTTAGCACCCTCTCTGACTTATAGTAGCTATCCAGGGGTTTAAACAACAGTTTTGTAACTGTATCTGGACACTTGAACTTGGATTTAATTTTCTCATGCGATTCAGCTGTACTATTTATGATCAAGTACTTTCTTGATGCTTTTCAGGCATTGTAGAAATGTTTGTACAAATGTTTTGCATTCGAAGGTAACCAACTCTTCCTCTAAATCTATCTCCTTCTTTTTTGACAGAATCTCTAAAAATACCATGTCACCACCAGAGTGGGCAGGGACCACTGGTGTGATTGACTGGGAATTTTGTCAGCTGAATTCCAATTATATGGAAGGGAGCAATTTGGGGATGGCAGATGGGCACTGTTATCTGGAAAGTCTTCCCATCACACTGAGTGGTGCTGAGTATGCATAGAATTCAATTATAGCTTGCTTATCTATTCTAAGAGAAGCAAGTAGTAAAAATAGACCTATAGCAAACTGGCAGGTGGCCAACACGTTCCATTAATAGAATATGGATGCCAGTAGTTTCTTCCAAGCTGTTGGAATTTATGTCACATACGATGTACCCTGATCTGGGTCAAAAGCAGAGGTGGGTTTCAGCAGGTTCTGACCAGTTCTGGAGAACCGGTAGCAGAACGTTTGAGTAGTTCGGAGAACCGGTAAATACCACCTCTGACTGGCCCTGCCCCCATCTATTCTCTGCCTCCCGAGTCCCAGTTGATTGGGAGGAAATGGGGATTTTGCAGTAACCTTCCCCTGGAGTGGGGAGGGAATGGAGATTTTACATTATCCTTCTTCTGCCATACCCACTAAGCCATGCCATGCCCACCAAGCCACACCCACAGAACCAGTAGTAAAAAAATTTGAATCCCACCACTGGGAACAGTTTTAACTAGCTAGGTGGGCAGGAAGAGCAGGAGAGCACAGTACAAAGTAGATGCTGACTGGTGGAATGAAGTTTGAGAAAGCTGTCTGAAAATAATTGAGATTTTGAGATCCAGCTGTCTGTACTTCTCCCATCTATTCTGTGTCATGAGCAGTGGTGGGTTGCTCTTGGTTCGGTCTGGTTCTATAGAACCGGTAGTAAAACCGGCAGGAGGCTCCACCCACCTGCCACGACATCATCATGGGTGATCTGCGCATGCGCAGAAGCGAGCGAAGCAAGTGTGCACATGCGCAGTCCCATTGAGAACCGGTAGTAAAAGTAAGTAGAACCCACCCCTGGTCATGAGTATTTCAGAAACCAGGTAAGTTTCAGATTCTCCGTCTCTCTTTCTCTCTCTTACATAAACACACACTTTCTCTGCTGCTCAAGGAAGTGAGATGAATGAAACATGAAGCAATGCTTTGGATGTACCTATAACTGTTAAAAATAAACTTCAGACTGGTTTGTTTTGGTTCTGTATTTACCTATGAAGGAACAAGAAGAAATCTAAGTTCCCGTAAAGCTTGATCTCCAAATAGATAGTTGTGGCTGAATACTGAGGAAGGAAACATTTTCCTTTTGGTGTGCTAACTAACACCTTTTTAAAAATCATTTTTTTAATTCAAAGAAGATAACTAATATTTGAATCTGGGTGTTGTCAGGCACAAGTAATCAGACCTACACATGTAAGGATCAAGCTCGTTATTATATTCAGTCTATTACACAAGAATTTCCCCAGACTACTAGTCATAGCCTGGGAATAAATAAATTCTCTGGAGCTCAGGGTGTGTGTGTGTGTGTGTGTGTGTGTGTGTGTGTGTGTGTGTGTGCATGTTGGATCTCTTGCAGCTGCACAACAATTCGAGGCTAATTCCATGCTGGCGGCCCCCCCTCCTCCGCCCCACCTGGCTGGGTGTTTCCTAACAGGTGTCAACTGAATGCCCAGGCTGAAATCCATCAGGCTGAAGCATGTTGGTCATGAATCCCCAAAACTTTTCATTCTTTCCTTCTGGAATCAGAAGGAACCATAAACAGCTGCCATTGAAAGATAATAATCCCCATCTTCTCCACAAGGGTAGACTACCTTCTGAGATATTGAAGGTGGGGATGAACATGGACTGCACTTAATATCCTGGAACATTCAAGGATTATACAGGATATACCAATTATATAAACTGAGAGAAATTGGTTAGGTACTAGGGTTTTTTTTAAAAAAAATTGTTTTGTTTTTGGGGGGGGGTTCCCTCCCCCCTTGGGATCAAGAATATTTTACTCAAATAGGAGCAGAGAAGACAGTTGTGTAACCTAGGTCAGGGGTCTCCAACCTTTGCAACTTTAAGACTTGTGGCAAAGCTGGCTGAGAAACTCTGGGAGTCCACAAGTCTTAAAGTTGCCAAGGTTGGAGACCCCTGATCTAGGTGGTAGAATCATAAAGGGCAGTTAATATATGCTTGTTTTGTGAATAGGTGATAAGACAAGGTAGTGAGAACCTGACCCAGAGCTAGTCAAGGGTGTCAAAAAATAAATAAAAAATCCAGGTATCTCAGGAGGGTAACCAGCCAAGCAAAGCAGATTATTTTATGTCGTAGGCCTACCAGAGCCCCAGGGAAGTGCAGAAGGGCAGCTTGCTATATAACAACATCTTTTGTGTGAGTTCAGGTTTAGCAATGCTGACCTGGAATGCAGTTTTGCTTCATATTGTTTACAAAGTTCATTTCAATGAAGACGTTTGCTTTCAAACCCCAGTACATTTTTTTGCCTGTGTAAAACTAGCTACACTTTGACTTACACCGAAGTAGACAGAACACCTACATGCCACCCCATCAACATTTCCAAACTATTTTGAAAAACCTCTGAAGGACACACAACAGGGTCTGCTCTGTTATTTTGAAGTAAATGCTTTGTGATCAGTGCCCAATGCCAATGTTTGTTTGTTTTTTAAAAAAAGGAGCTCACCACATGGAAAACAACTTGATTGGTATTTTAAGACTGCTTATTACTGCATAATTTCTAGAGAATGTGCCACATCTCTTAGCCTTTAGGAATCAAATATTTACACTGGCTTAATTTTGTTCTCTTTGTCTTTTCCTCTTCCCAGCCCTTCTTGAGGCAAGGGCATTACACTGCTTAGGCTTTCTGTTTGGGCTTGGCACCCGGGGTGAAATGCTACTGGTTTGGGCTGGTTCGCTGAACCGGTAGTAAAGAATAATTTTAAAAAGTTCCGACGATCAGCTGAGCAACGCACAATCATTGGTGCTGGATATTTATCCTACGGTTGGGTAGTTAATATATAGAAAAACTGTGTTTGTGACTTTAAATGATATAAGAAGAATGGCTGTGCTATGCTCAGGCAGCCATAAAAGGAAACAGGAAGCCCAGGAGCTCCTGCTCCTGCTATTTGATGGTTCATCTCCTGATGAGGGACTGTGTGTGACTGAAGAGAACTGTAAGCAAACTATGTTTTGTGTTGGAGATCGATTATTCAAAGACGTGTTATCATTGTTTTGAGAAACCAAGTTTGTTTTTTCACTAAGAGTAAAGAATATTTCTTTCACCGTTCAGAGTCTGTGAGCATCTGTGTGTTTAACCAGCAACGTATCTCTTTGCTGTCTAGTCCGTTGCCTACTATGCAAAGGGAAGGTTACCCTCAACACTTGGAACTTTTTTAAAAAAAAACTTTTTAAGCATTTTTTTACTACCGGTTCAGGTGAATAGGTAGTAAAAAAATGCTTTAAAAATGTTTTTAAAAAGGTTCTGACAATCACGCGGCACAGATGTGATCGTCGGAACCTTTTTTTTTTTACTTTTTAAAAGCATTTTTACTACCTATTCGCCCGAACCAGTAGTAAAAAATGCTTTTAAAAAGTTTTTTAAAAGGTTCCCAAGATCACAAGCCACAGCTGATTCCCCCCTCGCTGTTCTACTTACCTTCCCAAGCCTCCTTTTGGTGCAAACTGCACATGCGTGCGTGCAGTGCACAAGCACAGCCAGCAAACCGGTAACAAACCGGTTCAGTTTTCACCACTGCTTGGCACCCATGGTGAGTAAAGGGGAATGTCACTTCCCTCCCTCCTTCTCCCTCCTGAAATGACTGAAGCTCGTTTTCTAATAGTAATTTTACTGAAAAATGATAAAAAAAACTAAAACTAAACGACAAAAAGAAAAAATAGAAAGGGAGGGGGGAAAAAAGGAAAATAAGTACAATAAAGGAAAAGAAAACAAATATATAATGAAATTACTTTCACCTTCATCACAGGTATAAATAATTTTAGTAAATTATCACCGTCTCTTAAAATAAAACAAATCACCCCTTCTTTTCATATCCCAACTCTTATATATGAACAAATCCTTGAACACTTCATCAGTTCAGTCCTGATCAGCTAATGCCCATTAAGAGTTACCAAAGATAACATACAGTGTTTATTTTAGCCTTGATCAAATAAACCAACTTTACATTCCTTCTTTTTACATTTAACAACCTTGATCTTTAGTCTTTTCATATAATATCCTAGAACTTGACTTCTTTTCATTATTTCCTTGTTCATTCGTACAAAAGTGTTCATAGCTTTAACAAGTCTTAAAATTAATTTCTGAGTCCATTGTTCAAAAATATCCTTCAGTATGTTGAATGTTAAAATATTTTGTTCCAGTCTGTATTATTACATCAAAGTTAAGTGTTCTTCTCACTATGTCTCTGACTGTTGGATTGAAGTAATGGTATTGTACCATAATTAAAAATATGAGGATGATTGGAAACATGGGAAAAAATTTGGGTTCAGAATGTTAAATTTACACAGTCGCAGAATCTGCGGGAAAATTTCTACAAAATGTTTTATAGATGGCATTTAGATCCAAAAAAATTGTCGTGTATGTATCCTAGTGCCCAGCCTAAATGTTGGAGATGTGACTGCTTAGACGCTACATATTATCATGTTTGGTGGACCTGTAAGAAAGTTAAGGCTTTTTGGATAAAAATTTGGTGGGTCATGCAGAATGTTTTGAAGAGAAAGATTCAATTTTCTCCACAACTGTTTTTATTGTGTATAGTTAAGGGTTTTACATTGGGGGAAACAAAAATGATATTGTACATGATAACTGCAGCAAGATTGTTGATAGGTAAATACTGGAAAAATGAAGCGCTGCCTTCGATTGAGGAATGGACTTTGAAGATGGCCAGTTTTGCGGAGATGGCGAAGATTTCAGCATATTTAAAAGACTGTTCTCAAGAGACTTATGAATGGGAATGGAAGAAGTGGATAGATTATGTTCAGAACAAATATCAAACTAGGAAGTACCAAATAGCTTTTATTTGAAAATGTTATATTAAGATAGAAATATTTCAAGGTTGAGGATGAAAATTTATTTGAAAATGTTATATTAAGATAGAAATATTTTCAAGGTAATCAGGATGAAAATTTATTTGAAATTGCTATATTAAGATAGAAATAGGTTAATGTAATGAAGATGAAAATTTGTAAGGGGAGGGCGGGGTTCAAGTTTTATATACAAAAGAGGGTTTTTCCTTTTATTTGACATGAATATATTGTGAGGAAGTCTGGGGGGAGGGGTGGGTTAGGGTGGGTTAGGGAGGTTGGGAAGTTTGGGGCGGGTTGAGGGGGGGGAAAAAGGGGTGAAAATGTAATTGTAAAACTTTTGCAATAAAAAAAAAATATGAGGATGATTTCAAAAAAATCAGTCAACTTTATCAGGGGATAAAAGTTCATTACAACAAGACATGCAATGAGCATTACAAAGAGTTCAATAATGTATTACTCTCAGCCTGATTTAAAAAAATGAAGTCCCATTTATGGTGAACAAAACCAGTGTATTTGTTCAGTTTTCAAACCAAATGCAATTGTTGCATTGCATTAGGCATCTCAACAAGCACTAATCATATTTTCTTTGTTCTAGTTTACAGAGAAAGAAACTTTTACTCCCTTTTTAACCTTGTTTGGTTTTCAAATCAAAATGAAATATTTCCCATTGCCCGAAATCCTTCTTATTACCATCGCTTCACAATTCACTCTATCTGACAATTACATCTGGGAGATATGTTCGTAAAAAGTGACTGTGAATCTTCACGTTTTTAAATCTTCATAGAATGCATTTTGAGTGTATTAATATTTACATAATTTCCCTCCTCTGAAATATTTATACATTATGTGTAAATAGATACATATATTCAATATTATCCACCTGGGCTTTGTCAAAGTTTAGACCATACAGCAGATCAATAGGAGTGGCATTCTAATCAAGCAGAAGGTATGTACATTTAACAGGCTCACAATTAAGCTTCAGAAAGTCTTTGTTTATACCATTAAGTTCATCTAAAGTCAAATAAATGCATAGGTAGCTATAGAGACCCACTTCCTCTACAGCAGTGTTTCTCAACCTTGGCCATTTTAAGAACACCCCCACCCCCAATTCTTTAGTCGCTAGGCTAGTATTCATTTTAAATTAATCTAAAGATGAAGATAAGAACCAATCTCAAAACAGCTTAAGAAACACTTTTTTACAGTATTTTCCTTTGTTGCACCAGAGAAAGTTGGATTATATGCCTTCTGAAACTAGAAGTGACTCTAGTAAGAGGACTACTCTAGGACCGAAGATTTTGGCCCAAATCAAGTAAGCTGTAGCCGCTGAAGAATAGATAAGTATGGATGGTTGGTACAGTTGTAAGGATGTTTATGAGTAGAACAAATAGCCTGATATTGTGGAATGAAGGGTTGGTCAACAACATTATTGGAGTAGGAGGGAAAAGTTACCTAACATTTGTTTGGCTTTCAAACACTTTCTTCTCTAGGTTACTTATGTCAGGAGCTATCAGTTGGGATTGTGGCCAAAAACTCATTATTTCTTTCTTCACTCTTCTTTCATTGTGTCCTAGATATGCTGTCTTCTCCCTCATATGTCCTGTAAATTGGTCATTTCCCAATGAATCTGAAACAGGAATGAAGACCTCTGGTAAACCAATGGAAAGCGCCCTTCAAAAGCTGGTAAAACATAGAACACTTTTCTGTGAGGCTCATGCATTCTTTCTCATGAACAAAGTTTATTTTGGTGATAACCTGCAGGCCAGTGACTATAGACTAGGGGTCTCAAACTCAAGGCCCAGGGCCGGATTTGGCCCGTAGGGTACTTAGATCTGCAGGGTTGCCCTGGAAACAGTGAGGGACCAGCCTGTGGTGCCTCTGCCTGGCCTCTGCCTGGCCAAGTCACTTCTTCTCAGACTTTGCCCAGGTCATGCTTACTTTTGAACAGGAATGACAGTAAAAAGAGAATCAGAGCAAGATGCCAGCTGTTATTTATAGTGTTTCTGTGTATTTATAGTGTATTTATAGCACAACCATCAAAAGTGTTTTTTGTTCTCTTTTAAAAACCATTTGGAAAACTTGTAGCAATATCTCTGTACCCAGGAAAATCCAATGTGTGTCTTGTTCTTGCTACTCGGATATGAATGTAAATAAAACCTCTGAATAAGGTGCCACTTCTTTAGATGGGAAATTTACAGCTTAATGGGCTAAAATCGACCCCCCAAATCATCCAATTTAACACGGGAGGAACCTGGACAGCATTTTCCCTATTTCTGATTTTGAATTGATTTTGGAGATTAAACAATTGAGTGCTGGAAATTTAAAAAGAAAAAAATTCATAGTGGTAATGATCACTATGGAATGACGTTTGTAAAACCTAAGTTGAATACTATCTAGCTTTCATTTTATATATCTATACTAACACACCCACATTTACACATATTATCAAATGCACACAGTGACATCATGTGCCGTTTTAATATTTAAATGTTTAATTTTTAGTTGGTCGCATTTGTGCACACATTACTATATTAGAAGGCGAAGTAGCAAATTACTATCTCTTCTGAATTTTGGACAGAGATATTTGTTAAAGTACATCTGTCCAGTTTTACATTCTTATTCCAAAGGGGGCTATCAAAGCAGATAATCTCCATGGGAGAAAAAAAAAGGATCTACCTATAGATCCATATGGTAAGAGTTCAACGTCAGTTAGGAAAACATTACACTTTCTTAAATAACTAAGCAATAGGATAGAAATGCTCTATATACAGAACATAGTGTTCATTTATACACAAAACTACCGGTATTTATATCAGGGGCCTGGAATTTCAATCTTGTTTTCTTAATACATGCTTTCACTGAGTGCTTACAGTAATCTCTTTCTCACAATACAGCTCCTTACCTTCTGCTTTATTCTTGGCTGAAATCACAGTGGAGAATAGATGGAAATGAAGCTCTTTGGGTAACATGAAGGAGCAGGGACAAAAGACAAGGAATTGCCCCTGTTTTCCTCCCTTTCTTCTTTTTTCTAAACCCGCAAGGCAGAAATAATAAAAGCAGGCCAGGCATTTTTACATGAACAGCTCTGGATCTGCTAATGTATTGGTTTCCATGCAGCCACTGTCAAAAGGTCATTGTTCCATATCCACAACACAGATGACAGAAGAGTTTCAGCAATTTCCCCCAGTCCTTTAGATGCATTGGATACAATTCCCTTCTCTTCCAGCTACTTAGCCTCTGAAGCAGGGGTGAAATCTAATTTTTTTCTGCTACTGGTTCTGTGGGCGTGGCTTAATTAGTGGGCAGGGCTTGGTGGTAAGGTGACTGGGTGGGCGTGGTCAAGTCAATGTCACTTCTTTGCCCTTTTTTAACCTACACAACACAACACAACACAACTGGCTCACCCACAATGTAAAAGCAGCTGTGCTAGACTCAAAATGGCCCAGCAACAAGCAGAAACCTCACACAGCCACAAAAAGCCAAAAAAAACAACTTTTACACTTCATACACACACAACACAACACAACTGGCTCACCCACAATGTAAAAGCAGCTGTGCTAGACCCAAAATGGCCCCTGCAACAAGCAGGAACCTCACACAGCCATCGTCATGCGATCAGCAGCTAAGGTAAGCAAACTGGAGGCTGGAGGCTGGAGGCTGGAGTGGGGGGAGGGGAGGGGAGAAAAAAAGAAACTTTTTTTCTTTTACATGGCTCTGGCGATCCAAGCTGAATTGCCTGATTAGCAGGCAACTCAGCTGGGATGTCAGAGCTTGGCTGGTCAGAGCCATTTAAAAGGAAAAAAAGGCTCTGATGATCGCGGGGCTCAGCTGGGCATGGGGGGCGGGGGCAAGGATTTTTGCTACCGGTAGCTGCCATCGCTACCTACTCACCCGAGCCGGTCAGAACCGGGAGCATTTCACCCCTGCTCTGAAGATAGTTAGCCTAATATAGCTAGGGACAAACAGTCTGGGAGAGGTTGACCCATCACATTTGGTCTTAGGGGCAATGGGAAAAACAAAGCAAACATATTGAATTAAAAAACGTTATTTCACTAAATGGGGACATTATAGGAGGAGGCATGTTTAACATTCCCAGCAATTTAGACAGAGATGGGTTTCAGCAGGTTCTGACCAGTTCTGGAGAACTGGTAGTGGAAATTTTTAGTTCGAAGAACTGGTAGTAAAAATTCTGATTGGCCCCACCCAGTGGTGAAATCCCAAAAAATTTACTACCGGTTCTGTTGGCGTGGCTTGGTGGGCATGGTATGGCTTGGTGGGTGTGGCAGGGGAAGGATACTGCAAAATCTCCATTCCCTCCCCACTCTGGGGCCAGCCAGAGGTGGTATTGCCGGTTCTCTGAACTACTCAAAATTTCCACTGCCAGTTCTCCAGAACCTGTAAGAACCTGCTGGATTTCACCCCTGGCTCCACCCCCATCTATTCTCTGCTTCCCAAGTCCCAGCTGATTGGGAGGAAATGGAGATTTTGCAGTAACATTCCCCTGCCATGCCCTCCAAGCCATGCCCACCAAGCTACACCCACAGAACCGGTAGTAAAAATTTTTGAAACCCACCGCTGAATTTAGGACAGATGTTTTGAAAATCAACAAAATCATAAATCAACGGAAGGACACCCCAAATAAAATTAAGAGAAAAGAGATACAGATCACAAATAATCATAAGCTCATATAGTAACTGATGCTGTCTTGATTTTGCATGTGCAACACACAATAAGCAAGTTGATTCCTCCACCAGCTTCAATGCTAAAGGAAAAATTGGGCAGAACTGATTGATGAATTCTGTCCATCATCTCTAAGCTCCTTCCTGGGCTCTTCTTCTAAGAACAAGGTTTTTTTTTCCAGAACAGAAGACAAATTGGAGTCATATAATGAGCTGAGTCACAAGTAGAGTTGTTATTTAGAAGTTCCCTCCCGTTGCTTTCCTTTCATTATATAGACAACAGATGCTGACATTCAGATTCCTTGTTTGTTTGGGGGAGGGCAGAATTTTCTTCATTCTACTGATTTCTGTTTTTTTAGCCTTGCATTAAATGAGTAAAAAATTATAGAGTTAATAGCCTTAAAATAATGCTGAGCAGTCCAATGCTATTGTACAATTCTGCTGGTTCACCAATACACAGGCTTGTATTATTCTACTCTGGACACATTCTACAACATCCTTGCTCTTTGGAAAAAGCGCTGATGCTGGGAAAGGTGGAAGGAAAGAGAAGAATATGACCAGCAGCAACCAGACTCAGTTACAGTGGCAATGGTACACTGCTGGAAGACCTGAAAGACCATGTTAGGGCCAGATTATCATAGAGAAAAATTAAGAGCTGTGGTGGCGCAATGGTTAGAATGCAATATTGCAGGCTAATTCTGCTGACTGCCAGCAGTTCAATTCCACTTGCTCAGGGTTGACTCAGCCTTCCATCCTTCCAAAGTCGGTAAAATAAAGATCCAGATTGTTGGGGGCAATAGGCTGACTCTCTCTAAACCGCTCAGAGAGGGCTGTAAAGCACTATAAAGCAGTATACAGGTCTAAGTAACTCCCAACGACCGGTAAGATCCCACAGAGTTGGTCTCCTCTGGGTCCCGTCAGCTAAACAATGCTGGCTGGTGGGCCCGCGGGGGAGGGCCTTCTCTGTGGCTGTCCCAGCTCTCTGGAACCAGTTACCTCCTGAGGTCCGGACCATCCCCACCCTATTGGCCTTCCGAAAAGCGGTGAAGACCTGGCTTTTCCGACAGGCCTGGGGCCATTGATCTCGCTCATGTGATCTGGCGAGATCCGGCCATGAATGATGTGAATGAGTTCTAGTGTTTTTAATTTTAAAATGTTTTTTACAATGATTTGAAATGCATTGTGAGCCACCCTGAGTCATCGGAGAGAGGTGGCATACAAATTGAATGAATAAATGAATAAATAAATAAATAAATAAATAAATAAAGTGTTATTGCTATTTTCCTGGGCACTTAGAGATGACACTGACTTGAAGGCACATAATTAGTCAATCAGTCATTGGAGTTAATTCTTTTAAAGGATTACAAAAATATCCTATCTTGTCTCTCTTGTCTTTTGTTTGCTCAGGGAAAAAGAGGCCCCAAATTAGGTTCAGAATCCTGGGACAATGGTGGAAAGGGGCAATGGGGGAGGGGGGAGTGTCAAACTGATGAAAGCATTGTGGCAGATTGTTTTACTGTTGGTTGAATATTTGTTTTCCTTTAACCGAGCCCATGTCAAGCAGCTTGCCAATCAGGAGAACAGAGTTGAGGGTTGCAGCCACCTCTATGGCTGCCTATGCTGCTTCTCTGATAGGAGATGGGCCTTGGATACAAAATATGGCTGATAGCCCATGCAGCTTTGGTGCAGTTGCTGATGGCGGCTGCTAAGCCTGATCAAACATTGCCGAGTTGAGTAGGAACAAATTGACAACTGCTTCATGGAAACCAGACTGAGCTGTCTAGAAAATATCTCTGGGCAATTTAGGCCATCAAATCCAGCCCCCTGCTTAGTGCAACATTCAGATTAAAGCATCTCAGACAGATGGCTGTTTATCCTCTGCTTGAATGATTCCAACAAGAAGAAGCCCACCACTTTCCTGATGAATGGATTCCACTTTTCTTTGAAATCTGCCTTGCTGTAACTTAAATCCATTATCTGACATCCTGGAGAGAGAAAATATCTTGACATCCTTTCAGAAATGTGAAGAATGCAATATTCCCCCTTCCCAGGCATTTTTTTTAAAAAGGTTCTCTACTCTACCTTCACAGGAATTTGTTTGTCTCCCTTGTTCATCCTTACTCTCCTTTTCTGAACTTGTTCCAGTTTCTCTGAATCCTTCTTAAATTATGGTGCTCAGAATTGGATTCAGTGGGATCTCCCATGTGATGCCTCTCCTGCATGAGCTGCATTGGCTTCCGGTGGTCTTCCGGGTGCGCTTCAAAGTATTGGTTACCAGCTTTAAAGCGCTCCATGGCATTGGACCTGGGTATTTGCGGGACTGCCTTCTGCCACCGATAGCCTCCCACCGGCCAGTATGCTCCCACAGAGAGGGACTCCTCAGGGTGCCGTCAGCCAGGCAGTGTCGGCTGGCGACCCCCAGGGGGAGGGCCTTCTCTGTGGCAGCACCTGCCCTCTGGAACGACCTGCCTCCAGAGATACGTATGATACCAGATCTCCGGGCTTTTTGCTGTGCCCTAAAAACCTTTCTTTTTCACCAAGCAGGGCTTGCGTAAACCCCCCCCCCCTTTTTGAGATGTAAGATTTTTAATTGTCTATGGGTTTTAGTCGGGATTTTAAATTTAGGCCAAAGTTGTGTAATTCTTTTAACAAATTTTAAATTTTGTATTGGGATGTTTTTATTTTGGCTGTGCACCGCCCTGAGTCCAGTAGGAGAAGGGCGGTATACAAATTTAAAAAATAAATAAATAAATAAATCTGTCTGTCTGTCCAAACTAGAATAAAGCGTGACTCCCCATGCTTTGAAAATTGTACTTTTGTTGATGCAGCCTAAAATTGGACTGCCTTTTTTGTAGCAATAGAACTATAGAACTAGAAATAATAGAATTATTATTTCAATATAGTTTTCACAAATACCATTTCTTAGCCACATTTTTTCCCATGCTTATTTATTCCTTGGATTTTGTTTCTACATTAAGATTTTTGTATTTGCCTTTTAGTTTCTATTACTTTCAAAGAATCACTCTAATGTTTCAAGGTAAGCTTGGATTTTATTTCATATTCTAGAACAGACAGTTCTGTATAACCTGTAAATCTGATAAGGCATTCCCATCCAAGTCATTAATGAAAGGTTTGTAGAAACCTAGAAGTGAACTTTGTGGCACCCCACTTGATATATTGCTCCAATCTAATTTATTTATTTTATTAAAATTTATATGCCTCCCTTCTCCCAAAGGACTCGGGGCGGCTCACAAGTACAAAATGACAATAAAAACAATATCACTAAATAGCATTAAAAATCCAATTTAAAATCCCACAGTTAACTAAAAAACCCAACCAGATCAGGTGATTTGAGTAAAAAGCCAGGTCTTAAGATCTTTGCATAAGGAACAGAGATCAGGGGCTGTCCGGAGCTCGGTGGGTAATTCATTCCAGAGGGTCGGCGCGGCCACCAAGAATGCCCTCAATCTGGGAGGCCACCAGCCGACATTGTCTGGCCGATGGCACCCAGAGGAGGGCAGCCCTATATGACCGCACTGGGCGGTGGGAGGCTGCCGGTAGGAGGTGGTCCCACAAGTACCCCATGCCATGTAGGGCTATATAGGCGAGAGCCAGCACCTTGAAGCGGATCCGAAACGCCACTGGCAGCCAGTGCAGCTCACGCAGGAGAGGTGTTACACAGGAGTAACGAGAAGCTCCCATAACAACCCGTGCGGCCGCATTCTGGACCAGCTGGAGCCTCCGAATGCACCCCAAGGGCAGCCCCATGTAGAGGGCATTACAATAATTCAAACGAGAGATAATGAGAGCTTGAGTGACTGTATGGAGGGCATCCCTGTCTAGGAAAGGGCGCAATTGGCACACAGGTGAACGTGTGCAAAAGCCACCCTTGTTATGGCCGTCAGATGATCTACCAAGGACAGCTGGGAATCAAGGAGGACGCCAAGATTGCGAACCCTTTCAGAGGAATGATTAATGCACATTCTTCAAGTATAATTTTTAAGACAGTTATGTATGTATGCGTACTTCATCTAGCCCATACTTAACTTACTTGCTAAACATTTTGATCAAGTAAGTTAAGTACGGGTTAGATGAAGCCCATACTTAACTTACTTGTTTGAAGTAAAAATATTCTATATCTTCAAAATTCCCATCATCTACTAAAAATTATATGATCGAAAAATGAGACAAAGTTATTCTAGCATGATTTGTTCCTGACAAATCCATGCAGAATTCTGGTAATTGTCACATTGTTTTGATCTGATGAGCCATTTGTTTATGGTCTTTTGCTTTCTATCAAGATAAAAAGTTTGGTTCAGGGCCAATATTTCTGTGCCCCCCCCCCCGCAAGGGTGTGCTGTCTTTGCAATATTTCAATCAGAAATGTTGTATAACAAGAAACACAATAGGTTTTGTAAAAGTTCTGGGTGGGGTATATGTTTCATGTCCTAACTTGAACTGTTTTTGCTGCTAAGAGAACATACGTATTCATAAAGTGGTTCTGCTCTACTCATGCAATTACCATGATGTCCTTGTATTACATAACTTGCTTTGCATAGGCCCTGCTCTATGAAAAAAGCAACATTCTGTTTACGACACCATAGAGTACTTGTATCAAATCTTGATCAGAAGTTCAGATCTCTCTAATGATTGACACTGCTGCAAAGTGGGATTATTTTAAATGACATTTTACACCAACTGTCATTAAAACCCCAATGTGTGCAAGGGATACCTGATTATGGAAGACTGTCCTACGATAATGCTCGCAACATTGTGCTGCAGAGAAAAATCAGTCAGGAAAGCAGTTCTGAATCACGTGTCCTTCTCAATGTCAACCTTTCAACATTCCTTCAAGTGGAAGGAGAGAGCACGTCAGTATGCTTTGGTAAACAACTTTCTAATTAAGTATCAGAGTACATTTGCAATCTGTTTTACTCCTTTGCACTTTGCAACACTATGCAAAGTGTGTGCTCATCGTCACGTTACATTGGCTGCTGTTTTGTTTGTTTGTTTATTCGAACTGCTAAACCATAATATCCCAGGGCAGAAAGAAATCTGGCATCTTTCCTGAAGTTCAGTTCCTTCCAATATAATAGATTTCCCAAGCAAAGACTCAGCTTGTTTTGTCTCTTTTCCTCTCTCCACTTCATCTTGGCCAGGAACCCTTCTCCCCAGCTTCCTGGCTGCTGTGCTCCCTTTTGCTGGGTCAGCAGAATTGCTCATTAGACTTCTTTTCGCTGCAGGCAAAGAGGAAGAAAACAGCAGCATTCCTTTGAATTGGGTGGATGGGTGGGATACTGTGCTCACCCATCTGCCAAGACGGTACAGCTCCTCCAGGTCACTTCTTACTGAGTGCCCACACTAATGACGCAAACTGAGTTGAGCTACAATGCTTGGATTTGTAATCCACATAATAGGGTGAATATGCAGCCAAAGGCAAGAAGGCTTCTATGGAACAAGCCGAACTGGGACAAAGTCATTGAAGGAGACCAGGAGAATCATTGCTCTGTTTTCCCATTCAGTCTCTGCATTACCAAGAGGCTTGCATCACCTTAAACAATAGTTCATTTATTATGACAGCAATTTTCACATATGCATGATGTACCTTTCTGAGTTTCAGCTCTTAATTATATATAACTAGTTGGAAGAAAGGTAAGTTAATATGCAGTGAAATCAAAAGGTGAAAACCCAGGTGATGGATGGGTTTCACAACGCAGTTATTGTGAAAGTTAGATGACTACCTGAAAATCATAGCACCAGTGAGTTTACTAAAATATCAAAATGAGTCTGGTAGCACCTTCCCCCACCCCAGCAAACAAATTTTATTAACCTTTAATAACATTTTTAATTAAGGGTGTTAATCAGAAAAGATACTATCAGACTCCTCATCTTTTGATATCATAGATAAACACAACTCTCCTTCTACAATAACGTATTTGATTATTTAAAATGATAAAGACAAAATATCCTAAAGTTACATCAGTGCAATCAAACTTTTTCATTCATTGTGGAAGATCTGTTTGGAGGCACATTCATTGTTTAGAAATTCTTTGGATCAAAAATGATCATACAGAAGATGAAAAGTATTTTGTTCTCCAGTGGCTTTTTGAATACTGTTTTTCTGGTCTCAGAAAATCTTGATTCATTAGCTCTTTTGTGTGGGAACTCTCTTCTTGAGAGCTCCTCATAAAATCTCAATAGAGATGACAACTAAAGATTATGGATGCTGCACGTCACGCAATCTAGATGTCACCAGATTGGGGAAGACCAATCAGATCTGCAGAATCTTGCTGTTTTTATCATCCATTAAAATTCTCTGGATAACTTTAGGCTAACCATTTATTGTCTCTCAGCCCAAATTACCTAATGCTCTTGTTCTGGAGGACAATGTTAAGAGAGAGTCCCATGGATACCAGCTGAGGTCCTGGAGGAAAGATATTTTATATTCTATAATGGGGCAAACAGAGCCTTGGTAGTACAGTGGTCTAAGGCACCCTGTTATTAAGCTGGTTATTAAGACCAGCTGCCTGCAATTACTGCAGGTTCGAATCTCGCCAAGGCTCAAGGTTGACTCAGCCTTCCATCCTTTCTAAGGTAGGTAAATTGAGGACCCAGTTGTGGGGGCAATAAGCTGACTTTGTATAAATATACAGAAGAATGAAGGCTACTGCTTAGCGCATTGTAAGCCGCCCTGAGTCTCCAGAGAAGGGTGGCATATAAATCAAATTAAAAAATCAAACAAAAAAAAAAAAAAAACCAACAGTATTTTCTTAGGGGCTTTTAAGGCAAAAACAGAAAGGTGAACTTCCTTATATCAGTACTGTCATCTTGCTTGATAGTCCTGTATTTTTAACTGTTATTTTAATACTAAAATGAAAAAAAAATCTGAAAGTAGAATCATTGTAAAACCTTCCTGTAAAACCTTTCCTTGGAATGTTAAAAAATACTAATTATAGCTCTCTACTGTTAAGGGGCTTAATTTGGAAATCAGAGCTAAAAGAAGTAGAGCAGGGCAAAAGAGATTACTTGTAGCTCATGGGGATGGGAAAGATCCCATCCCTCTTTTTTTCTCAGAAAGCTGCTGTAGAGAGTTCATAGATGGTCCCGAGTTAGCCTTATTAGTAGCACAATGCAGCGTAAAGTTTGTGGTGGCTGAGCAGATTTGGTGAAGCTGATTTGGAAGAGGTATTATTGTATTGGATGCCTTTCACCCTTCTCAGTTTGATGTAGAAGCTCTAGAAGAACACAGAGGGTTAAATAAGTTACACACACAGTGATCATGAAATCAAGAGCTTCCACCATCTTGGTCAGCTTATCGATATCATAGGGCTCAGCAAAATTTCTCAGCAGATCAGAAAGAAGGGGAGCCAATTCATGCATTGGAACAGCCAGTGTTTAAGCTATAGTGTGAATAATTTGCTTAGACTGAAACCCATCTCATTTAGAGACCCCAGACATCTGGCAAAAGGACCACACATCCTCTTTTTGCCCCATAATAGAATATAGAATATCTTTCCTCCAGGACCTCAGCTGGTATCCATGAGACTCTCTCTCTTGCATAGGATCTGGGTACCTTCGAGACCAACTTCTGCCACCAATAGCCTCCCACTGGCCAGTTCGCTCCCACAGAGAGGGTCTCCTCAGGGTGCCATCAGCCAAGTTATGTCGGCTGGCGACACCCAGGGGGAGGGCCTTCTCTGTGGGAGCCACAGCCCTGTGGAATGAACTGCCCCCAGAAGTGAGTAAGATCTCTGACCTCTGGGTATTTCGCTGTGCACTCAAGATCCTGTTGTTCCGCCAGGCCGAGCTATCAACATAATAATTTTAAATTGGGTGTTTTAAATTTCTGGGGTTTTAAATTGAGCCGAATTATTTAATAATTTTAAATTATTTTAATTGATGTTTGTCTTGTGCTTTTAATAGGCTGTACACCGCCCTGAATCCTTCGGGAGAAGGGCGGTATAGAAATAAAATTATTCTTATTCTTCTTATTCTTATTCTTAACATTGTCTCCCAGAATAGGAGCATTAGGTAATTTGGGCTGAGAGACACTAAATGTCTTTTGGTCTGTCATGTCTGTCTGGTAGGCCCAGCTTTATGCCTAGAGTCACCTTGGTGAGATTGGCTGCATCGAAATGTAATAGATAAATAAATAGCTTTCAAATAAAATATTGTCTGGCGTCTTGAGTATCTTGGATTTTTTAAAATGTTTTCACAACAATAGTCATTCAAACGTTCATGTATTGTGATTTTGTAAATTGTCTGCTTCTTTCTTTCCCTCAGCAGCAACCTACCATGTTTTCCCCAAAATAAGACCCTGTTTTATATTTTTTGAACCCTGAAATAAGCGCTTGGCCTTATTGCCATGCGCTTAAAAGCCTGATTGGGCTTATTATCAGGGGATGTCTTATTTTTGGGGAAACAGGGTATTTAAGTTATTTCCTGATTCCGGATTGAAGCAATCAGCTTCAATCCAGCCCCTTCCAGTCTATGGTCACTGTAGATCACATGACTTGTAATATGTTTCTGTGGAGAAATTTGAAAAGTGCATCATCATTAATTCACTACAGCATCCGTTCTTGAAAATAAAAATTTGCTGGAAAAATATTGCAGTTCAAAAACCAATTTTTCTGATGCTAGAAAAAGTAATTTCATAAACATATAGGCTTAATTATATTTCCTGATTTTTTAATTGTAATTTTTGTTGTGGATGGCAAAGAAAATTAAACTTTCTGTGTATCTTCTTCTTTTCCCCTTAATGGTCCTCCTTTCCAATCCTGTCAAGATATCTGGCAACATAGTCTCATCAAACTTTATATGAAATCAAGAGTTTTTCCAGACTTACTGTTGAAGACTGAAACTGTACTTTATATTCAGAAAACAAGTGATATTTATTATTTATTTGGAAACTTTATATTGCTGACTACTCGCTCATGGCGACTAGGCAGTTTACGGGAAATAAAAACACAACATAAAAGAAATAAAAATAATAATAATAAAAAATAATAAAATAATAATCCCCCACCTGCCCACCTCAGCAGCAACACACTCATACCAGCCATTTAATGGGCTCCATCCCGCTCTGGGTTTCCCAGGCTCACTGGCAGATATATTAGGTGCACTAACTTTGTATTCAACCTTTCGATATCGTATCCTTATAATTTATTTATTTTATTCAATTTGGCGCTGCCAAACGACTCCAGACAATGTAACAGCCAAAATAGTACCCACAAACTGAGACATCTCCAGATTGGAAGGGGGTACAGAAGGGGGTACATGTGTGTCAGTGGTAGGATTCAAATTTTTTTACCACCAGTTCTGTGGGTGTGGCTTGGTGGGCATGGCAGGACTTGGTGGGTGTGGCTTGGTGGGTGTGGCAGGGAAAGGATACTGTAAAATCTCTATTCCCTCCCCACTCGAGGGTGAAGGTTTCTGCAAAATCCCCATTTCCTCCCGATCAGCTGGGATTCGGGAGGCAGAGAATAGATGGGGGCGGGGCTAGTCAGAGGTGATATTTACCGGTTCTCTGAACTACTCAAAATTTCTGCTACCAGTTCTCCAGAACTGGTCAGAACCTGCTGAATACCACCTCTGATGTGTGTGCATGTGCAAAGCCTAATATTTATTTATTTATTTATTTATTATTTATTAATCAAATTTCTATACTGCCCTACTCCCGAAGGACTCAGGGCAGTGAACAGCCAAGATAAAATACAGATAATACAAATATTAAAAAATCCCTTAAAATTATTAAATATTTTGGCCGAAACACAGATTAAAACACCCAATTTATAAAATCACAAATTTAAAATTTAAAAGAGGAGAGTTAGGCCAGGCCAGCCTGCTGAAATAAAAAAGTTTTGAGAACACGACGAAACATGCGCGGGTCCAGGATCCTTCGTATCTCTGGGGGGAGCTCGTTCCAGATGGTAGGTGCCCCCACAGAGAAGCCTCTCCCCCTGGGGGCTGCCAGTCGACACTGTTTGGCCAACGGCACCCTGAGAAGCCCCTCTCTATGGGAGTGTACTGGTCGGTGAGAGGCTATTGGTAGCAGAAGGCGGTCTCGTAAATACCCCGGTCCGATGCCATGGAGCACTCTAAAGGTGGTAACCAAAACCTTGAAGCGCACCCGGAAGACCACCGGGAGCCAGTGCAGCTCGCGCAGGAGGGGGTGTCACATGGGAGAGCCACATTGCTCCCATAACCACCCACGCGGCCGCATTCTGGACCAGCTGGAGCCTCCAGGTGCTCCTCAAGGGGAGCCCCATGTAGAGAGCATTGCAGTAGTCCAGGCGGGAAGTAACGAGAGCATGAGTGACCGTATTTAACGAGTCCCGATCCAGAAAGGGACGCAACTGGCGAATCAGGCAGACCTGATAAAAAGTCCCCCTGGCCACGGCTGTCATGTGCTCTTCCAAAGACAGCCGTGAGTCCAGGAGGACACCCAAGTTGCGAACCCTCTCCGTGAAGGCCAATGACTCGCCCCCAATAGTCAGTGATGGCACCAACTGACTATATTGGGATGTCAGAAACCACAGCTGCTAGGTCTTGGATGGGTTGGGCCTGAGTCTGTTTCTCTCCATCCAGATCCGCACGGCCTCCAGGCACTGGGACATCACTTCAAGGGCATCATGAGTAAATGGCCCAATGCTACAAAATTCGGAATTTGTATTTTAGAAATACAGTATTTTTATTCCCACCCAATAGTGAGAATAGAGTAAAATGAAACATCCTCAGAAAGGTGAGGATACCTGACTGGCTGGTGGAATACTGAGCAAGAGTTTCCTATCCTGCAACATTATATAGTAGGACACATGCCTTTCTTCTCTGCAGGATAACATGGGATGTTGAAATAGAATCTACTTATTTTATAGGCCAAGCCACTAATAAAGAATGCCTGGTTTACTATCAGGGTCACTGCATTGTATTGACATAGTTGTCTTATGGGTATCCTAGCTACTGTACTTAGTGACATACATTTCATCATCTTAAATACTTTGGCCACCTAATGAGAAGAGAGGACTCATTGGAAAAGACCCTAATGTTCAGAAAGATTGAAGCTAAAAGGAGAAGGGGACGGCAGAGGATAAGATGGTTAGATAGTGTCATTGTTGCAATCAACATGAATTTGGGCAAACTGCAGGAGATGGGAGAACAGGGAAGCCTGACATGCTATGGTCCATGGAGTTGCAAAGAGTCAGACACAACTTAGTGACTGAACAATAACAACAATATATCATCATTAAACAAGCCTGAGCTTTTGTTTCAGGAATACAATGCTATTTTGTGAACGAGTACGGCAAGCAGGAAATAAATCCCTAGCTCTCTTTGTGTTTGTTTTTTAGTGGATGTCCTTTCACTGTTCTGAACAATTTCTTTTCTCCTGACCTTATTTCTGCCAGAGACAGCAAAACTCATGCTAGTTTTTTGAGACTCAGTGGCCAAATTATCCTTTCAGCAGCTTTTCCATCACAATGATCTTCAGAAATGTCAGAACCAGTGGTCAGTTTCAAATTTTTTTACTACTGGTTCTGTGGGTGTGGCTTGGTGGGCATGGCATGGCATGGCTTGGTGGGCATGGCTTGGTAGGCGTGGCAGGGGAAGGATACTGTAAAATCTCCATTCCCTCCCCAATCCAGGGGAGGGTTACTGCAAAATCCCCATTTCCTCCTGATCAGCTGGGACTTGGGAGGCAGACAATAGATGGGGGCGGGGCCAGTCAGAATTTTTACTACCGGTTCTCCGAACTACTCAAAATTTCCGCTACCGGTTTTCCAAAACTGGTCAGAACTAGTTGAAATCCACCTCTGGTCAGAACCACAACTCCCAGAATTCTCTATCCTCACAGTTGAAGGAAACGCCACCTGCAGTTCTGGGAATTATAGTTCCGATACATTCCAAGTTTGCCAGATTTAGATTAAGGTAGCCAATTCCTGAATTCTCCTTCCACAAGGAGAAAGCAGAAGGTGGATTTAGAAGCTACGATGCAGTTAGTGATTTATTTATATATTTATTTACTCTGGTAGATTAATATGATGCTGGTGTTTTTGAAATAAAAAAAAAATCTTATTTGCTTCCTTCAATATGTGGAAAGCTAACCAGTTACATTGTGGGATCCTTTGTTCTTTTGACTCCACAGTCCTACCCTGACAGGCTGCCCTTTTTCTTCTTGTACCACATATTCTATCTGCTTGGTGCTTAAATGCAGCCATGACAAAAGATGCATTGAGTTCTCTTGGATACTTTCAACGGCTCTGGGCTGAGTTAATCATGATGTAAAGATAAAGCCGGAGGAGAAGAATGGTATCACACAACCCACAAGAAAACTAAAGCTGCCTTGTGAAATTTTATGAGGGAACACTGTGAGGAAATGTTTCTCCCTTTTCTTGTTGCTAAGATGGATGACTTACCCAAGAAATCTCTAGGAGACAATTCAGCTCTAGGAGACAATCTTTTAAAACCAGTTAGTTGGGAAATATTCTAATATAGTCTCATGGCTCATGTTTTTGTAGATATATTGGTAGCCATAATAGTCTCTTGTTAAATGGCTTCTGAAAGGCTGATTTAGGGTTGCCTGCAACAGCCAATAGATGTTGCTGCATACATATGCTGTGACAGGGTTGATGGGTAAGTGGAGGTTGCAGAAGAGAGGCTAGCATGCATACTTCCAGAATCCCAACTTTGTGTTATGCAGAGCAGGGCTGAAATCCAGCAGGTTGTGGAGAACCGGTAGCGGAAATTTTGAGTAGTTCGGAGAACCAGCAAATACCACCTCTGGCTGGTCCCAGAGTAGGGAGGGAATGGGGATTTTGCAGTAACCTTCCCCTGCCACGCCCACCAAGCCACACCCACAGAACCGGTAGTAAAAAAAATTGGATTTCACCACTGATGGAATGGTGTGCACATAGATTGGTTCCAACTTCCTGCTGGGAGGAATCATGTCATCATATCCACCATCTTAACATTTTGGGCTATGCTCAGTGGACAACTTTGATAGATACATTAAGCCTCAGCTGAGCATGCCAATTCACAAAGGATCTCCCTTTGGGGGTTGACAAATTTGTCCTTACAGTTCTTTCCTCAAGGAGTGGTAACTGCAAACAGATACTGGGAAAAGCAAGAAGAATTTGGATTCTTCACACAACAGAAATACAATGAAGTTGCCCACAGGAGAAACTTTTAAGCATCCTCTGAATGTGTTTGATCTGTCCGGAAATTTTGAAAGCTGAAATCCCTAAACTTTAGGGAGGAAAGAAGGGAGCCAGGCTGGGAACAGCCTTTCTTTAAAACAGAATGGAAAGTATGAGTCGGCAGAGCAAAGGTGAAATCTGGGTCAGTAACCAGTAATAAGCTAGCCTGGTATTAAAGTTGGCAGCCCCAAATGAGTAGTAAAGAGCTTTATGTAACTGTGTTTCTATAATCTACTTCTCAGAGGATTTTGTCTTGGACAGTTTGTGAAGCTCAGGGAGCAAATCTAGAAAACCTTTAAGTGTCTTGAAGAAATCAAGCAGAATCTTTTGTCCAGCCAGATGACAGAAGCTATATCCCCACTTACATCTGATCATGACACAAACGTTACATCATTTTTGTCCTGTGCCCCCATGATATTGTCTTTATCTCATCTCTAGCTCAAGAGTGAGACAGTGTTAGATCATCCTGTACCGGTGTTCAAGTAAGTCTTTCACCTTATTCTGACAGTCTCTGAGAGGAACCTCAGCGCGTCGAAAATCTGTTAAAACACTTACTGCCTTGGAAGGAAATCAAGTATACATTATGTAGTGACTGGGCACAGAGGCAGCAATGGAAGGATCGGGATTTGAAGTGGGAAGATGGTGGCAAATTTTATGCCAAGATAGATTTCTGTTGACTTGGAAGGATGGGTGGAGGATAATTTTTGCAACTCAGCAGTTGGGAAAGGCTTAGAGAAAGCCCTGGACAGAGATTTTGCTTGTTAAACAAGCCAGAGGATCAAGGGATAATACTGGGACCGGGATAGAGTGTTACCTATTAGTTTAATTCATATCATGTAGCTTGTGCATTTCTTAGTCCTTTTGAAGGCTCAGGCTCTTGCCTGAAAACCATGAACTTCAGCACTTCTGTCATCACAGTTCTCCTCAATCTTAAAATCTTAGTATCTTAAATTCATGGACTGCCACGTGGGCAGCCTACTTTTCAGATGAGTGCTTTTTTAAGGCTGAGAGAAAGTCACTGGCCAAAGATCACCCAGTTAATTTTGTGCCTAAGGTGGGGCTAGAATTCACAATCTCCCAGTTATTAGCCTGATGCATTAAGCACTCCACCAAACTGGTCCCTTTTCTTTTACTAGGTTAAAATATTCTCCATCCATTCTTGGGATGGAGGGAGAAATACTACCTTAACACAAGATGGATGACTTAAATCAATCTCACTCATGAATTTCTAGTTTCTAGTCCAGTGCATAAACCACTACACCAAACTGGCTCTCAAGAAAGGGGACTTACAGTAGTGGCCAAAATTGTGGAAACCTTTTGGGAAAAGTGTATTTTCTAAAACTAGCTAACTTTTTTTTTTTTGGAGCACTAGTACCATAAAATTATATATCAATGGAAAGATAATTTAATCAAGAATGTAATGCAATAATTTTTATGAAGGATTTGCTATTAGAATAGCAGTTACAGTATAAAGAAGAAAAGTGAAACATGTAGAAAAAATGAGATATATAAAAATTATCACGTCAGTTAATACTTAGTTGGGTAACCTTTAGCATGAATTATGGCCTTACAATGTTTTCCCATGGAGTGAAGCAAGTCTTTTAGTTTTGCAGCTGTTATAATGTGAAACCAAGATTGAATGATTGCTTCTATTAACTGAGTTTTATTGCTGGGTTGCTTCTGACTAACAAGCTCCATAGATTTTCAATTGGGTTAAGGTCTGGGCTATTCCCAGGCCATTCCAGCAGTGGAATATGATTATCTTGAAACTCCCCCCAAAAGTGGTGTTATTGACCATCAAACTTCAAAAATACACTTTCCCCAAAAGGTTTCCACAATTTTGGCCACTACTATAAAAATTGGCATAGTATTTCTAGATGCTAATGTAAGATACACAATTAGACATAACTAGAATTTCAATCTTATTAACAGTGATCCTAATCTGAGCATATATGTTGGTCCATGGATGATATGCCATCAATTTGGTATGGATTCTAGCAATCACACAGATAAGATTTTTTCCAAGAGGGTCTGTTTCCAATCTAATCCCTCAGGTTTTCCAATGGTACATTCATCAGCGCTGTAATTGAGTTCATCGACCTTGTTGCTAGTTATCCTCTTCTATTCCACCTTTCACAGCATCACAACCTTCTCCAGAGAGCTAGGTCTTCACATAATGTGTCCTGTGTATGATAAGTCTGAGTCTGGTCATTGGCATCTCAAATGAGAACTCTGGATTGACTTGTTCAATGATCCATTTATTTGATTTCTCAGCTTTCATGATATTCTCAGGAAACTTCTCCTACACAAAGTTCAAAAGCAATAATATTCTTTTTTGCTTTGCTTTTTCAAACTTCAACCTCTGTTTCCATTCCTTGCACAATTTCAGTCTTTGTAGCTATAGAAACATCACGGCATTTGAATATCTTTTCTAAAACCTGCCGCTCTAAGGGCTAATCTGTAGTGTATTGCCTGACTGCTGGTTCCTTTATTGTTGATATTTGATCCTAAAGAGCAGAAGCTATCCATCACTTCAATATCTTCATAAGCAATTCCAAGGTTTGTTACCCTACCTGTTGTAATCGATTAGTTTGGTTTTCTTTATATTTCATTTTAGCCCAGGGGTGAAATGTAAAATTTGTTACTACCGGTTCTGTGGGCGTGGCTTGGTGGGGGGGGTGGTAATGTGATTGGGTGGGCGTGGCCAACTTTTTTTCTAATGTTTTGAAAAGCCTCTGCCGATCAGGAAACTCAGCTGGGATCGTCAGAGACTTTTCAAAGCATTTTTTTAACCACCTCTTCGGCCAAGAGGTTGTAGAAAAAAATGCTTTGAAAAGCCTCTGACTATCTCAGCTGAGCCGCGCGACCATCAGAGACTTTTTTTTTAACTTTTAGAAGCATTTCTAAAAGTGGTGGGGGGGGGGGGCGCAGGGACTTTTGCTACTGGTTCTTCGAACCACCAGCCGCCATCGCTACCGGATCGGGCAATCCGGTCCGAACCAGGAACATTTCACCCCTGTTTTAGCCCTATATTTGCTGCTTGACGTTACTAGAGTTTGCAGATCATTTGCATTTTCAGTTAAAGTATCAGAGTACTGTCATCAGTATAGTTGCATACCGATACAATATTTCTTCCTCCAGTTTTACAACCATTCTCATCTTTTTCCAATCCATTAAAGCTTCCTTTAATATATATTTAGCATACAGTTTGAATAAATAAGTATATAATTTTTTCAACCCTGGGACCAATCTGTTTTGCCATGTTCCGGCTGCACTGTAGCTTCCTAACTTGTGTGGATTTTGCATGAGGACAGTGTGATGTTCTGAAAGTTCAATTTTTCTAAGCAGACTCCGTTGCTTGACACAGTCAACACAATTGAAGGTCTTTCTATACTCAATAAAACATATATTTACTTTTTGGGTGGTTTTTTTGTGGGGGGCCGGCTTTCTCAATTATCGAGCATGCTTCAGCAATAATGCCTCATCTTCCTTGGCCTTCATAAAAGCCAGCTTGAACATCTGGCATCTCCCTTTCCATGTAAGTCTCTCTAATCTGCATTATTTTGCAAGCATATGAAATTAGGCATATTGTATGATAGTCAGTCTTTATTGTTGTTGTAATTGGCATGTTGATTGGGCTCTTCTAATCTGATGGCCATACAGGACCATAATCCACGTTTTCTGTCATCACTTGATTAAAACCTTTACTGTTTTTCCTTCTGTTGCTTGCTGTGCTGGGTATGCGACAGTCAGATGATATTTTTGGTCTCCAAGCAGCACTGGTTGTCAGTTAGCTTTTGAATGCAACTCAATGTGCTGGTTATAATGTATAAAATCTTACATGACCCACAGACTGTTGCTTATTTGAGGAACTGCTTATCTTCAATGGTATCTAAAAAAGCTAGTATTTAGGTAAGCTTTAGGTCCCTTGATTATATACTGTTACGTTTTGTGACCTAGGGAAACATGTTTTCTCTGTCATGGCATCTGCTTTTTTGAATGAGATTTCCCTTGAAATCAATGTGGCTCCCACTCTAATGGCATTCGAGAAGGCCTTAAAAATCTGGCTATTATTTCAGGCCTTGGGATAGGGTGGATGAAGCCTGTTGTGGGATTGTGTGTGTGTGTGAGCGCACGCTTGGCTAGACTGTCATCTTGCTCTTGTTCTTTTTTATTATTTGTAATTGTATTTTATTGTTATATTTTGAGCTGCCTGGAATCATCTGGAAACAATGGTTTACAGTAAGAACACTGGGATGCCATTCATACTGGAGAAGTGTGCCCAGATGCTTATCAAGATAGAGAAGGTGGTAAAAACTGATGGTGTAGAACTACCAGCAGGCCACATAGTACTTGTAAGCAGCAGTCCAGCTTACAAGTACCTTAATATCCCACAATCACATGGGATACCGCAATCAGGAGACAAGGAAGACAGCAACATCAAAGTACCACTAAGGTCCCTTTACCACCAAAGGTCCCTATCCTTTACCACTAAAGGATAAGACAGATCCTGAAGAGTCAACTTAATGGGAAGAACAAGGTCCATGCCATCAACATGTATTCCAGGCTAGTCATCAGATATTCTGCTGGTAGAGTGAACTGGCCAAAGTATGATATGGGAACGGATGATGTGAACACCTGGAAGCTCTTCACAATGTACAGAGGCTTCCACCACAAGCCTAATGCCCAGAGACTGTACACCAGTCAGAAAGAGGGTAAGCAGCATCTGGTGTGTGTCAAAGTCACAATCCTGGATGAAACCCAGAGTATCCAGGAGTACATCAGTAAGAGGACACCCAACGATGCTAAGAGAATGCCTGAGGGAGAAAGATCAAGCAGAGGCAATGCCATGACAAGGCAAAAGCCTATATGGGTTGTACCATTGACAGATAGATGAGTTGGCAGACACTGGAAAATCCTACCACTGGCTGGAAAGGGCTGGAGTAAAAGGTATCACTGAGGCACTGATCATAGCAGCACAAGAACACTAAGGATCAGATCTATAGAAGTAGAAGTGTACCACACTAGACAGTACTGGAGGTGCTGACTTTGCAGAAGGGCTTCAGAGACAGTCCAGTGACCGGGTTTAAGATGCAGGGAGGAATAGCATACACTGAATGGCACAATCAAATGACTAGTACTGTGTACAAGTGCATGGGCTAGATCCTCCCAAGTCCAGATAGAAGATTCCACAGAAAGTTATGGTGAATAACAGGGCTAAAATACAGATCCAGACAGGAAGGCAGATAATGGCTACTTAATCAAACATTGTGGTAGAGGACAAGGATCAGAAGTCAGCAGTAGTGATAGATATGCTGGTGTCAAGGGACAGCAACACCCGGAAGAAGGAGTATGAGAAGCTGGAGAAATACCAGGGCCTAAAGGAGGAACTGGAGAAGATGTGGAAAGTAAAGGCCAACGGGATCCAGTGGTGGGATTCAGCCAGTTCGCACCACTTCGGGAGAACCGGTTGTTAACTTTCTGAGCAGTTTGGTGAACTGATTGTTGGAAGAAATCATTAGGGCAGAGAACCGGTTGTTAAATTATTTGAATCCCACCACTGACGGGATCTCATTAGTGATAGGCACACTTGGGAAAGTGACTCCAATAGATCCCAGGATCAATATCCGAGCCCTCTGTCCAGAAGAGCAAATGCTAGGAACAGCTAAGACACTGTACAGAACCTTTAGACTCCCAGGCCTCTGATAGAGGCCCTGAGATTGAGAAATATGCATACCAACCATGGGGCTGTGAAGGTGATTCTTTATATGGTATATCAAAAGTCAGGCCACATAGACAATCTAAAGAAAATATCATATTATAATTTAGGGAAATTAATCTCACATCTTCTTATCATAATATCATTGTATATTGTGTGGTAATACATGATCTTAGAGTAAAATTGTGTTTTTGAATGTTATACTATGTTTGTTTAAAGTCAAAAGAAAAGAAATGTTCCTAAAAGAGAGTGGGGGGTGGGGGAGAGAGAATGCTAGCACTTTCACTTGAAAATGCAAGTGGCCATTTGCAAAGATAAATCAGGAAATAAAGAGTCATCTAGACTTCTAATACGAGATGATTTGAAAATGTCTTAGGATATTTTTTCCAACATTGAATGGTTTGTTGGCTGGCTTCCTGAAAATATCCTTAAAACTGATTTGACAGGTTGCCATTTCTAGAATTATAATTTTTGTTTACTTCTTATGTTTGATGTAAGCTTTGCTGTTTTAGTAATTTGTTTTGCTATGTCTGGGAGCAAACTGATGAGCTAGTCTTTATTTTCCTTTGGTCTGACGTTGTATTTGAGACTAAGTGGACCTCTCTCCATCATAGTCTCTGGGTTGGTGATGTCATTACATTTCTGGGGAACCATCTCAGGAAAGCTATTACCATGTCTAAGCTGGCTGTTCTCATAAAATTGCAAACCTACCATAGAAGATTCCTGGGTCTCCATTAATGAAAATGTGGTAAACTAATATGACCCGAAGGTTTTAACCAGACTTATTATGCTTCACTTCATAGATCATTCTAGGCTTTTTGTGCCAAAGAGAATAGAGTAAATTTTTGAGAATTGATGCAAAAGGACATGATATATCCCAGTGATTTGAAAATAAAAAAATCAAAATGTATACAATTGAGGTTTCAGACTTGTAAATTTATGATGAGACTTTAAAAAAATAATTATAAGTATACAACAATTAATCAACCAATGGACCTTAAGAAGCAGCTTACCATTTCTGGCTCATACCAGTAACTTCAAACTAAACTCACAAGTGTTCTGGAAAGAGAAAGAAAGAAAGAAAGAAAGAAAGAAAGAAAGAAAGAAAGAAAGAAAGAAAGAAAGAAAGAAAGAAAGAAAGAAAGAAAGAAAGAAAGAAAGAAAGAAAGAAATGTACTGGCATTCTGCTTCTAAGACTGAATCAGACAGCTGCTATTTGGATACAAACATAAATCAAGCATCCAGAAGAATGCAGAGTCAAAAGGAAGGGGATTTTAGCAAACAATCAATAATACTCATTAAAAGCATTAGACTTTTCTGGGGAGTAGAGTGGGAGTACGTTTTGTATTTGTTTTGTGCCCTGAGTAATGGCAATAATGGCTGCATTTAGGGTGCGTCTGATGGATATAGTCCACAAAAGCTTAAACCATAATAAACTTAACTTTAATGGATCATGAGACTTTGTTTTTGTTGCAGTCATCATATATAACTATTCTTTTGGAAACTTTGTTTTATGAAATCATGGATTCCTTCCTACCTATTCTGATGCTTGTAAGCAAAGAAATAAAAACAGCATCTCAAAAAGAATAATAATCAATAAGTAAAATATGCAGAAGGCTAAAATGTAGGATTTTGTTTAGATGGGGGGGGCTTAAAATGTGACCCTACACTTCATATTCTGCATGTTTTTTTAATGTCAAAAACAGTTTGTATTTTCAGGGAACAAACAAGGCACTATCCATTCAGTGATGAGTAGTGATAATATTTACTAGAAAGTAGAAAAGTTATTTCGTAACATTTACATTGTGAATATTACACTGAAGTCAGTTTGGTTTTGATAGCAATAGCATAGTTTCTCCATATGATTTTATTTAAGGGATGTTAAGAGTTCCCTTTAACTATAGAATTCCTAACTCCAGTATAGAGCCATTTCTAGAGTTCCCATGGGAGAAAAGTATGGAAGTAAAACTATTTATAGATGGAATCTTGCAGTGAACAGGGATCACTTAAAGAGAAGTGATCCCTATTCAACCTTTCACTGGATTCTGATGCTTTCTTGACTAGGTTCACACTGGACCAGTCTTCCCCAATTTAATTTTCTTGGACTATAGCTCCATGAATATCTATTTGTAACCCACATTCTAGAAGTTACAACCCCAGCTTCCTGGAAAGGCATCAGAATGATGAAAAAAATACACTATACAGAATCAAAGCATACATTGTTAAAATATTGATCAAGATTAGGCAAGAATTTCACCGTCACCAGGCAGCACAAATGCACTTTTTAAAAAACTTGTGTTTGAGTGAAGGTGGCTCTTTCAAATGTTTGGCATGGAAATCTTCAGCAATCCCTGCATTAATGATTAACCATTTATGGATTCCCCTTATCCCCAAGAGCTGTTGACGTAAGCTAGAGTCATTCATAGACTAAACAATTAAAAGTAACTTTTATTGACCTATAAAGGGTACACTTTATAGGTTTTGTCAGTGAGATGTGAGAACAAGCAGAACTATTTGGATCCTAGTATAAGTAGTCCTAATGTTTATGGTCCTGACTTTGTATACATTCACTTTAAAAGATTACAGGCATTCTGAACTCCCAAATATTGCAGCATCAGTTAGTGATTGTAGGTCATCACCTGTTTTAATGAAGATGACAAATAGAAAGTGGTAATCTTTTTGCAATCTGCAAAGGATCTGGATGCCACCTTCTGTAATCTAGGAATCATGAACCTATGGCCTTCTAAATATTGCTAAACTTGTTGGAGTTGAGAGATCTCCCACCATTGTCCATGCTGTCTAAGGCTGATTACAGTGGCAATTCAATGACATTTAGAAGGTTGTAATTTGACTCCACTTTACACAAAATTTGGGCTTTGTTGATGCTCTTTTTTGTTTATTTTTTGTAGTGCAAAGTCACCAAAACCTTAAGAATGTTTTAAACATCTATGATGCAAGAGTTTTCTTGTCAGAACTGTAGCAACACAATCTGGAATTGGGGAAACCCTTGATATCTACCCTATAATGGTCGGATTAAAGTAGTAGTTTTTTTTTTTTTAATTTGATTTATATGCCGCCCTTCTCCAAAGACTCAGGGCGGCTTACAATGTGCTCAGCAATAGCCTTCATCCTTTTGTATATTTATACAAAGTCACCTTATTGCCCCCACAACTGGGTCCTCAATTTACCTACCTTAGAAAGGATGGAAGGCTGAGTCAACCTTGAGCCTTGGCGAGATTCGAACCCTGCAGTAATTGCAGGCAGCTGGTCTTAATAACCAGCTTAATAATAGGGTGCCTTAAACCACTGTACTACCAAGTTACCCTAGTAGTAACCACTTTGGCACTGTCTGTGTCTCAGGGAGGAAGAACCTATTTGATTGGTCCAGCCCCGCTGACTGATGTACTATGATCGGGTCCAGAGAGAATTGGAGGTTATTCCTGATGGCTGCATTATCCAAATAAAGCTTTGACCATCACTTGGAATGAGAGGACAGCTGAGGCCTTGGATTGGATTGTGCCCATGCAACCTCTCCCTTCTTGTGAAATGCATCTCTATGTTTTATAGAAGAGTTGAGGGCGGAGAAATGGGAGGGGAGATGTCTAGGACACATTGGAGGGAATCAAACACAAATGAGTCCTGCTATTAAGGCCTATCTTGTGTCATTAAGAGCTGTCATTTTCTGCCCTTGTTGAAGCCAACTGGCAACCTTGTTTAAGGTGATCCAATCCTGAGGAAGGGGAAGTCAGAGGTTTACCTACAAGGCCATTGGAAGAATTTGCAAAACATCTGTCAGACAAAAATCACTCAAATTCATTCTGAGTTGGATGCCACATTTGGTGCAGGAGCAGGGGATATGACTGAGGTACAGTCTTTCTTAATTATCTGGCAGCAGTTTGATCTTGTTGAGCTTAAGGAAGTGGCCAGGGTCTTATGGCTGGGGGCTCAGTCACCTGCTGGGATCCATGGCCATCCTGCATGCACAGAGATGTCCGGGTGGGTGGGCGGAGCCTCCCGCCACCACTGCTACCAGTTCGCCCGATCCTGAACCGGTAGTTAAGGCTGCCTGAGAGGTGTTGTGTGGTTGGATCCTAGCAGAAGTTAATTCTTCCTTGAGAGTTGTTCCATCACCCTTTAAGGAGGCATTGTTTTGTCCCCTCCACAATAAGCCATCACTGGATCCCACCATGCTGGACAATTTTCATCCAGCTGTCAAATCTCCTCTTTTTTAGGGAAAGTTATAGAGAAGGTGATTATGGAGCAGCTTCAGTAGGACCAGTGGTGGGTTGCTACTGGTTCAGGATCGGGCGAACTGGTAGCAGTGGTGGCGGGAGGCTCCGCCCACCCACCCGGACGTCTCTGTGCATGCACACACCCATAAGCAAACTGGTAGTGACAAAATTTGAAACCCACTACTGAGCAGGACCTATAGGAAGTGGATTATCTGGACTAGTTAGGATTCAAGCCTGGGCATAGGATGACAGCAACTCTGGAGGGACAGGGGTACTGTGTCTGTCGTTGCCTCTCCTTGGCCTCTCATCAGTCTTTGATACAATTGACCATGGTATCCTTCTGAATTGGCACCATGAGCAGGGAGTGAGTATTGCACTGGTTCACTTCCTTTCTTCAA
Organism: Arizona elegans; assembly: GCA_022577455.1. Lineage (NCBI taxonomy): Eukaryota > Metazoa > Chordata > Lepidosauria > Squamata > Colubridae > Arizona > Arizona elegans. The sequence continues at coordinate 114,898,339 of JAKOOJ010000003.1, forward strand.
GGTCAGTACCAGTTGCTGTTAAATGAGAGTGAGAAGTTCCGCTCTTGATTCTTGTTTTGTGGGGTCTACAGGGCTTGGTTCTCTCCATTCCTATTTAACATCTGGGTGAGATCATTCATCACCCTGGGATGAGATATGATCAGTATGCTGATGATGCTCAAGTGTATATCTCAACCCCTGGTGAACTAAATGATGCAATTGATGTCTTGACCCAATGCCTGGATGGGGAACAACAGGCTTCAACAGAACCGAAGAGACTCTGACAACCAAGATTGAGTGGCTCTGGGTTTGGGGGCCTTTTGATTCTGAGAATTTAACATCTTTGGTACTGGATGGGATGACATTAACTCAGACAGACCTAATGCATAATCTGGGGGAATCTTCTAAACTCACAATCGTTGCTTGAGCAATAGCTGTCAAGTTCTTGCTAGGAGAGTCTTTGCACAGCTTTGTATTTTGCACCACTTGTGCCCTTTCTTCAACGATGAGGCTCTACTCACAGTCACTTTCACCTTAGTCACACCCTGAATGGATTACTATGATGATGTCTACATAGGTAAAGGTTCCCCTCACACATATGTGCTAGTCATTCCTGACTCTAGGGGGCGGTGCTCATCTCCGTTTCAAAGCCGAAGAGCCAGCACTGTCCAAAGACGTCTCCATGGTCATGTGGCTGGCATGACTAAATGCCAAAGGCGCACGGAACACTGTTACCTTCCCACCAAAGGTGATCCCTATTTTTCTACTTGAATTTTTTACATACTTTCGAACCGCTAGGTTGGCAGAAGCTGGGACAAGTAACAGGAGCTCACCCCATTACACGGCACTAGGGATTCAAACCGCTGAACTGCCGACCTTATGATTGACAAGCTCAGTGTCTTAGCCATTGAGCCACCGCGTTCCTTTCTGATGTCTACATAAAGCTACCCTTTAAAAGTTACCTGAAACTTCACCTGGTGCAGAGTGTCTCAGAGTGGACAGTTATGTATGTCCCCCGCCCCTCCACCTACTGAAACAACGTTCCTCCTGAGGTGAGGTGAGCTTTGCATTTGCTCGTCTTCTGGAAAGTCATTAAAACATGTTTTTCCATCAACCTTGGAGAAATGTGGAGAGCCTGCAGGATGGCTGAATAAGATGAGCGTTGTTCTCCCACGTTTTTGGATTCTACGTTTTTTTATTTTATTTATGTTAGCTAGTCATGTAGTTTTAACTGTTGCTATATTTCGAAATCGCCCAGTCACATTTTCATGAGAAAGGAGGCTATAACAATATGCTAAATGAACAAACAAACAAAAACTAAGTAAAAACAAACTGTCCAAATAATATTTATTATATTTCTGTTACTATGGCAGCAAATATTGGATCAGTTCACCCAATTATGTTTTCTAAAGTGAAAGCAGACTTGCAGAAGGATTGGGTTAACTTGCTTGCAGTACAGAGATGAATCCTACTCTCTGATGGGAATTATGCCTGTGGTAGCCTGAAGAACACCCCATATTTTGAAGGGAGACATGTATCTTCTGCATGCAGTTTCTCCAGAGCAAGTTTCTGATGTCATTCTATGAATATTGCTGGGTTAATCTTGGCTGAGTCTCTTGTTTTTCATCTGAAGTTTATTAAATCCTTCTGTTTACTAAATCTTTCTGATTTAGGAGATGCTGTTGTGTCATATGCTGCTGTTTCCAGCACACTGGCCCTCAGCCACTCCCTACTTTATTTTTTTACAAACAAGGAAGTGCAAGTTGCCTTCTTCTCTGCCTCCTCCTCCTCCTCCTCCTGGCCTCAGCCTTTCAACGTACTTATGCAAAGAACATTTTATAAAGCTCTTGGGACATTCCAGCCTTCTTTCACTCTCAGATGTTTATGGACAGCCTGGCATTCTGAAGGACGCCACAGAGTTAGAAACTTTGCCTGTCTTTGCTTCTTAATGCCAGTGGAATGAGGGTGAAGCACACAGGGAAAACTGGATGGTAATAGAAATGCTCTGGGGTTTATTCCATGTCCAGAACAGCCAAAAAAAAAAAAAAAAAAAGGTTGTTTGACCTTTTTTTTTTAGCTCTAGCACAGTAAAAATAATTTTATGTATTATTTGAAGGATAAAAATACCACCTCCATGGGCCTGTGTTTATATAATCTTCTTCAGCACCCTCCAATTAGTTACCCCATCTCTCTCTTATGATGATGTATAATTTATACTCCTGCAGTGAAAGTTTTTGAAGTGGAATGTCAGGTCTTGTGAGCTATGAGGGCAAAGGCTTAAAATTACCTTCTTGGGGCCCAGGAGATACCATTAGAGAACCCTTAGAAGACTCTGCAAAGTCTGGGATCATCGTTTTTATATTTAGCTTAATTTTTGAATCAGTGACCTAGCTCCTTAAGGTATCTGGTGGTCAGAGAAGAATCCCTTGTAAAAACTGGGAAGAACACTTTGCCTGGGAGAGAGTGATATTCTTACAGGGCAATAGGTAATTAGGGTGTAATTTTCAAAGTACTTTTATGTTTTGGGGCAACTTGGCACATACTTTTCTGGCTGAAGCAACTACTGAAGGAGAAAGAAAAGAGAGAAGGGTTGACAGAGGTGTAGGATTGATAGAGGAGAATGAAGTCTTCACTTAAACCAGCTACCTAATAATTTACAAAGCAACATTTCTGAAAGCCTTTGGAACATTTTATGCTAATGTCAGAAAAAGGAAGAGGCTAAGATCTGGTTCCCTTCTGCATCCAAGGACACTCTCCCAGTTCTGCCATGGCTAGTAAATGAAACTTAAAACAAAGATTAAGGTATTAGAGGAGTTAAATCATTGGTTAGATGGGATGAAATCAAATGGGATTTTAATCTGAGCTACAACAGAATGAACTATCCCAAAGGCTTATTACCTACAAGTCCCTAAAACTGAGATCTGAGCCCTTAATAAATTGTTATCAGCGTTTCTGATAAAGAGTGCCTGATAAGCTTGTGTTGCCTTTTTATTAACTCAATCTTTTAACACCCCCCATGAAAGTGCCATTCTTTTGGCATATCACAATACAGCTGTGACTTGAGTGGCAGAAGCAATTCCTTATACAGGAATGAACTGGACCCTACATTTTTTATTATAAAGATAATCTTTTATTTCAGAAAACTGTCCTTTAGATCTATTTACTTTTCAAAAATGCCTTTTTGTCCTTTATTTGGTCATTTAGTTTTTACCGTATAAATGGAACCACTTAATGCACAAACTTTCACATTATGTACATTGAATTGTCTTTTTAAAACAGATTAGGTATACAATTTGATTTTTGATACTTTTATTAGAATATGTGTTTTTTTACTGTTTTTCTTGGTTTTGCTCTTGAATTTTCCGTTGTAAAGAAAAGTTATAAACAATTAAAATTGTGTATCTGTATAAACCTTTTTCAGATTCGTCCTTTATTTTCCCCCAGAAAATATGATCACTGTATCTATTGTATATTCCAGAATTTACTAGGTATATTTATTACTTTTATTTTTAAAACAGATATACTGCTCTTAAAAGTACTGTTTAATTTTCTATGGTATAAGCACACTTTGCCTTTGAAAGCTTGTGCCACAGTGGATCAATTTTTATTTAAAATGCCAGTTTGTTCTATAGAATCTAATGGGATTAATTTCTGTATAGGATCACATTGCAATTCTTTCTTTGTGATCTTCTTGTTGGCAACAGAAGAACAAACCAAAACAAAGAAATTAACATCAAAATTTTCTGAACCACAAACCAACCCTAAGCACCTCTACTAGTCTTAACTATCTCATCTTTACAAGCAGAGGATGCTGAGTGGTAGGAGGACATAACAGAGATACATAAAATCATACATGGTGTGGAAAATGTGGAAAGAGTTTTTCTCCGTGTCTTGCAAGGTTACGACCTGGAGTCAGTGGTGGGTTCCTCCCGGTTCGACCCCATTCTCCCGAGCCGGTAGTGGTGACGATATCACATCACCGAACCGGTTCTGCCCCCCCGCCCCTCTCCACCCCCCCGTCTCCGCCACCCCCCACGTTATTCTTACCTTTTATTTGGCCCCACCCCCAATCTATTGCTGCCTCCTGAGTCCCAGCTGATGGCTAGAGGAAAAAAAACTGTTTAAACTCTTGCTGCGGGGCTTCAAAGGGCCGCCCTACAGCTGATCAGTGTTAAAAGAAAACAAATGAGTAGACCGGTGCCTGCAAAAATACATGAGTAGACCAGTGCCTGTAAAAATACATGAGTAGATCAGTGCCTGCAAAAATAAATGGGTAGATCAGTGCCTGCAAAAAATAAATGGGCAGATTGGTACAGCTCTGCAAGCAGTTAAAAACCTGGTAGACCAGTACCTCTGCTAAATCCTAAATAATTGTCATATGACCATCAAGCCACGCCCACAGAACTGGAAGTAAAAAATTTTAGAACCACCCCTGCCTGGAGTCAACCATTCAAACTATCTTCAGGGAGATTGTGAAAGTGCTTGCAGTATTTCCACATAATCTCAGGCAACACTATCCTGAGAGCACATATTTTGCCGCCTTGACCCCACGCCTTAACTCATCACTAGCCCATGAATAAGGGCCTTTTGCTGAGTTAAGTGCTAACTACCTAATGTTGAGTTGGCAAAAAATAATGCCAGCATGAAATTTGCTGCCCACATTGCTGATCAGTATCCTCTATTTGTTTTGACTGAACAGGTGCTTTTTTTTATGTGTGCAGCATATAATAAGCAATAAGATTGTTTGTTGCCCTCTTGCTTTGCTGCCTGTTTTCTTCTGCACATCACCAGTGGTGGGGGAAAACATCCACATCCATCACAGCATTGTGGGAGAATTGGGATAGGAATGCATCAGGATTTTTCCATCACATCTTTGCTGTCTGCCTCCATCCTGATATAAGAAGATAAGGAGGAGGAGGAGGAGCTCAGTCACAAGTAGTATCTGTCTTTAGGATTTTCCTTCCTTCCTTCCTTCCTTCCTTCCTTCCTTCCTTCCTTCCTTCCTCCCTCCCTCCCTCCCTCCCTCCCTCCCTCCCTCCCTCCCTCCTTCCTTCCTTCCTTCCTTCCTTCCTTCCTTCCTTCCTTCCTTCCTTCCTTCCTATGCTGCTATCTACATTTCTTCATGCTCTGTTTTGGAGGCAATCAGGAAGAAAAATTAATCCCATCATTTCACTCTTACGCTATTTAAATCTTTTGCTAGACTGGTAAGGATCCCAGGATTGATGCACTTGCGGTACTGCTTGCTGAACAGTTCCTGTGTTATACAGTTTTGATAGACCAGCTGCATAGATTTGCTTTTATCTATTTCTTTAGAGCAAGGAGCTGAGCAGGGTCTAAAGAGGAGGAACCATGCCTTTATATGAACCAAAATGTCCAATAAGCCACACTCTGATCCATCCAGTACTGGTCACTTGACTGTGCTTTCAGTAATGGCGGCAGGCAGAGAACAACTGATGTACATCCTTTGTAAGGGCTGTTGCATGCTATTGACTGAAAAGGAAATGAAGTTTTAACATTAATGCAGTTAAGATTGTATCTCATTCATGGGCTGGGGAAAAGACAAAAACAACATCATGGGAATACCATAGAAAAAGGATATGGCATCCATGTTGTACTTAGATGCTACTGGAAAAAGGCACTATGATATTTTAAAATCAATGTTAGCTGAATGTTATAAAACATTTTCCACCATATTGCAACATGTCCAACAATGATTTCAAGGTGTGTAAAATGTTTTAGGCTCTGTCGTTCATTAACTTGAAAAGAAGTCATGACTAGCAATCAAGGGAATTCTGTAGAGCAGTGTTTCTCAACCTCGGCAACTTTACATGCTGTGGACTTCAACTCCCAGAATTCCCCCAGCCGCCATTGCTCTTAATATTTCAATATAGAGATAGTCCTAAACTTACAAGCATTTCATTAATGAGTAACTTATGACACTTTTCACACTTGTGACTGCTGCAGCATCTCTGTGGTCATGTGATCAGAATTTTGGACACTTGGCAACTGGCATGTATTTATGACAGTTGCAGTGTCCCAGGGTCATGTAATCATCTTTTGTGACCTTCTGACAAGCAAAGTCCATGGGGAAATCAGATTCACTTAACAACCTCTCTTACTAACTTAACAACTGCAGTGATTCACCTAACAATTGTAGCAAGAAAGATCTAAAGTGGGGCAAAACTCACTCAACAACTTTCTAGCTTAGCAATGGAAATTTTGGGCTCAGTTGTAAGTAGTAAGTTGTAAGCCAAGGACTACCTGTATGGCTACTCTTGAATATTAATGAATGTTCTAATTCAGGGGTCTCCAACTGTGGCAACTTTAAGACTTGTGGACTTCAACTTCCAGAGTTGTTGTGAGAGGAATTCTGGGAGTTGAAGTCCACAAGTCTTAAAGTTGCCAAAGTTGGAGACCCCTGTTTTAACTGATTCAGCAGTATTGCCTTTGAAGAGAAAGGTACCTCTTTTCTCCTGAACTGTACACTCAAAAGGGAAGAACTCTTCCTTTCAGCCCTGAAATTACCATCTCTGCTTTAAGAATAACAAGGTAAGGGGGAAGGGAGGAAAGAGAAAAGGAGAGGGAGAGAAGCAAAACATTGGGGGAAGAAGAATTCCTTTAGGAAAGAAAATAACAAATGGTATATGCTTAGTCAGCAAGCCACAGCAGTCACGGAGTCCTTCTTCTCTTGAGAAGAAGAAAAAATCAAGACAGGATAAATTCATGGTTGGCAACAATTACCCTCAAAGCCCCCAAGGGTCCTTTTATGTTTCCTACTCCCCTCCCCTCCCCGGGGTAACTTTTAAGAACCTAGCTCCTTTTATTATCATTATTTTTTTTAATGTTGTTGCTTTTTCTTGTTCCTGGTCCTTGTGACCTTTTTGTCTTCTCCCCCCCTTCACTTCTAGGAATTCCAGCTGTTGACAGCGGCAAAATGTTCTTTCTTTGGAACCTCAAGGGAGAGGCTCTGGGGCCTAGCCAGGAGGCTATAGAATGAATTCTCTGCACAACAGGTTATGTAACCGGCTCTTTTGAAAAAGGGGAAGCAAGCAAGCAGCAGCAACAACGCCCCATTGTATCTACAAAGATCAACAATTCCAGCAAGCCACCCAGATGCAGACTGCCCTTTGCCTTGGGTTTTGTTTACTTCTCACTCGCTGGGTAGAAACGGCCCGGGCTGTTTTCTGTTTGCGGGCTCTCCTTCTTGGCAGCCGGTTGGGCTTGCCTTAACAGCGCCTTGCTAAACAGAGCCTGGTGTCCTCAGTCAGAGGGAAGGGAGATGATTTATTCTCCCTGGGCGAGGATTGTCTTTCCCGGCTGTTGGCTTGGGAGTTTGGTTTTTTTTTGTGCGGTGGCTCTAAAGGCATTGGCTTGTGCCAACTGCATTCCAAGAGGGGAAAGGAAGCAAAAGGCCCAGGCTGAGCACCAGGAAACAGGCTTGAACTGTAAGATGAGAAAGGGAGAGGAGAGGCCTCTGGGGGAAATGCAAAGTAAAATCTCCTTTCTCTTGCAACTGCCTTGTTTACATTAGGTGATTTATATTGGGTAGTTTCTAAAAAAAGAATGCTACATGCTCAGCCTGTGCAGTTGTTAGAATGAAATGGAGTGGTGGAGGGAGTCTTTATAACTTAGTGACAAAGACACCTGCCTGGCATGTAGAAGATCCCAGCCTCGGTCCCTGGGGATTCCTTTTAAAAGGATCAGGGAGAGAGAATCTGCTAGGCTCAAAAGCCGGATTTTTCTCCAACCAACAGACTCAGTTCTGTTGGACTTCAACAATCCCTAGCCAATTCCTAGGTTAGGGACAACTGGGATAATACAAAAAGACTGAACAAATCCACCCATTTGCTATGAGGCAGTGATGCCCAGCTATGCCCAGTTTCTTCATGCCCATTTAAGTCAGCCGTGATACAGAATTCAGATTCATTAGAAACCAGAAAACATTTTGTCAGCATTTTCAAACCTTAGCCCTAGTAAACTAAATCCTACCAAGTCTTTATGCACGATTTTCTCAGTGGCACAAGGAAGCAGATGAAATTTCTATTTACATAATATTGAAGAATGATTGATCTATGTATATTATTTTACCTGTATTAAAATCACTTTAGGATTATGTAGAAGAGAATTTGGAAATCCACGATGAAATATGTACAGGATTTCAGGAATAATTGGGTACCATCCAGTAATGAATGTAAGTATATATTTCTCAATTACTTTATATAGTGGGTTCATTGACGATAATAGATCCAAAGGGAAGTGATGCATCATTTCAGATGGACTAGTTATCACTTCTTGAATATACCACAATTTATTGGGTCAAACAGTTGCTAAGTCATAAACCATGGTTTACAAACCATATTTCATGTAAAACACTAAAACCAAGCAAAGGACAATATAACCTAGCCCCTCAGTCATTATTACTTATTCGACAGTGCGGTAGTTTCTCCAGATTTCAAGAAGGGATTTGGGCCTGAGGAGTTTCTTTTTTGTCTTATAATTAACTGGCTTGGACTGGCTTGTTAATTAAAGTGGTCACACTGACAGACCAACTCTTTGTGTATGCTTTTTGTTTGCTGTGGCTATGCTGACTTCACCATGCAGTTATGCCTAATGTTTGCCCAGCTGTTCAATTGGAAGAAGACAGTGAAGATTTTCTCATTTACTGGCTTTGCAATATTGGTGCAGAGATGATTCTCGAAAGCACTGGAACAAAGGGGATTGCATGGCAGCACCTGCTTTGCCTTCTTCACTAAACAACCATTCGGCTCTAGGCCAAACAAAGAATAGAGAAACCTGGGTCACATCTGTGGCCCTGCAGGTAGCAAGAAAAGTGTATTGTGTTTCCCTGGTGGCCTTTTTTGTGCTGCTGACTTCATGGAAATATGGCTGAATGGCTTGAAGTGTAAACAGCAGCTGAACATAGTCCAGAGAACAAAAGAAGTTCCAGGCACACCTGGCAGCCATGGCCTCCTGTTGCTTAGTTCTGGAAATATTGAATAGAGGCCAAACTAGATGCGAAACAGCCAAGGAAATTGGCACAGTGATTGCAGAATGAAGAGGAACCTGGAAGGAACAGACAGAAAATTTGCTGGTCTATTGAGTTCTTTAACAGACTTAGTCTGAAGCACATAGAGATACGTGTGTCATTTCTATAGGGGGCCATTTTCCCTCTAGTGACCCCTTCTCATATCCCCTGACCATCACTGAAGTGATACAAAGCTGTCTGCATTACAATTAGCTCAGCACAATGATGGCTGTATAATTTGAGAAGATGCTATAAGTCATTAATAGTGATCCTGTTGGAGTCAAAAGCAGGGCTAATTCAGACTTCTCTGAATTAGTGCTTTATTGAAGTAGATCCAGGAATAGGTTTTTCAATATTTCTGCCAATGTAATTGGATGGACTTTTTTCCCCCCAAGAGAAGGAGACATTTGACAAAGACTTCTCCCAGGAATCTCCAATAGCAATGGCTGTCATAGTGTCATGGCAAAAGCCTCTTAGAAGGAATTGCCTTCTGATGTCTTCCCTTGGTATGGGAATGGTATTGTGAGAAGTGAGGGAAGTTTCAGATTACCAGAGATAACTATTCAATGAAAGGCATGAGATTTATACACATCCTGAAAAATTTTGCCTCATAAAATTCTGTGAGAATTGGTGGAAAAATGCACAGGAAATATTTTCTGCAATTTTGAGATGGGTACAGAGGTGGGTTTCAGCAGGTTCTGACCAGTTCTGGAGAACCGGTAGCAGACATTTTGAGTAGTTCGGAGAACCGGAAGTAAATATTCTGACTGGCCCCTCCCTCATCTATTCTCTGCCTCCTGAGTCCCAGCTGATCGGGAGGAAATGGAGATTTTGCAGTAACCTTCCCCTGGAGTGGGTGGGAATGGAGATTTTACAGTATCTTTCCCATGCCATACCCACCAAGCCACACCCACAGAACCGGTAGTAAAAAATTATGAAACCCACCATTGGATCGGTAATACCCAATTTCCTGCAGACCAGAAAAACCAAACATGCCTGATAGAACAATCCAGATATCTGGAAGACTTGGCTAGATAGGAAATACAACTTTGTCAGTTTAAGGAAGAAAGAGGGTGTCACAGTCAAAGAATTCTGGGTAGATTGGTGTTAATCCTGAACCCCAGCCCAGAGATTGGAAATAAATGGGCGGAAGACCAGTTTTATACTTGGAATGAATCAGACAAGAACAAGCACTATAGACAGATGACAATATGGCAGGGCTGTGAATGACAGGCACTGTGATGCAGTTCATTTAAAGCAGGGATCCCCAACCCACGGTCCATAGACTGGAACCAATTTGCAGCATGCCACACAAAGAAGTGAAGCCCTCCATGGAATGCAAGGCAGCAAACGAAACCACGCCCCCTCCGATCCACGGAGAAACCTCTCTCCACAGAACTGGGTCCTCAACCTTTTGGGCACCATTGATTTAAAGAATACTAGCTGCTGCAAACTTAGGCCTAGAAGAAGAAAAGTATTTGGGGAGGCAAAGCATGTCTGAACACTATCTACAGCACCCAACACCTTTTCTTTCTGCACATACATATCCTGTAGCCGAAGAGATGTGTTGTAAAAACAAAGTTTAGGAAATTAGTGGAAAAATGTCTAGGTAACTGAACTGATACCTGCCAGGAACATTTTGTATTAAGTTTCTCGTATAGCTTTTTAAGGCTTAAAAAAAATTGCTTAAATGGTTTGAACATGATTTGGCAGTAGCTTAGGTGTTTGAACCACACTCCTTCCTTTATTTACATCATGGTCAAGTGTTTTATTCCATTTTTCATTTAGAAAGAAAGGCTTTCTTTCACTTGTTGAAATGTCAAGTGATCCTTTGGATTCCAAGGTGAGGTTTCAGTTCACTTCAGGAATATAACCTCTGGGGCAGGGGTGAAATCCAGCAGGTTCTGACAGGTTCTGGAGAACTGGTAGCGGAAATTTTGAGAGGTTTTGAGAACTGGCAAATACCACCTCTGGCTGGCCCAAGAGTTGGGTGGGAATGCAGATTTTGCAATATCCTTCCCCCAGGAGTGGGGAGGGAATGGGAATTTTGCAGTATCCTTCCCAGTGGTGGGTTGCCCCCGGTTTGCACCAGTTCTATATAACCGGTAGTAATACCGGCGGGAGGCTTTGTCCACCAACCCCGACATCATCAAAATGCTTGTGCAGAAGAGCGCGCGTGCACGGCCCCATTACACATCGGTAGTAAAGGTAAGTAGAACCCACTCCTGATCCTTCCCCTGCCATGCCCACCAAGCCATAGAACCAGTAGTAAAAAAAAATTGAATTCCACCACTGCTCCGGGTTAGTTTACCTCTACTGGGGAACAGCCAGCCTACTTGAACCTTTTATCAATATATGTTGAAGCCTTTTGGGATGTGACATATTTATTGGTGCCACATGGAGCACAAACACTGAGCAGCTCTCAAGGTTGACAGTCAAATAGTTGTGTGCTGCCTTTTAGAAAACAGAACACATATTGGAAAAATCAGATAAAATCATGTTTTAAATTGTCTGGTCACTTTTTGGATGAGATAAAGGCTATTTTTTTATGATAAGATTGTGTAAAGTTTCTCAACTCAGTGGCTCTACATAATTAGAAACTACAACTTCCAGAATTCTAGATAGTATGCCTAACTTGAGGAATTCTGCTTCTGTATCAGACTATAAAAGCAATGAATCCTCAAATCCCAGCTGCAGAGAACATGGGCAAGAGCGTGTAATTGCACTCTAATCCTGCTTGTAGGCATTCTGTTCTGTTTAGCCAGTCGAGAATACTAGACTATTTCAGGTTTCGGTTTTTACTGTAGACAGTAGAGTTTTTCAGTTCTTCTCTAATTTTTACTGTCTGAATAGAATTTCTCCATCTTTGCTTGTGAAGTTTATAGTCAAATTGATGTTGTTGCACATCTGGTGTTATCAATTACAAAATATTTTTTTAATTATTGGAAGAATGTTTACTAGAGAAAATATTTGTTATAAAAAGTATTTGTTATAAATATTAAATGTTCTTGGCAGAGCTCTATTAGGCTTATCTCTTTATTTTGTTTTATTTTATTTTGTACTACTAAGCCAAATATTTCAGTTATTCTAGAAGCTATCTTATTTCCAACTTTCAGTCTCCTTCAATTAATGTTGACCTCTTTTGCTGGAGTTATGACAACAACATGTTACATATCAACTGAACCACTCTGCTTTCTGTGCTGAAATGGTCTACATTTAATCCCAGTTGATTTGAGGCTGGAACATAGCTTTAGATCACTATAAAATAGTGATTGAAGTGCGTTTTTTGCATAGTGTGGAAAAATACAATAGGTGAACATCTGGTTCATTTGTGTCTGGCAATCTATACGCTCCTTACTCTGAATGATGGAGGCATCTACATAAAGGCTCCAATAGAACACGATTGCAGAGTCAAAAAGTTCTAGAAGTCTAACAGATGTGTTTCAGTCTCTACTCAAAGCCTTAAGGCTTTAAACGATAAGAAAGGGGCTGCTGTGAAGCTGCTTTAAGAAAATATTGGTAAAAGTTAGACACCTCCTTTATGGTTTGAATTGTACACACATAATCAGTATGTCCTTGAAATCTTCATTTCTAATATTCTTCTCATCTGGGTCTTAGCTGAGTTAAGGCAATTTTTATCAGGAATTGAAAAAGAAAAGCAAACACAGAGATATCTTCAGGGAGTCCTCTTTTTATTTCTACCTGATAAATGGGATACCTGTTCTTTACAATATTTCATTTCCCTTTGGAGGCAAAGAAGAGCCGATAAGAAGTGCCCCTCAGGCTATTATTTTATCATAACTTTATTTAACTCTTTCAAGAAATGGTGGGAGAAAAATATGGAACAAGTTTAAAATAACATTTTGCTACCGGCAGTTGTTTATGTGTCTTGCTGAGAATATTTACCATGGTTAAATCTGATGCTCAAAGTCATCGTGAGTTTGTTCACCATTACAAGAACCTGATTATAGACTCCCTCAGCACAACAGCTTTTTCCTGTGACCAGACATGGATATATGGTTTGTTAAATTTGCTGGGTGGACAAAGGAATCTAGATTATTCCTCTTAAAACAAGTCAGGGGGGAAAAAATCCATATTTTGCCTCACTGAATGGAACAAGCTGGTGGTCAAGGGATGAAATTATTCTTTTAGGTTCTGCTAGACTTAAGTCACCCATTTTAATTCACCCCAAAATGAAAAAAATAAATAGAATAAAACCCAAAATCGAAGGCAAATATTTTGTCCCTACACTTGGGATGGGGGACAAACTTCAACAAAAGTGGTCAAATTAAGTGTACGTCCTTGTGCTAAACTCTGGAAAAAGCTGAGTCACTGCACTACACAAACCAGAGTCTCATGGGAGGAGTTAAGAGTCCCACAGGAAGAGCTGCTGGGGAGTCAGAAGGTATCTTCGGTCTTCTGAGGATATGGAAACATGCTCATTAAGAGAGTTTGGCAATGAGGCCTTGCTTTGAAGCCATTGCTGACAACCTGGCTTGCTCTGGACCTGTTAATCATAATTTCCATTTCAGACTTTAAAAAAGAGCTACCCTTGATGGAATAACTTCAGGTTTTTTTCATGTGAAGGGAAGAATTACATGGGCAGCCAGAACTGAGATATAATCATTGAAATTTGGTCAATCTAAAAAGCGATGTGATTCCTTAGTAGAAGTTCTAAAATTAATTTAAAAAAACCCCAGTAATTGCCTTCTGTATAGGTAGTCTTTGACATACAACAGTTAGTTTAGTGACCATTCAAAGTTACAATGGCACTGAAAAAAGTGACGTATACCCTTTTTCATAGTTAAAACCTTTCTAGCATCCCCACGGTCATGTGAACAAAATTCAGGTGCTTGGCAACTGGTTCATACTTATGACGGTTGCTGTATTCCAGGGTCATGTGATCACCTTTTGTTACCTTCTGATAAGCAAAGTCAATGGGGAAGCCAGATTCACTTAATAACTGGCTTACTAACATATCAACTGCATGATTCACTTAACAACCGAGGCAAGAGAGGTCATAAAATGGGGCCAAATTAACTTAACAAATGTCTCACTTAACAACAGAAATTTGGAGCTCAATTGTGGTTGTAAGTTGAGGACTACCTTATTAGAATTGGTCTACTTTTTCTTTATTATCTAATTTCATTTCTATTTCTCCATTCACATCACCTAACAGAATAATTTTCTTCTGGATCTTATTCATTCAGAGAGTTGCACAATTCTTCCCCAAACTCATTCCTGGTTCTTTCATCATCATCATCATCATCATCATCATCATCATCATCATCAAATGCAGTATTGCAGGCTAACTCTGCCCATAGCCAGGAGTTTGATCCTGACTGGCTCAAGGTTAACTCAGCCTTCCATCCTTCTAAGGTCAATAAAATGAGGAGCCAAGTTTTTGGGGCTATATTCTAACATTTGTAAACTACTCAGGGAGTGCTGTAAAGCACTATGGAGTGGTATATATGTCTAAGTGCTATTGCTATTAAACGTACATTTTCAGTTCCTTGCATGTAAGTCCATTCAACAAGATCAGACCAGCTTCATGCTGACACCTTAGATCTTTCACCTTTTTCTAGTTTCACAAACATATAAGATATTTCCCCTCTTTCTCTAATTTTTTCATTCTTTCTTTTACCACTTATTGCTCTCATATTCCAAGTCACAATTTTACATATGATGTGTCCATCATCAGATGAACTGTTGACACTGACTTCAGCTGCCCATTAGACCCTCACTTCCAGGTTTGGACTCCAACAATCTCAGAGCACCTGGCTAAAAAATGAGGATATTTTTGTCATTTTTGCCAGCCAGGTAGTCATAGGAGAATCTCCAAAACAAGAGAAAATGGGAAGTTCTTGTGTTGTATCCTGCGATATCCTTATAGCCATCATTCAGTAATTTTCCATTAACATTTCCACAACTTGCACCCTAGATCAAAAATGCAGTAAATTGTTGCCTGTGTTAGTTTGAGAATCACTGAGCAATTCAGTAACTGCAGGTAGTCAAATGCAGTACATGTTGATGAGCAAGAGTAATGTTTGCACCAAGAGTATTATCTAAGCGTAAGAAATAATGCTACTTATGTGTATCCTTGCTATAAGACCTGTTTTTGAAAACTTTCTGAGTTTTCTAAGAAATAAATTGCGTCATTAAAACTTGGATATAATCTGGAAAGTGCTATGACAACTCAGAGGAAATAAAAAACATACAGTGTTCTAAGAAAATAGTGCATTATTCATCTGAATTGCATATATTTATTGTAACTTTTTGACTGTTCCTGTGTCAGTTACTTGGGTGATAAGTCATTTAAAAAAAATAATTAGGCATTTTATATTTTGGGGTTATTTTTCTCTTTATATGTTACCTTGGGCTCAGCCAAATTGTGTTATGGATGTTATTGCAAATTACAATCATACCCTTCCATATCCCAAGGTATATTTTATATTTATAGAGCTGCTAAATCCAAAAACCAGCTTTCTCCACAGGATACCAACAGAGATCATATATGGAATATTACACACCTGGCATAGATTCTGTACATAATCTTCATGCATGGTATAATTTACTTTTAAAATGAAAAATAGACTTCAGATTTAATCAGAGATGGAAATAACTTGTCAGGTAGTCTGCACTAAATTTCCGTTCCTCAACCGAACACAATATGTTCAATAGACTTTAAGCCTCTAGTTTGTTTGTTTGCTATTTATTTAGTCCTAGCCACTGTGTGCCTTTCTTGTTCGCCTGGCTTAGCAAGGATTCCAGGTCTGCAGCACAAAAGCCAAGAAAAGGACATGCAAAGGGTGGATCTAAGGGAGAATCTCTAGTGACCTGATGATCTATTCCCACCACACAGAGGAAGTGTTTAGATTGTGATCTGGCAACAGCTTTAATGGGATTTGCTTTACAAAACAATGTCACCTGATGAATTCAGTTTTTAGGGACACATTCATTTGGACTGCTGTCTGATGATGACAATTTCTCTCTGCCAATAGAGTAACCTTGAGTGATCCAGCACATTTCTTCCTCTCTGATTAGGGTCATTTGCTGTGTGTGTGTGTGTGTGGGGGGGGTTCTTTTTCTTTTTTTCTTTTTGGTAGAATGTTGAACTGCCAGGAGGAGAAATAATGCTGCCGAAATTCACTCTGTTACATATGATGTTGGGTGGGGACAATGTCCTCTGTTGCATTGACAACTTCACAGAATGGTAAAGAGGGGGGGGACAGTAAGAGAGGAGCATTTGATTTTGCCAAAGGCTGTTGTTTCTCATTCAGTGTCCTTCAACTTCAAATTTGTGAAACAAATCTGGTTTGCGAACTCACTGATTTTTTTTTTATAGCACCTTTTAGAACGGTTGTCTTCTACAGAAAATGGGCTCGAAAAAGCAGAAAACCCTTCTAAGTGATACCTGTGTTCCATTATAGGACTATAAAGAACACAAGCATATAAAATAGCAGCTGTCTATATACACTCCTCATGTTGGATCAAAACTAAAATATTTCATGGAGTTTTCTCTTGGATATGGCCTCTTCAGGAGGTAGCACTAACAGGAAACAGCAGAGCAACATCCTGATATAGATTTCTACTTAGATAAAGATAAAGAAAGCTGTTATCACAGGCCAGTCTCTATTTCTTAGCTTATATATATTTCACAGGTTGATTATAAGAGTGAAACAAGTCCTGTAAGCCACTTAATTGCCTTTAAAATATATACATATGTAATTTTATTAAACATTTAAAACTCAATAATAAAAGCAGATGCAAACTCAGAAAAAAAGATGGAGAGAATAGAGAACAAAAAAGAGAATAAAAAGAACAAAGAAACAAAAAGAAAAAAAATAGGAAACAGAAACAAGTAGAATAAAGGAAAAAAAGAAATATGTAAAGAAGTGACTTCCACTGTTCAGCACAATAAGTGAAAACAAAATAACTCATCATCCCCTACAAAGTTACAAATATTTTTTCTTCCCATCATAACCCACCCCGCTATATGCCATAACCATAAAATTGTCAACTTTTCAGTCCTGCTGTCAGCAAAAATTCTGTAAAGGGTTAAAAGAGTTTTATAAAAACATGTCTTGTTTTACCCTTGATCAAACAAACCAACTTTATTTCTTTTACTTCTAACAATCTTCATCTTTAATTCATTCATATGCTCATTGCAAAGATTTCTTCAAGGCTTTAACAAACTTCTTTTATAAATCCAGTAGAAAATCATTATCCAGATTATTGTATGGGTTTGTCTTTTATATTTCTCCTTTGATTTTCAAAGCCTTAATCAACTTCTTTTGTGTATCCAGTAGAAAGTCCGTATCAGGATTGTTCTTTTGGGTCTTCTCTACCTTGTAAATCCACACTTTTTACTTTTGTTCATATTTCCAGTCTAAATGTTATATAGTATATTTAACAATATATTTAACTTTCCTTTCGTTCAGAAGTAAAGGCACACTCTTCAAGTAAACCTTCAGGCTTGTCATTCCAAAGATCCCTAATAGCCTTAAGATATTTAAATAAGCAATTTTCAAAAGTGATTAGAAGCTAGGTTAACAAACCTAATGTAAGGTGCTGGCTGCAGTTGTGTACTTGATGATTCATCCCTTCGTTTCCTGGCTCTCTGACTCATTGTCCATTGTACTTGTCTTGCAAGTACAGGTAGTCCTGGACTTATGACCACAACTGGAGCCCAGCTTTCTGTTGCTAAGTGAGACATTTATTAAGTTAGTTTACTCCCCCCCCATTTTATGACCTTTCTTGCCACAGTTGTTAAGTGACTCACTGCAGTTGTTAAATTAGTAACACGGTTGTTAAGTGAATCCGGCTTCCCCATTGAGTTTCTTATCAGAAGATCACAAAAGGTGATCACATGATCCCCAGGACACTGCAACTGTCATAAATATGAGTCAGTTGCCAAGCATCTGAATTTTGTTCATGTGACTGTGCTGCAGTGGTCAGGTGAAAACTTGTCATAAGTCACTTTTTTCAGTGCCATTCTAACTTTGAACAGTCACTAAATGAATTGTTATAAGTCAAGGACTATCTGTAGCATCTTTCTGGAGCATATGTTGGTGATCTCCTGACTTCTTCTTATCCAAAGAGATCCCAAAGAACTGGGCTATCCATGTGGCTTCAAGCATATACTTACTGCGCTAAATTACCCTTAACTGGTCTTTGTTTCAGTTCAGGTAGACTATATTACAGAGGTGGGTTTCAGCAGGTTCTGACCAGTTCTGGAGAACCGGTAGCGGAAATTTTAAATAGTTTGGAGAACCGGTAGTAAAAATTCTGACTGGCCCCACACCCATCTATTCTCTGCCTCCCAAGTCCCAGCTGATCAGGAGGAAATGGGGATTTTGCAGTAACCTTCCCCTGGAGTGGGGTGGGAATGGAGATTTTACAGTATCCTTCCCCTGCCACACCCACCAAGCCACGCCCACCAAGCCATGCCACATCCACCAAGCCACACCCACAGAATCGGTAGTAAAAAATTTTGAAACTTACCACTGCTATATTACCTACAGCCCATTTTTGTTTTATGAAAAAGTCACTGTAATTTTACAACTTATTCTCTACAGGAGTTCATGCCACAGTACTAGATATCCATTTCCAATTTTTTGTTTTAAGATGAAATAATACAACTTCTCCCCCTAAATTCCTGTTAAACCCAAAGCACAGAATGAAAAGTAAGCTGCTTTATGTAAAGGTATTTTACTGATATATAAAGTTCTATTTTATGTGAAAGGATCGCCCTCTGCTGATCATTAATGAAACCAGAGAACGACTTACGACAATTCAATTATAAAGGGTTTTTTTTTCTCTCTTGGTTATGAATCATTAGATATTGCTGAAATACTGGGAACATTGTGAAACCAAGTTTGAGTTGTGATATCTCATGAGCAAAACGTCACATTAGTCATTTACAGTAACACCAAGTCATGTATTTCTTGCTAGAATAGTACATCTATTTGCTATACTGATGAAGCGCAGCAACAGAATGTGTCTTGTTTATACTACAGAAAAAGATAGAATAGAATATAGAATGAGTTGGAAGACATCTTGGAGGTCTTCTAGTTCTATTATCAATAGATAATTGATAATAATCAATAGATGATGAATCAATATTTCAATAATAATTATTAAATGATTGAGGGGATTAATCTCAATAATCTCTCATGGGTTTATTCTTATCCTTTAATAGCAGAGAACTAAAAATTGTGCCTCCAAAGACTTGACAAATTGTGATGGAACTTCAGTGATCGAAGAAGACCAATAGGCAGTTGATTAGTAGAGATTACTCAGCACTTTCCCAACCCAAGGCCAAAGGAAGAATGCAAGTGAGACTTGCATGAAGAAGGAAGCTAGTCAGGGGTGGGTTCTAAAATTTTTTACTACCGGTTCTGCGGGCGTGGTTTATTTTGTGGGCGTGGCTTGATGGTCATGTGACAATTATTTAGGATTTAGCAGAGGTACTAGGCTTTTAACTGCTTGCAGAGCTGTACCAGTCTACCCATTTATTTTTGCAGGCACTGGTCTACCCATTTATTTTTGCAGGCATTGGTCTACCCATTTATTTTTGCAGGCACCCGTCTACTACCAAACTGCCTTTTACCACTGTTCAGCTGTAGGGCGGCCCTTTGAAGCCCCGCGGCAAGAGTTTAAACAGTTTTTCCTTATAGCCCATCAGCTGGGACTCGGGAGGCAGCAATAGATTGGGGGTGGGGCCAAATAAAAGTAAGAATAACGTGGGGGTGGGGAGGCGGGGGGGCAAAACCAGTTCGGTGAAGTCATATCGTCACCGCTACCGGCTCGGTGGAACCGGGAGGAACCCACCACTGAAGCTAGTTTATA
The DNA here is from genome assembly GCA_022577455.1 of Arizona elegans. Classification (NCBI taxonomy): domain Eukaryota; kingdom Metazoa; phylum Chordata; class Lepidosauria; order Squamata; family Colubridae; genus Arizona; species Arizona elegans. Next base: position 114,918,194 of record JAKOOJ010000003.1, read on the forward strand.
TTGGGTTGGGAAAAGCGGACAGAATGATGACTGTGCTATTTGCGAATAAATCCCATAGAGCTGTAGATATCTTTATTAATCTAATAAGGACAGCAATAATTATTGCTATTAACCCCTTATTCAGCAATTAGGACCAGATTTTTTTAAATTGTAACTCACCTTGCATAAATTCAAAATTTTCTGAAAAATTCTTCCCTAATATCCCAAGCAATGTCATGCTGCACATGACATTGAGGAAATATATTTAAAATCTTTTGGCATTTTGTTGCATAAACATCTTGATTTATGTTTATGCAAACGAATAAAACAAAATAGAAAGAGAAGAAGAAGTATGGCATGTTTGTGTATGGGAAGTCACACCAGCTAAACAACTTTCTTTTATTCCATTTGTTCCTTTTTCTTACCCCTTTATTTTTCCTATAGTTTTTCAGTTATCAGTTATTATCATATCAGTTATTACTGATATGTTAGCACCTAAAAAAATAAATTAAAAGGAAATGCAGTATGATGGATCATGATTAACCAGGGTACCCCTTGTGCAGCTACTGTGAAGCAGACAGTTTTTCTCAAGAATAATAGAAAGAATAATTTTTGCTGTCACGTTCACATTATGGAATCTTCTCCCTACCAGAGATGAGGTTGGTCTCATCACCCCTGAGCTTATGAAGGTCTCTCAGGGTAGTTCATGCAAGCATGCCTGGGAATCCCAGGGGACAAATGACCCTGTGAGATGACTCATTATTCACATCCTTCTATCTATTATGTCCTGTTTAGTTCTGCTTTTATAGTTTTCAATGTTTCTTATTAATTTATAATGATAGTAGGTGACAATTGTTATATAGTTATTCTTTTATTGGTATATAGTCAAGGCTATAGTTTTCCCAGTTGCAATATATGGCTGTGAAAGTTGGACCATAAGAAAGGCTGAGTGCCGAAGAATTGAGGCCTTCGAACTATGGTGCTGGAGAAAACTCCTGCAAGTCCTTTGGACTGCAAGGTGATCAAACAGGTCAGTCCTAGAGGAGATCAACCATGACTGCTCTTTAGAAGGCCAGATCCTGAAGATGAAACTCAGATACTTTGCCCACCTAATGAGAAGGAAGGACTCACTGGAGAAGAGCCTAATGCTGGGAAAGATTGAGGGCAAAAGAAGAAGGGGATGACAGAGAATGAGGTGGCTGGATGGAGTCACTGAAGCAGTAGGCGTGAGCTTAAATGGTTTCCAGGGGATGGTAGAGGACAGGAAGGCCTGGAGGAACGTTGTCCATGGAGTCGCGATGGGTCAGACACAACTTCGCAACTACCAACAGCAAAATGCCGCCCAGTCACTTTCTATGAGGTGGATAGCCATGTAAATTTGATTAATAAATAAAAGAATATAAAGAACTTTTATATTTTTACAAAACTCAATGCCGGCACCTTATTCATGATAGAGGTGCCTGGAGGTTACTTCCTTTGTTATCATCTCTGTTCAGAGCATACATACATCCCCAGGCTGAACCCAAGCAAGATGGAAGTCTTGTTTGTACATTGGGACTCTGTATCAACACCAATATTATCTCTAGATAGGGAAGCACTATCTCCAAGAACAGGTTCACAATTGGGGATCCTTTTGGACTCACAGCTTCCATTCAAGAAGTAGGTGCAAGTTGAGGCTTGAATGATCTTTGTGCAGCTCTGGCTGATGCTCCAATGGCAACTTTACTTGGGGCAAGAAGATCTGGCTGGCTACAATAACTCTCACCTCAAAACCACTGAATTAGACTAGTGCAATCCATTGTACACGGGGCTGCCTTTAAAGACTACTTGGAAACTATAGTTTATCTAGAATGCAGCCGCCTCCTTGCTAATGATGGGAGTGTATTACCTGTGTTACAGGCCTTGCAGTGGCTACCATGTGATTCCTGGATATGATTTAAAGTGCTGGTTTTGACCTATCAAGGAGAAATGCTTTCTGGGAGATAGAGGAACAGCTTCAATGAAGACCCTTGAACTTGCATGTACTTGAACTTGAACTTGCATACCCAATGCTGTTTTTTGACCTACTTGTCACCATTATATGACTGATTATAAGGACAGTGTCAACTCTAAAGGAATAGGAATATTTAAGAGACGTTGTTTCCTTTGTCATTTACAAGGTTTTTGATACAGTCCATCACCAAAGATTCCTAAAGCAAGCATTTGTGATAAAAGTGGGGAGGGAGTGCCTTTTCTTAATCTATTATCAGTTTCAGAATTAAAAATAGAGTGCTTGGAAATAAATAGACAGAGGGAACAACAACAACAACAACAACAAAAAGATTCAGGGGAGCAACTCACCAATGACAAAAAGGGTTTTATTTATAACCCAGACAAAAGTCAAGTAAGGAGCCACCGTCAGCTGATAGCATTGTATACATATATGCAAGGGATACAATTTGAGGGGCTGCCACAGAGAAGGAGGGGGTCAAGCTATTTTCCAAAGCATCTGACAGTCAGACAGGAATAATGGAGGGAAACATGACCAAGGAGAGATTCAACCTAGAAATAAGGAGGAACTTTCTGACAGTGAGAACAATCAACCAATGGAACAGCTTGCCTTCCGAAGTGGTGGGAGCTTCATCACTTGAGACTTTCAAGAAAAGATTGGGCTGCCATTTGTCAGAAATGGTGTAGGGTCTCCTGCTTGAGGGGGGTTGGACTAGATGACTTAAAAGGTCCCTTCCAACTCTGTTAATCTGTATCCCCACTTGTGAATTGTACTTTGTACAATTGTAATTGGTACTGCCGCTTACACGCTCCTAGCTTTACATGCTCGAACCCAGAACCTTCCCTAAGCTAAAGACCTCGCGAACCAAAGACGATTTGCACGTGTGGGGAACGCAGCCTGGCCAAACCCGAGTTGCATGCGGGATTTCCACGGGCCTCAGATTCGTTCCCGCCGGGACGAAAAGTTTCAACCGGCCGCGCTTCGTGCGAAACGGCGCCGCGGCAGATGGCGCCACGGCTCCGCTGTGGGGAAGGGGGCGAGGCTGCGTCCTGGCGCCACGGGAGGCTGACGCAGGCCCGGGATAGGGGCGGAGCGCTTAGAGCGGCGTTTACAGCAGGAGCCGCCGGCGCCGCCACTTGGTTGGAGGGGTCTCCGATCTGAGTTTTGCCGGCTAGTTTCTTCTTCGCCGGCCCGCCTCCGTCCCCTTTCCAGCGCCATGTACCGGGCCTTGTACGGCTTCCGGTCGGCCGAGCCTAACTCTCTGGCCTTCGCCGTTGGCGAGACCTTCCTGCTGCTGGAGCGGAGCAACCAGCACTGGTGGCTGGTGACCCGGGCGGGCTCCGGGGAGACGGGCTACGTGCCGGCCTCTTACCTGCAGCGCCTACAGGTCAGGCAGGGGGCAAAGGACGGGCGAGGGCAGCAGCGGGGTCGGTGGTCACCGGCGTAGCCGAGGACAGACTTGGAGGTTTCTGCTGCTTTTCTGGAGGTGGCAACCCGCGCCCCTCTGAGAAGCGCGGGGTTAAGTGTCCGCAGGTCCGAGGCCAAGGCTCGGTGCCCTGCTGGGACCTGCCTGAAGATCAGTCAGGCTGGAAGGGTTTGCTTCAGCCATGGGGTTTTTTTGTTTTTAATTTAAAAAAAAAATCCTGTTCCGAGAGAACAGTTCTGTGTATGGAAAACGGAACTAAGCCCGGTCATCAATCATCATTGCACATTTCCTTATCCATGTAAGGTACGGCTAGGCAATGGCATAGGTAGGTTACTCTATTGGTGTGGCTGACACAGACGATGATCAGTGGGAAGGTCTTGTGGAACTTTTCACCAGAAATGCAAGGAACGTAGGCACTTGCCCATCTTACAGGTGCATTTTCCGAAAGTCAGACATGCTAAGATAGAAAATGGTTCACCTCCATAGGAAGCCACACAATGTGTGTGTACTGTTTGGAGCTGTTTTGAACAGGAACAGGCCTTTTTCAGGGGAGATAAATTATTTGTATTATTAACTATTTGCACTCTGTGGAGGCTCAAGGAACAAGGAGGCGCAAAGGTGATTTTGAGAGGGAGAGAGAGAGACTGCTTTATATTCCATTTGGCTAGGATGGAAAATCTGCAATGATTCTTTGCTACTGGTGCTCTGACTGTTACAGATTTTCTGAAGTTGTATTATTGTTCTTGGGATGCACTTTTCCCCATATATGTTTTCCTGGAACAATGAGCTTCTTTGTGGATTAAGCAAATACTTTAAACTGTAACAAATATTTTGTAGAAGATGTTGCACGACTTTATTTTGATAACTGCATTAGTATGCAAAAGAAGTAGAGGGAGATGGGAACATCTAGTCCTTTCTATAACTTTCATGAGAGGTAAAACTTGATGAAATTTTTGTGATAGTGCTGAGCATATAAGGAAAAAAAAGTGAATGTAATAGAGAACAGATTGATTTTGATTATGTGCCACCAAGTTATTTTTGACTCCTAGCGACTACATAAATAGATTTCCTCCACAATGATCTATCCCTGGTATTTCAGGTCTCCTAATTGTGCACCGATTGCTATTTTGAGTCCATCCATCTTCTTGCTCATCTTTCTTCTCTTTCTTTCTGCCTTACTCAGTTTTAGAGAGTCAGGTCTTTGCATAATATGTCCAAAATAAGATAATTCAAGCCTGATTATTTGTGCCTGCCTCAGGTGAGAATTCTGGATTGGTTTGTTCAATGATCCATTTGTTTGTTTTCTTTCCTGTCCATAGTATTCTCCAACACCATAGTTGACATGCGTTGACGTTCTTCCAATCCTTCATTTTTAAAGTCTAACTTTTGGGCTAGTAGAGTGTTGCAGGGAATACTGTGGCTTGCATGATTCTGATTTTTGTAGGTATAGATGCATCATTTGGCATTTGAATATCTCTTCCAAGGCCTTCATGGCTGCTGTTCCAAGTGCTAGTCTGTAGAGTATTTCTTGACTGCTTGTTCCTTTACTGTAGATGGTTGATCCTAAAAGGCAAAAGTTATCCACTACTTTGATATCTTCATTGTCAGTTCTAAGGCTGTGTTTTCTACCTATTGTCCTTCCTTTCATTATATTTAATTTAACCCCATATTTTTACTGTGTTCTTTGAATTTTAGAATATTGAATAAAGAAGGAGAAATCATGTAGTGGTGCCGAATTTCCTCACCACTCTGGAGTCAATTTTTTTTGCCATGTTCCTACCACACTGTGGCTTTCTGAGCTGTACATAAGTTTCTCATGAGGACAATGAGATCTTTGGGATTCTAGTTTTTCTGAGCACTTTCCACAGCTTGAAGTGATTGATATAATTAAAGGCTTTTCTATAATCAATGAAGCACACACTGGCTTCTTTTTGGTGTTCTTTGGCTTTCTCAGTTATCCAGCGTATATACCAGCAGTGTTCCTCCGCCTTTTCTAAAGCCAGCTTGTACATCTGGTATCTCTTTTTCCATGGGGGGCTCTAATCTGCAGTGGATGATCCTAAGAATTATTTTGCTGGCATGTGAAATTAAGGATATAGGTCTTACTCCAACATTTCACTGCTCAAGGGGAGTCAAAGAGATATTAATTTTAATGTTATAAAGTTGAACTTACATATGGGTGAAACCAAACCAAATATTATTTATTTATGCCACTTACTACCAAAATGTCTTGGTGATCTACAAAAAAATGAAAGATGGCAGAACTTCTCATTTACTCCTGATATATTCAAAAATTTAAAGTTTGTAATGGTTTCCCATCACTAGTTTACAGCATATTATAACTCCACTGTAAATCTTATACAACTGTTTGCCATGAGGAGAATCCATGTAGCACACTGAAGCAGAAGGTATATTGTCACGGGTAAAATGGGGGGGCACATTGTAAGTTGTGCGGTAAGAGAAGGATCTATCTTGCAATTATTCTCAAGATATTATCTTGATCGATAGCCCCCACAAAGGGAGAACTTGAATGTTGTCTTCATTACCTGATTATGTTTCTGTATGTACATGCCTACGTATACATGTGTGTCCATGTGTACCAATAATTTGGCATTTGTCTGGGGAAGATTTTTGAAGCAGCCGTTTTGCATCTATGGAAATAGTGCAACGTAGTAAATGCATAGGAGAGACGCTTTGGCTGTAACAAGTCTATTTCTCCAATGTAAAATATAATAGAAAGAGGCTAATAACAGGCCTGCTCAACTGCTGATGAGGGGGCCAGTCGGCTAAGCATGAACAAATGTTGTAACAATAGTGGCAGTAATTATAGCCAAGTCAGACAAGTTTGCAATTATGGAAAGTGAAAGAACAGATTGCTTCAGCCCAAATAGGAATCAGAGTGATGAGTGATAACACCCCCTTTGCTAATGTGAGGGTGTATTTAGTAAAGGAAGTCCTAAGGAGAGCATAAACATGGAAATGAGCTTCTCCTTTGCATTAGGCACCCTTTGGGCTAAAGTGTTTTGTCCTATTGCTGGAAATTGGATGCACTTCTTCTGGGTTTGAGGGGTCTTAATGGAAGAGCACATAAAGAGCCTTTATGAAAGTGGTCCTCCTTTCTGACAAACAAGTGGCAGTTTCGGTGTCAAGCTACAACCAGGACCAACTCTTCTCTCTGCTCTAGTGCTGATCCAGTTCACTGCCTCCCACATAGCAGATGTTTGAGAAAGGAAAATCATTCATGCATGGGCAAACTACATGACGAGCATCACTGTCAGTTTAGCCTTAAGTTGTGTGTTGAATTTATATTTACCGACAAAGAAATAAAGGGAGACTTAAGTTATGTAAACAACTGTTCTTGTTTTGGCATTCATGTAAATGAATATGAATGAGAAGAGAAAGCAAGGTAAGATTGTGCATTATGCCCCTCAGTATTCTCTGATTTTTAAGAGTCCTAATTCAATAATAGTAGAGTATTAGTTTGGAAAACTGAAGAGCAAAGAGAGCTATCCACTGTCCTGCTGGTTAAATTGTACAATAGAGCATCTACATATTTTGCCTAGAAAGAAAATGTGACATACATATTTGCTTGTGTTCTGAAAGAAAAAATAGCCTTTGCCCCCAATTCCCCCCTCCCCCTTTTTTGGGGGGGGGGTTATTCCTTGAGCCCTTCTAAATTTATTGCTGAGGCCAATATTAGTTTCCTGCAATTTTGAAGTTGGAATAATCAGAAAACTGATCCAAAGCAAGGACTGAGCAACTTACATCAACTCAAAAGCCATACTTGGTGGGTAGCCCTTGGCCCATTTTGGTATTTCAGCAGTTTTAACCAGTATGAAGTTTTAAAAAATGGGTTTGCCCCTTAAAATCCTAAGCCCTTCACCAGCGCAAAAAACAAGAAATAAATCTAAAGTTTTGGTGAATATATACAGAACATCTCTTTCTGCCTAGAACTATACTAATCTGGAAATTTCTTAGTTTACACTTACTCCATTTTGAATGACAATTTATCCTAGAAATGAGCTTGTGTAGCTTTTCCTCAGAAAATTTATTCCTAAAAGTTGGCAATTTTCTTCACTCCATTATCTTCAAGTATTGAATTCTAGACTTCAGGTATATTCTTAGTATTTTCCCATCCCCATTTTAATACCATCTGCCATAGTTGACAGCTGTTGCATATGATGGAGGTACCATCTCCAAACCTATGCATATCTTTAGAGTTTATTTATATTTAAATAAATAATTTAAATATACTGGCTTTAACCACTTATTGACCATCTTGTAAAGTTGGACTTAGGTATCTCACCAAGCTGCTTTCATTTAAATATTGTAAATAGTAATACATCACATTTAAGAATTCTTTTGGTCTAAACCATGCAATTAGATGTCTAGAAGGCAGCTATGACCACAGGAGGTTTAACTAGTCTTAGAATTACATCTTGCTTAATATACTTCAGTCTGGTTATGATTTCACATATATTAGATATATAATTATTAAGCTACTGTATATTATCATGTCCAATTTAAAACTTCAATTGCCACAATATGCATCAGCTATTATTAGGTTCCCCTTTTAATGCTTTTAATTACACTGGATGTCATTAATTTTGGGGTGTAATTCAAGACATAGTGATAGTTCTAAAGATAATTTTAAATTTGTCTCGCTTTCTGTAAATTTGAGTGTTCCTCAAGATTTGCTGCTAACATTTCAAGGTTTTCAAAACAGTGATTGATGGAAATGTAGGAGAATACTTCTTTTGTCATTATAATCTCAATATAAACATTCCTGTCCCCCCAACTTGATGTAAGGAGTTCAGAGATGGCCTTGATGAAAATATACGGCAACCATTAGAACACAGCTTGTCCTGGGAAAACAGAAAAACATGAGAAAGAAGCTCAACATTGCCTGACCTTGATTTTCTTTGCCATATGAGGAAGGAAGGAGAAATTCTGTTAGGCATTCAAGATTCGTTGATTATCGTCTATATTAATAGAATTCTGGTATTTCTAGTGGAGATTATTTCCTGGCCGGATCTACCTTACGTTTATTTTAACTTTTAGGTTTCTATTTTCTCTACTGGCATCATGGTAGTTGCTTGAAGAATGTTCTCTTTCGTTATACTTTCATTTCTGGTTTTTATTGGCTTTGTGTTACTTATTAGCATGCTTTCTTTTTTTCTCCACATTTATTTGTAGTTATTGTTGCATGGAGTCGCTTCTGCAGAGATGTGCAAAATGTTTTGAATGCAAAGCATTTGGGGTTAGAAATTTCCTGTTTCGAACTAAAAATCGCTGCTTTGACTTCATAGGAAGTGTCCTGATCCTGTGGTAATCTCAGAACACATTCCTTTTTTTCACATTTGAAGTGGAGGCCTTTTGAATGTGGAGCTCTTCCAGAACAGATTGTGTGGTTTTACATTTCCGTAAGATAGGCAAAAACATGATAATTTTAAAATAGAAAAATAAATGAAATATGGACACTCTGAAAAAAAGGCCATTACTGTATATTGTATGTGCATGTTTAGAGCTCATTTATCATCAACTCAGAGAAACAAAAGATAAAGTTATGTAAGCATGGAATTTTGTATTGACACCAAATCTAGTCATACAGAGGTAAATTTAAAAATATATAGATTCTATACAGTGGTGGGGTTCAATTTTTTTTTGCTACTGGTTCTGTGGGCATGGCAGGGGAAGGATACTATAAAATCTCCATTCCCACCCCACTCCAGGGGAAAGTTACTGCAAAATCCCCATTTCCTCTCGATCAGCTGGGACTTGGGAGGCAGAGAATAGATGGAGGCGGCGCCAGTCAGAATTTTTACTACCGGTTCTCCGAACTACTCAAAATTTCTGCTACCAGTTCTCCAGAACGGGTCAGAATCTGCTGAAACCCACCTCTGATTCTATAGATTTAAGGCCCTTGTGAAAAATGCACAATTGGTGCTTCCTTATGGGAGAAGAGCACCTTAGATACTCCTGGAGACTTTTTAGAATTACTGTAAGTGATGATGAACACTTTTGTCACTGTATTTAATTGATAAAAAATAGAAACATAATAGTCTGGTGAGGAGAGTAATTTTAAAAAATTCTGCTTTACTATCCTTGACAGCATTTCTGCTAAACTCAACAAAGGAAGATTACCTATAATCGTGATGGGGAACCTATGGCACGGGTGCCACAGGTGGCACATGGAGCCATATCGGTGGGCACACGACCTCAGCTCCAGCATGCATGTGTGCGCCGGCCAGCTGATTTTTGGGCCTTCTGGGTCCACCAGAAGTCAGGAAACACATTGTTTCTGGCCTCTGGAGGGCCTCCGGGGGTGGTGGGGAAGGCTGTTTTTGTCCTCCCCAGGCTCCTAGAAAAGCTCTGGCCTACCAGGCCCACTGGGCCATCACGTGCCAAAAGCAGGGAGAGCATGCGGGGCGGGCAGGGCGCATAGAATTATGGATGTGGGCACGTGTGTGTGTGACCTGACCACGCTCCCCCCACTTTTGGCACACAATGGCAAAAAGGTTAGCCATCACTGACCTATAATCAAAGAGTTGGTTGGAATTTATCCAATAACCATACAGAATAAGGATATTTTGATTCCTTTCCCCATACCCCTCCAGACTAAAACTCCTCTCTTTGAAAATTTATTAAAAATCAAATTTTCTGGTTTTTTTAAAAGGTAATCTAATGATATAAGTTACAGTCAGTATAGGCAGAAATTATGGAACTTGAAGTTCAAAACATCTGGTAGGCCACAATTTAAAACTAAGCTTTTGCTTTTTGACCTTTATAAAGTTTTATCCTAACATGCTCTAGTTATTAGGAACTTACTTTGATGAGCATGACATCTGGTGAATAGTTTTATAATTTTAGACTTATTTAAGTCTAAAATAATATAATTTTAGACTTATTTGGCATATCATACATGGACTAGCAATATATGTTAACATTTCATCTAGATTGGTAAAACACAATAAAATATGCACGTTAAAAAGATCTATGTTCAAATACCAGTGTCTAGGCAATCTAACCATTAAAGCACAACATCATTTATATTTTTTTTAAAAAAACAGATACAGGACCATATATGCCTCAATTTACAGCTAGTCAGGACGTGATCAATAGTTGGACGTGGCACTCCGCAGTCACACTGAGAGGAGGATACTATGCCCCATTTATACAGAGAGTCCCGGCAGACACTGTATGAGGTATGAATCCTATTCAAAATTGTCCATTGCTGATGTGGTAGTTCAAAGCCTGGCACCGTTTTTATGCGGTCATTTATATGTCTTCCTATGTCTGGGCATTCAGTAACCCGTTTGGCTTCCCATTGGGAATCAATGTTAAAGTTGTTGGGCAGATGTGCAAGTGCCAGTGAGGGTTTCTTGAATTTAAGTCTTCCAGCTGATAAATGAGGAAGGTTGGCATGCGCCAGTAGGAGTGAGTGGTTCATAATTTTTCTGTAATCTCTTACTAGTGCATCTTGCCTTCGTAAAGCTGGTGGCGCTATATGTCTCAGAACAGGAAGCCAGCTAGTTGGAGTGGTTTTAATACATACACTTATAATCCTCATGGTGTCGTTGAGTCTGGCGTCTAATTTACTAGTATGGCAGTATTCTGCTGCTGCAGGGTAGACCAACCCTAGTGCTGATGACCTGAGGGTTGCAGATGAAGCTTCCCATTTAGTTCGATAATTTCTGGAGTATGTTGTTTCTAGTATGCTGCCTTATTCTCTAGGTGTATCTTGTAAGAGAGAGTCCAGTCCAATGTTATTCTAGGGTGCTTTAGATAGGGTCGTAGGGATCATAATTTTGGAAATAGTGCATAGGAAAAAGGATGTGCTAAGTAAACAGTTTCAAAGGCATCATTTATTTTTATGTTCCAAGTTAAAAAAAAAAGTGTATCTTAAAATTAGTCTAGATTTTGATGTAACATCATATTTGTTTTTAGCTTTCTTTTCCTATCAAGCTTGAATGCATTTCTTATCTATTTTCCTGCAGACAGATGACCTTCCAGAAGATTAGTCTCTAAACAGTTTTCTTTCTATTTTTTATTTTTTAAAATAAATTTGTTATTAAACAAATAAAACCAACCCAAAGAAATAAAAAGCAAAAGCAATAAAGAAAAGCAAAAGTGCAAAAAGAAAGAATGGGGAAAAAAAAAGGAAACTTCCAATTTCCTTTGTAGTTATCAGTACCTTTACAAAATTCTCTATTATACTATGATTACAAAAATCCCCCTCACATTTTTATTATCCCATTTTTTTCTAATCATAAAAACTGCAAATCAGTGTACTTTTTCTGTTTTATGAAAAAAGCGTATAAGGATTTTCTAGCCAACTTTAAATATTATTTCCCCCTAATCAGAGGTTAATTTCAATAGTTAGAAGGGTGGCATATAAACTTGATAAATAAATAAATATCTTCAATCACCATTCTGTTCTAGACAGTGTTGAGTCTTTCCACTTTTCTGCATGCGATGGTCTTGCCGCAGTTGTCATTTATAAAAATAAAGTTCCGTGACTTTTTTTTAGTTGCTTGTCCATTAGACCCAAGAAAAGTCTCTGGTTTCAATTGCACTTTAACCCTTTAAAATCTTTTGAATTAATGCATATATTGTATTCAAAATGTTTTGGCTTTTGCATGCCCACCAAAAATGATAAAATGTCCTTTCCTAGCAAAGATTCAAAGTACCTTTATACATTGTAGACAATTTCTCTGATGATAAATACGAATGATACATCATCTTATAAAATTCCTTTGAAGGCTACAATATAATGTAAATTTCAATCCTTTCAGCCACATATTTCCTCATTGGTCCTTTTGTATATGGGTAGCAAAATTTTTAGCCCATTTTATTATGCATTCTTTCAGTTCTTCTTCTGTCTCATATTTTAACAAACGTTTGTACTTTTTAGCAATAATATGTTCATCGTTATACATACTTCAATCGTGTTTCTTTCAAAATCATGAAATATTTTATCCATGTTAGATCTTTCTATTAATAAGAAAACTTTTAACCAGGATAATTTTCTGTTATCAAACCTTTTCTTGGTTTCATTTTACAATCATTTGAGAAAATTCTAGTATCTCTTGATAGATAACTATTTAGATTTACTTATTTCTTGTCTATAAAATGCTTCTTGTACTGAAAGCCATAAAGGTTGTGTTGTGGCAAACCCTGAGTTTGTATTTGTTTCATGTTCTAAGAACAGCCTGTCTTAACAATGATTTTTAGAGTCTACATTCATTTTAACTTTATTATACCATAGACATCCATACCATCCAAATCTCAAGTCATTAATGTCTATATCCAATAACCTCTTCTACTTCTTAACATTACTCATTCATCATCCAAACTATCCAACATGCAACAAAATATATTGGTAAATCCAATCCTCTTTATTTCTTCATATCTTCCCTTGCCATATAAATTTAGATACGTCCTTCTGCCATTGTTTAAATGGTACATCAGCTGTTAAAACAGGTATTATCTGAAACAAAAATAACATTCTGAGTAAAACATTCATCTTAATCACAGAAATTCTCCCCAGCAATGGCAATTATATTTCATCCCATCTTGACATAGCTTTTTAAAACTTCATCCATAATGCTTTTTCTTTGTGAATGAAATATCTAGTATTGTGTTTTAAAGGGAGAGCTCACATGGAAACTACCGTAATGCATTTTAGTTAGTAATTAGTTGTGCTTCTATGACTAGATCCCCTCTAATTTGAAGAAATTAATATACTGTAATTGATCTTCAGTATAGAAGGGAACCTAATGATGTGAAGTTCAAGCTCCAGAAATGCAATCATTCTGATTTATTTTATATTAACATATGGTTTAATCCTGTAGCAATTAACAAGAGCTAGTGGATGTACTTGGTTAATTTAGTCATGGCTATGTACCCTACCATCCAGAAAATATTTCAAAGAATATATTTCAATAAGTACTTTCAGTGCAATATTAATCATCACATTTTTTCTTGTATGAAAATTGTCTTCAAGGACATGTGAAATTATCCATCTATTAACTTTAAATCAATACAGGATGCATTTGTTAAAAAAAAACCTAACAGATCTGAAATTTGTAATCAGCTGAAATTTGACATTGTTTTCTTGAATGGATTCCCTTCAACTTTTAAAACTCCAGCTGCTGTAATGTTATGTTAATTATAGTAAATAAATATACTGCACATTAAGACAAGCCTCTTAAATGTGTTTTTGTTGGTGCATCAAGTTTGATTGTAGGGCCTGTTTTTGGAAAATGAAAAAGCTTGGGGACAGACAGTTGATATGTCAAAATCAAAATTATAATTTGGAAACAGCTGTGAATTGCACAAGGGGAGTAGGCTAGAATTAAACTAACATCACTGTTAGTACTGAAAAGGAGCACATTCTTCTGTCTCTGCCCACAGCCAGGAGTTTGACTCTAATGGGGCTCGGCATTGACTAAGCCTTCCATCCTTCCACAGTCAGTAAAATGAGATCCCAGATTATTGGGGGGGGGGGCAATATGTTGACATTGTAAAGCACCTAGAGAGTACTGTAAAACACTATGGAGCAGTATACAAGTCTTAAGTGCTATTGCTATTTTTCCATGAGCCTTCCCAGTCTGATATGAAAGAGGTAGGGACAAAAAGTGTTCTTTTTTAGCATGAGGCAAGACTCTTCCTTTCACTTGGCTTTTAATTACCATATTTTTCGCACTATAAAACGCACTCCCCCCCCAAAAAAGTGGGTGAAAATGTCTGTGTGTCTTATAGAGTGAATATTGCAGTGGGGGGGGAAGGGTTTGATGCCACTGGCACCGGGGAACACTGGAACCTTTGCAGCCTCCTGGAATACCGCCGATCAGCTGTTCTAGGTGGCAGGGATCGATAGGTGGAGGCGAACGGGTGGCACCGAATGGGCAATCCCCGCCACCTAGAACAGCTGATCAGCAGTATTCTGGGAGGCCGATCCAACCGCCAATCAGCTGCTCGATAGTGAATACTCCAGCGTTCCCCAGTGGAGGCAGCAGACACAGAGGAGGTAGGCTGTTTGCTGCAAGGACGCTAGCCAAATGAATACTGGGTGGATGCTGGAAGGCAGAGGCAGGTTTTTTTCCCCTTGTTTTCCTCCTCTAAAGCTAATGTGCGTCTTATAGTCCGGAGCATTTTAGAATGTGAAAAATGTGGTAATTCATATCTGCTTCTTAGGATTGTCTCTTGTCCTTATAATATTTTGGGTTTTTAATTTTGAACCATACTGAAGTGATGTTCCTGAAGCCAGTGTCTGGCTTGATTTTGTTTATGGCAAAGAAGGAAGAAGAGGACTTTTTGACACTTAAGAAAATGGGTCAGTCAGTGGGCACATAGCAATAACATTTAGACTTATATACTGCTTTATAGTATTTTGCAGCACTCTCTTAAGTGGCTTACAGAGTCAGCATAACCTTGAGCCAGTAGGGAACTCCTGGCAGTGGACTGAGTTAACTTGCAGTACTGAATTCTAACCACTGTACCACCCTAGCTCGTAAAGACAAGACTGAAAGAATTGTTTGAGTTTGCCTTCCCAATCTGGAGTTCCTCAACTACAACTTCTAGAACAATTTGCAATTGCATGTTAGGGGGAAATTCTGGGTACTGTTGGCCCAACACTTTGGAGACCATTGGATTGGAAAGACTGGTTTGCGTTATGAGTAACATAACTCTGAGTCACTTCATGTTGAAGCTAACCAGATATTTTAGATAGCCTGTGCTGTTGCATTGCTCAAAATATCATATTCAGTAAATATGAATGCATCATATTCAATAATTCAATATTAGCCAGTGGCAAAACACTGAAAGACAGTTGAAATTGATGTGCTCCCGGTGAGAACACAGTACTTTGCATCTAATATCAGTGACAGTGTCATGGGAGATAGTGTTTCCATCACAGAATAAAGAACATTAAATGTGCAACTAACAATGGAGTCAGATTCCAAGTAAAAGCCACATGTAAGAAAAGCAATCAAAAGTTGAATGTCCTGGTTGGAGTGATGTACTTAGACCACAACAGGCCAGTAGGCATTTCGAGTACTATCTGCCATTGCCTGCTGGTGCCATGTGCATTTAAACAGGGATTTCTAATATACCTGCTGGTCTGTAGTTTCCTAGTTCCTCTTCCACTCTTAGCTTCAAGTAAAAAAAGGTGGACCATCTTTTGCCAATATATGCAACTACACAGTGCATCTATACGTCGCGATGTATGCAAGCAGGAATGAGCACAGTAAACTTTGGACTCTCGTTTCACCTTCTTTCCTTTTGCATTTGTTTGTTTTCTGCACTCTGCAACTATAATTAGGGCTAGTTATGTTTCGTTTCGAAAAGCCACATTAGTAATTAAATCTATCTTATTTTAAAATAACTATAGGTTATCTTCACTGCATTTCCAAGCCCAGATGAAACAGTAATACGTGGTTTATAAGAGTGCAAAATAATCTGAATGTCTCCTTCCTTAGTAAGAAGAAGAGTGAGCTTGTTATAACTTGTTCTTGCTCATGCCTTTTATAATTGGCTGTGGTTTAGTGTGATGATTGAACCACAGTATTATGATATAGCATGGGATAGATATTGTATTCCATTAGGCCTTTGAAATCTATATATTTGTTTTTCAGGCCAAAATTGGGCACACTTATATTTTGCTGTTGACATGGTTGCACTAGCATCTTAAGAAATTGTAGCATTATCTCGTTAAATACTGTGAATTAAAATTAGCTGAATAAAGGGATTCAGTACCCTAGGATGATTGCTTTCCCTTAAACTGCTATTCCTTTCAAGAGAGAACTTTCCCCATGGGGCAGATGCCAGCTTCAGTGGGTCTGTTTTCATCCTTTCTATAGTTTAGGGAGGGAATGCTTTTCTTCAAATACTGCTTTTCTTCCAACACTGCTGATTTAGTCAAGAGCACCTTCCCACCCATTGTGATATATATCTTTAGAAATAGATAAAAATAGAGATGCACCTTTATTTTTATTTCCTTCAAAATAATAGTTGAGGTGAAAGAGTTGTACAAATACCATAAAATGAACTATATTTCTCCAGCTGTAGTAAAATTGCCAATATTTAATGTTTAAAGCCAACATTTTGTGCCTGAAGTGTTAGCCAATATTTTGTAAACAGGATTTGTTGTAACTGATATTGGAAGGAACAATGGAGCTAACAGGTGCTATTGCTGAGACTCTGAAGTGTAACCTTGGCTATAGCATCTAGTTAATTGCCTGGAGTCATTGAACATGCTTCTAGTCCCTTTAGTGCAATGCAGATGTTGTGGTAGCCTAAAAACTTCACAAGTTCTGAATAAATGGAAGCATGCCAATTGCTAGCAGTTCTCAGTGTGTGGCAGTGTGACTTAAATAGATTGAGAACAGCCAAAAGAAAATTCTCCACCACAGTTTGTGAATTTTGTTATCTCCCAGCACTCAAACCTATGGAAAATTGCTGTCCTCCAGTCTCCATCCAGAGCCCATGTAGGCAATCTCCTGCCCTCTCCTTATCCACAAGGGTTCCAAGCAGTGGTGAAATCCAAATTTTTTACTACCAGTTCTGTGGGTGTGGCATGGTAGGCGTGGTGTGGCTTGGTGGGTGTGGCTTAGTGGGCATGACAGGGGAAGGTTATTGCAAAATCTCCATTCCTACCTCACTCTGCGTGCAGCGAGAAGTGGTATTTGCCGGTTCTCCGAACTACTCAAAATTTCCGCTACCGGTTCTCCAGAACCTGTCAGAACCTGCTGGATTTCACCCCTGGTTCCAAGTGACTAAACTGTTTCCTTTGTCTTTGCTGCAGTAATCGGCTCCACAGAACTATCTTCCGTTCACCGTACTTCCTCTGGAAGCCAACTACAATAGAAGCTTTTATCTGAGACAGAATAATTTATTATAGGAGACTAAAAATTATATATGAAGTAATAACAAAATCAATTTAAAAGCTTCCTTGGGAGAAACGGATTTATTCTTTGTGTCAAGAAAGGGAATAGTTGCTGAATGCGAAAGAAAATCCAGTGTAACAAATGAGGGTCTTACGGTTAGGTTAAACAGCTCATATGTTATCTTAATAATAAAACATGTAATTACTAAATGGAAAATTGGATCTGTTCCAAATTTCATATTTTAAGTTAATATTTGACAATCTTATACCCTTTGAAAGTATCACAGATTCCAGCATGCTGGTTGTTTTGGTTTTGTTTCCATTATTCATGTATGTGCCCCTTCCTTCCTTCCTTCCTTCCTTCCTTCCTTCCTTCCTTCCTTCCTTCCCTCCCTCCCTCCCTCCCTCCCTCCCTCCCTCCCTCCCTCCCTAACTCATGTACAACTGAACTGGAAAGTGCCTGGTTTGGGCAGAGTATTATATGAAGATTTATTTTATTTTTATTTATTTATTTTATCGTCACCATATAGAATCTTTTTGCAAGACGATATTGTGAAAATGCTGACTACTAATACATTCTTTCTGATAGTTAGAAGAAGATAAGAAATTGTACTTTTGCCTGCCATGACTGTTGTCCTCAATAATTAAATGAAGATGAGTTGATATAGCCAAGAAGTCTCCCTTGTTCAGTCAGAAGAAATGGAGAGGGGAATGTTCATTTGCCTTGAAAATCTACGGTACATCACGTATGTAGAAACAGTGACAGAATTATATGGGCCAACTTTATATGGAAGAAAATTCACATGAAAGCAATTGATTCTATATTTTTTTTCACTGCATTATGGGAAAATGACAGTTATCATTCATGCTTGCCTACTCTGTGGAGACTTGGCTGTCAGGTGGCTCATTACAGGTGACTCTGTCATTGCAGCTCTTTTTGAAATCAAGATCTATTGGTCAAGATCTATTAGTTGTAATAGCTGTTGGGTCTCTGTGTCCTGAGCATTTCCAATTTTTTTTGTAGCAGCTTCAGACATTTATTTCATTCCATGCTTTCAACTGGTTTGCAACTGGTGTTGCATCTGGTGTAGAAAGAGTCTTTGAAAGATGATTATTTTCAGATACTCTATGTAGTTTCAGAGATTAAGGAATAAAGAAAAAATCTTTTGATTGCAAACAAGGTTTGGATTAAAGGAATGCTGTGTTTTAAAAGTAGGGCAGAATTTTAAATAAGATTGAAGTGCTGTATGGAAGTAGCCAAAACAAAGTTTATGGTTTCAGTGCAAGAGAAAACTCCTATTGTAAAATGAGGGTGGGATTGGTTGACAGCCGGATCATACTCCTTTCATCAAGTGACAAGAGCATGCATTGTATGGCAAGCTCCGCCCCTTTTATATTTGCCCCTTTTATATTTGCATTTCACTCAGGGGTGAAATGCTCTCGGTTTGGACTGGCTTGGGCGAGTAGGTAGCGATGGCAGCGGGCAGTTCAGAGAACCGGTAGCAAAAATCCCTGCCCCCGCCCCACATGCCCAGCTGAGCCGGACGATCATCAGAGGCTTTTTTTCTTTTAATTTTTTAAATTTTTTAAATTTTGATTTATATGCCGCCCTTCTCCGGAGACTCAGGGCGGCTTACAATGCGTTAAGCAATAGCCTTCATACTTTTGTATATTTTATACAAAGTCAGCTTTATTGTCCCCACAAACCGGGTCCTCATTTTATCTACTTTAGAAAGGATGGAAGGCTGAGTCAACCTTGAGCCTGGTGAGAATTGAACTTGCGGTAATTGCACGCAGCTGGAAGCTAAATACTACCTTTAACAGTAGCATTAGTCTGCTGCGCTACTCAGGTTCCTAAATGCCTCTGACGATCCAAACTCTGACGATCCCAGCTGAGTTGCCTGATCGGCAGTGGGTTTTTTAAAAACCCTCTGACAATCAGGGAACTCAGCTGGGATCGTCAGAGTCTTTTGAAAGCATTTTTTTACATGGTTTTACATGTAAAAAATGGTTTTAAAAGTAAAAAAAAATTGGCCATGCCCACCCAGTCACATTACCCCTCCCCAGTAAGCCATGCCCACAGAACCGGTAGTAACAAATTTTAGATTTCACCACTGGCCAGGCTTGCATCATTCTGACCTTGCCAGCCCTTATTCTCCCTGCTGGAGATTCCCACATCTGATAGTTTCTAACCTTCAAGGCTTTATGAGCTGAGCTTTCTCAGTTCTCTCTCCCAACATATTTTGTATTTGCTTACAGTGGTTCACTGTTGGGTGCAATTTGTCCTCAGCATTCTCATTCTTTCACAAACTTAAACATAATCAAATAATATGAGGAAAAACATGAGTCAACAATCAATTAAAGGATATTTCTGGACTGTTATTACTGGCAGGACCCAGTTATTTCAGGAAGGTATCACAAGTGGCAAGAATATTGTTGAATTGATTAATTACTCTTACTATCAGAAAATTTTTCCTTTTGTTTTAGTGAGCATTCTCTTTTATGCTCGTGTATTCTCATTTAAGCAGAATAGATGCTCCAGCATTGTCAAACTAGTTGAAAAACTAGGCATATTCATCTCAGTGTTGATTAAATCAAGATATTTAAGTCAATGTGTCTTTGCTTTTCTGGACATACAGGATCTGGCCAACAGCGCTCAATTTTGAATGCAATGAAAGGAAGCTTAGAGTTCTACAAAATATGCCATCTGTTTTGATTGTCACTTTCTTTCAGAGAGATAATGATTTTTTTTCCTTTCCAAACAGAAGAATGAATGTATTGATGTCCCAGAAGCATATATTGTTATGCAAGCAGGATTGTAATTTTTCCTCTAATATAAATTCTGTTTGGGCCCAATTGTTAATTCTCAGATAGAAACCAGGAATAAGTGTTTAGTCAGGGAAGTTGAAAAAGATTCTAAAAGAAGGCAATATTGCACAGTAGCCTGTTAGGGCTCCGTAAATTTTGATGATGAGCTCTTGCAGTTAGTTGCCTGATTTGAAGGAGTGGTTTTTTTTAAGAGAAATACATTACCTATGCTTTACCTGTGGTTGATTTCTAACAAATCCTTCTCTGCTATAATGCCACCCCTCTGGAACATCCTGCCCCTCTGGGGTGAGGTTTGGCCCCATCCTCCTATCCTTCCGCAAGGACCTGAAGGCTTGATCTGCCAGTTGACCTGGAGACATAATAAGGGAGTACACCACTGGAGGTGGCTACTGGACTAATTAGCTGACCCCACCTCCACACTGTATTTCCTGCTCCTCTTCCGCCCATCATTTGAATTTCATATTGTTCTATTTCCATTGTTTATTTTTATTGTTTTATTCCTTTGTTGTTCTGTTTACATTTTTTTGTCACACGCCTCCCCCACCCACCCCAATTTTATTGCTATAAGCCAACTAGAGTAGCTCCATGACAAGATGGGCAGCTAATACATTTAACAAATAAATAATAAATAAAAAAAGTCACAGAACTGATTTATGAACAAATACGCAGAAATGCAAGTTAAGCAATGAAAGAGAAGTGTGTTTAGTGGTGAAAACAGAGTTATGAGAGTGAGCACTCAGATTTGTGGCTTGTTTCCAATATCTTAATCAGACATGAACTTGCAAGTGACAATATTTTTTGAAGGAAGAGATCGGCTTGGTGGCTTTTGATTGGATTTTCAGACTGAAGATTTGGTTTTTAATTAGTTTAGTTCATACTCTTGTGGGATTAAATTTAAACTGTGTACCTTCTGCCTTATTATACGCCAGACTCTAGTGTTCCCTCAGAAGGGAAGGGTTTTTGTGATAAAAGAGTGTGTGCAGTGAAATGGTGTTCCCTATAGTTTATTAATCTAATTTCAAGGCTTCTCTCCCCTACTTCTGTCTTCCTATCTTCATCAAAGCCTCTGAGGATCCAGTTTGGCTCTTACAGCTCTATTACTGGCAGTTGAAATGTAGGTGGAGTTGTTAAATTCGTTTATATGTGTTGTGATGAAGGTTGGAGGACACACACAGACATATAAATTCTTAATCATATTTCTGCACTATGTATTTTTCTTTCTATTCTCTTTCCCTAAGTTTAGTTTGTATTAGAAGTTATAATAATAATAATAATAATAATAATAATAATAACAACAACAACAACAACAATACGTACATACATACATACATACATAGCTTTTCAATACAAAATAGGGAATAAAACATCTTAAGATTGGATAGTAAGACAGTTAACATTCTTCTTTCAGATAAAATGAATAATATCCTTTTCTCATCAGGAAACTTTCCCTTTCTCATTGATCCTATGAAGACTCTACAGGGGTGTCAAACTCGATTTCATTGATGGCTGCATCAGGGTTCTGTTTGACCTCAGGGACCAGGGTGGGCATGGCCAGAGTGGGTGTGGCCAACTTGCATCATTCATGTCGGGGGCGTTTGTGGTGGCCCAAGAGCTCTGCCAGCGAAAATGGGCTCCAAAGCTCAGGGAGGCACATGCAGCCCCCCCCCCCCTGTTTTCGCTGGCAGAGGGCGGCAGGAGGCCTTCACAGCTGAAAACGGAGCCTGGGAGGGCTGTGTGCTCTGTTTTTGCTGGCAAAGGTACCATGGGCCAGTCCTTTGTTATTTCTAGGGTGGTCTTGCGGGCCAGATCTAAGCACCCCGCAGGCCAGATCTGGCCCCTGGGCCTTGAGTTTGACACCCCTGCTCTAAGAGATACCAGAAAAATTGGCTGGTCTCCTCCAGGACAATCATATGTAAGGTTCTAAAAGTCAATCATCAAACTGTGGTGTCAATTTTCTGTAAAAACTGAAGATTTTCTTACCATCATTATTAGTTTCTGGTCATGGTCCTAACTTTTTAGATTGTATAACTTGATTATTGAATATCAGCACAAGGTTTTGCTCATTGTTTTGCTTTTTTTAAATTACAAAGCTATAAAATGTTCTTTATTGTTAAGCTATTTTGTGTGCCTTGTCATGTTGTATCCCAGAAGAAGGTAGGGGCATGCTACTTCCATATTGCAATATGGATTTTTTTCTTTAATCACCAGGAAGTAGTCGCAGCTTGTTTTTGTAACTCTGGATTTTGCAACTCTGGATAGTATACTGTAGGAAGTTAGCACCCACCCCTCTCTAGGAAAATGAGATATTTTAGGAAATATTAAAAGGACAGAATATTTCTCCTAAAAGGGAGGCAGAAACTCAAACTCCCCCCACTACCTTTGTCAATGGGCCATTAAGCCCTGGGCTAGTCTATTCTACATAACAAAGATCTACCTCCTTCAGGCAGAGCCATAGTAGGAATTGCCAAAACCCTTTCATTACATCATCACCCAGCAAGGTTCAACCAAGCCTGCGACACAGACAACCTACAAAGTTACCCCTGCATGGCCCCATGGGAGTCTGACAACCAATCAGAATACAAGCTCAAATGCAAAGCCCAACAGAGGGTATACATCTATCTATGTCTCTCACCCGTGTGCCTTTTTTGCCCAGGACCTCAAACCATATGGTCCTGTCCACCATTAAAAACCATCTTTCCAAGCAGTCTCCATGTTTCCAGTGCCTTTCTCCCCACTTGGAACTGAACCCAGATGGACATTTCTTCCAACAATACAACAGAGTAAAACAGAAAATCTTAAAAGAAGAATCCTCATAAGAAAAAAGAAGAAGAGCCAGATTGGTGTTGTAATTAAAGGCATTGGATTAGAAGCTGGGAAACTGTAAGGTCTAATCCTGCTTTAGGCATGAATCCAGCTGGGTGACTTTGGGTTAGTCACTTTCTCAACCCTAGAAAGAAAGCAAGGGCAAACCACTTCCGAAAATGTTGCCAAGAAAACTGGAGGGATTAGAGACTGCCAAGAATCGTGACAGATGTAAGGGGCACACAAAAAGAAAAGCAAGGAAAAACCACCCCCAAAATGTACACTCACAGAGAACAGCTCAAGTTGAATCTGCAGCAGCAGAGCAGAGTTTTTCTATCTGCCCTGTAAAATGTTAAGAGAGTGTGGGAACTTTCCTCCCCATTTTTTTGGAGGCACCTTCTGGTATAGTTGTAGGTGGGTGTAGAAGGGAGCCTGGGAGATGAGATTATGTGAGTGCTGTGCTATCACTTTGATGTATATGGTGGGGTAAGTGAGAGGGGTATTTGCTGCTGCTGCTTCTGTGTACCCTCTATGGATATGGGAATATTCCCACTGTGGGTCATTAAGCTTCCTCCCTCATTCATAAACATATTTTCCATGTCACAAAGATATTTTTTTCAAGAGGCAACTGGACTTTCTGGTTTTTCTTTGAAGATGTTTCGCTTCTCATCCAAGAAGCATCTTCAGAAAGTCCAGTTGCCTCTTGAAAAAGCACATTTGGGACAACCATGATCTAGATGGCTGAGAATCTCCATAGTATTTTCCATGTTGTTAGGTTCAGCTTGCAGCTTACTCCTAACTTGTTGGTCAGGCAATATATCTGTTTCTTTAAGAAACAACTGAGCCACGTAATCAGGGTTTGCTGAACCCTGTAATTAGGCTGCAGTGCATAAATAAGCAGCACAGAGAAGCGTTCGTTCTTCCTGCTTCCTTCTGGATCTTCCTGGTTCTTCCTAGTTCTTCCTGAGTGATACCTGTTTGTATCCTGTTGCTTACTGAGTCTATTACATGGTACTGTATACCAAGAGTTACTAAAGTCTGTTTGCTTTGGTAAGGGAAGATACTTATTGGACTGATATTACTGTTTATGACCTTGGACTGTTTTACTTACACCGAGACTGCTTGTTACTTGTAGATAAACTATTTTTTCTCACACGAGCCGCACGTTTATCTCCTTCCCTGTGTGTTTCTGCTCTGCTCGTTGCACAAGCAACAAATACTTTTTACACACACCCTAACATTGGTTATGGGCCCAGAACGTTCCAGGGCTCTTTAATTAGTTTTTGTGGAAGTGAGAAGTGCAGGCAGTGGGTGTAGTAGTCAAGATGATGGCTTTTGAGCAAGGTACAAGTTATGCTACTATAACCCGGTTGGATGGAACAAACTATGTTACCTGGTCCACAAAATGCTGTCTACTTTTGCGAAAAGAAGGACTGTGGGACATGGTTAATAATCCACCGGACATAACTGCATTGAATGCTGCTGACGAAGAAGATGCCAAAAAGATAGTGAAGTTTCACAGGGACAACGAGCGTGCTTTATGCATCATTGGCCTGACACTGGGAGACCAGCAACTTGTCCATTTCCGGGGCGAAGAGTCTGCTACGAGGTGTTGGACAAAGCTAAAGAAGCTCTACGTTCGTGACTCTGTGGGTGTCCATATCTACCTGACACGGAAATTATTTCGCTTACATCTTCAGAAAGGAGGAGACATGATGACTCACCTGGACTCCATGACAGGGCTTTTCCAGGAGCTACAGGAGAAAGACCTTGTGTTTACTGAACTGCAGCAAGTTTATATTATTCTTTCATCGTTGGATGACAGTTATGACTCTTTTGTTTCATCATTAGAAGTATTGTCTAGAGATGAACTAACATTGGCCAGTATAACTGGTAGGTTACTGGATGAGGCTTACTGAGTCTATTACATGGTACTGTATACCAAGAGTTACTAAAGTCTGTTTGCTTTGGTAAGGGAAGATACTTATTGGACTGATATTACTGTTTATGACCTTGGACTGTTTTACTTACACCGAGACTGCTTGTTACTTGTAGATAAACTATTTTTTCTCACACGAGCCGCACGTTTATCTCCTTCCCTGTGTGTTTCTGCTCTGCTCGTTGCACAAGCAACAAATACTTTTTACACACACCCTAACACATGTGTTTTTGGTTTTTTTTAAAAAAAAAACTATTGTGACCTGCTATCACCTCGATTCATTATACCAGCTCTACCCTTTCCCATGATTTCACATGATATGCAATCTGTGATAAAAGTGGGTTGCATTTTAAGACTGTTCTAAAAAAAAAACTGTTTTGCAGATTAGTCCCTTTCTCCTTTTGTGGGGATAATTGGCAGCATTGCATTACTGGCTAATACACTTCTTGAACTATTGACAATCTAAGGAGATAATAAAAAAAGAGTTAGTATTGAGCTAATAAAATAATCTAGCTTTTACAGGACTGGTATAAAGAAATTTCAATACATGAAAGTGCAATATAGAAATTGTAATTATTAATAGAGATTAAGATAAGTAGTACTACCCAAAAAGGCTTATTTGAGTATATCTTCCGAAAATAAATTCTAGGATTAAAGTAAGCACTTGAGTTTAGCAGAAGGCTTTTACAGTCAGTTGTAGATACACATACAAAAGGATGTCAGGGATAAATTAAAGTTCTTGCCTTAATTTCAAAGGAATAATGATTTCTAGGTCAGGAATAGGGTAATGTGCAATTTTCCAAAATGTTGCCAAATGTCATCTCCCAAATCTTTTAGCTTTGAATGCAATGCAATACAGTACAATGCAATATAATACAAAACAATATTGTGGCGACTTAACAACTGGCATTGATGAGAAGCACTTTTTGTTGTTGCTGATCTTTTATTTTCTTCCTCTGATTATTTGTCATGGCCAAAACCCAGAATAAATGCCCCAAGATGGCTGCTATTTGCCAAAATGTGTAGCAGAAGGGAAGTTCAGTTGTGAATCAGTTTATCGCACCTACTTTGGACCTGACTTTGTGTTTAAAGTACAAAATTGCCTTTTCCCTTCTTGTAGCTCTGCAGAGTTGTTGCCCCCAAGAGCCCACTCATCCTTGCCTTAATGTTTTATTGATTTATTTTTAAATTTATTATTAATTTATTAATGAACATTAATGTCTTAATGTTCATGCCGTATTATATATAGATGAAATATCGTTATTCGTAGCATAAGTCTCCTATTACTAAAATAGGAGTTTAGGGGGTTGAAGACGAGGACGGGGCATTCCTCAAAGTAACCCAATATATCCTATTTTATCTTGGATAAATAGTTCCTAAGGCAGCCTGAAGACCTGGAGAATCATAGCTG
Organism: Arizona elegans; assembly: GCA_022577455.1. Lineage (NCBI taxonomy): Eukaryota > Metazoa > Chordata > Lepidosauria > Squamata > Colubridae > Arizona > Arizona elegans. The sequence goes on from JAKOOJ010000003.1 coordinate 114,944,458, forward strand.
AAAATGTGATGACCTGGCTGATTAGTAAGAGTAGTAACATAAAAATGAAGGAACAGATGTAGAAAAGATGTTGACATAAATTTGAACAGTTGGGAAGGCATAGCAGGGAAGGAGATCTGAACGGAGGAGCTAAAATATTCTATGCCAGAATAGCTGAAGCTCTCTTTCCCAGCCTGCTTGTTCACATAAGAATAACCTGGCATTGCAATGAATTGAGAGTAAATAGTCTGCCAACAAGCAATCTGTGAAATTCACACCCACAGCATACTGTTGTGGATATATATAGGAATAACTCTTGTTCCAGTGAGATTGCGAAGATAAAGTGATCATTTTTGGCTTGTGTGCCTGTTGCAACTTTTCTTTAAAATGGAGCTACTCTAAAATGCCACTATTTTGCTGTTATTGGACACATCTTAACCAAAAATAGAACGATCATCATCAGGATAGGACTTGCAGTGCTTTGTATTCAACTGCGAAAGGCTGCTTTGGAATACATAGTACTCGCATAATATTCTCTGCCACTCCTTACAGCAGCTCTGCCTTCCCAGCTGCAGCACAATCTCAGGAAGATGCACATTTAAATATGTGCATCCCTATATGTTCCCAAACACCTTGCTGGATCAGGCCAAGGATTCATCTAAACTGGTTCATAAAAATATCCACTCCTGTGTTGCTTTGGAGGCTTATAAGGAGCACCGTCGCTTTCAGTAATTGGTATTTTGGAGCTTTCAGTCTGGAGATTTTGTTCACTAATCATGAGATCATGAATTTATAGGAAGCCTTTTAAGTTTTAAAGGGCCTTTTCATAGAAATATGTCTATGGAGATTCTCAGTCATCCAAGCCATGGTTGTCCCAAAGGTGCTTTTTCAAGAGGCAACTGGACTTTCTGGTTTTTCTTTGAAGACATTCACTTCTCATCCAAGAAGCTTCTTCAGCTCTGACTGGATGGTGGGGAATGGAAGGATTTATACTCCTTGCAGACAACTAGTCATTTGCATTCTTTTAGTGAGTCATTAAGGCTACCTGGAGATTTATCTGTGTCATCAGGGTTACCTGAGTGGTACAAATGGGTGTAGAACCTTCTTGGAACTGTAGAAAGGACTGTTGTAGACGAGATATTTTGGTAGATATGTACTTGGCACCAGGAGTGAAATCTAATTTTTTTTGCTACCGGTTCTGTGGGCGTAGCTTAATTAGTGGGCGGGGCTTGGTAAGGTGACTGGGTGGGCGTGGCCAAGTCAGTGTCACTTCTTTGCCCTTTTTTAACCTACAAAACACAACAACACAACTGGCTCACCCACAATGTAAAAGCAGCTGTGCTAGACCCAAAATGGCCCCTGCAACAAGCAGGAACCTCACACAGCCACAAAAAGCCAAAAAACCCAACTTTCACACTTTACACGCACAAAATTCCACATACAGCTTTGTGAGATTTTGTGTGCTTGTGTAGTTAGAGTGAAACACTACAGAAACACACTAAATCTTAGAAAGCTGCACAAATATTATTTTATTTTTATTTATTTTTATTTTTATATAAAAGCAGCTAAATTTAAAACTTCCTAAACTTTAAATGGCTAGGTCTAAAAAAAGAACAACTAAAAAAAACCCCAATTAACTATTTTATTAAAGCTCCCAAAGGGGAAAAAAACTTACCCAATAGAACAGGGGTCTCCAACCTTGGCAACTTTAATACTTGTGGACATCAACTCCCAGAATTCCTCAGCCAGCTTTGTTGGCAGTTGAAGTCCACAAGTCTTAAAGTTGCAGATAGAGCTGCTCACCGATGAGCTTGATTGCAGGCAGGGAGATTCAGTTGTTTGCTGATGCAATAGATTGCAGGTATTACAGCGTTGCGATCAGCAGCTAAGTAAGGTAAGCAAGCTGAGGCGGGTGGGTGGGAGGTGGGGTGGGCGGGGGGGAAGAAAAAAAGAAACTTTTTTTCTTTTACATGGCTCTGGCGATCCAAGCTGAGTTGCCTGATTAGCAACTCATCAGAGCCATTTAAAAGGGAAAAAAGGCTCTGTTGATCGCGTGGCTCAGCTGGGCATGGGGGGTGGGGGCAGGGATTTTTGCTACCGGTTCTCCGAACTGTCCACCGCCATCGCTACCTACTTGCTGAGCCAGTCCAAACCGGGAGAATTTCACCCCTGGTTGACACTCCTATAAAGAATGTAATAGGAAAAAGATGCTGTATTGACAAAGATTAGACATGGGTCCTCAGCTCTTCAGTATTTTCATTAATGATTTGGATGAAGAGATGGGGGCCATTAAGTTTGAATGGAGAACTAATGCCCCGGAAGACAGAATTCTAAACAAACTTGGTGGGATAAATAGTCTGAAAATAACAAAATAAAATGAAATAAGGAATCGAGTTTGTCAGTTGGGAATAAAAAGCTGCTGTAATTCATTTTACCTGAGACTTCCCTTAAAGACCATCAGGAAACTTTTACTAATGTAAAATGCAATAGCTAGAATGCCTGCAAGGACACACTCAATTGCAATATCTCTGCTGGGTTAAGTGCTGATTGCCTATTTTATTGTTTGCTGATAGTCACTCATGCCTTATTCATCTCCCATTGGATTTGCTACAGCACATCAACATTGGGCTGGCCTTGAAGACCATCCAGAAGCTACAACTGGTTTGGAATGTAGGGGCACATGCAGTTTTGGATGCTCTGTGATTCATTCAAGTAACAATGCTGCTGCATGAGTTGTACCTTAGAAGTACAATTCGATGCCAGTTATACCTTTAAAGCAGTGGTGGAATTCAGGTTCAGTGGGTGTGGCTTGGTGGCATGGCAGGGGAAGGATACTGCAAAATCTCCATTCCCTCCTTACTCCAGGGGAAGGATACTACAAAACCTCCATTCCCACCCCATTCCAGGGGAAGGATACTGCAAAATCCCCATTCCCTCCCCACTCCTGGGGGAAGAATATTGCAAAATCTCCATTCCCACCCCACTCTGGGGCCAGCCAGAGGTGGTATTTGCCGGTTCTCCGAACTAATCAAAATTTCCAATACCGGTTCTCCAAAACCTGTCAGAGCCTGCTGAATAGCACCCCTGTTTTAAAGCCCTACATCGTAGAAAGCCAGGTTATTTGTAGGACAGCCTGTCTTATTAGGTTAGGTTGGGGACCTGGATGTTCCCAAGCATTGGTCTAGAAGGAAGGTTGAGCTGGGAAGCTGTTTAGTCTGGTACCTGGGGGACAGGTGCTTCTGATTTAATCTTTGTTTTTATGAATTGTTGTGAGCTGCCTAGAATCAATATATATATATATCAATTTTTTAAATGTGGTTTTTATATTTTGTAAGCCGCCTTGAGTCGCCATGGGCGAATAGGCAGCAATATAAATTTAATAAATAAACAAACAAACAAACAAAAATAAATAAATAAATAAAGTAAATGTAAGATAGATATACAAGTTCTGCAAACAACTAAACAACTAAACTAAACAAACAAACAACTAAACAACTAAACAAACAAATAAATAAAATTCTGTATTTCAGAATGCTGGTAATTATCTATGAAACCCTATATGACTCAGGGTCTGGGTATCTATGAGATTGTTTATCTCAAACAGATTTTTCCTTCCTAGTCTGGAGTGAACTTCTCCTGTCTGATGTCAGAATCTGCCTGCTGAAGAAACTTGGCAGGAGGGGCCCTAGAAGTGGACATCTTCTGTGCAGAGGTGGGTTTCAGCAGGTTCTGACCAGTTCTGGAGAACCGGTAGCGGAAATTTTGAGTAGTTTGGAGAACCGGTAGTAAAAATTCTGATTGGTCCCACCCCATCTATTCTCTGCCTCCCAAGTCCCAGCTGATCGGGAGGAAATGGGGATTTTGCAGTAACCTTCCCCTGGATTGGGGAGGGAATGGAGATTTTACAGTATCCTTCCCCTGCCATGCCCACCAACCCACGCCCACCAAGCCATGCCAATAATCATGTCCTTCTGGAAACTTGTAAAGCATGATTGCTCCAGAAGGCTTGATAATAGTACATGCAAAAAAAGATATTGGTGCTATAGTTGGTTGCAAACTGAATACAACCCAGTAGGATGAATATACCTGCAAAAGAAGATGAAAGCCCTTTTAGATTGCATCAGCAAAAGTATAATTTCCAAATGATATGAGGTAATTGTTCCACTCTGTTCTGCTTTGGTCAGCCTCGGCCTTGAGGTTTGGGTCCAGCTCTTCAAGAGGATTCAGAGAAATTAGAAATTTATAGAGAAGGACAGTGCCACTGATCAGGAAACTGGAAACAAAATTCTGTGAAGAAGAGCCTAGATAGGTTTAGTCTTGAGAAAACAGAAGTTAGGGAGGATACGATAACAATCTTCAAATACCTGAAAGCAGGTCAGGACTTTTCCTTTCTTGTTGACAGGATAATAGATTTAATAGTTACAGAAGAAAGATTCTCACTGAAGTTTAGGGAGGAAAAATCATAACTGTAAGATTAGTTTGGCATTGAAACTGGTTATACAGAGAGATCGGGTCACCTATCATTGGGGTGTTTAAGCAGCGACCCAACAGTTCCCTGTTTGGAATAATTTAGTTTGGATTTCTGCATTGAGCAGGGAGTTCAACCTACTAGTCCAGGGGTGTCAAACTCAAGGCCCACAGGTCGGATCTGGCCCACGGGGTGCTTAAATCTGGCCTATGGGGCTGGCCTGGAAATAGCAAAGGACTGGCCCACAGTGCCTCTGCTAGCGAAAATGGGGCACAGGAGGGCCGCACGTGACCCCCCGCACCCCATTTTCGGCCCAAATGGCCTCCTGCAGCATTCTGCCAGCCAAAACAGGGCATTTTGGCTGGCAGAGTGCTGCAGGCCGTCAGGCTGAAAATGGGGCATGGGGGGCACTTGCGGCTCCCCCACACCCCATTTTGGCCAGCAGAGTGCTGCAGGAGGTGTCCGTCCCATTTCCCCTCCACACACACACCCCTGCTGCCGCCAGCCTGCAGAGGAGAACTAAAATGCTAATCCAACCTTCGAAGAAATCCAGTTTGACACCCCTGTACTAGTCTAAATGGCCCTTTCCATCTCTATGATTCTGAAACTCATTAAAACTGGATATCACCATTTGTTGTAGTTCTGTGTTTCATCAGTTGCCTCTTACGAAATCTACTGAACCTCATTTGTGATGATGATTATGCTTGAACATACAATAGTAAGATTCTATCCCTGTTTGAAGACCTCCAGTGGAAGCATATCACTTCCGCTGCTTGACAGCTGTCTGGGAATTTGTCATTACTATCTAACCTAAATCTACTTTTCATAGTTTCAACCTACTGGTTCTAATCTTGATTTTTGGAACAACAGAGAATGACTCTAGACTTTTGATCTTTGAAGACTGTTAATATATTTCTCCTCAGTCTTTTCAAGCTAAACATTCCCAGTTCCTTTAACTCATAGGACTTGGTTTCCAGTCACCTCACATCTTAGTATCCCACCTAGAATTTGCTTTAGTTTTTGAGTCCCCTTTTAGATTGCAATGCCAGCACAATATTTGGAATACCATAAGTGGGGCATGCCCAAGACAGAATAGAATGGGAGAATTATTTATCATGATCTGGATTTTATGCTTCTATTAATAGGTTACAAAGCAACATTTGCCTTTTTAGCAGCTGTATCACATTTTTGGCTCATGTTCAATTTGTGATCTACTAGAATGCCTAGATCCTTTTCACTTGTAATGCTATCAAACCAAGTCTCCCCTATCCTATACTTTGTTTTTTCCTACTCACATGGAGAACTTTTTCAGTTGTCTTTTTCTAGATCTTTAAAAATCTCATGCTTCTCTTCTAAAAGAGAATTTCAGAATATTGTGTTATCTGCAAATAGATAAATCACTTTATCATCCCCTTTTCCTTCATGATTAACATCACAGGGCCCAGTTCAGAGCTGTATGGTCCTCTACTTGATACTATTCTACAAATTGATGTAGAAGCATTTAGTATTCCCTGGGTGCAGCCATTCAGCCAGTTATTAAACCCTTTGACAAATGGTATCATTGAGCTAATATGCTAGTGTTTTATTAATATTATGACAGACTTTGTCAAGTGCTTTGCTGAAGTTAATGTATACTATTGCCATATTATTTCCCCAATCTATTAAACTGAGTAAACTCTGAAAAAATGAAGTAAAGGTTAGTCTGGTTTTACTTGTGGGTGACAAACGAGTTGTTCAACAATGAACTCAAGAACTTGGACTTTACTCATATATACACATTAAGCTTGAAATATTTGTAATTTCCAGAGTGCTTTCTTTGTTGAAAATTAGGAAAATTTTCTTCCCTAGATACTGACTTGTTAAGAAGTAAACAAACCAGGAATTAACCAGACAAATCATGACTCTTCTGTTCATTTACAAACTGATTATGGTTTGTTCAATAAACCATAATTAAAGCAATATTTTAGCATAGTGTGAGATATGTAGATGTGAATTGGGTAATTTTTAAAAATTGTGCTGTTAGTCCTTCAGAGTTTTCCTCTTTAATCATGCCGGACAGCAAGGAAAGAATCATCTAAGAGAATGGCAGAATGATGGAAAGTAGAATCAAGCAAGAGAAAGTTGCAGGGATGTGCAGTCGTGAGAAAAATATAGGGGTAAACATAAAGAAATTGTGCTAAATAAGAAGATGAGAGATCTGCTATATTAGAAGAATGTATCATTTAGTAAACCCAAAGGGGCTTTTTATAAAAAGCAACTCAACGAAAGAGTAAAACAGATTAATTTTACAATACCAAGAAAGTCCAGTTGACCTGTCACAAAACTTCAATTTACCTATCAGATCTCTGACAAAGAAAGTATTTTAATTCCTAAACATATCTTTGGGGCATCTAGAGAATCAGGAAGCATCCTTAGAAATAAAGATTGTACTTGAGGCTGTTGCTTTCTTTTGCGGTATGCTCATGTCTCATTTTTTTTTTAAATTAAAAGTATCTAAAAAAATAAAACCAATGGGGCATGCATTGTTCAGTTGGTATAATTAACTCTCCATAACTGCAGTACTAAATGAACATAGCTTAACTATAAATTGTAGTGTTTCATAATTCATGAAATTAAAGTTGATAAGCAGTTACCAAGCAATCTTAAATATAGGTTGGCATGATCCAACTTGTTCAGTGTTTTTCTGATTACTGTAGAGCACCATGGAATTTAGAATATTTCATTCTTCTTCATTCTCTGCTTCAAAAATGTATGCCTAAAAATAAGCCTATCTTGTAAATACGTATAGGTATTGTAGATATAAAATGTTACATAGTAGAAAAAAATTATATATTTGAAGTATAGTTTTTTTTTGAAAGAAAGTGATGAGACCAATTATAACTTATAGATAAGGATTTAATAGGTACTAGCAATATTTTTATAGTTCTTTATACAGGTAGTCCATTCTGTCAGCACTTCAACCTGCATTTACTCCTCCTGCAGAGGAGGAGGCCAAAGGAGAAGAGGGAGCCAGTTTGGGCCGCTGAACCGAGAGGCCGTAGACTGAAGCACAGCCCCTCCCCCCCCCAGCAGAAGGAGAAGGAGCCCAGAGATGCATCCATGGGTTCCTCCCTTACACAGCAAGCAGAGCAGCCTGGATAGGACATCACCTCCCTACCCTAGAATGAGAGATGAGGAAGAGGACCAGCGGCACCGAGGGCAGGCTTACAGAGTCCCGCAGTGGGAGGAGAGGGCAGCAAGGGAGGACCCACCCTGGTTCAGAGGGAAGTTCGATGATGATCCAAACCAGCTAGCACAATTCCTCGACACAGCTGAGATCTACATTGAGCGCTATGGACACCTCTACCCATTTCCCAGAGCCCTAGTGAGTGCCATTTCAGAAGGGTTAGAGGGAGAAGCAAGGAGGTGGTCAGCAGCCCTCTACAAGAACAGGGCCCCCCAACTGCAAGACACAGATGGATTCTTACAACTACTACGAGCCCGATTCGAGGAGGCAGAGGAGGACCCCTATGTGGAGGACGAGCTCAGGAACCTAATGCAGAAGGGGAGGCCCATCAGAGTGCATATCCGTGAATTCAGGAGAATCATTGGGACCTTACCTCCCTTACCTGAGTGACTACTGGTGTATTTCTTTAAAACAAGCCTAGAAAAGCAAATCGCCCAAGTGACCGCTTATCGGGACATTCCGAACCGACTCTCCAAATGGTTCGGAGTAGTGATAAAAGTTGACAGAGGGTTGCGGGCCAACCAGATGTCAAAGCAACCAGATGGCAAGCAGAGAGGCCAACCGGACCAGGGGCCACCCATTAGATGAGAAACCACAGCACCACAGCCTACCCTAGAATGAGAGACCTCGAAACTTGACACATTCATTTAGTGACCGTTCAAAGTTGCACTGAAAAAAGTTGACTCATTCATTCATTCATTCATTCATTCAATTTATCTGCTGCCCCTCTCCGAAGGCCCAGGGCGGCTCACAATACACTCAAAAAATTACTATAAAAACACTTAAAAATTAAAAACATTAAAGACATTAAAACCCATTCCCACCATTCATGGCCGGATCTCATCAGATCGCAAAGCGAGATCAACGGCCCCAGGCCTGCCAGAAAAGCCAGGTCTTCACTGCTTTTCGGAAGGCCAATAGGGTGGGGATGGTCTGGACCTCAGGAGGTAACTGGTTCCAGAGAGCTGGGGCAGCCACAGAAAAGGCCCTCCCCCGTGGGCCCGCCAGCCGGCATTGTTTAGCTGACGGGACCCGGAGGAGACCAACTCTGTGGGATGTTACTAGTTGCTGGGAGCTATGCAGTAGAAGGAGGTCTCGAAGATAACCTGGCCTTGAGCCATGTAGGGCTTTAAACGTAATAACCAATATCTTGAATTGTGACCGGAGACCAACAGGGAGCCAGTGCAGCTCGCGGAGAATTGGTGTAATGTGGGTGTACCTAGGTGCACCCACGACAGCTTGCGCGGCTGTGTTCTGGACCAACTGTAGTCTCCGAACACTTTTCAAGGGTTATGACTTATGACTGTTTTTCACACTTAATGTACAACTGTTGCAGCATTCCCATGGTCGCATAATCAGTATTTGGATGCTTGGCAACTGGCCTATATTTATGATGGTTGCAGTATCCGAGGGTCATGTGATCACCTTTTGCAGCCTTCTGACAAGCAAAATCAATGGGAAAGCCAGATTCATTTAACGACTGTGTTAGTTACTTAACAACTGCAGTGATTCACTTAACAACTGTGGCAAGAAAGGTCGTAAAATGTGGAAAAACTCATTTAACAACTGTCTCACTTAGCAGTGGAAATTGTGGGCTTTATTGTGATCATAAGTCAAGGACTACTGTAAAGTATAAATATTTAGGTTGCAGTTAGCAGTTGGGGAAATAAACAAAAGGGGAGAACGTGTTCCATAGTATTTTTATGTATATTTCATCTATACTTACGGTAGTAGTTATTTTTACTATTACCATCCAGTCTAGAACTTCAGCCCCTTGTTATTTGTATTTCAGTCTTCTAACAATAAAAATATATTTTAAAAACAGAAGTTTGATTTTTTTTACCCTTTTCCTTTTTATATATAAATATATACTATATTTTTATATTATGTATTATATTATATAAAATATATTTTATATAAATATATAAAAAAGGAAAAGGGTAAAAAAATGCAACTTCTATTTATATATAATGTTTATTCCAGGGGTGAAATCTAAAATTTGTTATTACCAGTTCTGTGGGCGTGGCTTGGTGGGGGAGTAATGTGACTGGGTGGGTGTGGCCAATTTATCTATTTTTTTAACTTTTAAAACCATTTTTTCTACAACCTCTTCGGTGAAGAGGTTGTAAAAAATGCTTTCAAAAGGCTCTGACGATCCCAGCTGAGTTGCCTGATTGGCAGAGACTTTTTTTTCTTTTAAATGCCTCTGATGATCAGGCAACTCAACTGACGCACAATTGTCAGAGGCATTTAAAAGAAAGAAAGGGTTTTTTTCTTTTAAAAGCCTTTGATGATCCCAGCTGAGCCGCGTGATCATCAGAGGCTTTTTTTTACTTTTAAAAGCATTTTTTCTGCCAAAGAGGTTGTAGAAAAAATGCTTTTAAAAGTAAAAAAAAGCCTCTGATGATTGTGCGGCTCAGCTGGGCATGGTGGGGGGCAGAGATTTTTGCTACCGGTTCTCCGAACCATCCGCCTCCATCGCTACCGGATCAAGTGATCTGGTCTGAACCAGGAGCATTTCACCCCTGATTTATTCTCTCTCTCCCCCCCCTTCTCTCCCTTTCCTTCCCTCCCTCCCTCCCTCCCTCCCTCTCTCTCTCTCTCTCTCTCTCTCTCTCTGTTGTACTCATTGAATAGAATAAGATGTGGCCTTTTTAATGTCTTTTTCAACCAGAGTAATATAAACATACTTGTGCATTTTGAAATGCCATAATTCGCAGCAGTAGCAGTAGCTTGAATTATTTATAAAATTTATTTATGTGAGTGAGTGTGAAATTGATACCTGCAAATGTTATCATCCAATTACAGATGGGGAGGGTGGGGGCAGATGCTTGATTCTTAATTATTGCAAGAAGATCCAAGCAGTAGTTTCAAGCATCAGCTGAAGACAGTAGATTACTGCAGTAAGGAAACCCATTGTATATATCCTGATTTAGAAAATAGTTTCAGAAATCTGGGTTGCAACCATGCTTGGAATTTAACCCATAGTTGTATTCATTGTATTGCAGAAATTATATTGTGCCTTTGGTAGAAAATGGAAATTATAATGTTCAGGTACTGGAATAAAACCCAGGGAAGAAATTGTGAAAATCTCAAACTTTTCAACTCAGGAGTAGATGAACTCTCCAATCTCAAAGACTGAACCGGTTATTGTGTCCCAAAGTAAAGAAAAATTGCTAGATATTGGCGCCTGTAAGTTACACATAGCTGCAAACAAAATGATCCATATGGTTCCTACTCTGATAGGCATTGGAAATCTGATTATTTTCCCAGGTTTGGACCAGAGTGATGGTGAGCCCCTGTAAGATTTGGTTTGCTTTTTTTACATGGTTCTTTTTAATGCATATCCATTTCTTTTTCTCTCCCTTCCTCCCTCTTGCCTTTATTTTATTAACTTTCTGAAATGTAAAGCACTCAGTTATTGGATGTTCTTAAAATCTATGTCAATAAATACATCAGTAGGGGAAACCACACTGCAAGAATCAAAGCATTTGCTAAGAGGGAGAGAAATGAGACTTTTCTTCCCTTCCCTGACCTTGCGGAGTATTACTGACTTCTTCCTGCTGTTAGCAGACAGATGAGTGATGTGTTCCCTGCTAGCCAACTGAGCTTTAGAAAGTTTATGGGGCAGCTAGTGGTTGCACGTGCCACTATTTTTTGCAGCTGCGGGCTATAGGCAATTGCATTTGCTACTAGAATGTAATGATAACCATCAACTTGGACAGTTATAAATGAGGCCTGGATTAATTTAATCTTGATGGTTGTATTTCAGCTGTGTTATCAAAAGTAATATGTTTCTAAATATTAGTTTGGAGAGTATTACTAAGAAAGTACTATTATGGTCATAGCCAGTAGTGAAATCCAATTTTTTTTTACTACCGGTTCTGTGGGCGTGGCTTGGTGGGCGTGGTGTGGCTTGGTGGGTGTGGCAGGGGAAGGATACTGCAAAATCTCCATTTCCACCCCACTCCAGGGGAAAGATACTGCAAAATCCTCATTCCTTCTCTATTCCTGGGGGAAGGATATTGCAAAATCTCCATTCCCACCCCACTCTGGGGTCAGCCAGAGGTGGTATTTGCTGGTTCTCCGAACTACTCAAAATTTCCGCTACCGGTTCTCTGAACTGCTCAAACTTTCCGCTATCGGTTCTCCAGAACCTGTCCGAACCTGCTGGATTTCACCCCTGGTCATAGTCTTCAATATTTTTTTTCAAATTCAAATTCAGAATAGAGCTGAAATAACCTTGGAGATCTTCTAGTCCAACCCACTGCTCAGGCAGAAGAGCCTATACCATTTTAGGCAAGTGGTTGTCCAGTCTCTTCTTAAAAACATCCAGTGTTGAAGCAGCATCCACAACTTCCGAAGGCAAACTGTTCCACTGGGTTAATTGTTCTCACTGTTAGGGAATTTCTCCTTAATTCCAGGGTTGCTCCTCTTTAACTACTGTAAAAACAGTGTTGTACTGAAATTATGATACTTATGTATCATAATACATAAGTACTTATGATTTTTCTTTATTTGTTATTCATTTTATGCCTTAGACTTTATAAATATTCATACACTTTCATTTTGGTACAAGAAACATGGGATAACTCTGACTCTCGTCTTGATTATGTTAATAAAGCAACTGGTGGATTTGTATTTTGTTTACTATAGCTTCTAAACAATGTAGTAGTAGTTTTTGAACGACAAATCCTCAGGATATTGCTTCCCTCTCATCCCCCAATCTAGAGTCATATTTAGACATTCTAATTTGGAACTGAAACTTCTGTTATGATCAGTGGAGGAATGAACCATGGTAAGGCCGTGAAGAGCAATAATCTTCTGAGACCTACTTGGACTAGCATTTCTGTGGCTATTTTGGCTTCGGCTGTCGACTGGACACCTGCTGTTTTTCTCTTTATCCTGGAATATTGAACTCAAAGGAGTTGTCAGGCAGGAGTTCTGCTGTTTAATGTGAATGTGTGTTGGCTGCAAGAGGAAAAAGAGAAAAAAAAGATACCTCAGCACAAGGATTCTGAGAGCTTCTTGTCTGGCCTTCTTTGCTTTGTATTCAAATCAATTCTGCCAATGACTTAGGCAGATTTTAAGGTTCTCAGATTCGGGAAACAAGAACCACTTGGATTTCTGGAAAGTTCTCCCTTGCTACAGTAGTAGGGTAATGCTACAGCATCTTGAAAGTTTGTCAATGCAATTTCCCCACTATACTTATACTTGGCATAGTTAAGGCAGAGTTGCTCTGAGTCTCTTTCTCACACTTTCCCCTTTCCTAGAGCAGATGTGCCTCTTTTGCCATAGTTCTGTTTCCTCTTCCATTTTCTTAGGAAACAGTAGATATCCCATCACAGAAAATGATTCTAGATGGAAAGGAAAAGAAAGACAGGGAATCAACCAACTGTTGCCTTGATAGCTAATTTGGTGTAGTGATTAAGGTGTTAGCCTGGAAACCAGAAGACTACAGGTAGTCCTCTACTTACAATGGTTCATTTAGTGACCGTTCAAAGTTACAACAGAACTGAAAAAAGTGACCGTTTTTCACAGTTACAACCTTCGCAGCATCCCCATGATCATGTGAACAAAATTCAGATGCTAGGCAACTGGTTCATATTTATGACCGTTGCTATGTCCCAAGATCATGTGATCATGCTTTGTGACTTTCTGACAAGCAAAGTCAATGGGGAAGCCAGATTCACTTAGCAACTGTATTACTAACTTAGAAACTGCAGTGATTCACTTAACAACTGAGGCAAGAAAAGTTACAAAATGAGGCAAAATTCACTTTAAAAAATGTCTCACTTAACAATAGAAATTTTGGGCTCAATTGTGGTCGAGGACTACCTGTACTGTGAGTGATACTCTTGCCTTAGGCATGAAAGACAATTGGGTGATCTGGGACCATCCCACCTCACAGGATTGTTTTTTTTTTTAATTTGATTTATATGCCACCCTTCTCTGGAGACTCAGGGCGGCTTACAATGCGTTAAGCAATAGCCTTCATACTTTTGTATATTTATACAAAGTCATTTTATTGCCCCCACAAACTGGGTCCTTAATTTACCTACCTTAGAAAGGATGGAAGGCTGAGTCAACCTTGAGCCTGGCGAGATTCGATCTTACTTTAATTGCAGACAGCTGATGTTAATCACAATGCTATCAGTCTGCTGAGCCACCAGGCCCTCCTATTGTTTAAGACAATAGGAGAAAGAAGGATTATTATATGTTTGCCATCTTGAGTTATTTATTAAAAATAATAAAGGTGAGATAAAATTCAAATGCATACATATCTTACAGCAGGCGTGTCCAACCTTGGCAACTTTAAGACATGTGGACTTCAACTCCCAGTATTACTCAGGAAGGACACTCCTGCCTTACAGTAAATTTTGTGAGGACAGCAACAGTGTCCAACCTTAATGCTGAGGTGTATTAAATGTAGGCTGTGGTGGTGGTGGTTGTTTTATTAATGTTGTTTTATTTTCCTCCTGATTAAAAGATGGAAAGAAGAGCTCGTTAATGCAGCTTGGGGAAGAGCCAATATCAGAATAATTTATTTCATATTGCAAAGACAGTGCAGATCATTCAGAACTTGAGTACTTTTCATCTGCCTGAATTACTGTAAACTGTAATATTCATGAAGTTTAATACATCTAAGTTAAATTCTGGCTCCCTTGGGTCCTGTCCTAAAATTTTTTGAATGAAGATTTGCAAGTTAGTTAAATACTTGTATCTCAGTTTCATTGTTTTACAAAAACTTTATAAATGTTTCAATTCTAGCATGACATTGGGAATTGCAAAACTTCCCTGTGCTCAGTTGAAACAAAAGGCATTCAAAGGAATGCGATTGCCTCAGATTGTTGAAATGGTTAGCATTTATTGAAATGTGGTCTTCCAGGAGAAGTAATAAAGCTGTTCTGGAGGGAGGTTCCTACATTGTCAGAATGAGGGTTGATGCTGATATGTATTTTCCCTACCCCGGCACAGGATCTATGCACAATTTTCATACAAAGAGTAGTAAGAAAAGCTGTTATCCAGTATCTGAGGCACCAGCCAGCCTGAAGACAGCAGATGGAGCTTGTGTTTACCTGCCCTGTTTTCCTTAGGAGAAAGTGCTGGGTGCTGGTTCCCACCGTAATCTCTTAAAACCCAAAGTAAGTCATAGAGCAGCTGCTGCTGTCAATCTGGCCCAATCACAACCTTGAATGCTTTTTGCAAGAAGGATGCTCCTATGGGTCATCAGATCCAGCCATTACATTGCACAGCAGTGTCCCCAAAAACATTGTAGCAGTGAACAAGCATATTTAACAACAATTCCATAAAGAAAATACATGTATATATCTTTCCTTTGGTTTAAAGCTAAAAATGTGGCATATGTGTTTAGAGGGGCTTCATAGCAGTTTGTGTTTTAAACACTACTTTTGGGACATCGGTGTTGCCAAATTGTGGGCACCATGCATGGTATTGCAGTTGTAATTGCAGCTAGTTCTCGAGATATAACAGGTCACTTAACAAATGTTCAAAGTTACCTTTCAAGTTGTTAGAATCCCGTATTATATTCAGCAAGACTTCTAGTGTTAAAATAAATAACAGTGGGGATAACGGACAGCCTTGTCTGGTTCCTTTTTCAATGTTAAACTCTGATGTCAAACTTCCATTAATAATAATCTGTGCCTTTTGCTCTTGGTAGATTGCTGAAACCGCCTGTATAAATTGGTCTCCAAATCCCATTTTTTTTAAAGTCTTTAGTAGAAAATTCCAATCCACTCTATCAAAGGCCTTCTCCGCATCCAAAAAAACCAGCACTGCAGAGATCTGTTTATTCTTCTCAAGATATTCCAGTAAATCTATAACTTGCCTTACATTGTCCTTCATGTGTCTACCCTCTATGAACCCCGCTTGGTCGTCATTAATCACCTCTTGAATTACTGGCATCAGTCTGTTGGCTAATACTTTTGCATAAATTTTATAGTCATTATTTAGAAAAGATATTGGTCTATAATTTTCTGGTTTTTTAGGACCTGCTTGTTCTTTTGGTATCAAAGTAATATATGCTGATTTCCATGATGGGGGTATTTTACCCCCTTGTTGTATATTACAAAATAAGTCTCTAAGTTGTTCCACCATTTCAGCTTGTAAAGTTTTATAATACACTGCTGTCAATCCATCTGTTCCAGGAGCTTTAGCTGTTTTCAATTATTTAATTGCTGCAATTATTTCCTCGACTGTTATAGGGTAATTCATTCTTTCTTTTTGTTGGCTAGTAATTTTTGAGACTCTTTTCTCTTCTAAATATTTTTCTATAAGTCCATTCTGTATGTCATCTTTAGCATATAATTTAACGTAGTAATCTACAAAAGCTTCTTTAATCAGTTTTTGTTGGAAAATTTCTTTCCCCCCAATGTCAATACTCTCAATAGTCCGTATACTCTGCTTTTTCCTTAAGGTATAAGCCAACCATCTCCCCGGTTTGTTGGCATTACAAAACGTATTATGCTTCGCATATTGTAGATTTGTTGCAGCTTGTTCCGCCAAAAGCATTTGAAACTGATCTTTCAAAAGTTTTATAGCACCACGTATTCTTTCATCTGTTGGGTTTTTAATAAGTAACTGTTCCTTATTCTTTATTTCTGCTTCCAATTCGAGTCTTTTCCTTTGTCGATTCTGTTTATGTTTGAAGTTCATATAAATAAGTACCCCTCTCATATAAGCTTTGCTCGCGTCCCATACTATTTCAATTGGGGTACCCTTATTCAAATTCATTTCAAAAAATTCTTTCATCTGTTTTTAAGTTCTATTATATTTTTTTCATATCTGAACAAATTTTCATTTAGTCTCCATGACCTTCTCTCAGACTTTCCCATCTCGATTTCTATCCATACAGAGCTATGATCAGTTAAAGTTCTTGGAAATATCTTTGTTCTTTTTGTTTTAATAAGTAAATCATCTGATAACAAGATAAAGTCAATCCTGGAGAAAGATCTATGTCTGTCAGAGAAAAAAGTATAGTCCAGTTCTTTTGGGTTATATATTCTCCAGATATCCTTTAATTCCTTGAAAGGTATAGTGATAAGGCAGGAGGATTACAGAATAAGGGCATTCGCAGATGATCTGGTTGTTACCCTAGCACAGCCGATGGAATCAATAATCCAGATGAAAGACATTATTCAAGATTATGGTACAGTATCAGGTTTTAGATTGAATCGGAAAAAAACTAAGATGATAGTTAAAAATATGACACAAGATCAACGATACAAACTTGAAAATAAGGCAGGTTTTGAGATTGTACCAAAGGTTAAATATCTAGGAGTTCAGGTTGCAGAATCAAACATGAAACTGTTTCAAAATAACTATGAGGTGTTGTGGCGAGAGGTGCAGAAAGATATGGAAACTTGGAAAAAACTGCAGCTGTCTTTACTTGGAAGAATAGCAGCAGTTAAGATGAATGTTTTGCCAAGATTTCTTTTTTTGTTTCAAATGATTCCGGTGCTTAAAAGTGATAAACAATTAAAAGTTTGGCAAACTGGAGTGAATAAGTTTGTCTGGAATGAGAAAAAACCGACAGTGAAACTGAAAATCATGCAAGATGCCCCGGAAAGGGGAGGCCTTAAACTTCCAAACCTACAACTATACTATGACGCAGCAGCTTTGACTTTAACAAGTGATTGGTTTGGAGGGAAAAAGACTGGAATACTGAACGCAGAAAGTTTCGATTTGGAATTTGGATGGCATGCTTACTTATTTTACGATAATAAAGTGGATAAAGTATTTAGAAGCCATATATTCAGAGATTCTTTGATGAGAGTATGGAAGAAGCACCGACTCAAATGGGATTACAAAATACCGTTATGGCTGGATTTTGGTCATATCCTGTGGAATACAAATATAATGTCACTCGGGGGGGGTTTATACAAAGAGGTTCTTTTTACAGATGCGGGCAGATGGCAGCTGAAGACATTACAGACACTGTTGGCTGAAGGGATTAATTTAACTTGGTTACAATATAATCAATTGCAATTGAGATGGAAAGAGGACCAAAGAACTGGTATTATGTTGCATGAGGAAGAATTGGTTAGACATATAAAAGAGAAAGATCCAATGCATATTAAAAGGCTTTATAATGTTTTGTTAGAAAGGGATTCAGAAACTGAATTAGTTAAAGATTGTATGATTAAGTGGGCACAAAATTTTGAAGAACCAGTGATGTTGGAAACATGGGAAAAAATTTGGGTTCAGAATGTTAAATTTACACAGTCGCAGAATTTGAGGGAAAATTTTTACAAAATGTTTTATAGATGGCATTTAGATCCTAAGAAATTGTCGTGTATGTACCCTAATGTTCAGCCAAAATGTTGGAGGTGTGATTGTTTAGATGCTACATATTATCATATTTGGTGGACTTGTAAGAAAGTTAAGGCTTTTTGGATAAAAATTTGGTGGGTCATGCAGAATGTTTTAAAGAAAAAAATCAAATTTTCTCCACAATTACTTTTATTGGGTATAGTTGAGGGTTTTACAGTGGATGAAACAAAGTTGATTTTGTATATGATTACAGCAGCGAGATTGTTGATAGGTAAATATTGGAAAAATGAAGCTCTGCCCACCATAGAAGAATGGATTCTGAAGATGGCCAGCTTCGCGGAGATGGCGAAGATTTCAGCATACTTAAAAGATCGCTCACAAGAGACTTATGAATGTGGATGGAAAAAGTGGATAGATTATGTGCAGAACAAATACCAAACTAGGAAGTATCAAATAGCTTTTTATTGATAGTATTATATTATATTAAGATAGAAATAGTTGAACTATGTGAAGATGAAAAATGATATGGGGGTTGGGGGGGTTCAAGGTTTTTGTATAGGGGATAATGATATTCTATGGAAGTCCGGGGGGAGGGGAGGGTCAGGGGGGGTTTGGGAGGGTGGGTTGGGGAGTTTGGGGAGGGTTAGGGGGGTGAAAATGGGGTGAAAATGTAATTGTAAAACTTTTACAATAAAAAAAAAAAAAACAAATGTTCAAAGTTACAACAGACACACCAACATTGCATATGACTCTATTTCAAAATTATGATAGCTGCAGCACCCTGTAGTCTTTTCCCTTATGACCAACCACAGGGATACTGTGTCTATCCCCCATCCCACCCCTTGGGACCCTGTAGTACTTGGTCCTTCTTCCCACATGCCATGTGCATCACCCATCGCACTTATCTTTTGAAGCCCTCTGGACTTCATATTGGGGAAGGAGGACAGGCCACGTGTCCCTGGGCTGAGCAGAGGCAACCCAAATGCAGCTGCCATTTTGTCCCACCTCCTTGTGGGCAGGGTCAAAATGGCATCCTCCAGACAAACTGCTTCATTTTACTGCCTTAATGAGGTCTGCAAGTGCTGCAGAAGCTTCTGAATGCTGCAGAAAACTTTTACAGTGCTGTGTAGGCCCTGTTAGACAGCATAACAAACCAGTTTGTCTGGGAGCTGCCATTTCATTCCAACCCCAATGCAGGCACCATTTTGTAGGTAGGACAAAATGGTAGCCACTTCCAGAACCGCACCATGTGAGCGCACAAAAAAGTAATCCATTCCAGTGCTCTGAAAGGCCTTGGAGCTCTTCAAAATGTGAGGAGGAGGCTGTATTTGACATGGTGGGTGGGAATTGGACCTTAGGCCTGGTGGGACCTGGTGGATGTTGGAAAAAGCCTGTGGGGACCCGGTGGAAATGGTAAAAAGCTTGTGGGGGAGACCCAAGTGGCAGAAAGCAGAGATTAGGGTATCTCAGGGTGGGGTGGGGGAAGGCCTCCCCGGACCAGTCACCATTTACCGCTCCGAGTCCCAAGCATTAGGAGATGAGGGCTGCCGCTCTTACAGCGCTCTTACAGCGGAGAGAAAAAGCTGGATGCCGCTCTCCATTGCAGACACCATATCGCCCCCCTGCAAGCTCTCCTCTCTCAAGCAGTCCAACCAAAGTTTCCAGCCCCGCTTCAGGGAGCGCTCCTCGAGAGACGAGAGTTTGCAGGGGGCCGATCTGGCATCCGGATTAGAGAGCAAAATCCAGCTGCTCTCCGGATCAGACGCCATTTACCACTCTGAGTCCCAAGCAGCAGGAAACAAAGGCTGCCTTGCGCCGCAAATATAGCAAGGCAGAATCCTGATGCTGCACTTTCAGCAGACAGATGAGGGCTGCCTTGGCCATCGGCTGGCGCAAATATACCAAGGCGAATGCTC
This sequence comes from Arizona elegans, assembly GCA_022577455.1. NCBI lineage: Eukaryota > Metazoa > Chordata > Lepidosauria > Squamata > Colubridae > Arizona > Arizona elegans. The sequence continues at coordinate 114,964,340 of JAKOOJ010000003.1, forward strand.
ATGCCGCACAAGTTCAAGTAGTGCTTCGCTCCCACACTTCTTCCGGCCCTCAGTCTCTCAGGGAGATGCTTGACTTCCTCTCAGCCCCAAGACACTGGCTCGCCCATGAGATGAGAGAGAGAGAGAATGAGAGAGAAAGAGAGAGAATCAGAATGAGACAGAGAGAGAAAGAGATAAAGAATGAAAGAGAGAATCAGAGAGAGAGAATCAGAGTGAGACAGAGAGAGAAAGAGAGAGAAAGAATGAAAGAGAATGAGAGAAAGAGACAGAGAGAATCAGAGAGAGAGACAACCATAAAGGAATCTAGGGAGTCAATCTTGTTTTAGACCTATTTCAAACTCAGTATTGCTGCCTAAAGAAGTGATTATTAAAATTTACATTAATCTTTACTTTATCATACCATAAATAGCCACCCAAAATGTCAAGTCGTATATCTTTCCAACTCTAATCATCTCCTATTTCTCCAACTTACCCAATATGTTCACTCATCTTTTGTTCCCTTCTGTATCTGACATAGTTTAATTAAATCGCCCTTGACACATATTCTTACTTTCTGAGTCCATGTGACTCTCTTTTTCTTTTCAGGCATCATCAGATTATATTGGTGAATTATGTTCACACCAGACTTGCTACTACCAATTATTACACAGCTGTGAAAGAGGGCTTCCTTTTATATAACAATGTGCTAAACATCTTTTGACTTGCTTCCATGTTTTAATGGGCTCTGCAGCCAAATAGCTGCAAGAAAGTCATTTGCATTGTTTAAGCGGGAAAGTTGATTTGCGAGGAAGCAAAATCAATTAAGTAAAATAGAGTATTTCATGTAGTATTGAGGAAGACTTGAGCATGGTTAGGAAATGTTGGGTTTTCTTTTTCTTTTGCCTAAATAGTTACAATTTCTTTGTGTTTCTTTCCCCCCCCCCCTTTTGTTTGTGTTGAAGGTGGAACTATAGTTTTATTTATTTATTTATTTATTTATTTATTTATTTATTTATTTATTTATTTATTTATTTATCAAGCATATATAAGATAACAGGTAAAAGTATAAACATAATTTGAATACATGAAAAGAGTAAGAATAAAAAGGAATATTAGGACAGGGATGATAGACACGCTGGTGCACTTATGCACGCCCCTTACAGACCTCTTAGGAATGGGGTGAGGTCAACAGGTTTTAAGAGAATGGAAAGTGGCATTGTTCATGATGCAGACATTCCTTTTTCCTCCCTGTTTTAAACAAATGGTGTGAAATGATTATCAGGGAAGAGACAAGAGCATTGTTATGTTTGATACCACTTTTCAGTGACTGGAACATATTACATTTATCCTTTTGGCTGTATTCTTTGTGAAAAGTTTCTTTTTCCTCCATACATTTTTCTTTATCTGTCATTGAAGTAAACTGTCTTTGCTCTCTCTCTATTATGTGGCTTTTATGGAGATTATCACAGAGAAATTAGATGTGGTTGGCTAGACTGCATTTATCTCTTCTCTCAATTACCTGTATCCTTGCCTTTTTCTGTCTCCTTCTCTGCCAGAGCAGATAGGACATGTGTCTGTTAGTGCAGTCTTCACACAAATGTGGATTGCTAAAAATAAGAGGGGCTGGAATAATGGCTCAGTGCTCTGAGGATTTGTATTAATTTATTGTGAATATGTATCTGATCGCTTATTTTACTTCTTTAGAACCAAAGTCTGCAGGTATAGAACCTAAAGTATGCTATACAATTGAACTGCAGATGTTTAGTTTTTGTGAAATATTTGCATTAACAAATGTGCCTAGATGCTGTAAAAGACTGATGCAATGTTTTGGTTGGTCAAACATCTATGTTTTGAATATATCCAAAGTTACTGCTTGCTATATATTGCTATCAGTAGAACATAATCATTAAGTTAATCACAATTATGAGTTGAGATCATAAATGAAGAAACATTTATGTACATTTAAATAATTCCTCTAATTAATTGCTAGGTGATAGTCACTCTATTGCTGATTTTATAAGCCTAAAAAAAGAATTTTAAAAAGCATTTCCTCCATTGAATTTGGTGGATTTAATTGTGAGGTTGCACAATTATATTTTCGTTGTTCATACATAACTTCTCACACGTTTTATGAATAAATTCACTGTGAATCATTCCACGTGGGAAAGCCATTTAATACATATGACATATAATAATTTCTCATATATTACTCATCTCAAGTTTTTCTTCCATGTTTATTTCTATTACTGCAACCCTTTGTATAAGGCAAAGGTCTTTTACCACTAAAAGGAAAAGAAATATAGGAGTTTGGAATAATTATAAAGAGGACTGTAGCTTTACAATTGAAGGACTTGCGTCCTTTCATTCAACATATATCTGGTGAGGCAGCTTAATCCACAGTACAAAGAACAGCAATAATAATTGCTGTCAAGTTTCAAATGAAGCAAGTATCTTTTTATCTTCTCTAAACTGACCTTCCCTAAACTAATACCAAAGCTGGAAATCACAGGGCCTGATTGAATCTTTACACATTTGTTGGTCACCTGGGAGGGAAGGCTATAGAAAGCTCATTAACAGTTTGGAAGCAGAATAGATGTAGTACCTGCCCCTTCTCAAGTAGATCAGCTCAGTGGTAATCACTGCATTTTGTAATTTCTATCCCAGTCTCACTTTTTCCTTCCAATACGTCACATGTCTTTATATTGTTTGATGAGAAATGAGATGGAAGAGTTGAATCATTATCAAGATTAACAATGTGGTTTAAAAATTAGTAGAAATATATCACATTTACTGGGAATAGACAAAAAAATTAACACACAGCACTTGTTAGGGGAAAAAGGAGTATTTCATAAAACAGATCCAGAATAAATTAGGATCCCAAAGAAATATGTACTATTCAACAGATCTGTACAGTCCACCCTAACTTTATCTGGGTCCTTAGCTATGAAGGAAGTCAATGTCACCTCAACTTTAAATGGCAGTTGTAAACTTGAGAAAATTAAATCACCCAAAGACATTTACAGGAGGAATCTTATATTACATTAATCTACAGTATCCCAAAATCTGTGTTAGTACTGTGAAGATCTATAAGCTATTCAACAGATAGCCCATACAATAGTTTGCATGCATGTTACTGTAGATCTTTCTTTGATTGCTTTCAGAGTAATGCATGCACAATTTAATTCCCATATGTGGAATTCTAGAGCTCTATAGCATTTCAGCCATAGGGGTATCAATTTTTGCCTTACATGCTAGTAGACATTGAGAAATAGCTTAATGATATATGTAAATGGCCGCACATATTTGCCCCCTACAATTTTGTGATTGTATTTTGGGCTCTTGGCAAACTATTCACATTTATGACCAGTTACCACATGCTTTGCAATCATGCAATCAATACTTGCAGTCTTCTCTGCCACCTTCCCTGGAAAGTCAATGGCAGGGAAGGTTGCAAGTGGAGGAGATGGAGGACTTGAGATCTATTCCCCTAGTGCTATAAGATTTCCCCTTCTCTGTGCAGGAAGGAGAAATCCTTCCACACGCTGGAGGAACAGATCTCAAATCTGGTGAAAATGCTAGCAAATGCCAGCCTTCTGACTCTTTCATAAGTTTGGCATTCACTACTGTTTTTCCCTCCCCAAGCGCTAGAAAATGAAGGCAAATGCCAGCCTTGTGAAAAGCTTAGATTTTTCAAATTTCTCCAGAGGGGAAATCCCTTGTGCTGAAGGAAAGGACCTCAAATTTGGTGAAAATGCTAGCAAACTTCAATTGTTCTTGCAAACGTTTGGAAGGCCCCTTCTCCAAATAGCATGATTTGAAGAAGGAACTTTCCGAGCCATCATGAGAATTGGGCCACCTGCAGGGTGGACCAGTGGTCTTTTGCAATCAGCAGCTGTAGAACAATACAAAGGTAAGTGAATCTGGGTGTAAATGAGGTGGGGAGAGGTCCTGGGCCTCTGGTGGGAGGTTCAGATGCTTCCCTCACCCCTTCGTGCCTGGGAGGCCTGGACCCTCTCCCAGTGCACAGTTTAACAACCTGCACAGTTACTTAATGGGAGAGCTACCATAAGATTACAGTCATAGAAAGAAGCAGCCATATAATATTGCACTTAACGACTTCCAACAACTGAGATTCTTGCCCCAATTGTGGTCATAAGTGGAGGACTGCCTATAGTAGGTTAAAGTCTTTTAACTTACTAAATCTTTAATTGTAATCTGTAGTTCTTTCTGTTGTGGCCTGTTGGCCACTGTCCCCTCCAGCAGCCAACTTAGAGGAGGCAGCGGTGTGGGAGTCAGGGTCAGCATCAGGGCAACCTGGGAGCTCCGAGGCAGAAGAGGGAATAGAGATGGCAGAGAGAGAGAGAGAGAGAGAGAGAGAGAGAGAGAGAGAGAGAGAGAGAGAGAGAGAGAGAGAGAGAGAGAGAGAGAGAGGTGGAGCCTGAGTCATCTGTCAGCCCTCAGATGGAGAGTCAACAGCTCCCAGGTCTGAAGGTGGTTGATGAAGAAGAGGAGGAACAGCTGGGTGCCTGTGCCTGACGCACGGCTGCTCAGAAGGCAGAGAAAAGGAGAGCAGTGGAAAGTGATCCTGGGGAAGGAAGAGCCACTGCTGCTATCAAGGCCCCGCCCTAGCTCTGGGGATAAAAGGCAGGGGGTGGAGATGAATAGATGTGACAACTATTCATCTTCTGGCCGGCCAGACTTGTTAGCTTGTGAGAAACTTTCTTCTGGGGCTGCCGGCATTCCTAATAAAGGAATCTTTTGAGTTCACATCAGAGGGTTTGTTATGGTTGGGGAGTTGGGTAAAAACACTTTCTAGTTCTAGTGTCCAATCTTCCAAGTCTCATCCTGTCATTTCAAAATAAAAGCACTTTCCCATAGGAAGAATTCTTACAAATTCCAAACTCTTACTTCAAATCCATCTGGACCCTTAGTCTACTTGTACCTTTCCAGAATCAGCATTCTAATCCTCCTTTTGTTATTTATTCCATTTTTTTAAAAGTCTTTAAACTTATACAGTATTTAAAAGGTGGGGTTTTTTTTTTTTTTTTTTTGCTAAGAATTGAAAGATCTGCACCCCCATGTTGTAAAGCCTCTGGATCCAAAGTTTCCTCATAGTTGAAAAGTCATTAACAAGCAATATCTAAATGTGATTGGAAAAGGGAGAGTGCAAAGCATGTTGTTTTGCATTGTTGTTCCTTGCCAGGAGCAAATTGTATAAATCCCTTGTGGCAATGGTGAAATGCTACCAGTTCGCTCAGGTTCAGGCGAACCTGTAGTGTTAAAAACTGCTGGTTCGGGCGAACCAGTAGTGAGCTACCAGTTCAGTTGAACTGGCAGTTTAAAAACCTACCGGTTTGGGCGAACTGGAAATTAGCTACTGGTTCAGGTGACCCAGTAGTTAAAAATAGTTACCGGTTCTTCCGAACTGGTATTTCCAACGATCAGCTGTGCTGCGCAGTTTAACTTTGCAAGATTTCCTGCTTTCTAGCAAAGCTAAATTACGCAGCACAGCTGATCCCCTCCCTTGCTGTTCTACTTACCTTCCCAAGCCTCCTTTTGGTGCGTACTGCACACGTGCATGTGCAGTGTGCATTTGGTGTGCACTGCGTATGCGCATGCAGCGCTTGTTTGATGTACAGCGCTCATGCACAGCCAGCAAACTGGTAGCAAACCGGTTCAGATTACGCCACTGCCTTGTGGGCAATTTCTGAATTCTTGTCTGGAGAAGAATTATGAAGATCCAACCTAATCTCTGGTTCTTCATTCAGCACGGTCATCAGCTACGCTTCTTCAGTTTCGCTTTTCTTCTCCGGAAGTCAAATCATATGTATTTTCAAATAGGGACTAACTGCAAAAGAAGAATAAGTAACCTGTTTGAGAAATATGGGGCTGAGGAGAATAGATTAAAGAAATCAATAATGTAATAAATGGGATGGGAAAATGGATGAATAGAAAATTACTTTTCAAGCTTTAAAAAAAACACAGAAATATGCTAGCTTGGTATTTAATAAAAAGAAGTGCTTCTGTCTTATGCTGAGTTGTGGAAGTGGCTTCTGTGTCTTATTTTTCTGTAAAAGGACATATCTTCTTTTTGAGGTTAATTCATGTGCTTCAGAGATAAAGACATTTAAAATGAGCAGTTATGCCATATCACTGTAACTGGTGGGATTCAAATTTTTTTACTACCGGTTCTGTGGGCGTGGCTTGGTGGGCGTGGTTTGGGCGAGGCAGGGGAAGGATACTGTAAACTCTCTATTCCTTCCCAAGCAACTGGGACTTGGGAGACAGAGAATAGATGGGGGCGGGGCCAGTTAGAGGTGGTATTTACCGGTTCTCTGAACTACTCAAAATTTCCGCTACCAGTTCTCCAGAACTCGTCAGAACCCGCTGAATACCACCTCTGCACTGTAACCATTTTAGTTCTAGTTCTCTAATATCGGCTTATACCCATGTGCATATGCAGTATTGAGAGAAAGATAAATAAATGCATAGGATTGGTTTATTAGGGGAGAAAATAATGTTTTTATGCAATGCCACTTATTAATATCCTGGAAATCACCTTCTATGTTATGACTGCAATATGATGGGTGTTTTATTTATAAATGTTATTGCAAACTGACAAAATTTTGGAGCTGATCTGTTGATATTCAGAAGAGATAGATAGGTAGATAGGTTAACAGACAGTCAGACAAGCAAAAGATAAAGGAATAACCAGTCTCCTCCCTCATTACACCAGATAGGAAGATTCAAAAGATAAAATTCCTCCTGTAATAAAAGACAATTTCTGATCAAAACAACTACACAAGAGCATTTTGAATTATGCAGAACAACTATGTTTCCATCTGCACCTGAAATAAAACATTTTGGCTTATGTGGTATAAAACATCCCCAATATGCATATTTTTTGCAAATACCCCTCCCCCCCACCCAAATAGCTGTTCTGCTTCTGTGCACACTTAGGGCAAAAAAAAAAAAAAATGATACCCCAAATCTCTTGCTACAGACCCATGGTGATTGTGATTTAAGATTTACTTCTAAATGCATTTTGAAATTACTTTCAAGAATAATTCGTTTGCATCCATTTTGATCAGAAAGCGATAGTCCCGGAATAATATCCATTTTAGGGAATAACCCCACAAATTTCTGTAGTTAACATAGTCATATCTTATAGGAGAAGGCAAAGCCGTGCCCTTTAGATCAGAATGAAATGCATTCAGAGAACATCTCAAGGTTTCTTTAAAGTTTGTGCTGATATCTTTACGTTTTACAATGACAGCTTTGTAGGGAGACGTGCAGACTGCTCTGTTGAGCCCTTCAATTCTCTTCCGCTTGCTGCTAAGAGAATCCTTGGGATTTGGATCTCTAGTTTACCATTCTCTTTGTACATTTTTCTCACATCTAGCTAGGAAGAAAATTTTACTAGTGGCGCTTTCTTTTGTGTTTGTCCCCTGAGTGACAGAGAAGTGCCTTTCCATCATTAGTGCTTTATTAAAATACACATAGATTTACCTATGTACCTCATAACTTGCAAATGATATTTTGCTGCTTTCTTCATGTGGGAGTCTTCATAAATACCCAGCCTCGCTGCTGGTTTCATTGATCCCTTTCTCTCCAATGCCTGCCTCTTTGCAGCTGGGCATTTTGGTTGCTGACAGGGGATTGTGTGATGGCAGGCAGCTTTTCTTTCATAACTATGTGTTGATGTTGGCTATCGATCAAGCAATGAACCAAGTTTCAGCTTGGGAGTGAGGTCATTTTATTCTTCCTCTCATTTCCTTTCCTGTCAAGTCCATGCATGTATCTAAGAATCTAGGGCAAATACCACAGTTCTGCCAAGAAATCTTTTCTGCAAGTATGGCCTTTTGCATCCTTCCTCTTTCTGCTAAAAATGAAAAATAATATACGCTTCTGCTTACTGTGTATCCATCCATAGTCTTAATTTGCATGCAATGATGGAGTAGAAAAAGAAGGTGTGGCTTTATAAGGAAGCTGTAAGAGGCTTTATATAAATCATCTGATTTAATCTCAGTGCAGACTAATATTTTTAATAGGTTTCATAGTTGGGGTGTTTCATAGAAGCTGTTCCATTATATGAAATGGTAAACTGCATTGAAGTTGTCCTGAAGGAAAGGAGGAATGTAAATCTAACAAATGAATAATTTTCTCTTTTAATTAACATGAATAGAAGACAGTATAGATGTTTTAGTTAAATAACAGGTTTGCTATTACTATTTACCATTTATTAAGATTAATTCTTCCGGGAGTTGGGGTGTGTGTGTTGAAATAATATTTAAATTGTTTTTCTGTACCCTGGTTAAATATGCTGTTTGAGAAGTATCTAGGGCCGTGATGGCGAACCTATGACACGCGTGCCACAGGTGGCACGCGGAGCCATATTAGTGGGCACGCCAGCTCAGCTCTGGGGCACATGCGCACGCCGGCCAGCTGATTTTCGGGCCTTCTGGGCCCACAAGAAGTAGGGAAACAGGCTGTTTCCTGCCTCTGGAGGGCCTGGGGGGGTGGGGAAGGTCCGTTTTTCTTTCTTACCTGGCTCCAGATCCTCTCTGTGTATCTGGGAACGGCAAAAACAGCCTTTCCCACTCCCTTGGAGGCCCTACGGAGGCTGAAAGGGCCCATTTCCCCACTCCTGGTGGGACAGGAAGTGACGTTTTTTCCTATCCCCAGCCTCCAGAGACTCCTAGAGAGGCTACTAGAGACTCCTAGAGAGGTTCTGGAGGCTGGGGACAGCAAAAAATGTCACTTCCTGTCCCACCGGGAGTTGGGAAATGGGCCCTTTCAGCCTCCGTAGGGAGTGGGAAAGGCTGTTTTTGCCGTTCCCAGATACACAGAGAGGATCTGGAGCCAGGTAAGAAAGAAAAACGGGCTTACCAGGCCATCCTGTGCCAGGAGCAGTGGGGGAGAGGGGGGAGGGGGTTGTGCACACATGCGCGTGGGCACGTGCGCACGCGACCCTCCCCCGCTCCCCCCTCTCCTGGCACGCGATAGCAAAAAGGTTAGCCATCACTGATCTAGGGCATCCATTTTTTTAGAAGGGCTGATGGAAATCATGTTGGGATTTTGATTTATACCATCTTGATTCAAAAGCATTTCTGTGTTTGAATGGAGGTCGTATTACTCATTTCTTTCAGCTTCTGTTTATGTATAATCAGTTGAAAAGTGGATTTTCAACTAAAATGTCATCCTTGCTATTGGCAATATGGTTCTACCTGGTTTTACCCAGATGGTCACAGAAAGAAAAAAGCTCACTAAGGCAGAATGTTACCATTTATTTATATTTATTTCAAGGCAGAGTTTTTTTAAAAAAATGTTTACTATCAGTCAGGATTAGTAGGGTAAAATATCTACCTGACCTCACTACCATAACTAGAGGTTATGCATGTGTATGGGTCTCATAAAACCCAATAATGTAAACTACATAAATGAACCATCAACCTATCAAAGGAAAAGTCAAATATATTTAATCCAGTTTATTGGAAAAGTTCTGTTGTCTTTTGTAAGTTAGCACAGTGCACTTTCTGCCTCCAGTTTATTATAACAGTGAGTAGGGACAACTTGGTATTTTAATCTAACATATTCCGATTAATTTTAATTAATATTTAATAATTGTTCACTGCAATGATCTATTTCCCCACAAGAAAAGAAGCTTGAGTGTATTACTCTTACTCTCTCTTTGAATACACATTCATATTGGCCAACGTGATTGACTGCCCTGTCTGTTGAGGTGATGGCTACAGGAAAAAAGTAGAATTTCATGCATGAAGATAAGTGCTGGCTCCCTCTGTGTACTACTAATTTCTTATCAACTTTTTTCTCAGACAAGTTAGGAGAATGGAAATCCTTTTTGTTTCGGTAAACCAATCGTGATATTTTAACTTTCCTTAGTTTTTCTTAGTTTTAAATGTTGCCTCTGAATACCGGTAACATGCTTAAGAATTAGCCATTAAAAAAAGGATTCTATTTGCTTGTTTGACTATTACTATATACTATCTTTCTCATTTTAATGTTTAACAAATTTAACAGATTAACAGAGTTGGAAGGGACCTTATAGGTCAACTAGTCCAAACCCCACCCACCCCTGCTCAAGCAGGAGACCCTATACCCAGAGGTGAAATCTAAAATTTTTCCCTACCGGTTCTGTGGACGTGGCTTGGTAGGGGGGTGTCCTGTGACTGAGTGGGCGTGGCCAACTTGATGTCACTCACAGCCATGCCCACTCAGTCACAAGACCCCCTCCCACCAAGCCACGCCCACAAAATCCGATAGGAAAACTTTTTAAATTTCTATTCTACCACCCACTCACCACCTGCTCTCTCTTCGCTTTGGGTCGGGGGCCAGGGCCCAAGGATGCGCCATTCCCTGGGGCCCTGGAGCCGCCGCCTGCTCGCTGCCTGCCTCAACCAGGTTGGGGAATGCACCATTCCCTGATACCAGCCTTGCCCCGGAGCTGCTGCCCGCTCTCTCATCACCAAGTGGCATGTCCTTACCTTTTTCCCGTTGCTGGCTGTCAGGGAAGGCAAGTGCCTGAAAGTTACCAGAGTCGCTCACTCTCCTTGAATGAGCTGCCACCATCACTGCCCTGGTTCATGCACCGGCTGTGCAAGCGCACACCCAACCTGCCACTGATGAGTGAATTAAATAAACGGTGTGTACTTGCGCAGCTGGCGCATGGACCATAGTGGCGATGGTGGCGGCTCATTCAAGAAGGAGAGTGAGCGACTTCCGGTTTGCTGCTGGCCGCCGCCAGACGTTCCTTTGGGATCGTCAGCTTTCATTGCCTGTCAGAGCCGCCTTTATAGCGGAATGGCGGCTCGAAAAAAACTCCGTTTCCAAGAGGAAACGGAGATAGAGCCGGCAGGGGTGGGTAGAACTCTCTGCAGAGTCCCAAAAGTTTTTTTTTTACTTTTGGGACGGAGCGGATGAGAAGCCCCATATCCCCTGCCGTTGCTCCGGGCTTTGGGAGACCTCTGCCTATGCAGAGCCAGGCGTCAAGTGCAAGCCTGCGAATTTAACAGAATAATTAAAGAAAAGACGAGCTGGACCCTTAATACTGAACCGCAAGTATTTTACCCTTCAAAAAACTATTTAAGAGAAAAGAGGAGAGGAAAGAGGGAAAAAGAGCCTTTTAAAATGGCGTCTGCCGTGGCTGGAGAAGGGCTGAAAGGGAAAGTCCTTCCGTTTCTTATTACTACAATGTAGCGGAATAAATATCACTGGCTACATTTGTAGATAAAACCTCGCTCCTGTGCTGTTGATTGAAAAGAAGTTTTTTTTTTTTTTTTTTAAGGGAAAGTCCTTTCGTTTTCTATTTCTTCTCTCTTTTTTGCTAAATCTTGCCTGTGTGGGAAATGGCATCGGGACTTACACAGCTGGACAAACGGGGGGGGGGGGAACTTCCCCCCTTAAGAAACTGCACCAACAAATTCTAACTCTCCAGTGTCAGAAACCTGATTTTAATATATTAGAATTTCTCCTTGAAGAGATTGTAAGAAGGGATGAGATTGTGAACCAGCAACTTGAAAAATCTAAGCAGGAAATTAAAGAAATTGGTGAATTGGTGAAATCAAAGTTTGACTTTTTGAATCAAAAGATTTTAAAATCTGCTAATGGTTTATCAGACTTTCTGATTCGGGTGGATGCAAAGACTAAATTATTAGAGTCTAAAATGAAGGAAATTGAGGAGAATTTGGATGACATGACTCAAAAAATTAAAAAGGATTTGATAAACACTCAGGATAATAGCTCAGAAGACAAATCTAAAATGGAGACTGACCAAAAGACTGGTAATGAAGAAAATGTACAACAGAGGATTGAAAGAGAAGTTTTAATGATTCAATATAATTTTACAGAATATGCAATTAGACTGAGAGGTTTGCAGGAAAATAATAGACATGATCTAAGGAAAATATCTTCTGAAATTCTGGCTGGGATTTTAAAGGTTCAACCTGATGAAGTGTATTGCAGGATTGATAGAATTTACAGAATAAACTCCTGGTTGGCAAAGCAAAGGCAATTGCCTAGAGACGTGGTGATCTATTTTACAGATAAAGAAATTAGGAATAATATTGTGCAGAACTCTTTTAATTCCACTTTGCAATTTCATGGAAGAAAGATTTGGATTTTTAAGGAGCTCCCGCCCAAGATGTTAATGGAGAGGAAGAAATTTGGCTTTCTAGTGACTGAATTAAAAAAAAGAAATATCTTATTCAGGTAGGACACCCCAGTTGGTTTAATATTGAGATATCAAGGAGTAAGATATCAATTGCACACTGTTGAAAAAGCGGAAGATTTTTATCAAAAAATTTTAAAAATGAATTTAACACCTTTAGGCATAATACAGGATAAGCAAAAGGAGTTGGAAACAAAAGGAAAATATCAAATTACAGAGACTGTCGCAGATAAATTGTCTTTGGATCCCCTGGATACCCCAGCTGGTCTGTCTATAAACAAGAGAGTAGTGTCATCCGACACCAAGCTGATGAACCATCAAGTCACAGACAAGTGCGCAAATCAATCAGTTGACATACAAGTGACGGAGAAGAAAGATGTGATGATAAAACTAACCCAACAAGAACAACCCATAAAGCAGAATGAAAATCAACCAGCAGACACACAATTGGTAGGCAAGAAACGAGGATGGAAATTCAACCCTCAAAAGAAAAAGAAAAGAAATAGATATCATAGAAACAGCAATTTCTAAACTATGCAACAGTGAAGCCAGGGACTTTAAAAAACGAATGAATATTTGAAAAGATAGTGGAGGCGAACAATTGTTTGATACTATCCTGAGGATTGTGGCAGATCTCTGCAAGGCCATGATTTTGGGATGTGAAAAGAGCCTCACTTTGTTGGATTTGAATCATCTATTCTGGAATTTTTTTTTTTTTTTTTGGTAAATATATTATAATTATTTTGAGTTATAAGGCAGGAGAGTTACGCCGGGGCATGCAGAAGATCTGGATGTTACTCAGTAGGATGATGGGAATCAACAATCCTGATGAATACCACAACTATAACCATATGGATATAATCATAATTATAATGTCACTCGGGTGGTTGTTTTTACTTTTATACAGATGCGAGGATATCTACTACTGATGGGGGCAGAAGACGATTGAAGATTTTGAACAAACTGTTGCACCAGCATGTTATTTTACCCTATTATGGGTGATGGATTTAACAATCCAGTGGAAAGACATCAAAGAAGATATTATATGGATTATAAATTTAAAGTCATTGTCTTTTTTCTTTTTACAAAATGGAATGCATATATAGATATGTGTATATCTTAGTAATGTGGGCAGTGGATTATATTTAGAATTGTATTGCATGATTTTGTAGGAACTGAAGGGTTGAAATAGGTTAGTTTACTGATTGATTAGTTTAAGAAAAAGGATCTTTAAGTCATATATTTAGGGGAGTGGAGGATTTAACAATCCAGTGGAAAGACACCAAAGAAGATATTACATGGATTATAAATTTAAAGTTATTGTCTTTTTTTTTTTTTTTTTTTTATAAAATGGGATGCATATATAGATATGTGTATATTTTAGTAAAGTGGGCAGTGGATTATATTTAGAATTGTATTGTATGATTTTAAGTCATATATTTAGAGGAGTGGAGGAATTGGACAGAATTGAATAAATGTTAAATTTGGATGTAGGGAGAAGGCCGCTTTAAAATGTTATATTAATATATATAAAAGATTAAATGTTAAATTGTAATAATACACTATAAGTTTAGGGGAGGAGAAAAAGGGCAGATTATCGTAAAAATGGGAGTTATAAGATTAATATGCTAAGGGTCAGTATTCCGAGAAGGGATTAAGGGAAAGGAAAGATATTATGTATGTAACTAGTTATGAAATAGCCTATTGTTGTGAAGAAGTCACAGGGGGGGTTGGGTGGAAAGGGTGGGTTAGGGAAGAGGGGGGGGGGAAGGGGGAAAACTTGTATTTGAAAACTTTTTCAATAAAAAAAAAAAAAAGAAGGAGAGTGAGCGACTACGGTAACTTTCGGGCACTTGCCTTCCCTGACAGCCAGCCACGGGAGAAAGGTGAGCAGTAGGATACACCGCGTGGCGAAGGGCGAGCAGGCAGCAGCTCCGCGGCAAGGACTCTGTGGAATGGGGCGGGTGGGCAGAGCCTCCAGCTGCCATTGCTATCGGTTCTCCAAACTACCGGCCATCATCGCTACCAGATCGGGCGATCTGGTCCGATCCGGTAACATTTCACCGCTGTCTATACCATTTCTGACAAATGGCAGCCCAATCTTTTCTTGAAAGTCTCAAATGATGAAGCTCTCACCACCGGACGCTGTTTGTTTCATCGGCCCATTGCTGCCATCTCACCACAAGAGGGGACCGACCAGCTGACCTAACCACCGTGAGAGGGTGGTAGGATCTATTGCCCCCCTTGGATTGTGGTCGTCTTGGTTCTGGACTTTGTCCCCTGTTGTGAGGGGACAGCGGACTTGGTCCTGTAAATATGTTCATAGATCCCCCATTTCTTTGTCTACTCCTCCGGTCCTTTTATAGACCCTTAGGATATGGTCGTGCTACCTGTTCGGCTAAGATGTACTCAGCGGTGGAACTTCTTGGTCTGTGAGACTCCCCCCTCTCGCAGGCTTGGCCCTCCACTCTATCGAGGGCCTACCTCGATGACGGGCTTTGGAACCCCGAGAGGTGGCATGCCACAAAGAGGGGGCTGCGGGATTTTTAAAAATTGTCTTTGTCCAAACTTTTAAGGGGTTCGGGGAGGGGGGAGGGGGGTTGGACAGGGATTAGGATTGTGGGTTTGGGGGTTAACCCACTTAGGGGAGGGTCGGACCGGGCCAGGATGTGCAGCGGGGGGTGGGGGGGATCCGGGGGTAACAGGGGGGGTCAAGCTTGTCCAGACTATGTTTCCATCATTGGTACTGTGAGTGGGAGGGGTAGATATGGCGGGAGTAGGGGGCCATATCATGTGAAGGGAGCACGCACCCGCTGTCTTCAAGCGGTAGGGCGCTCAGGCCCCCATAGCTCCACTCGTTCTCCAGGTTGCATAGATCCTCAGGGCCCAGGCCTTCGACTGATGTGCAACACCAGGTCTGTAGTAAATAAAGCCCCCCTCATTTGTGATCTTATTCAGGAGGGGGGAGCGGACCTGGCGGGTATTACGGAGACCTGGTTGGGCCCGGAGGGAGGGGTCCCTCTGGTAGAAATGTGCCCACCAGGTTTCCGCGCATTCCATCAGCCGAGGCCTCAGGGGAGGGGCGGGGGAGTAGCGATTATTATTAGAGAAGGCCTTAGGCCGAGGGAGACCACTGTTCCTCAGGCAGCCGGTTGTGAATCCCTCCTTGTGAAGTGGGGTCACGGGGTTCAGATGGGCTTGTTGATCACGCACCTGGCTCCCTGCCACGTGGCTGCAGCCCTGCCCGAGCTACTCAATGTTATCGCCGCGGTGACGGTTGATACCCCCAGACTTATGGTCATGGGGGATTTCAACCTGCCGTCCGCAGGTGAGGCATCTGAGGTGGCTCGGGAGTTCATGGCTTCCATGACGGCCATGGACCTGACCCAGTTAATTTCTACGCACAGGGGGGGAAACACACTGGACCTGGTTTTTGTCTCTGGACAGTGGTTGAGTGATCTTGAGATCGGGGACATAGTTATTGAGCCCTTGTCATGGTCGGATCACTCTCTCCTGCGCCTTGACCTTCGAATCGCGGTACCCCGCCGCAGGGAGGCGGAACCGGTAAGATGGTACCGCCCCAGGCGCCTGATGGAACCTGAAAGGTTCCAGAGGGAGCTTGGGCCAATCCCCGAGGATCTTGCACACGCCTCGACTGGAGACCTAGTGGCCGCTTGGGATAGAGCGGCCGCTGGAGCTCTGGATCGAGTCGTGCCTTTGCGGCCTCTGACCCGGCGCCGTTCTCACTTGGCTCCTTGGTTCACTGAGGAGCTGAGGGAGATGAAGCGCCGGAAAAGACGCCTAGAGAGTAGTTGGAGGGCTAGTCTTTCTGAATCGGACCGGACACTGGTAAGATCTCATATTAAGAATTACCTAGTGGCGATAAAAGCAGCAAAATGTACACATTGTGCTGCTCTTATTGCGTCATCAGATAATCGCCCGGCTGCTCTGTTTAGGGTGACCCGCTCCCTGCTCCACCAGGAAGCGCGGGAGGACCCCTTGGAGGGAAGAGCCGAGGACTTCGTACAATATCTGCATGACAAAATCACTCAGATTCGGGAAGGTCTGGACCCCGACTGGGTAGGTCCAGCGAGGGTGACGGGGGCAGGTCTTGAGAATATTATCTGGGACGAGTTTGATCCTGTGACCCCAGATGACGTGGACAGGATTCTGGGTAGGCTGAATGCAACCACATGTTTGTTGGACCCGTGTCCCTCCTGGCTTTCCGGGAGGTGACGCGAGGCTGGCTCCAGGGGATTATAAATGCTTCATTGGGTGAGGGTGCCTTCCCCGCCGCCTTGAAGGAGGCGGTGGTGAGGCCTCTCCTCAAGAAGCCTTCCCTGGACCCGGCAGTATTGGCTAATTATCGTCCAGTCTCCAACCTTCGCTTCGTTGCGAAGGTTGTTGAGAGTGTGGTTGCACGACAGCTTCCCCAGTACCTGGATGAATCGTCGTATCTAGATCCGTTCCAGTCGGGTTTCAGGCCTGGGTACAGCACGGAAACGGCATTGGTCGCGTTGGTTGATGATCTCTGGAGGGCTCGGGACAGGGGTTGCTCCTCTGTCTTGGTCCTGTTAGATCTCTCAGCGGCTTTTGATACCATCGACCATGGTATCATGCTGCACCGGTTGGAAGAGTTGGGGGTGGGAGGCACCGTATTACGGTGGTTCTCCTCCTTTCTCTCCGACCGGTCGCAGTCTGTGTTGACAGGGGGGCAGAGATCGACCCCGAGGCCCCTCATATGTGGGGTGCCGCAGGGATCGGTCCTCTCGCCCCTTTTGTTCAACATTTATGTAAAGCCGCTGGGCAAGATCATCCGTGGTTTCAGGGTGAAGTACCACCAGTACGCTGACAACACCCAGCTGTACATCTCCACCCCGGACCACCCCAACGATGCCCTTGAAGTGATGTCCCAGTGCCTGGAGGCCGTACGGATCTGGATGGGGAGGAACAGGCTCAGGCTCAACCCATCCAAGACTGAGTGGCTGTGGTTTCCGACGTCCCGATATAGTCAGCTGGTGCCATCGCTGACTATTGGGGGCGAATCATTGGCCCCCACGGAAAGGGCTCGCAACTTGGGCGTCCTCCTGGATTCACGGCTGTCTCTAGAAGAGCACCTGACGGCCATGGCCGGGAGGATTTTTCATCAGGTTCGCCTGATTCGCCAGTTGTGTCCCTTTCTAGATCGGGACTCTCTACACACGGTCACTCATGCCCTCGTCACCTCTCGTCTGGACTATTGTAACGCTCTCTACATGGGGCTCTCCTTGAGGTACACTCGGAGGCTCCAACTGGCGCAGAGTGCGGCCGCGCGGGTGGTTATGGGAGCAACGTGGAGCTCCCATATAACATCTCTCCTGCGTGAGCTGCACTGGCTCCCGGTGGTCTTCCGAGTGCGCTTCAAGGTTTTGGTTACCACCTTTAAAGCGCTCCATGGCTTAGGACCTGGTTATCTACGGGACCGCCTACTACCACCAATAGCCTCCCACCGGCCAGTACGCTCCCATAGAGAGGGGCTCCTCCGGGTGCCGTCGGCCAAACAATGTCGACTGGCAGCCCCTAGGAGGAGAGCCTTCTCTGTGGGGGCACCTACAATCTGGAACGAGCTCCCTCCGGAGATACGGAGGATCCCGGATCTGCGCACCTTCCGCCGTGCGCTTAAAACGTTTTTATTCCATCAAGCTGGCCTGGCCTAAATCTTCTCCTTTTTAAAATTTTTAAATTTTAAATTTAAATTTTAAACACGAATTTGAATTTGTCTAATTATGGGATATTTTTAAAATTTAGCCAAACTGTTTAATCTGTTTTAACCTATTTTAAATTTTGTATTTTCTGTGTTTTTATCTTTTTGGCTGTTCACCGCCCTGAGTCCTTCGGGAGAAGGGCGGTATAGAAATCTAATAAAACTAAAAAAAACTAAAACTAAACTTCCGAAGGTAAGCTGTTCCATTGGTTGATTGTTCTCACTGTCAGAAAGTTTCTCATTTCTAGGTTGTATCTCTCCTTGGTCAGTTTCCATCCATTATTCCTTGTCTGGCCTTCAGGTGCTTTGGAAAATAGCTTGACTCCCTCTTTTCTGTGGCAGCCCCTCAAATATTGGAATACTGCTATCATATCTCCCCTGGTCCTTCTCTTCACTAGCCATGCCTTGTTCATGTAACCGTTCTTCATATGTTTTTGTCTCCAGTCCCCTAATCATCCTGGTTGCTCTCCTCTGCACTTTTTCTAGAGTCTCAACATCTTTTTTATAGTGTGGTGACTAAAACTGGATGCAGTACTCTAGGTGTGGTCTTACTAGGGCTTTATAGAGTGGTATTAGTACCTCACTTGATCTTGATTGTATCCTCTGTTAATGCAATTTAGGATTGCATTGGCTTTTTTAGCTGCTGCTGCACACTGCTGACTCATATTTAGCTGATTGTCCACTAAGACTCCACCGAGATCC
Source organism: Arizona elegans (assembly GCA_022577455.1). Lineage (NCBI taxonomy): Eukaryota > Metazoa > Chordata > Lepidosauria > Squamata > Colubridae > Arizona > Arizona elegans. Next base: position 114,982,951 of record JAKOOJ010000003.1, read on the forward strand.
CTCCCATTGTCACTGCTATTAAGCCTGGTTTCCCCCAGTTTATATGTGTGCTTTTGGTTTTTCTTACCTAAGTGTAGGACTTTACTTTTCTCTACATTGAATTTCATTATGTTAGATAGGGCCCAGTGTTCAAGTCTGTCAAGATCCATCTGGATCTTGAATCTATCTTCTAGAGTGTTAGCTATTCCTGCCAGCTTAGTATCATTTGCAAATTTTTTTCTTTTTAATTTGATTTATATACCGCCCTTCTCCGGAGACTCAGGGCGGCTTACAATGCGTTAAGCAATAGCCTTCATACTTTTGTATATTTATACAAAGTCAGCTTATTGCCCCGACAAACTGGGTCCTCATTTTACCTACTTTAGAAAGGATGGAAAGCTGAGTCAACCTTGAGGCTGGTGAGATTTGAACTTACAGTAAGTGCAGACAGCTGGTGTTAATCACAATGCTTTTAGTCTGCTGAGCCACCAGGCCCAAATTTGATGAGTTCCCCTTCTATTCCCTCATCTAAGTCGTTTATGAAGATATTGAAGAGTACTGGTCCATAGTACTCTTCAATGTTGCACATCAAAACAAAAAGTATATGAAATCATGAATTCAAGGGACCATATTTTGCATTAAAAATAAAAAGGGTGAAACTTTCATCAGGCCAATGTGATTTTGGCAAAGTTCTCGTCTTTTGATCTGCTGTGGTGATGACTTAATCCTGGAACCTTTTATCTGGAAGCACTGGAGGAAGTGGCATTTAATAGGATAAAGCACTATTTTTTGTGGTGATGTGCAATAAATGGGATGTTTCATTTAACAGTTGCCGCTTTGATTTAAATTTTAATTGGGGTTAAGACAGCAAAGCAAGTTTAGAGCAGATAATGGTTAAATATTATGTCTGCACAGAATGACATGGTAAAAAAAAAACCATCCAGATATTTGCTTGCTGTTTTTGTTTCTTAGCTAGCAGGGAAAACATTCAAATTGTTCTTGACATGTGTGGCACATTATTGCAAAGCTTTTTCCTCAATATAAGAAGCATCTTGCTTTTAATTCATTACGTGACCTTTGAAATGAAATGGTTTTGGGTCTGGGCTATTTCCTCTAAATTGGGAGAGACAAGGAAGAAGTGGAATATTATTGTATTGTATCTGGCCTTCCCAAAGGAAAGGAAAAGCTTGGTTTGAAAGGTAAATTTTTTCAGGGATTTGTCATATCTGTAATAGGCCCATTGCTTTAAATATGTAAATTACATGCAGAGCGCATGCCTGCATCCATCTTTGGTTCTGTCAGCACAGCCCATAACATCCCATTTGTCTAGAAGAATGCTTTTCTGAAAGATATGATTATTCTAGACTGCTGAACAAATTCTTTGATCTGACTGGCATTTAAAAAACCATGGTGTTTTGAAGAATGACATTTAGAGAAGTACTCTGCAGGAGTGATTTTTTTTAAAATGTGTATTGACAGGAGGGCGGGAATAAAAAAGAAAAATGGTTGGGGGCTGGGTTGTAGAAAAGATTTTGCTATTGATAAATAGCATATGTGTGTTGAAGCAAGACAGCCCTAATTTAGGTTGAGTTGCTCCTGCATTCCTTACTATATTGTTAGAAAATCTGGGACAATTTTTTCCCATTTAAAAGATAATGGGGAGGGGGGGGGAATCTTCCCTTCAAGAAAATACAGTATTTTCCTGAATGGTGTCAAAATCTGAATCATCTGTAGTCTGAAGACTGTGAGCAATGACTGCAAGAGGAAGGAGGATTTTATTTAGAAAGGATGAAGATATGGTAGCTTGTTCAGAAACATTGAGGAGCATCTTGAATGCTTGAGTATACATTCTGTGGATTTTATTGAAAAGGTATCAATATTATAAAGACAAACTGGGTGGCAGAAAATGAACCTCATCTTCTTGCTGATAGTCTAAAGCAAAAGTCTAAATGTGGAGATTTAGGGACAAAATAATTTTGTTTGCACTTATTATGTTTTGTCAGGGAAGTTCAAAATTGATTAATTTCTGCAATTTCACCTATGCTGGCCTGTAAAAAAACATTAACTGATGTATAATAAGTACACGTGAATAAGATATTTCTGAATTCAGTGAAAGTCATGTCAACTCATATTATCAACTGCTGACCACCTTCGCAATTTCCATTATTCCAGTATTAAGTTGTACTAGATAACCCTGTGACCTGTTGGATCATCATTTGAGAGAAACATAGTACAGTCTTTTTTTTTTTTTTTCATTTTAGTACAGTCTGATGTGACCAGAATAAACATTAAATTTTAGAGTGACTATATTGTTTTTACCCCAAAGCTGGATGATCCTGTGATCATCTAAGAAGACTATATACCATAAATAAAAAAAATAATTGTAGTGGCAAACTTTAATAATAGGACAATATTTACTTACCTAAGCAGATCAACTGAACGACCATGGGCAGGCAAAAAAGCAGTGAGAGTGGGAGTGACTTCTGACTTCCTGCTGGCTTCCTTATTGACTTTGCTTGTAGGAAGCTGCAGGGAGCATTGGAAATCTTGATATGGGACTACAGAGACACTGCATTTGCCACAATTTTGCAAATACAACTTGCCAGAACACTATAAAAATTTCAGTGCCAATGGAGTGATGGCTACCACATGTTTATACATTCTTTAAGTTAATGGATTTTAGGTACCTTGATTCAAAAATTATTGCCATATAATGCACCATTTGGATTAATGTGAGGGTACAAACAAATAAACACAATGAGAATTTAATAATATAGAGATAGAAGATTCTGGTCATATCAGACTGTACTACTTTTCTATCAAAGGATAACCCAACAGGTTGCAGGGTTGTCTAATGTTAATTAAATTTTAAGAGAAAGGATAATACCTTTTTAAAAAGATGCACTGTGTTAATCTGATAATAGTAGCTTTGGAAGTATTTTGTGTGCATATTGTTTTGCAGTGTGTCACAGAAACACAGCTCAAGGAAATTTCAGTTGAAGTATTTAATGAATGAATTAAATACAGGTGAGATTGTAGGAGAACAAGGGAAACCTAGATGAAGCGATCACTAACACAGATATTTTGAATATTAATTGTTTATTTTAGCTGATATACATATTGTTCTGGAGAATGATGCATATAAAATGATCTTGGTCTTCACGGAACAATTATGGTCTCTCATTATGGTGTTGAAAGATGATTTATAAGCAGTGTGAGAAGGTATTTTTAAGGTAAAATGATATATCAATAATATTTTATTTGTATATTTTCCATGAAAGTTGTTTTAGATAATTTCTTTCAAATATTCCAAATATTGCTTACTGTACATTGTTTCCTTTCAACCTTATCTTCAAATTCAAAGCAGTAACATTTATAGTTAGCCTAAGAAAGAGTATACAGAACCGACATTAATTCAGTTCAAGATTTACTGAACTGTAACTCTCATAAAACCTACTGTCTAGAAATTGTGGGGATTGAACCTATCTAGGTGAAACCAAACTAGGGATGGCTGAGTGACCTCAGGAAGTTCAGCGATTAAGATTTGCAATATTACTTGAAGGCAATACAAAGAATAATTACTGTTCATTATTTCAATATAAATTTGGAGTGTAAATAATAATTTTATACAACATGTGTTGCATAAACTGAATGGTTTACTTTGGAGAATAGTTATTACACTCTCCAGTGCCTGAAGGTAAATACAGTATGTACAATTCTAGCTGCTAGATTTTTTTTCATTGCTAGGATATGGATGGAATCTAGCCCTTTGGTTTTTTCAAAAATGAGCAGTGATAGCAAAAAGAGATAAATATAAAATTATCACCTATCTTACAATGAATGTAGAAGAGTCACTATGGCAATTTGAATGTGAAATTGATCTGAAGAGCTGCTTTGTACCTCTGAAGTGTTGGTATTGATCTTCATGTAATGAATTGCAGGAACTCCAGGGCCAAGGATGTGTGAGTAGAACTGTGATGTATATTCCACTGCTGTCAGAACAAATGTTTTTTCTATTCTACCAATAAATCTTACACAGACAAAAGCCATTTTGTATCCCAGGGAAAAATCCCACCTGGTTCATTCGGTTTATTTCAAAAGAATTTCTAATAAATACCTTCATCAATAGTAAATGGAAATGGATTTTGTTATAAATGAATAGTGTGGGTTATAACTACAAAAGGATTGATCATATTTCAGAGACTACCTGTGCAACAGATTTAAAGATGGCTACATTTGTCAATTCCATATTGTTATTTATAAACCTTGATGGGAAGATGAATATGCTTAATGTGGCATATGTTGTGTTTCTTAGGTGCTAGAACAAGATGTGGTTCTGCAATCTATTGATAGAGCTATTGAAGCCATTCATAATGAGGCAATGAAGAATGGAGGAAAATACAACTTGGAGCAAAGGGATGTCCTTCAGTAAGTAAAACAAACAAGAACATTCAGCACAGTATGAAAATATGGTTATCTGAAAGAAAACACAATTAAACCTTACATTGTCATAATTAGAATGTTAGGTAATATAAGAACTACTAAGATGGCTCTCTCTTTCTTTTATTCATCTTTTCTCCATGTAGCACTTTATTTAAGCCACGTGGTATGGTGATGTCTCTATTTTTTAACATCTGGTTTCCCCCTTGGAGTGCCTTTGTTTCCAAAGAATTGAATATTGATTTGCAGACTAGTATCAAGGTTTCTGAAGGCATAGCATCATTTGAAAGAGTCATTTGAAAGCAGAAGAGAATGATTGAACATCAAGATTATTATGATGTGGGGTTGAGGGGTACCCCGGACCGTGAACCAGCTCATGAGCAAACACACTAGGACTGAAATAAATCTGACAGAGGCGTCTTGTGTAAAAATATAATTTACTTTGAAACATTTAAAAAGCACTATGTCTTTAAAAAAGCACATTAGTAACAAAGTCTTATCTTGGATATGTGAAGCCAGGCTATCTCCCTAGATTCCTCTCCACAATACCGAAACAGTTCACAAGAGAAAAAGGTTAACATGACAATAAGCAGCTTCGGTGTCGATACATCATCGAGGTAGTAGAAGGGTGGCAGCATAAACTTCACAGCTAAAAAAGTCACCTGAAGAAAAAACAATTTCAATCAGCAAACGTAGCTTGAAGCTTGTGGGAGGAAGAATGTCCAGCAGCAGCAGTTCTGATGATGGCTTGCGTGCTTCAAAACAGCAAAAGGCAAGCATCCGTAGGAGTATCTCTGCAACAGCGTCTGGAGTCCTTATCTGTGTTCTCCTCCCTTCTGTAACATTGCACTGAGCTCTGCATCCAGCTTCCAGCAGGAGCTCTGCATCTAGGCCTAAACAGCGTTTAGGCCCAAGTAGCAAGTGAAAAGGTCCTTGCTTATATGGGGAGTTAACCTGCAATTAACTAGGGCAGGGAAGGCTTGCAGGTAATTGCAAACAGGAGATGGCTTGATTGAAACCATACTGTTTGTGACTGATCAAGTAGCCACAGCAATCCTGAAAACACTCGTGACAAAGATGAATGAATGAATGAATGAATGAATGAATGAATGAATGAATGAATGAATGAATGAATCTAAGAGAGAAAACAGTAGTACACTGGAAATAAACCAGAGAAAGTTACAGATAAATGAGATTAAAGGCTAGGTATAGACCAGGGGTCTGCAACCTTAAATACTCGCCATTTGGACCCGTTTCCCAGAGAAAAGAAAACACAGGGAGCCACAAAACCTGGGTGGGCATGGCCAACTCGATGTCACTCACTTCCACCAATCACATGACCCCCTAGCCATGCCTACCCAGCATTCTCTACCCATTAGGGCAGAGAGCCAGTTGTAAAAGGCACTGGGAACCACAAAATCCTTTTGACATATCTCTCTCTTCCCACCCTCCCTCCCTCCCTCTCCCACCCTCTCTCTGTATCTCTCTATGTCTCTCTCTCTCCCCCTCTCTCTGTACCTCTCTGTCTCTGCCGTGGCTGCTTCTTCATCCCCTGCCGTCGCCTTTACCTTCTCAGGCCAGGCGAGGAGTGACTGGGAGGGGAAGGCAAGAGGCGGGGCCAGCCAGTGGTGGGATCACCTGACAGGGAGCCACAGCAGAGGGCCCAAAGAGCTGCTTGTGGCTCTGGAGAATGTGAAGCTTTTCGAGAATCACATTTGATGTAAACAAACTTCTCTGATGACTTCAAATTATGATATCACTAATTCAAAAATCCTCTTAACTGACAACAGATACTTATAGTGGAGCTAGATGCTCTGTAATCTAAACTAAAAGTGGTACTCTAAAAGCTAAAAGAATCTTGATCCATAAATGCTTTTAAAGTCCAGTTTCCATCAATCCTCACCATTAGCCATGCTGATTGAGACTGAATCTAGTAACATTTGAAAAATGGTCAGATTGTCTCCATCCCTGTAGCATGAATCTTTTGTAGTTGAGTTTCCTCATAGGCGTAATAAGGAGCTTCTTAGTTTCCTGTACTTTACTTCATATAGGTAAAGAAAAAATCTTGATTTATTCCTTGATTTTTTAAAAAAGATGCTCATTATATATATAGATTTCAGCTCGTTGTATTGCTGATATGTTGGACATTCCTGAAACCTACGTTCTCAGTGTGATTCTTTGCTATGTTATCAGAAAATTGATCCACCATCGAAAGGAAACAGTTTCCCGCAAAGGACATTCACCGTCCTCTCAAGGAATGACCCCATCCACCAGCGATCACCATCTGGACCTAGCCAGGCAACCCAATGGTGTGTGCAGAACTGGATATGAACGACACCACAGTTTGCCTAACAAAGACATCCAAGAGGAAGAAAGTGACCTTTACCAGGTAGGGCCTTTGCCATATTTGTAAGTTTTCTCCAGCATGCTCTAGGCATGCAGAACCAATGACTTGGCTGGTGTTAAGATGTATTCTTTTCTTGTTGACTCTATATAGTGATCCTGAATAGGAAAAAGGAATGAGTAAAAAGCTGCATTTTACCTACTAGAGTGAACATCTGTTAATACATTTTGTATATCTTGAACTCCATTGGATTCTTTGGGGGCATACAAGTTCACCTGCTGACTAACTGTTTTGCGAGTTAATGGAGAACAATGTTTTCATTAGTGTTGCAGTCTAATAGACCAGTCAAAAATGAATGGCAGCAATGATGTCTTATCTTTTGATTATTGAAGAAGATGAGCTTTGCAAAATGTCTGTTTTATATTAAATTAGGCTGGGGTGATCTAGAATTTTGTTTATTGCTTTTTAAATATCTCTAGGAGTGGAATTGGTCAAGATATCCAGCAATATCACAACACACTTTTAAAGAGTTGACTGTGTTGCAGGAATAAATATTTTAGTGTGCTACTGCTTATTATCTCATTCTCTTCTGCCAGTACTCTCCGAGCCTTAGTTAAATGTGAAGAATTTAACTGATTATCAAATCTTCATTGGGATAACTGTATAGTTGACTGAGTGGGAATTCTGAATGCAATAATTTCAACCCATCTGAGAGCACCTGATTGGGAAAAGCTGTCTTTACATACATTTTGTTACTAATGTTAAAGTAAGCTAAACTTAAACTAAAAACTAAATGCAAAAAAGGTGAGACAGAGACCATCTCTCCCCAGTTACATCAGCTGGTCCCATTAGATCTCAAGAGAAGGCATGGTGAGAGGACCATTGGCTAGGGATCTGTTCCTGATAGATCCCAGGAGACGTGCTTTCTCTGCTATAGCTCCTGTCTTATGAAACATCCTTCCCACTGAAATTAGATTGGCCCCATCTCTTGATTTTTCAAAAGGCCCTCAAGACCTGGTTACGCTGCGAGGCCTGGGGTTCCCAGGGATCGAGAGGTTTGTCTTGTCAGCTCCACTACTGAGGGGGACATTTCTATCCTCCCTTTATTCAGGGTTACTATTTTTGTTTTTATTATTATTTACAACTATGATTTTTTAAAAAGATTTTTATCTGTTTACATTGGTTGTTTTATGTATTGTTGTGTCCCGTCCAGTTGCCTTTGATAAGATGGGTGGTTGTATAAATTTGATTGATAAATAAGTGACAGAACTTTATGTGAACATTATTTTCCATACATGTATTTGTTAGTTCTGAAGTTAATGATATAGCAGGGAAATAAGTCTCTCCAAGGGACAAGCTTATGTCTTAGTTAAATGAAGGCAAGCTCTTATGATTGGAGGCACAGGAGAATGGGGAAATTAATGTTGATGGAAATTGATAGAACAGGACCTGTCGCCTTCCAAAATAACTTCTTTTTTAGTGTTGACATCTGCACCCAAGAGAAATAAACTCCTTTAGCCTTTGGGCATTTTTTGGGGGGAAAGAAGATAAAAGCTAGATAGATTTTTTTCATAGGGAGAAAAATGAAAGGCAGAACTCCTCTGCCCATTTCTATTCCCTGTCATGATCCTTTTGTATCAGTGAAGCTCTAGCAAAGCATAAGTGCATTGACAAATAATGGGAAGACAATTTCCTATAATCCAGTTTGTGAAGGATTTATGGCCAATCTCTTTTCAGTGTATTCCAAATAGAATGTGCTTTCCACTTTGATAAATAGATGATGTACTCAGAATCAGGATGAAATATCCCGGTATTTGTATTTGGTGTGGGTGGGTGGTGTGTTTGTTGATGATATAATTTTTAAACTTCAATCTCTTCCTTCTAATTTGAAAAGTGATTTCCTAGCTTTAGGTTTAATCTTTGTTGTCTAAATAGCCTGTTTCTGATTAAATTGATTAAGTGCTGTTTGCTTCTGGGAAAAGAATATGAAGGACAACAAATCCCTTCTTTCTGTTAAAATCATTGAGACAGGGTAGTGGGATTTGAAGAATTTTGTATGCTTAGAGAATGTGTAGCCTTTGAAGCAAATGCTTGTTTCCAGATGTTTTGATAACACTTTCTCAGGAAAGAGCTGCTGTGGAACTAGGCTTAAACTAGGCATATATCTTTGACCAGCATGCATTCAGGCTTCAGCAAAATACAATTTGGATATCTGGGTATGTTTGAGCATCCACCCCCCACCCCCCACACACACACTTTCTCCCCAAAAGGCCTTTCTGGCTTTCTTATACATTCTTAGGATTGTAACCATTTGAGAATATGACTGCTGATCTGGTCTCATAGATAAAGGTTTTTAGACTGGGTTGATAAAAAGAGAAGAAAATGGATAGGAGGAAACACTGTCCTATTCTAGTGCTCCTCTTTTTATTAATTTATTCTATTAAATTTAAATTTAGATTCCAGATGATTATGGACAGTTTAAACTTTCAAAAAAGCAAAAAAAAATGTAGAAAAAAAAGAATCAGGAAAAAAAACATAAAAGCAAGCAAAAAATAACCAACATGGACCCAGTTGAACCATTTTACCTCAAGAACTAGGAGAACAGCCAGGTTTTCAAGGACATTCAGAATATCAGCAGGGTGACAACCATATGGATCTCTTATGGGGGATATGCTGTTCCACCCAAAGTAAGCCTCACATCCATCTCTGAATCCAGTTTTCTCTTTACCAACAGCACCACTCTTAATCTGAATTTAATTTTATTTTGTTCTCCTTCATCTTGCCCATTATCAAGCTCAGGTGTTGAAGGGTGCTGATTTCTCCTGTGGAATTAAATGAAAAGAAGTAATAGAGCTAGGTAGCACAAGCATAGTGATGGCACTCCATTCCAAAGTTCTAAATAAATTCCAAATAATCTCCCCAATGGTTTCCAGTAGATGAACAAAAGGATATGATCGAGCAGGGGTGTCAAACTCAAGGCCCAGGGACTGGATCTGGCCCGTGGGGCCACCCTGGAAACAGCGAAGGACCAGCCCTTGGTGCCTCTGCCAGCAAAAACAGAGCTCGTGAGGGCTGCAGGTGGCTTCCTTGAGATCCGTTTTGCTGGCAGAGGGTTGCAGGAGGCCGTCGCAGCCGAAAATGGAGCTCGGGAGCCCATTTTCGCTAGCAGAGCGCTTGGGCCACCACAAGTGCCCCCCGACACAAATTCACAGCATTACATCATGATGTGATGCTGGCCAAGCCCACCTTGACCACACCCATCTCACGCCCCCAAGGTCAAACACAACCCTGATGTGGCCCTCAATGAAATTGAGTTTCAGCTCACTGTCAGCTTTATAGGACACAATAGCACAACCATTTTAGTGAGTTCTGGCAAGAAAGATTTGGAATCTCTGCAAAACAATTTCCCTAAGGCCCAAATTCTCCAGATGTCCAACTCCATCAGTGGTTTTGAAAGGTGCCAAAAAAATGCAGGAGGGATAGCAAATAGCAGCCCTTCAAAATAAGCCAGGTCAGGAAATAGGAACTACTGGAAGTCTGCTTTATTTTTATAAAAGGTGACAGAAAGCCTGATAGAATTTTGATTTCATTCTCTCTTAGACCCAAGAGATTCAAAGTGGGTAATTTTGAGTGTTCATCACGTCCTGTTTTTTTGGCCAAGCTCATTTTTTCCTAATGGCAGCTGCATATCTTCCTCAGGGCTATCTCTATACTCCTCCATACCAGTGTTGTATTTCTCCTCACCTGATTTCCAGTGTATCTCATTTGCTGGATAATCATTTTCATTATCCACCTTGAACACTGAGGTTATAGTTTTGTCAACCATCTTATTCAGAAATGGAATATTAGAGCTTGGCTTATAATTACAAAACTCTTTGAGGTGCAAAGAGGAGTTTTCGATAAAGGTCACATAACTTTCTTTTTAAAGTAAGTGGCAAGACTTTCCTTGCTGAAGAAGTCATTAATCATTTCTGGTAACCATGTGTGATTCCAGTGTGACTAATTAGTTAGCCAGGTGGGGAAAGAGTTGAGCAAACAGATGGTGGGCCTTAACTTTTCCACATCCTCAATATGTATATGCAATTTTAAAAAATCCATATGAACAGGAACTATAATCTGCCCCAATACTAGAATATGCGGCAAATGATGGAAAATTGCTCTCAGCCAGCTTCCAGCTGTTCTTTTTTTTTTTTTAATTTGATTTATATGCCGCCCTTCTCCGGAGACTCAGGAGGGCTTACAATGCATTAAGCAATAGCCTTCATACTTTTGTATATTTATACAAAGTCAGCTTATTGCCCCCACAAACTGGGTCCTCAATTTACCTACCTTAGAAAGGATGGAAGGCTGAGCCAACCTTGAGCCTGGTGAGATTCGAACTTATTAATTGCAGACAGCTGGAGTTAAATTACAATACATTAGTCTGCTGAGCTATCCAGGCTCCACGGGATGTTCTGATCCCGTTCCTTCAATATCCTAATGGAAGAAATATTGTGCAGCATTGAAAAGCTTTTGCAGAACTCTTTGATGCAAATGCAGCAGAGGTAGAGGAGAAATAAACCCTCTCTGCTACATCCACTGCTACAAAATAGGATTGCAAGCAGGCCTTGAGAACTCAAATTCATGTTAAAATCAAATTGTACCCAGATTTTCTGCAACAGTACTCCAGTCTACTATTAGTCTGCTTCCTCCCTTTCAACAGTCTGGTGGCTCCAAGATGTCATCTGATGTCTGTTGAAGAGAAGAGGGCATTTAGGAACCATCTGGGTGAGCTTGGGTCACAAATTGGCTAGATTTATCAGTACTGATGACAAACTAGGCTGGAAATTTGTGAAGTTACATTCAGAAAAGCATCTAGATCCATCAACCCACTTGGGTTAGATTATCTTAATTACTCCTATTTCCCAGCAGAGGTTTATAGCAAAATGCTATCAGTGTCAAATACTCTCGGTGTCGACTGAAGAGGTTGTAGAAAAAATGCTTTTAAACGCCTCTGATGATCCCAGCTGAGCCGCGTGATCATCAGAGGCTTTTTTTTTTTTACTTTTAAAAGCATTTTTTTGGCCAAAGAGGTTGTAAAAAAAATGCTTTTTTTAAATAAAAAAAAAAGCCTCTGATGATTGCGTGGCTCAGCTGGGCAATGGGGGTGGGGGGGCAGGGATTTTTGCTACCGCTTCTCCGAACCACCCGCCTCCATCGCTACCGGATCAGGCGATCCAGTCCGAACCGAGAGCATTTCACCCCTGCATCACTTGACCATGCCATTTAGCAACAACAGTTCCAGCAATCCTGGTTGTGGTTGTTAAGTGAGAACTGCATGGATTCTTAAGCAGGAACCTTGTATAACCGTGACTTCTGACTTCCTGTTGGCTTTCCCCATTGACTTCGCTTGTGGGAAACAGGCAGGGAATGTCAGAAATCATGTGACCCCAGCTTGCTGCAGTGCTGGGAGCGTGGGTCCATGGGGGATGTGCTGCAACACCTGGAACACTGAAGATCAGTCGTAAGTCCACCTCATTTACAGCACTCTTAGTAAGCTTAGCAGACTGAGATTTTAAATGCATCCCAATATGTTGTCTGAGAAACAGACAACAAGAACTTATATCATTATAGGGTTAGGGTCAGTATTGTGTTGTTTCAGTGCTGCTGAGACAAAGGAAATCAAGTGTTAAGATGTTGGTGTAGTGCCAAAGGGAAACATCTAGCCCAGGGGTGTCAAACTCGTGTTGTCACGGCGTCATCACATGACATATCACAACTTCTTTCCCCTTCGCTAAACTGGGCATGGGCGTGGCCAGTGTGTGACGCACCCGGCCCACGGGCCGCGAGTTTGACACCCCTGATCTAGCCCATCCCTCCAAATAAGAGAGAAAGCCTTGCCGTCCATATCCCCAACCGTCTTTGCTTCCAGAAAAAAGTGTAAGACTTGAGAAGTGGAGTCACTAGAGGAAGCCCTGCACACCACTCGATGCTTTTCTTGTCACGAGCCTCTGCGAGGAATGATGCCATCGTAAATGGTCCTTTCCTACCCTGAGATGCTTTTCCTAGTCTAAGAAAAAAAAAAAAAAAAAAAGCTCTGGATGCATTAACATAAAGGAAGCCTGCATGGCTTGAGCTTTTGTCTTTATTCTTTCACAAGGATAATTTGTTGCATGGATCACTCCCAATGTCTCTAATGTGCACATGGCTTGCTGCCTCTGCAAAGAGGAGCGATAGAGAGTGTATGTGTTAGACAGGTCAGTGCAACAGGAGTCTGGCGCTTTGCTGAACATAGCAATTAAATATACAGCTTTTTCTGTCTTAAAGGAGGGAGGGAGGCAGCACACATTCCGAGGTTCTGCTAGGCTCATACAGGAGGCTGATTATTAATGCTGTCCTCTAGAGGCATCTTTTAAGAAATGAAAAGAGCACTATTAGGACACGTTTGTTGTTGCCTAGAAAAGAAATGTTTTTGACACATTACCATTGTTCTCGCTGATGATATGGATTGTTTTAAAATGCTTTCTTCTAGATTTCTGCACAGCCATGCCGTGCCACTCCTCTTATTCCTCCACCACCAGAGAAACGCAAGAATGTTCAGACAACTGCACCCATTAAAAGTAAGAAATTGTCCTGCAAGTTGGTGCTATTGAGGATGAAAGAATGCTAAATATCAGCTTTACTGGCTTGGCAGTAAGTGGTTCCTTGTGCCCTTGAGCAGGGGTCTCCAACCTTGGCAGATTCCTTTACTGGCTGAGGAATTCTGGGAGTTGAAGTCCACAAGTCTTAAAAGTTGCCAAGGTTGGAGACCATGCTCTTGAGTACGAAAAAGAAAATACTAGTGAATTGACAGGAAATGGAACTTCACCAGAGATTGGCCCTCTGTAGTCTTGCAGAGGTTACTGAACTCCAGCAGAAAAGTTCACAATTCATAAAATTTGTTCATTTCAAAAATAGCACATGCAGAGTGGAGTTTTTTGGAATTACAATTTTTAAAATTAAATTAATTGCAGTCTGATCAGTAATATGTATTTAGGCATATATATATTGAATTTAGTCCAGCTTGTTTCCAAATAAACTCAGGCTGTCAGGCTGAAGCTTCCATTTTATTTTGCACATTTGCTCATCAGATGAAACATCTGATGGTGAAACTTTTCTTCTGGAAATAGAAATTCCTCTTTACATGCACAACCTGATAATGCACTCCTGAAATTTGTTTTCACGATCTAAAACTGGTCACAGCATATCTAGGAGCAAGTTTCTGAGAGGAAATGTCATTAAAAAACACATTTTTCTATTTCCTCTTTAAAGATAAATGATAGAAGAAACTGCTGCTGTTCCAACTTTCAATTAATGTGGCCTTCTGGCACACAGGAGAAAGCAAATAGAAAAAAAGCCCATAGCATCAAACTACCACAGTTGAGGAACTTGATACAGATGCTTGTATGGTTTCATCTGAGGTGAAACATCCATATTCTTGTATGAAATTAAAAGTACAGGATTAGAAACACACAATAGCTTGCAAATTTGGCCAAACCATTGCAGGCAGGTCATGGTTCAACTGGACTGAAACTCAGAACTTTTTGATTATTCTGGATTTCCATCAAGGAGAGTCCAGAACAATCTTGCAGGGACAGCGAGACAAAGGTGACAGATCTTAATACACTTTCTCCCAGCTCCTATGCAGTCACATGCCCACCATCTTTCTTCCTCTTGCCTCTCCTTTGTCACACCTGAATTCTTGCAACCACTCATTTAGTGACTGTTCAAAGTTGCAGCTTCACTGAAAAAAGCGACTTATGATCGTTTTTCACACTTATGACTGCTATTATGTGATCAAAATTCGAACACTTAGTAACTGACTCATATTTATGACAGTTGAAGTATCCAGGGGGTCATGTGATCACTTTTTGTCACCTTCTGACAAGAAAGTCAATGGGGAAGCCAGATTTACTTAACAATCATGTTACTAACTTAACTGCAGTGATTCAATTAACAACTATGGCAAGAAAAGTCATAAAATGGGGGCAAAATTAACTTAACAACTGTCTTGCTAGGCAACCGAATTTTGGGGCTCAATTGTGGTCATAAGTCGAGGACTACTTGTATACCCAAATCCCCCTACCCACCCAGTTTTCCCTGGGCTAATCTTCCCTTATGTTCCACTCTTACTATCTCCGACCATGGGACATCTCTGCCAAATATACATGGTTTGGTCCATGTCTGGAAAAACCACATCTACCGTATTTTTTGGAGTATAAGACGCACCTCCCCCGCCCCCGAAGAGCATGGAAATATTGGTGCATCTTATACACCAAATACAGCCATTTTTGGCCTCCCGAAGCCCCGCCCCACTCGTTCCATTTTTGTGAAAAACAGGCTCGTTTTTTGCCCATTTTTGCAAAAATGGGGGTGTTTTTGCCCTCTCCCAGCCCCCAGGAGCACTCTGCAGGCCTCTCAAACCCTCTACATGCCTCGTTTTTCACAAAAATGGGCATAAAATGGCCCATTTTTCACCCGTTTTTGCAAAAAACGGGGCACACAGAGAGTTTGGGAGGCCTGCAGAGTGCTCCTGGGGGTTGGGGGAGGGCAAAAACGCTCCCGTTTTTGCAAAAAACAGTGCACAGAGGGCTTGGGAGGCCTACAGAGGGCTCCTGAGGGCCAGGGAGGGCAAAAACTTTTTTTTTCTTACTTACCTCTTTGAAATCTTAGTGCGTCTTATACACCAGTGCATCTTATAGTCCAAAAAATACAGTATTTTTTTCTGAGTAGAGAGCATTCAAAATTGCCTATGTTTAACTACTGTATTTTGGGGCTGAACAAAGTAGGAAAAGAAGGTTCCATAATACTATTTATTTCTTTAGTCCTTCCATGCAGAAACCCAGATTACAGGTAGAGATTTCCAGCTCTCCCTTTAAAATAGATGGGAAAATGAAACATCCTTTTACCAATAGGTAAAATGCTTCCAGCCATCTCTTTCCCTGTATCTTTCCTTCCTCATAATCTATATTCAGCTAATTTTTGGACAGGTGGTGAGGGGGTTTATTTTGGACTATTAAGATCTTGGGGTAATTTGAATAAATAAAGATGATGCTAGGGGCTGGTATTTTGATTTGCAGAAGCCAATTTCCCATTTAATTTTTCCTTCTTATTAAAAATAAAAATTATGTGGACAGGAGGGAGCCCAGGAAAGAGACAAGGAAAATCTCCAGGGATTGCTATTCATTTG
Organism: Arizona elegans; assembly: GCA_022577455.1. NCBI lineage: Eukaryota > Metazoa > Chordata > Lepidosauria > Squamata > Colubridae > Arizona > Arizona elegans. The sequence goes on from JAKOOJ010000003.1 coordinate 114,998,922, forward strand.
TGCCCTAAAGGCCTCACTGCATATGTTAAAATGCTTCCCTTCAGTCCATGAACTGGCAGAAAAGGATGCTGGTATATAAGTTATGCTGCCCTGATTACCAAGTCCTGTTCTCTCTCAATGACACAGTTGGCAAAATAGTAGATTGTCACGTGAAACCCATTTTTGACAGAAGCAATAGAACTCTTGGAATACACTCATTGGTGGGAGAATCCTCTGTTTTCAGCTTAAATTGATCTGTGAAGCTCAGGAATAATACATGCTCAGAGTTCTATTCCTTTTTAAAAAAAACATGTTGAGTGCTTTTTCAAAAGCTTGCTAAATCCATGTATATTAGATAACTGTAAGATCTGGCATGTGCTTCAGAACGGACTAGTAAGTTTGTTTTTGAACAGATTCTTTTGCAGAAGCCAGATGTTAGGTCTCTCCTATAGCCCGGCTACAAAGGCCATAGAATAGAGTTTATGCCTACATCTGGCGAGCAGGGGATATTCCTGCATCTGCCAAAAGTAGACAATAGAAACTGAGCAGTTCTTGTCCACATCATCCACCTTATTTACAAGCTGTCCTGCATCACGTTCACAATAAAAACTGAATTGGGGGAAGATGGAGAAAACTAATGTTGGATCAGTTTAATATAAGCAGCCTTTGGTTTAGGATGAGATTCAATCTTCAGGATATGTCATATAAACAGTTATTGTACAGGGGCACCTTTATGTTGCAGGCAGGAGGACATGAGAATGAGTCCAGGGTTAGAATCAGTATTGTTGACATTTGAATGCAGAGGGGTTTTTTTCCCCTGTAGATAAACAAACTATCTTTTTTGCTGCCTCAAATAATCTCCCTTGTCATAACTATGAAAGACTGGCTGAGACGAACTGAGTATTTGATGGGATGGGAAGATAAGGAATAAACACAGGAAACACACACAGAATCTTAAATAAGGCAGTTCAGCATTTAGATTGTTTTCACAAATAACCATTGCTTACTTAGAGTTTGGCAAGTATGGCAATTTATTATTACAAAATTAAATAAGAAAACTATATTCTTCAGGTTGGCTGAGAGAATTAGATTGTACAAGTTTAATTCATTAAACTAAATAAATTTGATTTATTAGGCACACTGTCCATGCACTGCAAAAGTCCTCACTGGTTTTTTCCATTCCTTAACAATGCTGGCCATGTAAATGTAAACATTTAGAGCTCAAGGAAAGAAAAGAATGGATTCGGTGTAGTATTGGCAGTTGTGGCTCGGTAATAATGGAGAAGGATCTGGGAAGGCTGGAAAATGTCATTCCCTCCTATTTAATGGTGAGGAGAAATGACCTTAGGAGACTGACTCCTCTTCCCAGCCAAGGGAAGGTCACACTTGCAAGATTCTGATAATGTAATTTTATGATACAGTAGAGTTAGCTTGTCTGGCTGTGTTTCCTGTCTGGTCTACCTCAAAGGACCGACAACCAGATTTCAACGAAGCTCTTCCCAGATGTATTCTGTGGTTAGTCTTTGCAGGAATCATTGCTGTAGCCAAAGTTCACTTTTCTGCAGAACTTGTTGAAAATGCATTGTTGGCTAACTGGACTATGTAATTAAAACAATGCAGCAAGTCAGCATGAGTTTATATTTCAGTTATATTCACAAGACATCTCATCTGTACTTGATCCCCTAATGCTGAAGAATTTGGAGTTACTATTTCTCTCTCCTGGGAGTAAATGGGCCATCAACATCTGAGCCATAGTTGTCAGGGAATATGTGGATTTCAAATCTTAAGGCCATGTAAGTGAGGAAGAGGAGCCAATTGTTTTCAGCCAGATGTGAACCTCTGCTTTTAGGCAAGCTGCGTACTATTTTCTTCTGTGCTCCATGAAAGCAGTTGCATAAAGAATCAAGTTATTTTTTTTTAGCAATAGGCTTCTTTTCTCTCTTTTAGTGTCAAATAAATGATGCATTATTCAAAAACAACATCTGTATGCATAGAATAAAAGGTATTGCCTAAAAAACTCCATTCCTGCATGGATACTTTCCTATAAAAACACGAAAACACCTTTCGGTAGAACAGACTTCTCCCTTGCTACAAAAAGATTGGCGATCAGGAATACTAAAGAGATAGTTAATACAATTTTGCTTTGAGATAAATGAACCAAGAAAAATAGTTTAACTACTCTGAAAGCTTCCGCAATAAGATTCTTAATGAACTCTTCTCTTGCAGTTGTATTTTTTTTTACCACTCTCTTTTCCTTTGTTTTTGTTGCTAAGATATGTCAATTGTTTCCTTTCAGATGCAATTGGACTCACTTCTGGATCAGTTTCTAGCGCTTCTACTGAAAGCACAACTTCACTGGATACCTTGTACACAGGTTCAACAGAGTCAGGTCTCCCTACTGCTACACCCAGCCCAAACAACACTCCTCCCCCTGTTCCTAGCAGAGGTGCCCTCACCATGGTATCCTCCAGCTTAGAGATTAGTCCTGTAGTGCAAAGAAAGCATGGGAGTGCCAGCAGATCCCCCCAGACCAAACGGGCTGCTCCACAACCTCCTGCCCAAATGGAGGTTTCAGATGCAGGTGGTGAAAAGGTCTTAGAAGCAAAGAAGACCGCACCAGCCACATCTACAGGGATAGAAAACTTTGATTCTCTTTGCCTGGAAGATGAGAAGGCAGCCAATACAAAGGAGGTGGAGCAAGAATCATCTGGCCTAGTAACCACCGTGCCAACAACGATAGGAGCTGAATTGATTGAGTTGATCCGCAGGAACACAAATCTCAGCTATGAGCTCTCCAGAGTTGCCATAGGAGTAGTAATTGGGCATATCCAGACTTCTGTTCCAGCCCTTAGTAGCATCATGGAGCAGATTCTCATCTCACTGGTGGAAAGCAAGGTAGGGGACATGTTTCTTTTTGCCTCCATAGAATATATGTTAAAGCAATGTTCCCCAACCTTTCCAGGGGGATAGAGGAGATGGTTCCAAGTGAGCAGCGGGCGAGTGTGTGCACATGCACACACATACACACCACTCATACAAATGGAGCTGCGCATGTGCGTGTGCTAGCCTGCCGCTTCCACGGCCTAATTACAATGTTGAATTGTAAGACAAGTCAGTAACTAAGATGGGTGGCTATAGAAATTGAATGAATGAATGTATAAATGTGTAAATAAATAAAGCAGTACCATTTTGGATGGTTTAGGAATTGCTCTGCAACTTGGAAAGAGAAACAAATGTGTTGCTTAGGAAAAAAACTGGAATATATGATATTGTTGACCTAGAAAATATGGCTCCTGATATGTTGTTTTCTGCTTTTTTTGTATGCTCACTATTATCCTAAAGAAAGAAAAGAGACATTTTTCCTAGCATAAGGAATATTTGGGTGACCTTAATATGTAATTCCACATTATAGTCTGGAGAAAGTTTCTGTTTTATTTTGCTTTCCTCAGCTGATATGAAATGAGCTGAAAAAGATTGTCACTTAATGGTTTGGGGTGCTCTGGTTTTTGTTTTGCAGGAAGAGGAAAAGGAAGTGATAATAGAATAAACTCTTCAGTGCTTAAGGGGATTGTGGAGGCTGTTAATTCAGTGTAAGACATTATATAGTGCTTATAATCTCTGTGAAGCTTTATATGTCAAGTCTGTATCAAAAATGGAGACACTCCTTTCTTTAGCCAACACTCTGCCTCTGATCTGATCAACTCAGTAATAACGGCAGGGCCTTCATGCCTTTAGTTGTTATGGTTTTCATTTGGGAGAAAAATGTTGCTCTACTTTACATTTAATTCAGGCTCAATCCTGGATTATGTACATGGTTTGCAATAGTGGCGAATATGGTATTTGGTGCTGTTCCTAGGTTACCTATAGAAGCACAGTAGTTACCATACTATGAGATAGCTCTCAGAATTGCATCATTGATCAGGGATTAGCAGTGTTGTATGATCACAAAGGCTACAGTGGTGCTAGTTCGTTGTCATGAAGATCCTCCGATTTTTAAATAGCAAATTTGAGTGAAGCAAATTTGTGAGATTGGCCAGAGGATTTTTTTACAATTCATGCAACGTGTGGATAGTCATCCTGGAATACTTTTTCCTTACAGGTAAGTTAAATCTGCCCCTGGGCAGAATGGAAGCCAAAATGTATCTAATCTCTTTTTTTTTTCCAAGTGAAATAGATCATCATTGATTAAAGCTTTTCTCTGCTCTGAACTAAATCTCTCACTTTATGTTGGAGAATCATATTATATTCTTTAATTACTTGTATCCCTTTATTCTGTCCTCCTACTTTAAATTAAAAGTCAAAGCACTACTTTACGAAATCAATTTTAAAATCCATTACTACAGACTTAATTCCCAGTGTGCTCTTTTGAAGGATGAATTGCTTGAGATTTGCCTGGTAAGGTTCTGTGCATGCATTAGAAAGATAAAAGGGGACAAAATACATTCCAATCTCTAATGCTGTGTGTAGCCTGCTAGAGTACCCTAACATACATTCTGTAGTGGAATTATTACTTCTACTTCTCTAATTTACATACATCGCCTTAAATGCAGCAGGGATGGAAATGAACTAGCCAAGATAGTTCGGGATCATTCTTAATGTACGGCAAGAATATAGGAACAAAATTCCAGCACACCAGCTTTCCCCAGTGTTTTGGGCTTCTATTTATCTCCTTCATTGATTTTTACAGTAACATTTTAGTTCAAGTGGCCGATGTAAGGAGAATAGCACTCCACATTATGACCAGGAGCTAAAGCCCTAATAAACGTGGAATAAATTCTTGGGATCGTAAAGCCATGGAACAGGTTTCATTGTGTGCATGTTAACATAAACATGTTAACATTTCATATTAACATAGAAATGTGGCAGATAGGTAAGCAGGCATCTCCCATTAACCAATAGCTAAACATGCCAGGCGTGCATCCATCCCTCATTTAATCAATACACTTTTAATTAACCCCTTTTACAGCTGCATGCAATGCTTAGCATTTGGTGTATACTGTATCTAATATATATATATATATGGAAGTAGGATGGAAATATATCTACAGAAACTAGTATTTATTGAATGTTTGAATGGAGTTTGAAATGTTCACCTCTCCAATTTCATGTTAATCCTTTTGCCTCCTCTTTCCTATTTTCTAAGTTTGGTCATTGTTCCTCTGTATAATTCCAACAGTCCCTTTGCTTGCAATGTCTGTTGCCTTCTTCATCTCAGAAAAATTGGTTTCTATCCAGACTGACATGGAAGGCAGAGCCAAGATTTGTCTTAAACCCAGTAGACTTTGCTTTCCTTTAAAATTTGGAATTCACTTGCTATGATCTCAGTTGGGGAATAAATTATGCAGAAGTTGCATCAAAACTTTCTTTTGAGAAAGTCTTTAATGTTCTATTTCTATGCAATATTTAGATCTATGAGTTCTGTGTGGAGCTGAATGGAAAGTCATAATAATACAGTGTAGGCAGACCTTCCTTATTATAGCTCATGCACTATTCTGTGCATATGAAATATTCCTGCTAGAATGCTTTTGAGCATCACTGCTTGCATGGAAGGAAAACAAACAGACCTGGAACTGAACAAGTCAGAAACAAGTAACTGAACATGTTAAGAAGTATCTGTTGCAGGTTGCCACTCTAAATAAGGATGGTTGTCAGGGCTGCCACATTTGAAACAGAAGCAATAAACATTTGGGCTTAGTAATCATTAATACCCAATTGAACTTCTCTTACCTGCAGATACTTTGTCATTCAAGGAAAGGAAAAAAACTGCATGTATTTGTAAGTCATTGATATAGGATTGCAATAAACCAAGAGTGATTATTGCCCAATAAACCTGGGGAAAAGTTTGATTGCTATCCCCAAAGATGGTAGAAATGCTTGAAAATCAAGAAAGCATAGTAAGGTAGCAAAATAGTGGCAGGCAAGGAGGGTCTCATTCTTTTCAAATTCTGCTGTTTTCTGCAAGCATTTGCGACATTGTTCTGTATAGCATGTCTGATACTCAGTAATAGTTATAATTCCAGAGTAGAAGAGAAAAACATCCTGTAATTACTCCATCCTGTTTGCATAAAATTTCCAAAGAAATGACCTTAAGAGAGAAGCTCAGTAAATTAAATTCAGTGTCTGTCTTGGCACTGTTAAACTGTGCTACAGGCTTGAGGTTGGAATGAGATGAAGACACCTTTTCTTACTTTAATCATACACATTGGTGATGTGGGCGTCAGCAGAGAGGGAGAAAGAAGGAAATCATATGCTGCCCATTCTTAATTCCTCTGGTTGGAAGTGAGTCCAGTTGTTGTACGTACCTTCCTAAAGAGTTGTTTAAAATGGTCCTTTGCCTTCTGGAGTAATGAGGAAGAAGATCGAGAAAATCATGTAGAAAAACTTCTGCAGGAATACAGCCAACTTGGCACAATGGAAGAAGCATTCCATCTGTTAGTACTGAAAATGAAAAGAGAGAATGTTCCCTAAATAATCATGTTTTCAGGGCGGGGGAAATAAGATGGATTGTTTCCAGCATATTGTGTTCCCTTCCAAATGAAAAATGTCATAGCCAAAATTGCTGAAGACAGATCTTGGTTTTACCTGTTATTATGTTTGTCACACAGTCAGCCAGATGTTCACACTGGATTTGGCATTTTTGTCCACCTATTGAGTCCTTCCCAAGCACATGGGACAGGCAGATGTGAATGTTTGATGGTGTTAGAGGTATCATCACAGAATGTAAACTGTTTCCAGTAAAGCTACCTTTCGTAATTGATTGATGGTGAATTTGTCAATGCCAGTGGTGTTTAAGTTGTTTTGGGATTGCACCCAAGGCAATCTATCTATTGCTTTCTTTTGCCACGGTTGTTCTATTTCTGTTTGCATGTTGTTGTATTTTGTTATCTTCTCCAGTCCTCTATCCAGACTTTTTTTTGGTCATTCTTATAGACAGTTGTTAAGTCTTGTGTGGCAGGTGTGTGTTTGTTTGAAGTCTAAAGTCCCAGAGCAATTTAGCTTTTCTTTTTCTATTACTTTATCTATTGTATGGTCCCACCAGTTCTTGCTTGCATGCAAATGGTGATTCTTGCAGATCTTCCAATGCACCATTGTTGCTACTTTGTCCTGCAGTTGTTTGTAGGTAAGTCTGTGCAATCTTGGTGTAGGCAGAGTTTCCATCTGTAGCTGACTTCTCAATTCTGGCTTTGTATGCATTTGTTCTTATGGCTTGGTCTTGTGCAGCCAGAATTAGCCCTGCTGTCTCTTTCTTCAACTTTCCTGCTATTAGCCATTACTTAGTCTTGTTATCATTTGCTTCTCCTGCTATTTTTTTTTTTTAATATATTAGCCATATAATGCTTTGTCTTCCCATGCTTTCTTTCTGTTCTTCATTTGGTCTTTGTTGTAGGCCAGTGTGGTCTCTCCAATACTCAGGAGGCTTTCCTGGTATACTAGTTTCAGTACATCTTCTTCACTATCCTTCAGATATTTTTCCAATACCCTTTTTTCTTCTTCAACCATCTGATATACTTGCAACATTCCACATGCACCCATTTTCCTGGGTAAGTAGAGTCTGTCAACCTTGCTGTGTGGATGAAGGGCATTATTCATTGTCATTATTTTTCTGGTCTTCCTATCCATGGCCTTCAGTTCAGCTTGAATCCAGCCCACTATTCCAGCTGTGTATTGAATGACTGGAATTGCCCAGGTGTTGATTCTGAGTTCTGACTCCATATCTACTGACTCCTGTTTCTTCTAGGCACGTGATTATCCAATCATATGGGAGACAGTAAAATGCCTTCCTGTAATCAATCCATGCTACATTTAAGTTGTTGTTGTTGTTACTGTTGTTGTTATTAGTATTTACTTTATTCATTAAACATGAAACTCAGTCAACTGAATATTCAAAAATGCATCACAAATACCATTGATTGGTGCTAATGGTTGATACAAGTTGCTGCCAGTGTCCTAGGTATCAGCCAAGTACCTTCTTCTTTTTTCAAGCCTTTACGGATCCCCCGTGATTACATCGTGCCCCCCCCAGGGGTCCACAGACCACAGATTGAGAACCACTGCTCTAAGGCATAATATGACAGAAAAGAAAGCATGCCAATAGAATGATATTGTTTAAGACTGTTTCTGGGCGAGTTTGTTTTAGAAAACTGGTGGATGAGGGATAACAAGAAAATAGATTTGAATGAGAATGGTCATCCCAAAACTAACAAAGCAACAAATCTTACTTATAATGTTATTCCAGGTTTTATTTATTTATTTATTTATTTATTTAATTAATTAATTAATTATAAATGCAGTTATTACATTCAAATTCGTCTTTAATTCCCTCTAAATAATCATCATCAGAACCGTATGCTAACTAATTTTGATGCTGAATGTTTGATGACCACTTAAGGTTCATACATATTAATAAAAGATTTAAGGTTGATTTTAAAAGCCCAACATGTTTCTTTTAAAATATCCTAGTTTTCCTACTTTTTAACTATTGCTGCTGGCAGACAGTTTTCAAAAATCCTTTCTTAGATTCCTAAAATTACTTGCAGGGATGTGTAAGATTGTACTTTCTGCCATACTCCTGGAGAATATTGGCTTTTATAATCTCTTGGGCTTCAATATAGAAATGAAGCATTTTCAGTGCATCTTTAAACCATATTTTATGTTTTTCTTGTTCTGGCATATGTATTCTGTTCCCCAGGAATTCCAGCAATGTAGAAGTGGCACAGAAAGATACTATAATTTTTCTCCCTAGAAATGTCATCAAAGGAAGCTAACCAGGGATGAAATCCAGCAGGTTCTAATAGGTTCTGGAGAACCGGTAGCGGAAATTTTGAGTAGTTCGCAGAACCGGCAAATACCGCCTCTGGCTGGCCCCAGAATGGGGTGGGAATGGAGATTTTGTAATATCCTTCCCCAGGAGGGGAGGGAATGGAGATTTTGCAGTATCCTTCCCTTGGTGTGGGGTGGGAATGGAGATTTTGCAATATCCTTCCCCTGCCATGCCCACCAAGCCACGCCCACAGAAACGGTAGGGAAAAAATTTGGATTTCACCTCTGAAGCTAACTGATTAGTGAGAAATTAAAACATTCCAATTACATAATCTACTATGTGAGTCCACAACTGACACTTTCATTTTTATGATTAGGGTTTAAAAGTGGTAGATATTTGCTTAATTTAAAGTGAGAAGAATATCTGCAAACACAACACAAGGTTCTTATATTAAATACCACAGGATGTCTTGAAAAGCTAAAAAGTATGTGAAGAATGATGGTGACCCATTTGGGGGAGGTCCAGGGGCTGAAACTCGCAAGTATTGTTTCTCTGTGGTCAGGTAGACTCTGCAATTGCCCCCTGTGGGAAGCACTTTGGGCTCCAATTTTAGTCTCCTTACAGAAGGAGATGAAAATGGAGCTTTTCTGGAGGACATTTGGGATCTGATGCTAAATGCTACCTGGGATATCAGGTTTTGTGTTTGATTGGAAGTTTCTGTACTTTTGATGGTTGCTATTTTATCACATGATATAGATCACTGGGAATCTGCTTACATTGTAGCAGGATAGCAGTTAAATTAAAGATTTGTATGGCTGACCCATTATATAACATAACCTTAGCATAAACTCATAATACCAACAGGCAAAAATGAAAAAAAAAAAAAACCCTATTGCAAGGCCAGTGCTGGGTTGCCCCTGGTACGGACTGCTTCGCAAGAACTGGTAGTAAAACCAGCAGGAGGCCCCGCCCACTGCCCCAGATGACATCATTGGCGATCTGCGCGTGAAAGCAAAGTGAGCACGCGTGCACAATCCCATTGCGAACCGGTAGTAAAGGCAAGGAGAACCCACCCCTGTGCAAGGCGCTTTAAGAGTACTACTCCAAATATAGGTGGGCATGTCTCAATTCTCATGCTGACCCAATGCCTGAGGGAAGAGCCCTCCAGATCTTGTGGGAAGCTATTAATATATAAGGCTAAAAGCGAAAGAATCTCTGGTAATATATAAAACTCTTCTATTAAGAGAGCTCCTGAAAATCTTTTTTTTAAAAAATCCCAAAACAACTCTGGGACGATGAGTTGGGATTGAATCAAATGTATTTCATATGGCACATAATTATTTTGAAAACCTGTCACAGCAAATCATCAGAAATTGGCCATGAAGATAATCCTGAGCATTCTCTTCCACAAAACTTCCCTTACATGAAATCAGAACTTTTTGTGATAGTGTTAATGAGGTTATAAACAAATTGGCACATTATTATTATTTGGTGGCAGTGCCCAAATAATCATTCTTTTTGGAACAAACATTTGAAGAAATGGAGAAGCAGACTCATCTAGCAGTCCTTCACAATGAATCCTGCAGTTAGCTTATCATTCATTTTATTTTTCCTAATGCATATAAATTGATGGAGCTGGAGAAATAAATTCAATTCCTGTAGCAAATATGTCAGTGATCGACTGTTATTTAAAAGTATGGTAAATTGCCTTGGCTGAAAAATTGCTACATGGCAGTTTGTAAAACTAACATCTGGCCATCACTCCTCAGCTATATGTAAGTGTTTTATATAGATGAATGTATAAATAAAACATCATCCAAGGTTAAAAAATGAATATGGATACTTTAAATGCTATCAGATTGAATCTTCATGTTGTAAAATTCTATTTCAGTCTCTTTCAGCAAGCCATGAAGGTTGATTATAAAAATCAAGGTTTTGACAAAGTCCAAGTACTTGGCATATATTTTTATTTATAAATTAGGCTTAATTTAATACTTGGAATAATAGCAAATGAGGAAGGGAATGTTAAAGGAAATAAGCCAATATTATTATAAAGACTGAAAGCAGCAGGGTTTTTTCCTAGTAAATCAAAAGTAGGCTGATTTCAAGGTTGCAGAATATCTTGTGTTTTGGAATCCATTATTCAAAGTATAGTGTGACAATTGGCAGAAAATTCTGATTTTTAGAAAATAATTATTAAGCCAGCAATATTTGAGGATTGGAATTAAATGGAACTCACTGCCTTTCTGTGCAAAAACATCCCTAAATTGGTTATATTGAATACAAATTTTTTTCCGATTTCAGCAATATAGTTTAGGATAATGGGCTGACTCCTTCCATTGCTGCTATCGGAATACTGTAATGTTAACAGATGTGTAAAAACTAACCAGGCTTGGACTTAATAGGATGGCAGAACTAACAGCAAATCGCAGAACAACAGCAAATCCCAGATCTGTGTGCGAGATTGGGAAACACCTTAGAAGGTGACAACCTCCATGTTATTTTCAAGAAAGTTACCAGGATGCTTCTGTGAAATCACCAGAAGTCAAACTCACCTTTATTATTCTGATTCTCAAAAAAGAGAGCCAAAAAGGCTAGCAGGATTGACTACAAGTCATCAGAGATATACCATATTTTTCAGAGTATAAGACGCACCTTTCCCCCCCCCCAAAAAAAGAGGGTGAAAATCTGGGTACGTCTTATACTCAAATAGAGGTTTCAGAGGCTGAAAAAAGCCTCAGAAATGAAGCTTCAGAAAAAAAGCCTCCAAACAGAGCTTCAGGAAAAAAAAAAAAGCCTCTGAAAGAAAGCTTCAGTAAAAAAGCCTCCGAAACAGAGCTTCAGAAAAAAAAACCTCTGAAGCTCTGTTTCGGAAGCTTTCGGAGGCTGAAAAAAAAGCAAGGCACAGAGCTCACAACCAACAAACCTGTTGCTAAAATTCACCTCTGGGAACAACTGATTGGGGGTATTCCGGGAGGCCGATCCACCCGCCAAGCAGCTTTTTTCTTATTTTCCTCCCCAAAAACTAAGGTGCGTCTTATACTTCGAAAAATACGGTTCCTTCTGCCCATCGTAAACAGAGCCATTAAGAACCATAACCGATGACTTGTTCCTTATTAGAGTACAGGGTTCATTCTCAGGTGATGGTTTCCAAGACATTTATGGAAAACAGCAAGAATGTGTTGCTCTTTCTGCTAAAATATCATATTTTTATGCATAGTAGATAGCTATTTATCTGTTTTTATCCCAGATTTCTATAAGGAACTCAAGGTGGCACACATAGCACTTCCTTCCCCCTCTCCCACACACCCCAAATAGGAGGCATTATTTGTCATCAAGAAGCAAAACTATTATGTTCTCTTAAGTAATGCCAGTGCTGTTCCAGTTCAGCCTCTCAAGTATAATGTCTCTTTCCTAACAAATGGAGGAGATAGGAAGAAAATATAGAGATAACAGTGTCTTGTTTACTTTGCATATTAAAATAACTGGAGTAATGGGAGGAAAGGGTTCTTATTATCTTTAAACCTTAAAAAAAAAACCTAGCAAAATGTTTGCACCTTTTTCTAGTTAGATTTTCAGGCGCTTTGTTATCACATTGTGTAAGCTGAGAAAAATCAGTATGGTGTTTAAAGCTTTATGGGAAAACAGGAAGTATCCAAACTTGGGAAAAAGAGATTCCAGGGTGACCTAATCACAAGAATTTAACAATGGGTTCACAATTCTTCTGTAATTGTGAATTCATTCAATCAATCATGTTATAAATATAGCTGTAAGTGCAAAACCCTATCAGTTTTAAGATTTTTGAATTGCCATCTTTCTTACAGGAATTACTGTGCTAAAAGGTATTTTATGCTGATATTTTCACTACTTTGGGTGTACAGATTTTCAAGGAAAGTGCTTTTGTATTTAATAACTCAGGGGTGTCAAACACTATTTTATTGAGGGCCACACCAGGGTTGTGTTTGAGCTTGGGGGGCTGGGGTATGTGTGGCCAGGGTAGGTGTGGCCAGCTTGACCTCACTCGTGGGGGGGGCGCCTGTAGTGGCTCGAGAGCTCTGCCAGTGAAAACGGGCTCCCGAGCTCCATTTTTGGCTGTGTCGGCCTCCTGCAACCCTCTGCCAGCGAAAATGGAGCTCAGGAGGGCTGTGGGCAGTCTTCACAAGCACCATTTTTGCTGGCAAAGGCATCTCGGGCTGGTCCTTCACTGTTTCCAAGGCGGCCCTGCATGCACCCTGCATGCCGGATCCAGTCCCCAGGCCTTGAGTTTGACACCCCTGTAATAACTAATTGTTAAACCAACCAACCAACCAACCAACCAACCAACCAACCAAATAATAAATAAATATATAAATAAATAAATAAATTAATTAATTAATTAATTTCTATACCGTCCTTCTCCCGAAGGACTCAGGGTGGTGTACAGCCTATTATTTGCCTTTTGTTTCCAGGAATCTGAATAGAATAGGCATTTTTGTTTTCAGGATACTACAGTAAATGATATTTCTTGTTGCATTTATGTAAGTGATATTAACCTCATTCAGCCTCCAGTGATAACTGTGAGCGATGAGAAAAAAGATCAACTACTTTGATAGTTATATTGTGCAGAAAGGCAAGGTACATACGGTGGTAATAATAATCATCATCATCATACAGTAATCCAAGTGGATTTGGCACAGCTTTTTACAGCTCAAGATGCAGTTCTGATCTCTTGTGTTCTAAATTAGCATATTTGCAGATATATATATATAGAAAATTGATACTATGCCTTTACAGGGAGGAGATGGGTGTGGCCTACTGATGACAGCTAACGAGCTAGAAATGGATCTATTTAGGTCTCCCACCTAGCAGTTACAGCTTGCTAGGTGTTAGAAAGGAAAAAAGCCCAGAACCGAGTAGATGAGATTCTACTGAGCTGGAGCTACAAAAAAACCTTGGCTACGTAGGGAAAACCTGGCTAGAAGAAAAACACACATAGACCCTATGAAGAAGTAAGAAAATTGATACTATGCCTTTACAGGGAGGAGGTGGGTGTGGCCTACTGACGACAGCTAACGAGCTAGAAATGGATCTATTTAGGTCTCCCACCTAGCAGTCAGAGCTTGCTAGGTGTTAGAAAGGAAAAAAGCCCAGAACCGAGTAGATGAGATTCTACTGAGCTGGAGCTACAAAAAAACCTTGGCTACGTAGGGAAAACCTGGCTAGAAGAAAAACATTTATATATATATATATATATATATATATATATATATATATATATATATATATATATATATATTTAAAGAAACTATTTGAAATCTTTGTAAAACAACAAAATAATAGGCGAAAGATAGTTGGATATGTTTGCCACCTAGTTGTAAAAATAATAAATGTGGGATACAAATAAGAAAAAAAATAGGAAACGGGTGGCTAGGAGGGAGAGGGAGACAGGGGTATGTTTGTAAAGCAGGTATTGTGAAGCAGAAATTTATTTTTTTCATTTGAGTTGGTTCTGCCTGAAATATCATACCAACTACAGGTAATTCCAGAAAAGATTTAGTTGATCATAAGCATTCTCAGAAGACAAATGCAAGTATTTTCACAAGGTGAATTAATTGGAATGCAAAACATTATCCCCCCCCCCCCCCCGGCACCTTCAAATATTAAACTTATTGAAAACCAAACATAAGGAGAAAAAGATAATAGCTGCTGTGCGAAATATAATGCCAAATCACAATATAAGGTTATTGCTTCTCTAATACAGTAATAACTTTCATATCAAGAAACTCCAAAGCAGAACACTGATTACAGTAGAAATAATATTTGTTTATGCAGGAGAAAGAATGGCAGAACCTGAGGATGGAGTGAAAAGAGGGATCAGCCTAGAATCCTTGCATAGCCACAAACAAATTAAGGCCAACCCCTCTTAAGTGCCGTTGCCCCTTATCTACGGTAACTCTAACCAGGTGCTTGTCATTAGATCAGGGGTGGGTTCTACTTACCTTTACTACCAGTTTGCAGCGGGGCTGCACGTGTGCTCTTCTGCGCATGCGCAGAAGCATTTTAGTGATGTCGGGGTCGGTGGGCGAAGCCTCCCGCCGTTTTTACTACCGGTTCTATAGAACCGGGGGTAACCCACCTCTGCATTAGATGAGGAGATTCCTGTCTATAGGCTTTAGCAATAAATCAGTTTAATTGAATCTTCACGTGTGGACTTGATCTTTTGTACTTGACAGTTTAGCAACCACAATTGTGACTGACAACTCAGTTGCTCAACAAAGCAGTCACTAAGTGAAACTGTGACTTTCCATATAATCTTGCTTCAGGTTTCCTTTGTTTTACAAACCTGTGAAGGTCATGAATGTGAGAATTGGACATAAAGTTACTTTTTCATCTCTCATAACTGTGAATGGTTGCTAAGTGAAGCAGTCACTAAATGAGCTTCTGTGCAAGCAAACTGCTTGAAGACTATTTTGCAAGATCTTCTAAATTAATTTCAGTGATATCATGCAAATGAAAAAAAAACTATAGTTAATACCAAGGAAGGCTTAGTTAATTGTTAGGATCATTTTTTTTGGCTTTCCCTATTTTTGAGACTGATAAAACCTAAGAGTTGCCAAAGATGGAAAAGTCACAGGTGTCAAGTTTCCGAAAGTTGCCCTAATTAATTCATGAAACTTGAAAGGTTTGCAAGTTGACAACAGGTTTCCCTCATTACAAAGGCTGGTAAATTTCTGGCAAGACAAATCAAGATAGAGATTATAATTGCACCTGAAAATTAAATCTTTAATTCCCTACACGTTTATTCATAAATCTTGCTATGTATCTGTTACATTCTTCTCTAAAAGCATGCCTCTGTCTTTTTCTGTCAGAGGTAATGACTATGGCAAAAAGCTTCTCAGTGGCACAATTGATGCTACCAAATGTGCTCTGTGGTAGAGAATTGCCTTTTTTTCTTCTCTAGTTCTAGGAATCACATGCAGTTCAGAAGGAATTTGCGATCTGTTGAATTCATAATTGTATAATTATTATTGCTTTGTTGAATTTCTACGGAATAATAAATCAGATGATTCTGATTATGTTTTTAAAATATCTCCCTTTGCTTAAGGAGCTAGCAGACTTCTGTTGAAAGATACATTAATCTCTCCTGGTGATTAAGGCCATAAGAAAAAAAGCAGTGCCCTGCTGCATTGAACCCCTGGTCCTTCAGGTCCAGCAGTCTATTCTTACAATTCTCATAGATTGTCTTATACCCTAACAAATATCATAGATAATTGTTTTAGAAGCATGTGAACAGGAAGGCTGGGGAAAGAATGCGGGGTGCACGAATGCAAGATTGGGGAGGCCAGGGAAAGGGAATGGGCTGGGAAAGAGGGCATGGTGTGGCCAAGAAAAGAAGGTTCGGGGTGCGTGCATATGATCACACAGAGGCCCCGGGGAAGGAGGATGCTTTTGGCTGAGAGTGAGCAAAGGGGGGAAGGTGGGAGGTGCCGTAAACGCCAGAACTTCAAGGACCAGTCGTAAGTCCATTCAGTACCATTGTAACTTTAAGAAGTCACTGAACAAATGGTCATAACTCGAAGACTACCTGTATTGCAGGGATAGAAATTCATAAACTGTTGTTTCTCCTAGCAACTGTAGAAATGGGCCTTATTTCAAAGAGGCAAATTTAGGGTTCCCATATAAAGTTATTCACCTAAGTATTTCAGAAAATCTGTAAGTGTAGAAATCTACATATTACTTGAAAGAAATTTGCTTCCATAAAGAAAAAAAAATGATGTACCTTATTGCTAGATAGTATAGATAGATCATACGTCAGATATTAACAACTATTTGAAAAGTATTTGAAAACTGGAGCATCTGCAGAGTACTTCCTGTTAAGATGGTGCATTATTTCTTTTTCTTGCAGGGTCTCTGTTCAGGTTTGCCTTCTGGACAGATTTGCCATGATGAAGAGAGACTGAAGGTGATATTTACAGATCTGGCTTGGCACAAAGATGATGCCCAACAGCGCAGTTGGGCCCTCTATGAAGATGAAAATGTCATTTGTTGTTATTTGGAAGAACTGCTTCAGATTCTGGTAATCCATTGCTTTGGCAGAGACAGGCTTTTTATAAAGTTTATTTGCTCAGCACTTTGATGATTATAAATGGAAAGTGAGTGATAAAATAGCTTAATGCCTGGATGGGCGGTTCACAAAATAGAGGCCCTTGGAATCAAGAGAAGCTCAAATTTTGGGTGCCGACCAAGTGATTAAAATTTTCAAATGGGACAATAAATGTTACCTTTTAGCTAAGATAATAATAACATTCCTAATGCTATAGTCAAGTTAGATGAGATCTTACATATTATGTGGTTGCCTCTTGGGCTAACTCATCTCAGGTGTAGTCAGAGTAAATGTTCCAGTAATTGTCAAGCTCATTAAACAATTTTTAATCCCCTCCAAGTGAATAATAACATTCATCTTTCATCTGGGTTTGGCTCTTTTTCAAATAAGTTGTTTATGAGTTCATTGCAAAGGCTCTTAGGTATTTCTTCCTGTAAGAATGTATATAAAATAGAAGTGTTACCCAAGAGACAGAGGAAGGGAGGGAAAGAAACATTCTTGTGGGCAAAGTCTATTTTAATGTACATACAGTTTTGAATCTAGTCTATTGGACATAGACTAGATTTTGCCATAGACTATGCCTTTGTTGCTCTATTCTGAAAGTTGATTTTTCCCCCGTTCATTTTACAGACAGATGCAGATCCAGAAGTATGCAAGAAGATGTGCAAGAGGAATGAGTTTGAATCAGTATTATCTCTTGTGACATATTACCAGATGGTATGACATTGCATTTAGGGCATAAATCTTGAATACTTTAATTTTTTTATTTTTTTATTTATTTATTTGGATTTATATGCCACCCTTCTCCGGAGACTCAGGATGGCTTACAATGCGCTAAGCAATAGCCTTTATTCTTTTGTATATTTATACAAAGTCAGCTTATTGCCCTCACAAACTGGGTCCTCAATTTACCTACCTTAGAAAGGATGGAAGGCTGAGTCAACCTTGAGCCTGGCGAGATTCGAACCTGCAGTAATTTCAGGCAGCTGGTCTTAATAACAGGCCACTGTACTACCAAGAATATACAATTCTTCCTTGTATATTAATACATTTGAACATATCAGTAACACAGCATTGCTATAATGATGCTCTTCTTCCACCCCCATTCTCAATCTCTAGGGTCCCTTATTTTAGGTATATCTCCAATCAGTCTGACTGATTAGTAAAAATGGCAGGCAAGGCAGCCCTATGCTAAACTATCTACCAGTGGCCCAAGTATAAGAGCAGTGGCTGAATTAGGAAGTCTGATGTCAGCACACTAAAACAATAGAATATTCTCAAAGTTTGCTTTGGATTCTCTATATTGGGAAAAAAAGTGTATGGAAATAACAATAACATTTAGGGTAATATTCATTTTTGTAGGAGATGACCAGGCTGAGCCCGAGGGAGGGGTCAAACACATCATCGGACTTACGCCCCTTTATGCCCACAAGAGATCCAAGTCCAGCCCACCTTGAATTCTACCAATTTGCTTTGACTTTTAGCAGTTCAGATTCTTGTAGAGAGCATGAGTTTGCAATAAGCCTTTATATTCATTTTAAACTCCTGGACCTCCTGATTTTCCTATGCTTGACAGCTTTGTTTTCCCCAAAAAAGTAGAAATAATGACTACCAATAATGCTACCTTCCTAGCAATTTGAAAGCCAAATGTAGCTTTCCCTTTCCTACTTTTAAAAAGCAGCATTAAGGAAGAGAAGTAGCAGCCTTACTGTCATTGGAAGGATTTCCATGGGTGCCTTGAAACATGTATCTCAATTAACCATTTCTTGGTTAATTGAGATACATCTGTGTATTGAGTTGGAAATTAGGCTACAGGTAGTCCTCAGCTTGCAACTACAATTGGGACTGGAATCTTGGTCATTGAGGGAAGCCATCATTAAGTGAGATGGCGATATGACCGCTTTGCTCATCAATCAACCAGTTGGGGTAGTTAAGTGATTGTGCAGGTCATTTATCAGAGCACTGGAGAGAGGGCTCTGTCTCCTCACTCCATCACACCTAGGTCCACTTATCTTTGCCCTTTTTCTGCAGCTTTCTATCAAGGCCACTTCACATCCTTCTGCAAACTGGCCTATTCTCACAATCACTGGAAGGGTCCTTCTCAAAAATCACACAATTTGGAGAAGAGCCCTTCCAAGCGATCGTGAGAATGATGCCATTCTCCAGCCTTCCTAGCCTAGAAAATCTTCCTTGCCTTCAGAAATCCAGAAGGTTTGAGGTTTGTTCCTGAAGCTCACCAAGCCCATCAAATCCTCCATCCCCTCTGCTTGCAATCTTCCCTCCTGGCTTCTCCACTGAGTTTGCATAAGAAAGAACATTTAGGAATATTGACAATTGTGACTTGGGCTGTTTTGGGTAACAGACTGGAATATAGGCTAAGCTGTAACTGTAAGAAGTACTAGAGTAATATTAGAAGGAATACTAGAGTAATACTAGAAGGAATATTAGAGTAATACTAGAATACTCATGAAAACCAATGTAAGGCAGGTTAACTGTGACATGATTCTTAGAAGCTTAGAATCTTTATCTAAGGAGCACAAAAAATAGGACAAAACATGCAGTGATAAAATGATGGCATCTTTACAATTTCTGATGTTCTGAATAGCCACCCCATATGGATTTGCACAGATTTGTCTAGTGTGCCAATTGCACTCCCAGTCCTGGACTGGGAGACTTGACTCAGGGTCACTCATGGCTTGATCATCTCCCATTTAGCTTACTGCAGAGGGTTCTACGTGGGGCTGCCTTTGAAGACCATCCAGAATCTTCATCTGGTCCAGAATGAGACAGCATGCATAGTGATGAGTGTCCCTAGGTTTACCCATGTAACACCTCTATTGTGTGGCTTACGATTTACTTCAGAGTCCAGTTCAAAGTGTTATCACTTTTAAAGTGATGGAAAGCGGTGGAAACCCCCAGACTTATTGTTATGGGGGATTTTAACCTGCCATCCGCTGGTGAGATGTCGGAGATGGCTCGGGAGTTCATGGCTTCCATGACGGCCATGGACCTGACCCAGGTAGTTCCAGGTCCCACCCACTTGGGGAATCACACTCTGGACTTGATTTTTGTCTCTGATCAGTGGCTGAATGATCTAAGAATAGGGGATATAGACATCAAGCCCTTGTCATGGTCTGATCATTCTCTCCTTCACATGGACTTTCAAGTCACTTCCACCCACCGCAGGGAGACGGAACCAACCAAATGGTTCCGTCCCAGGCACCTGATGGACCCCGAAAGGTTCCTGATGGAGCTTGGGCCATTTCCTGAGACTCTGGCTCACGACTCGACTGAGGACCTGGTGGTCGCCTGGGACAGGGCGGCTACTGCGGCCTTGGACCGCGTCGTGCCTTTGCGGCCTCTGACCCAATGCCGATCTCGTCTAGCTCCTTGGTTTTCCGAGGAGCTGAGAGAGATGAAGCGTCGGAAAAGACACCTGGAGAGCGATTGGAGGACAAGCCGATCTGAATCTGACCGAACACAGGTGAGATCTTATATTAAGACCTACCTAGTGGCGATAAGAGCGGCGAAGTCTAGCTACTTCTCCACTCTTATTGCATCTGCAGAGAACCGCCCAGCTGCGCTGTTTAGGGTGACCCGCTCCCTACTTCAGGTGGGGGTACAGGAAGATCCCTTAAAAGGTCGAGCTGAGGATTTTGTACAATTCCTGCATGATAAAGTCGCTCAGATTCAGGAAGGCCTGGACTCCGATTGGGTAGATCCAGGGGAGGAGACAGGGGCAGGTCTTGAGAGCGTTATCTGGGAAGAGTTTGACTCTGTGACTCCTGAGGACGTGGACAGGATTCTGGGCAAGCTTAACGCTGCCACATGTTTATTGGACCCGTGTCCCTCCTGGTTGGTACTGGCCTCCCGGGAGGTTACACGAGGCTGGCTCCAGGGGATTATAAATGCTTCTCTGAGTGAGGGTGTCTTTCTTGCTGCCTTGAAAGAGGCAGTTGTGAAGCCCCTCCTCAAGAAGCCTTCCCTGGACCCATCTATATTATCAAATTATCATCCAGTCTCCAATCTTCGCTTTGTTGCAAAGGTTGTTGAGAGTGTGGTGGCGCGACAACTACCCCGATACCTGGATGAAGTTGTCTATCTGGATCCGTTCCAGT
This sequence comes from Arizona elegans, assembly GCA_022577455.1. NCBI lineage: Eukaryota > Metazoa > Chordata > Lepidosauria > Squamata > Colubridae > Arizona > Arizona elegans. Next base: position 115,019,863 of record JAKOOJ010000003.1, read on the forward strand.
CGGGCTTCAGGTCACAATACAGCACGGAAACGGCATTGGTCGCGTTGGTGGATAATCTCTGGAGGGCTCGGGACAGAGGTTGCTCCTCTATCCTGGTCCTATTAGATCTCTCAGCGGCTTTTGATACCATCGACCATGGTATCTTACTGCGCCGGTTGGAGGGGTTAGGAATAGGGGGCACCATGCTTTTCCTCCTTCCTCTCTGACCGTTCGCAGTTTGTGTTGGCAGGGGAGCAGAGGTCGACCTCAAGGCACCTTATTTGTGGGGTGCCACAAGGGTCAGTCCTCTCACCCCTTCTGTTCAACATTTATGTAAAACCGCTAGGCGAGATCATCCGTGGTTTTGGGGTGAGTGTTCATCAGTATGCTGATGACACACAGCTATACATCTCCACCCCAGACCACCCCAATGATGCCCTTGCTGTGATGTCCCATTGCCTGGAGGCCGTGCGGATCTGGATGGGGAGAAACAAGCTCAGACTCAACCCCTCCAAGACCGAGTGGCTGTGGCTTCCGGCATCCCGGTATAGTCAGCTGGTACCATCACTGACAATAGGGGATGAGATCTTGCTCCCCACAGAGAGGGCCCGCAACTTGGGTGTCCTCCTGGATTCACGGCTATCTTTAGAAGATCATTTGACGGCCGTGGCCAGGGGTGCCTTTTATCAGGTTCGCCTGATCTGCCAGTTGCGTCCCTTTCTGGATCAGGACGCCTTGCGCACGGTCACTCATGCCACTCATGTTAGTTATCACCTTTAAAGCGCTCCATGGCTTAGGACCTGGGTTCCTACGAGACCGTCTTTTGCCACCAATAGTCTCCCACCGACCAGTTCGTTCTCACAGGGAGGGACTACTCAGGGTGCCATCAGTCAAATTATGCCGACTGGCGACTCCCAGGGGGAGGGCCTTCTCTGTGAGGGCTCCAACACTTTGGAATGAACTGCCCCCGGAGATACGGAATATCCCTGATCTCCGTGCTTTCCGCCGTGCCCTCAAGACCCTGATGTTTCAACAGGCGGGGCTAAACATATGAACATGTGAATGATTTTTTTTTTTAAATGTTATCTAATTCTGGGTTTTATTTAATTGACCAAACTAAGTAATAATTTTAATTAGCAATTTTATGATGTTTGTGTGTCTATATTTTTCTTGACTGTACACCACCTTGAGTCCTACAGGAGAAAGGCGGTATAGAAATATAATAAATAAATAAATAAATAAATAAATAAATAAAGCCCTATATTGGTAGGTTATCTGCAGGAGTGCATTTCCCTAAAGCAGGGACGTCAAACTGGCGTCCCGCGGGCCAGATGCGTCACTTGCAGGCCATGCCCACCCCAGCTCCACGAAGGGAAAAAATGTCGCAATATGTCACATGACAGCAATGTGACGCGGTAAGTTTGACACCCGTGCCCTAAGGACATCTCCCTATCCTACCAGGTTAGATAGGGTGGGCACGCCCTAATCCCTTCCCTTAACCAGAGCTAGGAAGCAGGCCTTTTCTGGTGGCAGCCACAGTCCTACAGAACATTATTTCCCCTGAAGTTGGTAGGCCTATCTCATTCTAGCCTTCTGAAAAGTACCAAAGATCTGACTTTATCCCCAAAGCACTGGGATAGCATCAGGAGACTCTTAGGAGCCTGACTTAATGTCAGCTATTGTTTTAATGTTTGCAGTTTTAATCGTTTGATATGATTTTTATGTTGTTTTAATTGTTGATTGGAATCTGGTATAAAATGAGCGGCCATACAGTATAAATGTTTTAAATAAATAAAATAATTTGCTTATTGAAATTATTGTGGTCAGCGTAGAATAATTATTTTCTGAGGTGTACCTGGAATACTTCACTTTCTGAATAGCAAGTAAAAGAAGCATGCATTATTTATAGTTGGGTATTTTGTTAATTAAAAACAATTTTCTTCTTAAGGAGCACAGAGTTCCATTACGCCTGCTGCTTCTGAAATGTTTTGGAGCCATGTGCAATTTGGATGCTGCTATTATTTCTGCTCTGGTTAATTCTGTTCTGCCAATGGAGCTAGCCCGAGATATGCAAACTCATACCCAAGGTGAGGCATATTTTATACAGTAAATCTTCCTATAGCTCAGACTGAATACAAATTTTTCTTCTCCTGATGATATGTCACTACCTTGAGGCTCTTAAGGAATATATTCCAAAGCTGTATTGCAGTAATTGAAGTGATGATCTGTGTTGAACATGATGTTGTGGAAAATCTGGATATAGATTTAACTAATATGTAGTAATAAAGTAATGTAGTATTAAAGTAATAAAGATCATAACCTCTTCCTTTTCATTGAGAATCCCTGATACAGGTAGCAAGGGGAAAAATTACATTAAATACTACAATGGTAACTTCTTTAATAGAATATAGGAATGTTGTAGACATAATGTATCTTGAAGTATTTGACAAGTTACCCCGTAACATGTTGATGGCATAAAGGTTGGTGTAAAGGTTGAACTGGAGGATGAAAATGTAAAAGATATACAGCTGGTTTGAAATTCATTCCCAAAGACAAAGCTATTTACTCAATGATTTCTCATCAGTTTGGAGACTGATGATGAGGAGATGAGGTATTGACTGGGGTATCCTAAGGTTCAGTTCTGGGTCTTCTATCCTTCAAGGTTCCGTTAATGAATTGGTAAAAAAGTGGGTGGAATATATATCAGATTCGTGGATTATATAAATTTGAGCAAACGGGCTAGTATCCTAGAAGACAGAAATAAAAATCAAAACAATATTGATGAGTTAGAGAAATGAACAGAAAGTAACAACAAAATTTAATGAAGACAAATGCAGAGTTCACTTAAGAAATAAAAACCAAATGTGTAGATATAAGATTGGGAATACCTAAGTGGGTACTATTACATGGCAAAAGTTATTGGAGTAACAACCTGAATATCAGCCACTAGTTTAATATGGCTGCAAAAAAGAAAATGCTAATTTTGGCTGCACCAACAGAAGTACAATTATAAGAAGTAATGTTTCCACTTTATTCTGCTTTGGTCCGATCCTACCTTGAAGACCATGTCTCATTTTGGATACCACGATACAGAAAAACTTGCATAGATTTGGAAAAAAGCAATGAGGATAACACGCAACTACAAACTAAGACTATTTATTTATATTTCATATTTCTAAACTGCCTATCTCTGTCAAAGAGCAGATCTATTGGTGATATGTTTAATATTTTAAAAAAGAGAGAGAGAGGAAGGAAATGAAACCACTGTCCAAATATCTTGAAATATATCTCATAGAAGGTCAAGATCTATTATCTAACATTTGAGTGCAGGAGACTGAATTAAGTTACATTAAAAGAACATAGATTCTGGTAGAATGTTAGGAAAAAAAAACCTTAATATTAAGAGCAACTTGACAATGAAACCAATGACCCAGAGTCGCTGAATTTGTTCAAGAGACATCTGTTGGAAATGCTTTGGTTTGGATTCCAAAACTGGACAGCAGATTTGACTTGATCCCTTTCCAACTCTATGGTTCTATGAATTTTTTGGTAGTAATCAGTTTTAGCAGCAATTTTCAAAGGGAATCTCTATTTTCCTCGTGGTATATGACAATTATGTACTATTATGGAGAAATGAAAATGAAGGCATGGATGCGGTGAGAACACAATTCTCTCTCTCTCCTTCTCTCCCTCTCTCCCTCTCTCTATCTCTCTCTCACTCCCTCCCTCTCTCCCTCTCCCCCTCCCTCCCCCCTCCCCCCCGGAAGTCTGCCATAAGAGTTGTTTTAAGTTGGGATTCTGGTACTCTTGAATAAGTTTTATGTTGGACTTCAGCTTTGAAAGCAAGAACCATCATTGGCACTTGATAGAGAGATCATAGCTAACCAGCACTTGAAGAAACTTTCATATAACATTGGTTAACATTTATTATCTGTTAACAAAAAACATGGAACATTTGTTTTGTTAATACATTGGCTCCAGCATCAGCAGGTAGCAGCAGAAGCTAAGCATGCTCCACTCTACATAGTACTTAAATAGGAAAGCCCTTGGAACTCAAGGGTTGGTGGATACATGACAAGGTTGGAAGAAGACAGGGACAAGCCACTTCATAGCATTGCCAAGAAAATTTTATGCATGGAGTTGCCAACATTGTCTTATTGTCAGGACAAAAAAAAAGCCTCAACCTTATAATTAGATACAGTATGTTACCTTTATTTTAAATGACATATAACTAAAAAAAATCTGATTTAATAGGAACAACACTTCTATCTAGGATTTAAATAGATCAACAAACATGATCAACTGCTTTAGTATATTTTCCTTTTAAGAAAAAGCTTTAAGATGAAAAAGTTCTAAGAGAATATGTTAGAGTGCATTTGCCCTAAATATCAAAGAGCGTTCATAAGACACTAAAATGGTCTTTCTCCATTGCAATCAGAAAAAATAAGATAGAAACGGAGGCTGAGCTAAAGAACATTTTACATTTGATCAATGCCCTGCTGTCAGTCAGTCTATCTGGGTCTGAATCTGACCATCAAAACTGTTCTTCCATACTACCAGCGGGCAACCTTAACAAAATGAAAAGGGAAATCCTGAATAAGTGCCAAAGTCATGTTGGAAATCATCAGTAGGGATATGCAGTACATCCTGCTCAAAGACATACAGGTGCTTTTGGGGTATAGATATGAATGTAGGACCTTCCTACAATTGTTTGAAATAGTCATACCTTTCTCTGTGGGAAGTTTTGTTTGGTTGAAGAATTCTCAGCCAAATGTGATGCATCCTTTGAATACGAAATCCTATGCAGCTGTAATAACCACCTTTACACATAACTATGCAATTGCTCTAGGATACATTCTGATCCAAGTACTGGATATGAAACTTTTTATGCCTGTTCTTTTGAGATTTGGCTGTGTACACATACTCACTCGCTAGCTTTCTTTTTATCACAGGAGTTTATTGATTGCCTGCTATGTCAGAAGACCAAATATTTCTACGTTTGTTTGTAGAACTTTTGGGAGGCTATTTCTCTTTGCAGCCTGGTAGTGGAGATTAAAAATGATGCTGACACTTCATGTTAGCAGGATGTTTGCCTCTGCTATAAGAGGGGTGCTGGCTTGCCGCCATCTAAACAGCAGGATTCAGTTCCGTTCCTCACTAACGTCAGTCTGTTACATTCTGCTATATTCAGTCATTTCCTCTAAGAAATTCCTGCTGTCATTCATTCAGTGTTCATATTCTTTTATCATTGTATTTGTTGCCAGCCAGATGAGTAGGGACTCTCATTGTGTCTTTATCTTCGCCCTTTACCGCTCTTTCCAAGTCCACCTGCATATCCAGTTAAACTCTCACAAAAATAGGCATGTCGTGTTGTTTTTTGCATTTGTGTTGTCTCTTGATACTTCCTTGTAGGTAGGACTTTCCATCTATTTGGTGTCAGACTCTGGCTTTGTGGTTGGTATTTCTTTCCTAAATGGCATGAACTTAGATCAGCAATGTAAGCACCTCCACCTTCTTACTATTGCTACTACTCTTACACTTAATTCCACTTTTCAATATCCAACAAGTCAAGTCTATCACCAGAGGGGCACTTGAGGTTAGAATGGGAACCGTGTACATGTCCAGCTAATGAGGTATCAATTTCAGAAAAACGTGTCTTATCTGCTTGCTCCTTGCCATGTTTTCTAACCAAAGCTTGTCTTTTTCATGGCTAAGAGTTACATCTATCTTGCATGCATGTCACTGCTAATGTGTTAGAGACTCTTCATTGATTGACATGTACTCTTCGTTGGCCAAACTATCATGCCTTTTTCATTGATGTTCAAATGGCAGTTTATTTAAAATAACAATTGGCAAAGGAGGACACTAAAGTAATGAATAAGCAGCAAAAGGTAGTGTGCACTTTGCACTGCTTTCATTCCTTTCTGAGCGCTATTTTGTAACTTGGATGATATTTTTCCCCTGTTTCCCTGTCAAAGAACTGTAAGCAGGATTTCTCATGAAAAATGACTTTGCATGGTATAGTGATGGAAGCTTATTTTGGGGCTAGCAACTTGGGAATTGAGGCTGATCCATCTTCTGATAGATTGCAGAGTATCTAATCCTTTTTTGTGGCTGGCAGAGATCAGGGTAATCCTTGCTGACTCTCAAGCAACTCAGACTGGTGCCAAGCCTGCAGTAGCTATTCCATAGCGTCCCAATTTTAGCTTCCCAATTTTAAAGAGAAACATAGGATGCTAAAACACTAGATTCTAAATAAGTTTGATGAAATAATACAACACCACCGCTGACACTGGCATTATGGCTGCTGCCCGGTTTTTCTTTGTGAGTTAATTTGTCCCACAGTGTTTCTTTGCTGTCACACATCTGCTGTAGTGCTTTAAGTATCCTTCTGGAAAGCTTTCTATAAGATACAGCAAGGCCCAGTTAACTAGAACAGTTGTAATCTGATCTCTACATCAACAGGCCCAAGTTACACACAGAGCTTTAATGTTAATCTTGCTTTGTTGAACATCACTTTTCCCCCTCTTTGCAGCTTTCTTTTGCAGTATTTAAAGTAAAATAAGATGTACCTTAATGTGAAGTTCAGAAAATGTTGATGTTGACCCAAAACTGTAGGGAAAGCATTTTTTCAGACACTTCTGGAAACTGGCTTACTATGTGTGTGTTGCCATCGGCTGAAGAGTTCCCGTAGTGATTTGCAATATTATAACTTCAGAGGGGAATACAGTTGATTGTTGTTTTCTCCCTAAAATTGTTTGTAACCCACTCTTTTTTTTTTAATACACCTGTGGTGCAGCAATGGCCTTTTTTGTAGAATGGTTTGCTTGGGACACTCTATTTCCTTTAGTTGAAGTAACTAAAACAAATCTTGTAATTTCATATCTGCTTGATTTATCTGCTGTCTTTATCTTTTGAAGTTCTAGTGATTTGCTGTAATTCTTGCAGATCTTTAATTATTCCTGGTCTTTCCCTCTTCAGCAAGTAACAGCTACTGGCCTTTGTAAAATAGTAGCAAAATATAATGATATATTTTGTACTTGAATTGCCTTACACTGGAAGCAGTAAGCTTGAAGCTCTACATTGGAGAAGATTAGCCTTTTTCTAGCATGGGATATTTGTTCATAGAGGCCTGGTTTATTCCAAACAAAGCATGAACTCCATAGGTTAAAAATCCTGGCAGTGTTTTGTTAACTGCCCAAAGGCTCCTACATTCATTCCTCTGCCAGGAGAGTAATTGAGTAGAATTCAAAGTTACTCCTGGTTTTTCATCTCTACAGGTAATTTGCCTGTAGAGATGAACATAAGGTGAAGGACTCAAAGAAGACGTCAGGAAGAACCAGATGTGGTCTGTCAGCTGCCAGTTGTCATCCATTCTCTTTGAAAAACAGTTTCAGCTGCTACAGTGATACGTCTGTAGGTCTAAAGCTGGAAAACAAATTCAGCACAAACGGAGGGGGGGGGGGAAGAATGATGCAGTCTTCCAGAAAGTTGGTTACCAGTTTCATCTAGTGATTAAGGCACCAGGCTAGGAACCAGGAGGCAGTGAGTTCTAGTCCAACTTTAGGCTTAAAAGCAGGCGGGGTGACTTTGGGCCAATCCTTCTCTCAGCCTGTGAGTCACAATTAAAAAATGATTTGCATACCCTGTGCTGAGTGGGTGAATGACATGCAGTGCTTTTCAAGCTTGGCAACTTCAAAATGTGTGGACTTCAACATCCAGAGTTCCCAAGGCAACATGCTGGCTGGGGTGTTCTGGGAATTGGTCCACACATCCTAAAATTGTCTAGCTTGAAAAATGCTGCTATAGAACATGTTTCCTTATTCTGCTTTATATAGAAGCACAGGGAACACATCCAAAGCATGGACCTCTTTGCCCTCTTTTCACATTTTCAGGAAACGTAGGTCAATCCTGCAAATCCTGATTCAATCAATCAGAATCAAGCTGGAATGGAGCTTGGAGGTCTTCTAGTCCAACCTGCTAGAACCTCCTGCTCAAGCAGGAGACCCTATACCCGTGATGGCAAACCTATGGCACATGAGCCAGAGGTGGCATGCAGAGCCCTCTCTGTGGGCATGTGTGCCATTGCCACCTGCTCTTAATCTTCGCGGGCACCAGAGTGCTGGAAAACGGCCTGAAAATGCCCAAAAAATGCCCAAAAAACAGACCGTTTTCCGGGCTGTTTTTTGAACCATTTTCAGGCCATTTGGGGGGGGCATTTTTCTGGCCAAAAATGGCCTGAAAATGGTCCAAAAAACAGCCCAAAACAGCCAAAAAACAGGCATGCACGTGTGTTCCGGTTTGGGCACTTGGTGCCGAAAAGTTCGTCATCACTGCCCTATACCATTTCAGACAGATGACTGTCCAGTCTTTTCTTTAAAACTTCCAATGAAGAAACACCTATAACTTCTGACAACAGCTGTTCCACTGGTTAATTGTTCTCACTGTTAGGAAGTTTCTCCTTAATTCCCGGTTGCTTCTCTCCTTAATTTATTTCCATCCATTGTTCCTTGTCTTGCCTTGTCTGGTGTTTTGGAAAATAAGTTGACTCCTTCTTCTTTGTGGCAGCCCCTCAAATACTGGAATACTGCTATCATGTCACCCCTAGTCCTTCCTTTGTCTAGACCAATTCATGCAGCCGTTCTTGATACGTTTTTGTGTCCTTTAATTATAATCTCAGTTGTTCTTCTTTGCATTTTTCCCAAAGTCCAATTAATTTCCAATTAATATATGCTTGTGTGACTGGTAGTGCCAACTGATGGAGAGTGATAGTCATGCCATCTCAGAGTGAAATAAAATGACACAGTGGATAGGAAAGGAACAAATTTATTCTAGTACCAAATAAATTTATGCTAGTCATCTTGCAGGATGGATAACCTAAGCATCAGTCCTCTTTTAAATGACTTTCATTGGATTATTCATTATTGCATATAATACCACAACTTTGTACATTTCTGCATGGCTTGATGATCTATTATAAATAGGACAAAATGTGTTTCGTGCTGGCCATGTGCCTCTTATGCAGCATTTCTCACATAAACCCCTGTTGGAACATGCCAACTAATTAAGATTCAGGAAAGGCAGTGGCTGGGATTCTGTGGAGCATTCATGTATAGACGCTGCAAGTGAAAATTATGCTGCAGTAGGAGACTCTGGGACAGGTTGATGCATGAGATCCGTATGTGCTTTGGAAGGGAAGCAAAACTGCACACCTGGAATGTTACTGAATCTCAGAAGGTTTCCACTCACATTTGCTTAGACTGATCTTTCCTAGAGAAAATCTTTCCCTTGTTTTAGGGAAGGCATTTAAGTTACAGCTAGAGGATACGTTTGTATTATATTAAATGTACTTTATATGGAGATCTATTTTAAACTTTTATTTATTTTTAAATATTGTGCTTTTCTTCCTGTTGGAAGTTAAGTTTGAAAATAGGCAATAACAGTCCATGTCCTACAACAACAGTCCATGTTAGTGGGCACTAACATGGGGGGGAGGGTTGTTTGTCAGCAGGAGTGAAATAAAACCCCATAACCTATGCTCAGAATCACCTCTTAAAGGGCCAGGTCTTCACCTGGTGCCATAAAACATACTCTCCCCAGGAGTGCAGTCTAGAGCATTAACTTCCCCCACCTATCCTATCTTATTTTATAATGGGACTGTGCATCAATTCATAAGGGTTTAAGCTTTAAAATACATCTGGAAACAGGCAACCATCTAACTGGCCACAATTTCTGCCCAGCCAACAAGTAGCTAAGAAGTTAATTATTCTGTATTTGCAGAATATGACCTAGTTGCTTAGCCATGTCATAAATCTGTCTACTTATCTTACAGATTAACCAACCTTGTCAGTTTTTGGATTTCAGATTTTTTGAAAACAGAAATATGCCATCTGAATGCTTAAGGAAAGAGTGTCAGAAAAAGACACACAATAATTGGTTTTATTATAGCATAAGCTAGTGTCAAGCCCTCAGAAACGTTGCTAGTTCCTAGAATGAGTAGTGTTTCCTAATATATCAGAAGTGAGCTACACCTGTGGTTCAACAACAGAGTAAATGTCTTTGAAGCTTCAACCAAATTAGGAAAAGATGATGTACACTAACTTTAAAATGATACTTATTGTAGAACATTTACACTCAAGGCTTCTTTGTGGTTGTTGAGGGCTAGTATACACTATCTCCTATACTAAGATATGTACTAATCTAAAACGTCCATATGTGGTTTGGTTTTTTAATGGGTTTGTTACATATACTTTTCAGTTGTGGCTGTACAGATGTCCAGCAGAGAAGATAATTCTGTACAGAAAAATATGGTGAATTCTGAGACTATAAATGCATGATACTCTGCCATGGCAATATTGTTAGAGCTAATGATTTTTCCCCCCCTAGACCATCAGAAGATGTGTTACTCGGCACTGGTGCTGACGATGATATTTTGTATGGGAGAACCTCTACCATACCATCACTATGGTGAGAATGATTTTGAACATAGGGAGAACTGGATGGCAAGCAGCCACTTACTAGGACTGAATTCATGTACTTCTAGATCTCTCTTACTCTTAATTCTCTTGTATTTCCAGATCTTTTAACTAATTGGGAAAGTACCCAAAGTATGATAAAATTAACAGAATCTGTCCTTAACAGAAAACATGCAAATTTGTGATAGCAATTAGTTAACTGGTAGGCTTCAGGGATTCTAGAACAAGCCATAGACTAGATCCCAATGTTCTTCAAACTTTTTGCATTGGATGTCAAATATATGTTATTTTTAATCTATCAACATAATAAACATATTGATTTACAACATCAAGAGAATCTAGGCTATCAAGCAGCGCAGAAGAACTTTAAACAAAATAAATGTCTAATGTTGTATTAGAACTAAAAGGTTTTTTTTTTTACTGTATTGAATAGATATAAAAAGACCCTGGTAGATTTGGGAGATACTTTAGAAAGAGCAAAGGGTAGCTTATAGTGTAGTAGGGCAACTTGCTAAAAGAAATAAGAGGGTTTTGGGTTTTTTTAAAGGCCAAAGTAGAAACTGATGCAGTATCTGGATTGCATTTCTTTTTGTTTTTTCATCCAACAAGTAAAAAGCAATAAATCACCAATTTATCTTCCAAGCACTGATTCAGATAACCCTGTTTCTTCAAACTATTGTTTGTCTAGGAGAATAGATAGCAGCTTCAGGGCAACAGGAAAGTATTAAAGAAGATCTCAGTTGCCTTGGAATTTTGGGAGCAACATGTGCCAAGCTGGACAATATAAGAGAGCAAACAAAGACCTCTGATTTTATTGACTTTGCTGCATCATCTTGGTGTGATCCTACAATTGTTTTTGTAAAGATCAGCTTATTCCCATAAACTATAGAGTTTTCATAATAGATATAGCAAACAAAGATGGATGGCTAATGTTTAGGCTTAATTGTAACTAGACAAACTATTGTGGGACAGGTAAATAAATCCAAATGTGTTTGTGATGTCGTAGGTAAAAGAAGTTATCCCTGGCATAGAGATAGTTTTCAAGAAGTCTGTTCCTTGGTGGTGAAGGGTTTGTTTTTGGAGTGGGAGTCTTAGCTGAATCTTCAGTAACAAGATTAGAATATGGCCTTCAGGCAGACCAGTGGGAAAACTTACTTAGCCTTCAATCTCCCCAAATCCTTTTCCTCTCAAACTGAAAAACAGATAATGGGAATTGCAACTGTGCATGGGGGATACAAGAAAAGCAATAGTGGTATCTGTTTAGTCTTCTCTCTAGAGCAGCATTCCCCAACCTTTCCGGGATGGCGGCCTGATGAGGGAGGGGGGGAGAGAGGATGGTTTTGTGTGAGGGGCAGGCACACGCACAGCTTCATTTGTGTGAGTGGTGGGTATGCACGCCTGCTGCTTGTGCAAGTGGGGCTGCGAGAACTGGTGCCTGCCACTTGCATGACTGGGGTTGCACGCGCATGGCGGTCTACCGCTTGTACAAGTGGGATTGCGCACACAAGCCAGCCCATCACTCACTCGGCCTAGTTGCGAATAGACCATGACCTGTAGTGGACCCCGGCCCACAGGTTGAGGACCCCTGCTCTAGAGCATATCATTCTACACTCCAAACTATGCTCTCCCCACCCGCTACTTTAGAAATCTTCCTGAGTTCATGGTATAGGTCTACAAATAAAGTGGAATTTCTCTCCTACATATCTCACCACCTTAATCAAGTGCCAACTAGCTTCAATTTTGGCTGGTTTTAACCAGTAACCCATGTCATGTTAGAGTTAATCCCTTCCATGTAAAAATGCAATGTCTCTGTCCTTTATTTCTTTTCCACAGAGCATCTCAATTCCCAATTTATTCAGTTCCTATTACATGTGATTGAAGATGGATTGCCCTCAGATAGTACAGACCAGCTGCCTGATCTGTTCATTAATGTTCTTCTGGCTTTTAATCTTCATATTCCAGGTCAGTGCTGGAAGTTTTTCCCAACTGAGATTATATTGGGGTTTCAATTAATGTAGAACTTATTTTCATTTTCATATGCTAACTTGAAAACAGCCTCAATTTGCACATGTTGTAGAATGAAGTATATTCTATGCTTCAGAATTCTGAAAGTTAAGAGGGCAAATATTCTTAAGGAAGGCTAATCTTTTCTCCTGAATTTACCAGCCAATCCTTAAACAGCTAACTTTGGTATGGCAGCACAGTGCCCCAAGAACATCTGATAAATTGTTCCAATGTTGAGCAAGGTTGTGATTGTTTCCTAAAAGACCCTCTCCCATGTAATCCTATTCCTACAAAGGTAAAACTGCACCTCTGTAATGCTTTTGAAACAATAGCTGTGACTTCAGGAAGACCCTCAAGTTGTATGCTAGACTTGAAGGGGGAATCCAGTGGTAGGATTCACCAGTTGTAACAATTGGTTCGCTGTGTGCGCACGCTTCCGCACATGCTCAATACAATAAAAAATTACCTTCTACTGAATCCAGAGTGAGTAAAACACATGAAGCATGGCAATCCGCTCTGCCGCGCCTATCAGCTGGGCTTAAAACAAAAGAAATATAGGTAGGTTATAGCACAGGGGCGGATGGGCGGGCTCTGCTGATTGTCGGAAAAAAACTGGTTCTCTCTCAGCTGATCGTCGGAGCCACTGGTATGCCCGAACCGGCTGAATCCCACTCCTGGGGGAATCCCCACCCCATCCAAGACAAAAAGTGAAAAAATCCCAGATCCAAGGGGTCCAAACAGCCACAGCACTCCAGTCTTGACAGGATTGAGCCCGAGTCTGTTCCTTCCCCCAACTCAAATCCAAACAAAGTCCAGACACTGTATTGTTGCCATCCTCTCCTATTCCTAAATATCTCTTTTCTACCAAAGATAAATATTTTTATCCAGAGACATAAAATTGTTTCTTAAGGGAATTTCTCATTAAAACTTTCTCCTCACACAAAGGATGTACATCCATAGCTTACCTCAGGCTTCAGAATTAAAACAAAATTTATGGAGTAAAAGGAGCCCAAGAAGCACACTGCCTTTAATCCTGGCATCTGATTACATAACTCTCATAACTAGGGAGCTGCATTCCTCATGACTTCTCCTGCATTTGTTAAAAGTCTATGGCAGCCACCGCATCCTACAGTTAACTATATTGTAAATTAAGAACCATATCTTTAGTCTGAATCTCTCCAACACTCATGAAATAAATTTATATTCTAATATTTTGAGGGCAGGGTGAAGAAGCATTTTCTATTTTAATTGCACACATGATTATTTATAAGCCTCATGTCACCTCTTAATTAGCCTTTTGACAGGCTATGGTGTACTACTGTAACCTCATTAATATATTACAGTGCATTCCTTTCATTCTCAACCCATAGGAATGATTCATCTTGAATCAGATGCCTCCTTGCTTCTGCTGCTTTCCCCTGTGACTAAAGCACGCGTGGAAGAGTGTGGGTCCCATAATCATTCATTTTGCAGCTAGAAATTCAAGAGTTGTAATAGCGAGATAAGATTTCAGCTTTGCTTATAACGGGACCGCCTTCCATTTTATAATACCACTTCACAGTCCTGCTGGTGTGTAAAAAGCCTGGGTTGCATGGGTTAAAACTTCAGTAACCCTCTGCTTTAAAGGAGAGAGCACTTCACAGGACTCTTGTCAGTGTAATTCTGCAGTTAACCAGGCATCTTCCTCCTTTTAGCGAGTGGCAGATTTTCTGCTTATCCCTTGCTGTGCCCTGTGAATCTCATTAACTGTAGAAGCATTGGAGTCTCTTTTACAAAGATACTCTATTGGATAGTACTTTCTACTGGAATGCCTGCTCTTTCATATTCTAGCCAGGCTGAAAATCTTTTGGGAGGCAGCTTAATTTATCCTGGCTGGTAGTGATTGCAAGCTTTAAAAAAAATAAAATAAAGCAAGACACACAATACGCTGTGATGTCGTCTTGCCTCTTAATCCCAAGCAATTTGGCAAGTTCTAATACTGTCACATGGTAGCTGTCATGTCTTAATTGCTTAATGCATTTATAAATGATGCCATCCCACATTGCATCATTTTGATGGAGGAAGGAATAAAAAAGAACACTTATTATAATCAGCAGCTTGTCATATAGATAAGGAAAAACATTCATTAGTATCTGGATAGTGATGTAGGTTGGTTTTTTTTTTCCTGAGACACAGAATTAATCATGTGACCTGATCAAGTCCACTTTCTTTGCCTTCCTTCATTATGTGGCTTAATTAGAAATTAGCCAATCACATCTGCAGGACTACCCAGCTTTGGGAAATATTCTTTTCTCTTTGGGATACAGTGGAAAACCAAGATGTATGACATAATAACATATATTCCAGAGGGAGAAGCAATAGCAGTTGGTCACCACTGTGGGGCATTGGTTGAGCTCTTACTAGATACTGCTTCTTACCAGCTTCAATAAAAAAGAGTAGGTGAGCTTAGTTTTTTTAAAATATTTGTGGGAATAACTTTGACTCTTTCGTTAATTAGATGCCATTTGCTGATTGGAAAGTTCGAGAAAGTTCAGCTTGTTTGTCATAATATACATTAAGTCTTCGAGTACAATTCCATAGCATAAGCCAATCTTTGCCAAAACAGCATTTTTAAAGGATATATTAGTGCAGAATTCCCATAATTTCTAACTAGACTGTAGCATATTCAGATTGGACAAGTGTGGAGTAAGTCCTGATCAACATTGTACAACCAGCCTGTTCTGAAATTAAAACAGTAATGAAACCCAAGTACTTTGCATTTATCAAAGCTTCTGTAGTTGAGATTTCTGTGCTTTGTTCTATGACTCTTAAAATGAGAGTTAGGGTTTATTTTTTATTTATTTATTATAAAATTTATTTTATAATATTATATTTCATCTCATTTCCAACTTTACCTACTTCTGTTTTTTTGAGAATGAATAATGTTCAGGTTCTATGTATCAATAAACAAAATCAGTATGGAATCAATAATGGCAAAAATGCACATTTTAAAAGTAGTGCTGATTATTGTACAAATAAAGAGTAGGTGCAGTTATGTGTTCCAGGCTGATAAAAGATTCAGGAGGAAGTTCCATAAAGAGATATCTGCAAACATAGTCATAATTATGTTGGTTGTTTTTTAAAGAACCATATACAGTACATATCCACTTGGGAGGTGACCAAAGCATGAACAACCAACTGATCCAAGAAAGAGTACAATTGGTACACAACACGAAGTACTATAAAGGACCCCTGTCCATGGCTGCCATCTGCTCTTCAAACAGGAGTCAAGAAGGAACTCCAAAATGTGTAACAGTTCTGTTTGGAATAATGCAACCCCATCCAGAACTAAAGATGGAAAATCATTGATCCAGGAGACCCTAACCCCCAAAACACTTCACCTTCCTGTTAGGGTTGAAATGAAGCCTGTTCTTCTC
This sequence comes from Arizona elegans, assembly GCA_022577455.1. Classification (NCBI taxonomy): domain Eukaryota; kingdom Metazoa; phylum Chordata; class Lepidosauria; order Squamata; family Colubridae; genus Arizona; species Arizona elegans. The sequence goes on from JAKOOJ010000003.1 coordinate 115,035,737, forward strand.
ATTCACAACTTCCAAGCTCTGAAACAGACACTCAGCAGCATCTCTTGGCTGGCCAGGGATGGACATACATAGCTGAGTATCATTGGCCTATTGGTGATATTTCACTCAATGTTGTTGAATGACTTCACCTGGTGACTTCATGTAGACATTAAATAAGAATGAGGAGAACATCAAGCCATGAAGCATCGCACACAAGATGATTTATGGGGCAGATCTTGGAGGAAAGAGGAGAACTAGCATAATTCCGTGTTCCCAAATCCTACCCCCACCTATTCTGAGTCAGTCCACAATTATACCATGGTTCATGATGGGAAATCATAATAGGAGATCAAAGAGAGCAAGAATGAATGTGTCAACACTGAAGCTGACCTGACCAAGGCCATTACTCCCATTCTGCTCCCTTCAGATGTCATCTACAAGTACAAATAATGAGTTTCAGTTCTATCTTACTGGAAAGAGTCCAGGTAATTTGAAACAGAGCCTTCTGAAGCTACAAGGCAATCAATCACCTTTTCTAAAAAGGAATGGTTATAAACAGGGTGCAAATTGTCCAAAATGGTTGACTCTAGGAATGGCGTCCTGAGGACAGAGCAGACTGCTGACTCCTTAAGGGATAGCAAAACTGATCCTTCTCAAAGATTAGTTGGTAGATCCGCCAGCTAAACCAAATCACAGGTCTTACCAGGCACCAGGCAACCTTAGCTATCCTGGAGCGATAAGGATCTGATCTTGAGATGACCCAAGAAACCTGTCCACTTCCTTCAGAATAACAACCTCAGGCTCAAACTCAGCCCAGGATGTGCTTCAGTCAACAGATGGGATCTGAAGTAATGAAGACAGACAAGTAGATATCTCTAATAAACTCTCTTCTTGTTTCTTAGTTCCAGAGCATAATGTGATCATGGTTACTGTGAAGAAGCACTCTAACATCAAAATATTTACAGAGAAGCTGCTACTGCTTCTGAATCGTGGAGGTGAGGTCTCTTGCTGTTTTATTATTTATCCAATTTGAGACAGAACTAATGGGAGAGTTGATCTAGGAAACCAGAGGCAGAGAAAGAATGGTAAACAGCCTCTCAATTCCAGGAGGTTTCTGCTTTTTAAAAGGTCTGGGTTAGGAAAACGTGTCCAGCATCTGCATTCGAGACATTGACTTGCTGAAATGCTGGCTTGGTTTCCATTCAAATGGCCTGCTATTAAATGGCTTCCTAAATCGTTTGTCCGTGTAGAGTTCAACCCAGCAACACTGGGATCATGGTTCCTAATATAACCAAAAAGGGGACCATCTTGTCTTCATGAACACCCATCCCTAATAGTTGTGAAAATCATCCACATTCTGCTTTCTTCCTTCATAAGTTTTATCAGACAAGTTTGGTCATTGACTTCCAATGAAGATAATGCTCCACACCCAGTGAAATTTCCCAGTCCAGGATATGAGCAGCAGGATAGCTTAATTTATTTCCCTATATCTGCTTCGTATGCCACAAGAAGGCTACAGTCTGGCTTCTTAAAGAATCCTTTTCTCCCCCCACCCCCACCCCAAAAAATCTTCCTCTTCCATCTTTCAATTAGTTTAACCACGGATTACTTTTTCCAGCAGTGACCCTGTGTTAAATCTCCTGAATCTACAGAGCCTATAGAAAAGCACTTTGTTTAAAATCTGGAAAGCCTTATTTCTAGACAGCCTAATACCATTGTATCCAAGCGTTCCTCACAGAGCTTTGTGCAGTTTAATGCCTTTAGGAGCAGAAAGGCTATATTTGTTTGTGTGCGAAGAGATAAGTGTGTATTCGTTTTGAAACAAAAGAAAAATTAAATCAAATTATTTTGTTTGAAGATTAATAGGTTCTTTTATTTCTGGTTTAAGTTTTTTTTTCCCATATTAAAATTGTGGTCTTTTCATATTGCCAGCCAAGAGCTGGTTTTAGTTTTATATTACTAAATAGAGTTTTAACTTATTCCATTGCCAAAATGTCCATTCTTTGAAGAATCCACTGAATATTGAGTAGCAAATTAAAATTTTCTATAGAAGCCTCTTTAGAGATATGTGCTGCTTCCCCAGTAGAAAAGAATTCGTGTTTTTTAACATCATGGAATATATACATTGGTTTCATACCATATTTCTTCATATAGAAAGCAAAAAAACTATTTTTGAAAAACAATTCCTAGTCAAATAAAATGTTACAGCTGTTCATATATTTAAACATACACTGGTTTACTGGAGTCAAGGGCCAGGTAGCCAGTTTTTGCCCATTTACATCTTAGTAGTCCACTTGCACCAATATTGTTCAATGAAATTTTGACATTAGATTTCAGTGGCCAAAATTACACCAAACCAGTACTGTGGATTTCCATCATTTTAGGTAGGAAAAAGAAAGATACCGTAGTTCTAAAGCAGGTTCTGTGAAACATCCAAGTACCCTACATTATTATCATACTCTAGAACTGACATTGAAAACTCAGGGCATCTCCGGTTTATACTTCAAATAGAAAAGGGAACCGAGGTGAAAAGTGTTTCAGAAGTGTGAATTAAAGGACAGGTTTGAGGGGAAGCTCAGGGCCCTGGCTGTAGAAAATTATGTATCAGAGAGGTTAATGAATATAGTTTTAGTGACAGGGAAGGCAAGGATTGACAGCCTATAAATACGTCATATTACTATAAATTTGAATTAAGGGATCCCATGACCTATTTAAAATTATTTAAAAGAAATTATTTCAAGTGTGTATACTTTAGAATCAGAGTTGATTCCTGGTGACTCCCTGGACAAGGCCTTGGCAAGATTTCAAAGATGATTTGCCATTGCCACCTTCTTAGGGCTGAGAGAGAGTGACTGGCCCAAGGTCACACAGCTGACTTCATGCCTATCATGGGTCTAGAATTCACAGTCTCCCAGTTTTCTAGCCTGATGGCTTAAACTGGCTCTTCAATTCTTCGCCTAAGTGTATACAAAGCATTCGTGCTGTTCTGTACCTTCTCCACATCTCACCAAGTCATGTTACCAAAGACCTATATAAAGAAATAAGAGAAGAAAGCCAAATAATTTTGAAATCAAGAAAGGCTTTGATAGTGACACAAAACCGGTAGATCCTTTAGAGATAATCTTGAATTAATTGGATTATGGTTTAATTTTGAAGAAAAAGAAAATACAAATTATAAAAGGATTTCCATGTCTGCCTATGAAAACAAAACCCTATGAAAACAAAACCAGGAAAAATGAAAACCCTGGGCTCGCCTGTAACTCTTATATTCTCAGTGCACTTGTATATTGCCCCTGATCTATGTGCTAGGAAGTATGGGAAGCAAAGGCAGGTTTCATAGCCCAAAATTTGACTCTCCAACCACATCAAACGATAGTTTATTTACTTTACTTATTAAATATGTATTAAATTTATTTATTGTTCATATTATAGCTTAATACAAGCAGCAAAGAGAACACCAAATACATTTTCTTTAGTTGCTCCAAAACTTAGTCCTACAAACAACAAAACCCTCCCTTTTCAGCCCACCATCTGGCTATCAGTAAAGACCCCAGAAATTGTCAAAGATCTCAAGGAGATTCTGATGGGAAAAGGAGATGTTGCACAAGAAGAAACTTGAGTAAACGTAGCTTCTTCCACCAGAATATTTTAATATCAGAAGAGTTTCATGAGCCGAAATATTCTCTTTCAGACAATTAACCTGGATAATTAAAAAGCATGCAAAATTTTATGCTTTATTGATACATCTGCTGTCATTGTCGCTGGAGTCAGTTCACTCTATCTAATGTTTCCTCTCTGGAATAATTTTCTTTAATAAAGGAATGTAAGCTGTGGCTTGGAAGTATTTGATCTGCCTGCATTGCTCATTCATGCACACACTTCCTTCCAAAATTCTTGCTGGTTTGTCTGAACAAACGCTACCGTAATGCCTGTACCATGTTATATGGAGTAAATGACTGCCTTTTACCTAAATGAGAAATGGCAGTGCATGACAAAATATCCCCCTTTCTATCTTTTTTTTTTTTTACCAGATGATCCTGTGTGCATCTTTAAACATCAGCCTCAGCCTCCACATTCTGTGTTGAAATTTCTTCAAGACATCTTTGCTTGCAAGGACACTGCAAGCATCTTCTACCACACAGACATGATGGTAATGATCGACATAATTGTGCGACAGATTTCGGATCTCTCCCCTGGAGAAAAGGTAAAAGCTACAGGAGGAAAGATAGTTCTAGATTTTACTCCTCAAGAGGGGAAATATTACAAGATGAATATTTGAGGCATATATGAACTAGAACGGTAGAAGAAGCTTCTCTCTCTTCTCTGGTCTTATTGCTATAGAACGAGGAAAGGAATCAATGGTCTCCCATATCACTAAACGACAACTCCAGGTCTCCTTGTCAACACAATCAGTGATGAAGAAAAGGGGAGGGGGAGATTGTGGTTTAGGAACATCTGGAGAGCCAGAGGCTCTTCTAAAGCATGTACAATAGTCTCATATTTACAGAGTTGAATAGATTAATAAGATCTCATTTAGATTTAAATTAAATTAGATGTCTATGGTAGGTAATAGTCAAGCTACAAATTGCATTAATTATGTGCCTAATTACCTAAAGTGACATGCACAGGATTTTGATTCAAATTAAGACCACTTTGCACATGGAGAGGAAGTTTAAATTGCTTGCTCCCGTTCTTGAACTTTTCCCACGCAGCCAAGATAGAGGAATTAAAAAGAACAAGGAGGGGAGACTTCCTTCATTGCCAGTAGAAGATTTTTCTTTTCTCAATGAAGGCATTGTTGGGATACAAGTCATATCCTTTCTTGCTGAACTTATAAGGAAATTGTTCTTTCTTTTCTTCTTCCCTTTTCAAAACATTATTTGAAGAAAATGCAAATTTATATAGTAAAGCAACTTTAAGGGCATTTAGCCAATGCTTATATATTGTTTATTTGTTTGTTTGTTTGTTTGTTTGTCAAACATGTACAAGATAACAAGTATAGGTATGAACATAAACATAAACAAAGGAAGTAAATACAAATAAATGGAGACAGTAAGACAAGGACGGTAGGCACGCTGGTGCGCTTCTGCACACCCCCTTTAAGGACCTCTTAAGAAGGGTGCGAGGTCCACGGTAAACAGTTTGAGATTGAAGCTGTGAGGATTTGAAGCTGTAACAATGGAGTCGTTGCATTCAGGCATTGACCACTCTTGCTGAAATCGTATTTCCTGCAATCAAGTTTGAAGCGGTTTACCTTGAGTTTGTATCGATTGTTTGCCCATGTACTATTGTGGTTGAAACTGAAGAAGTCGTTGACAGGCAAGACATTGTAGCAGACAATTTTGTGTACTATGCTTAAATCAGACCACAGGGGGGCAATTCCAGATTGTCCAAGCCCAAAATTTTAAGCCTGGTGGCATAGGGAAATGTATTGTGAGTAGTAGAGTGGAGTACTCTTCTCGTGAAATACCTCTGAACACTGTTGTACTCCATTCTTACTTCAGAGTAAAAATCAAGGACGATTGCAATGCCATGTTTAACTTACATGAAATAACCAGTAACATTTTTTTATTTATATCTTGGAATTGCTGCCTACAAACAATTTTACTCTAAGGTTCTACTTTCTGGGTATCAAGAGATACCTTTTCTGGTAGAAATGGCATGTAGAAGCACATTATGTTAATGCAATAGATTCTGCATTGCCTCCAAAAGCCAATTCAAGATGTCACCACTGAAATATGAAGTCATGATGGATTTAAAGATGGATGAAAGCTCAGAATGCTGCATTTAAAATCACCCAAAATTTTCATAGCACATGCAAAACAAATCTTGAACAGGTACAGATGTGTTTGGTCCTCAGTCTCTCCATGGTAGAGAGTGGATCATACATAAAATTATTTGGATTTTTTTAAAAAAAAATGTGTTTGAAGAATGTACATTCTAACTGACAGATTCAGCTCAAATGTTTTAAAGTCTACATTTCTAATCTAATACATGCAAGCAACTAATTGCTATGTTTTGCGAGTTCACTCTGCAATGATGACAGGAGAATCATGGGGATTGCAGCTGGCCCCAAAAACTGGACTTGGGTGGGAGTGGGGAGTTGACTTTGAGCCCACGTATTTTTCCTTCAAAGAGAGAGAAGGACTTGAAAGGGAAATCTTAATATAACTTTTAGATTCCTTTTTTACATACAGTTTAAGTAAGTATTATGAAAAACTATCCAGCCAAACAGCTGGATAAACTACCGTACTTTTCAGAGTATAAGATCCACTCCCCCACAAAAGAAGGTGGAGAGGTTGGTGTGTCTTATACACTGAATACAGGCATTTTTGGCCTCCCAACCCTCCCCCCCATGCATCGCGTTTTTGCCCTCCCCAGTCCCCAGGAGCACTCTGCAGGCCTCCCAAACCCTCTGCACATCCCATTTTTGCAAAAAATGAGCCCGTTTTTCGCAAAAACAGGACACACAGAGGGTTGGGGAATGCAGAATGCTCCTGGGGGCCAGGGAGGGCAAAAACTTTATTTTTTTGTTTACCTCTTCAAAATCTTGGTGCGTCTTATACTCCGGTGTTTCTTATAGTCCAAAAAATACGGAACTTTGAGGGGAAAAAACCACTTATCTAGAAGAACACGAAAACAAGAACAGCTCAATAACTCTTTCAAGTCTATTCTAATGGCTTCTGAGGGAGTTCCTGCACTTCACAAGGATTGACTCTTTCCAAAGTATTTTTCTTTCCAAAAGGCTGCCCCCCCTCCACCTCGGTTTCTCTTCTTTCTCAATTTTTTCCTCACTGTCTTCTGCTCTTACAGCTGCGGATGGAGTACCTGTCTCTGATGCACGCCATCATGCGGACTACCCCATACCTACAGCATAAGCACCGTTTAACTGACCTGCAGGGGACCTTGCAACGCATCATGGTGGAAGCAGAGGACAGTCAGCAGTGCCAAATGGACAAAATGATAATCCAAGAGATTTATAAAGAGTTTCCAGAGGTAGCTCCCGGAGCCAGCTAATTGATCGAAGGAAAGAAATAGTGTGGAATAAAAAATACCTCTTGTGGCTATGTCTTTCTCACCCTTTCCACTAGAGCTCCTGCCTTATTAGACCTGCAGGTGAGCCCTGGAGTTTCAAGGGAGTATTAAAAGGCCCAACAAAGGAAGTTTCCACATAGATGCCCACCAGTGTGAAGTGCATTAAAAATGGCCTTTCTAGCTCTGTGACTGGGGTTGGGGGAGACCTCACAGATTAGAGGGAGATTTGGCTTTTTAGCGCCATCGGCATGATTTGACTGAAAGCAGGAGAATACTATTATTATTATTATCTCCCCGGTAATCTTTGCACTAAAAAAAAAAGGCCAAGAGTGATCTAAATAACTTTATGCTGTCCTTAGGATCGCAAAGCAAGAAGTCTCCGTCATAATTTCTTGTCTCTCTGCACATTTGTTGTCCTGCTGCTAGCTACAAAATGCAGCAGGCCAATGATCTGAACAACATGCTTCTGTAGTTTTGTGTCCACAACATCTAGTGCAAAGTTGCTACAGTGCTAGTGAGGGGGAAATTACTTACTTCTCCTAACATGCCCAGTGAGTTTTCTGATCCATGTGTACCTATGTGGGTTCAACATGCCAAGCTCCATTCATGACCCCGATCCGAGCAAGCACCCGCTCGTCTTAAATGCTTAATGCAGTTGTGTTTACGTTTGAGTTTCTGGCACGCCAAATAAGGACAAGAAGACTGATTGTCCAGGCACTGCAGCAAGAGATCCTTCAAACAGCCTGCTACTTAGACTCCCCGTTAAGGCGTACCCTCTTCGAAAAACACTGCTTCTTTCCTGGTATGTGCTACTATTTTTGCCTGTGGCACTGCACGTATGAGTACTGTGTGTAAGTGGCAACACACAGTGTGCGATCAGCCTGCGGGTGTTTTTTGCCTTGAGCTTAGTAGTGATTGGTTCTGCCTTGCTTTATCTTGTTTTATGTTCGAAAAGCTACCTGAGCCTGATGTCTGCTACTGCTGCTCCTTAATATGCACAAGTTGGGAGAAGTCCTCTTTATCTAATTCCTCCAGATCTGCTGCAAAGTGGATTATTTGCTCCCTTTCCCATTGAGAGCCTTTGATGGACTGGGGCTGTAATATCTCAATAAACATGCATGCTGCCACAGCTCTTCGTAGTGGGTAAATAAGAGCTTTGCAACCGTTGCTGTAACAGTAGCCTGAATTTAAACTGGAACATTTGGATAACCTCTATAAATCTAATGGATGCAGAAATAAATTTGCAACAGTTTCTTAGGATAGGGCATCTATTTGACAACAATGTCCATCTAGGGAGCTTCTGCCATTTTCTGTCTTTCAAGTAGAGAATCGTACATGTGCCATCCAAAATAAACTAACAGTCTATATATATCTATATATAGGCTATATATATATCTCCCTTGTGAATGTTGAAAGGGACTTGTATTTTCATAGAATCAAATTCCTTGTGAATGTTGAAAGGGACTTGTATTTTCATAGAATCAAATAAATGTAGTCCATGGAGAAAAACATTTTCTCGTTCTTGTCTCATTCAAGAGCGTTTCTGTGTTGCAGGGTGTTGTGAGTGCATTATGAATGGCTACATTTCACTACAATGCTACCGTCTGGCTAGCCTAAATGCATCAGCATTGTGGATTTAGACTTTTATTTGAACCTTCAGGTAGCAAGAGAAAAACAGAAGTGCTACTTATTTAGAGGCATGCCATCCCCTTACTCTCCCTTTCATGTCTGTCCTGTTTAAAAGTATGTTAGCTATATTTTTAAGCCACCTAAAAATGGGAGTTCATGACATAGAATTCTTTTTAAACAGAAATGTGGGATGGCAAAATTTAAGAAGAGCCGGCCTTGTAACAAGTTTCACACAAGCACAGGGCAGCTGTCTTTGTGAATGGAGACTGCAGCCTAGACTTATTTCATCCTAGGAAAAGAAGCACTCTTGTGGTAAATCCACTCTTTGTTCTCTTCTTCCCATCCCCAGCAATGTTTGTACAAGGAGGAGCGAAATAGTGAAGGGCCAGTTTGTTATTCGGTTAGAATTCTTCCGATTCAGAAATAACAATATGAAGATTCATTCAGCATGGCCTGGGCAAAAATGAGTGTGGAATAGCAATGCCCTACCGGACCATCCAACCTGGTTAGAAAACTGAATGCAAAAACTCATGAAAATGTTGTGTGTGGGTTTTTTAAACATTGCATATCCAGACAAAAAATGTGATGTGTTTTGAATTTGCACTTCAAAACATATTATCAGTGTAGAAGGTGAAATAGATTTGCCTCGTGTTGTGCGGCTATGTAATTGGTGAAAGGAAAGGAATAATTTTTGAGTCTGGAAGATAAGGCTGATTTCCATGTGGTTTTCCATCTTTCTAAATTTACTTTTGAAAACACCGAGCACTTTGGCAGGTATAAAATGTGGGAATGCAGCAAGAAAACCACCCACTCTTCGAAATTGATGAGTTATATTTGATACATCATATATAGCTAAAGATGACAGCTTATTTATTTATATAATAGATTTCTAGGCCATCCAGTTCAAACTGATTTTGGACGGTGTATAGCAATCAATTCAGAAAAGATCAGTTACTGAATGTGAGTTTGTGTGTCATTGAGTCAAGTTATTGACTCCTGGCAACAGCCTCGACTAGTCCTTGCAATTTTATGACAAGATTTTTGTAAGCAGTTTGCCATTGCCTGCTTCCTTGGGCTGAAAGAGAGTAACTGGCCTAAAGTCATCCAACTGGCTTTGTGTTTTCTCACAGTTTCCAAGTGTCTATCCTAATGCCTTAACCACTTGTTAAGTGGTTCTTCAAGTGAACAAATGAACAAACTTGTTCACTTTTACATTTTTAGGACAGCATAATACCAATATTGTATGAGTAGCATAATGTATCCTGAATACTATTTTGTTCCAGTCCAAAGAATTCCTCATTTCCTTTGCACAGATTTAATGTGTGCAAGGAAGGAATGGCCATGAATCAAACTAATGACCTATCCAGTGTTTTGCCTGGCAGAAATTAATCTAGATCCTTGTGGAACTGCTTAGATCTGCAAGAGGTTACTATACTAATGAAGTACTCCATTCCTTGCCTTTCCTCCCAAATTTATTTAGACATACAGACGACAATCAATCTCAACCTGCTGAAATTAAGCTATAAGTACACCTGTTGCCTTTGAATTTTGGTTGCTCAAAAGATAATATTTCAGGCATTTGCCTTCCAGGCCAATTCTTCCATTGCTGTTTTACCAGTTCTTCCATTTAAGAAATTGGTTCACAATGTTAGCAGCTACTACTGAGTATGATGATCTCTGGTGGGAGCAAGATGGGGGTAGTGCATCCATCATACTTGACTGCTCACCGGCTTTTGATACTGTCAACTATGGTATCTTTCTGGACAAGCTTCAGCTTCAGGGGCCCAGAGTGTGAAGGCATAGTCTTGTCCCAGTTGAGTTCCTTCCTCCAAGGCTGTTTCCAGTGGGTATTGATTGGAAGCAAAAGACTCACAGGGATCAGTGCTTTCTCTACTCCTGCATGAAACCGCTGGTTAAAATCATCCTGGGGTGAGATATATAATTTGTACACTGACGATACCCAATTGTACATCTCTATCCATGGTCGCCCTCTCTCTTTGCCTGAAGGCTGTTGAGTTATGGATGGAGAGCAAAGGTTAAAACAACCTAGCAAGACAGAGTGGCTTTGGGTGCTGAGGCTCTTTGACTCATGGGGAATTGTCTGTTCTGTCCCCCTTCCCCACACAGGCAAACACACAATCAGGCACGCCTGCCAAGATTTTATTAAGCAATCAGACTAGAAACCCTTGCAGATAAGAGTTTTGGTAAACTGCGAAATGCCTGCCAAGTCAGTTTTCATTCACAGTAAGCAAGAGAGAGTTTATCCTCAGTCCGATTCAGTAGCAAAAAGTAATCCACGAAGCAATAGTTCGCCAAGGTCCAATCCAAATATGCACAAGCCAGATTTCAGGTAACGCAATGTGACTCTCAGGTTGACCGTCACAAAGCCTGAAGAGCAATCACACCCACTTTTATTCCTTGTGGGGCTCAGTGACTCAGCTCAATCTCTGGCCCTCCCATGCCTCTTTCGTTGCTGTGCACGCTTCTCCCTCCAATGCTGCCTGGGATCAAGCTAGGATTCATCATCCTCGCTCCCTATCTGTTGTTGTTCTGATATGCTTTCTTCCTGGCATATCCCAGGCTGTTCCTCTTGGCCTTCTGATGAAACCTGAGGCATTGCCAGAGAGGAGGGTCCTGGAGAGGGAGACCTTATCAGTTCCTCCCCATCACCTTCTGAGTCCTCTTCCTCTGTTAGGACAGGCTCGGGAGTCGAGGTCACAACATTATCTTTGGTCATGGATGGGGTTGCACTGCCTCAGACAGATGTGCATCATCAGGGTTCTCCTGGACTCCAACTCCTATTCGAGGAGCAGGTGACAGTCATGGCCAGGAGAGCTTTTGCACAACTGTGTGTAGTGTGCACATTTCTTCTCACAGCCACCCACACTGTGACTACATGGGGCTGCCTTTGAAGTGTATCCAGATGGCTCAAATGTTGGCTTAAAATGCAGTGGCTCATATGGTTTTGCCAAAAGCCCAAATCTGCACATGTGTTGCCTCTTGCAGGAGCTGCGCTGATTGCCATTTTGCTTCTGGGTGCAATTCAAGCTGCTGGTTATCATCTTTAAAGCCCTGCATGTCTTGGGACCAGGTTATTTGAAGGACAGCCTTTCCCCAGTTGCATCTGCCCAGCCCACCAGAGTACAGGACATGTTGTGGATCCCATCTATTAATGAAATACATTTCTGGGTCCAAGAAGAAAGGCTTCTCTAGTAGCTCCCTATGAAACATTCCCCCAGACATAAGATTGGTCCCTACTTTGTTACTTTTTCAAATGGTCCCGAAGATATGTTCTGTCAGTGGGCTTGGGGAACCTGGACTGAAATGGAGCCAATCAAACGGCTTGTTTGATTGTGTTTGACATCATGGGAAGGGGAGAAGATGAGGCATTGGGGTTTTAAACTTGGTGTATGCCACCCAGAATCACTGTGTGTGTTTGGTGACAGTATACATTTGTTGAATAAATAAAATACTGAATAGCTAGCAACTACTCTCTTTTCTTTCCCTACCTTTATTCTCTTTTAGCACTTAAAATTGGCTAAGTCCTGCAGTGCTTGTCTGCCGACCATGGTTCCTCTATGTCTGCGAAATATTTTCAACAAGTTGAGAAAGAACTAATATTGCCGAAGTGCCTGATAAGGCTCCTCCAGGATATTGTACTGGAGAACAAAAAGGTTTAGCAAGTGCTTATATATTGATAAATGCTTTGTAACTGTTAGAAAGCAAAGGTGACAACTTGCCAAACAATTTGATCGGAATAGAGCAGGCCCAGCATTTTATGAGATGCTGTTAACTCTTGAACTGGATCAATGAATTTCCTACAGGAAACCTAAATGCTCTCCACATAAAGGGGCTTTATATATTTCTGTATACATAGATTGAGTGTTTTTCAGCTACCATTGAGCCTATAAATGTGCAATTTAGCCATTTTATGTCATTTGATATTTGCTCTTTGGGGATGTTCAAACAAGCAGAACAATGAGTACCAACTCTACCTCTATTGTAAGATTATATTAACAAAATCAACAATAGCAATGCGAGATTGAAGCATTTCTCTCCCCTTTTCCTTTCTGGGAAACTATGGGAAGGCCCTTCTGAAATGCTTCCTACACCTTCCCTCCTTCTGTGGACAGAGATACCTTTTACGTGCTGGTTGTCCAGTCTGCAGCTCTTCCTCCTGTCTCCCAAGGTCATTCACACACATACCATTACACCTTGATTTCCTTTTTGTCATTGCAAAATTTGTACCTTTTATACGTTGGGTATTTCTTGAAGTGCTAAACGAGCACGGACAACATTTGTTGAAAGGTACAAAATGAAGGGATTTTGTCTGAAAGGAATTTATCACTGTGAAGCTTTTAATACATTAGTAGTAAACGGACGAAGTCTGCTCTATGTCTCCAGAACAATTTGTACTTGGATTGACATTTATAGATGAGTTGGATACCTTTTCTCAAGGATGTCCTGTATATGGGTAGTCCTCAACTTACAATCATTTGTTTTGGCAATTATTCAAAATTATGACAGTACTGAATGAAGGGACTTATAACTACTCCCCAGTGTTACAGCCATTGCGGTTCTCACAGTTTGTATTCAGAGTTTGGGTGCTTGGCACTTAACAATCACATGGGCATTTCAACTTCCCTCCCCTCCCCTCATCTCTGCCTTTTTAGCCCCCTGCACTCTCCAGCGTCTTCTGCCCTATCTGACCTTTGCCTTCTTGCTCCTTTTGCTGGTATGCCTGCCTCTTTGTGAGGCAGTTTCTGGTCACATGAGGCTTTCTTCTCCAGATCACGCATGGTGGTTTCCTTCTGAGACCTGAGAAAAATGGCCACCCAAAGCCAGCAGCTGCCTCATAAAGTGCCAAGCCAGGTATACCTCAGGAGCAGGAGCAAAAGACAGTAAAGGTCAACTGGGGCAGCAGAGCACAGGGTGGCAGGGGCCTCGGAGTGTGATGTTTGATGACAACTTTGACTGAAACTGCAGTGGGGCAGCTGTGGTTTTGCACTACACTGCGTTTTATACTGTGAAGGGCTTTTTGCTGCAACTTAGGAGCTTCTGAAGCCCAGAGCCATGGTATTCCAAGAAGCTCCTTTGCACCATGTTTCTGGGCCAGCCTGGGGCAGCTGAGGCTTCCAAGAGCAGCCATAGATTTGTGCTGTGGTTTAGGAGCTTTTTGTAGCCCCTGAGCTACAGTGCACCAAAAAGCTTCTGAGCTACAGTGTGGAAAGCAGTCTCAGAGCCCCGGTTGTGGGGCTGCTTGTCATCCCACAAGGCATGGTCCTGGGTGGCCAAAAGGACGGAGATGGAGGAGGGAGAATAGGCAGTTGAGGGGAATTGAGGGGAGGCAATTCCTTGGGGGAACCAAGTATAGAATGGCTTGGATAGATGTGGGTCCTTGGATAACAACCTCATCATTTAGTGACGGGAATTCTGAACCCAATTGCTGTATTATCATCATCTCTAGTCCTGGTTCCAGTGTAAATCATTGACACCGATTTGTATTTTTCCTCCCCAAATTGTATAGTGGCCTTTTTTTAAAAAAAGCAATTATCAGGATCCAAATTGCTTCTGAGGTAGAATTAGTAACTAGTGCATTTTTCTCTGTTACATTTGTAAAATCTCTTCAATGCACAACTGTGTTCAGATTCATTAATGGAGGGCCTTTGATTTCTATGACGTTACATGGCAGAATTTTAAATAATTGTTTTTAACATAATATATTTACAGTTTCATCTTTGTAGCAGCTTACCTTTTTAATGTAATATATCAAATCTGATTTTTCCCCCCAAAAAAATCTTGTTTTCAAGAACTATTTCTGCTAGAAGATCTTCTACTATATATCCATCTTCCCTCCGAGTCTGAAAATCGTTAAACTAATTAATAGACCATAAGATACAATCAGGCTCTGGGGGGAAAAAAAAAGTTGGTCACAATCCCTTGGTGGTTCTTTTTTCTCACTGAAATTGCTGCATATTTTGAAACTGGTGGGGTTTTTTGCTGAAGCTCACCCATCACCCAGCATTTCAGACAAAGGCAAAGCTTGCCTGTTATTAGGAAAAAGCGAGTGCTGACTGCAAAAAGATGGGAATAGAAGGGGTAATCAGAGCTATCGCTATTATCCCAGCTGGCAGTTCCAAATGTCCTGCCTTTTAGAAAGGAAAGCAAGAAGCAACCAGGAACTTAGACTCCCATCCACTTAAAAGCCTCACACCAGCTTGGTTACTTTCCTCTAACATGCCTTTGTTTCACAGTGCTACAACGACAAAATGCTTTCTTTTGTGATACCTTCCCATTCCTACATAGTTAGCTTTCCTCCATGTTTCTCACCTCATAGCTTTTCCTAGATTTTCTGTCAGTATTGCTTCACAGATTAGCCAATTGTCCTGTTCTTATTATTAATTTTATTAAGGACTTGGATAAATCTTAATAAGGCTGTAAGCTCCTGTTTTTCTTAACCCTATTGTAGAAAGATACTGAACTAGCTTTATGTCATGAGAACACTGTCATTCACCTCAACTGCTGAAAAATATTGCTGTCTCCTTTCCAACCCGCAAATTAAAAATTGGAAATATTTGTGCTATTTCACTCTTCCCTAAGATCTAGGATAGTTGAAGATACTGTTGTAATATACTGTATGTGGCTGTTATTTTCCCTGGAGAGGATAAATCAAATTAAAAATCAAGGCTCTGCATTCATATAAGCCAACCTTGCATGGCAAGGACACCAAGAGTCTGTATTAGCATTCCTCTTC
The DNA here is from genome assembly GCA_022577455.1 of Arizona elegans. Taxonomy (NCBI): domain Eukaryota; kingdom Metazoa; phylum Chordata; class Lepidosauria; order Squamata; family Colubridae; genus Arizona; species Arizona elegans. The sequence goes on from JAKOOJ010000003.1 coordinate 115,051,134, forward strand.
TTCAGTTAATCTTGTTTTGGATTTATCAGAGAAGGACTTTGGATCCACATTTCTTCACATGGAAATATTGTGAATGGTGTGGAGGTGAAAGCAGCAAGGACCAACTTATCTTTTTAAAGAAGCATTCTCCTAAGATTAGGTTGCTAAATACCAGGTGCTTCTTCACAACAGCTGGAAGAAGAGACAATGCACAAGTTCTGCCTAACACCAGCTCCTGATGGCAATAAACATCAGTTTCAAAGCAGCTGATACGATGCAGAACTTATAATTACCTTGCAAGTATAGACTCTGAGCTGCTGGAAGTAAATATTCCTGCATCTTTCTAGGATGTATCCAACTTAATCCTAAAATAGAATTAACCTGAAGCAACTACAATGGAAAGTTATTGATCTGTCCAGAACTTGCGGGGAGGTAGGGGGAAATACAGGGAAGAGAAGTAAATTGGAATAGGCCAGTAGAGACTATTGCCAAACATGTCAGTTCATTAAAAAAAAGTTTTACCTACATTTGTCCCTAAGGATACAGCACAACCAAACACATAATCGTTTCCCATCGCTCTTCCTGTATGTATACTGTATTTATAATCTGTGAGCTTCTGTATCTAGTCCCTACAGTTTTAAGGCTTGTAGAAATCATGGGGTTGTCTTTCAAAACTGTAGTCAGGAAGCAGGTTTATAGAAAATATCCCCAAATCCATAGTTCTTGGAAAAGTATGAAGAATCTATACCTTTCAAATAGAATGGATCTACGATTCCCCCTAGTCTCAGCCAACATGCCCTGACACTGTAGGGACCACAATGCAGAGATGTGCATTGATTTGAATCCAAGTGGAGTGTTTTCTTTAAAGTCATATGAATGTAAGGGAAATTTTGTAAAGATTTTGCACTAGTGCACCATTCAACTTCAGAGAGCTGAATACAGATATATAATCCCTCCTTGAGAATGAAGTTTGGAGCTACTGTGCTATCCCGAGTGTTTTACCTTGATGAAATGCCATCTGTTTACTCGAACAGCAAGGGCCCTTTTCCCATTTTCACTGGGTAATGTCAAAGTGGTCAAGGGTATAGATCAGCGGCTCCCAACTTTTGAGGCATCAGATACTGGTTCTGTGGAGAGAGATTTTTCTGTGGAATGGAGAGAGCCTGGTTTCATGTCCTGCCTGCATCCTGCGGATGGGGCTTCACCTGTTTGCGCATACCGGTTTCTGACTGGCCACAGACCTGTGCTGGTCCACAGACTGAAGGTTGGGGACCCTGGATATAGATAAATGAAGCAGAATGAAATGCTGCTAGTTGGCCAACAGAATGGATAACAGGAATACGTTGTAAAGGGACCCTTTGAACATTGAAAAGCCATTCTGGGTTTTAATGGTTTCTGCTCACAACAGAAACAAACAAACAAAACAAAACAAAAATTGCTTCCTCTAGCATTGATTGATTGATGGATTGATTGATTGACTGGAGCCATGGCGCAGCGCTTAGGTAGAATGTAGTATTGCAGGCTAATTCTGCCGACTGCCAGCAGTTCAATCCTTACCAGGTTGACTCAGCCTTCCATTCTTCTGAAGTCAGTAAAATGAGGACCCAGACTGTTGGGGCAATATGCTGACTCTGTAAACCACTTACAGAGGGCTGTAAAGCACAGTGAAGCGATATATAAGTCTAAGTGCTATTGCTATTAGGTGCCATCAAATCAGTGTCAGCTCTCAGCAACCACATAGATACATTTTCTTTGACCCCAACCTAGTCCTTTGATTCTTCCAATGGGAGAGCCAGTGCTTCTCCAATTTAGGCCATTCACCTTGCTGCTGGTTGTCGTCTTCTTTTGCTCTCACTTTTTCCATCATCATGGGAAAAGAGAGCATGTTCTTCACATAATAAAACCAAAATATTGTAATGTGAGCCTGGTTAATGTGTGTCTTAAATGAGACACACACACACACACACCCACACACATTATCCATCTGCAAACAGCAGCATTATTTATAAAACTCTGATTAATCAAATGATTTCTTCTTTTCTATAACATCACCATAATATTCTGGCATTTTTTTAAAAAATAGAAACATTTTTGTCATAATTGCTGATGTTTACAGTTCAGAGGACAAATAGAGTTGAACAAAAGGAGACTAGTGAACTGAACATGCATCTTAATATAAATATTTGAATTTTTTAAATTCATTTTTTCCCATTCAAGTGGTTTGATAGGCAAGAGTTGATCATGCATAACAGACTTCACAGTCTCATTTGTTCCATAAAAAGCAGTCATTTTCTCTAACTCTCTAACCTGATATAATGGGAAGCCAAATAATATATCTCTAATGACAAAAGTTTGCTGGACAGTGGGAAAAATATCTTCATATAAGGCTGTCAGCTGGCTTGCTTTTTTAAACTAAATGATGCAAATTGGTAATTTTTGTCATCTTAAGAAATGCTGCATTACATCCTTTCTAGAATTCAAATTAAGGCAATATCTTTTGTAGCCACCTGAAAGCAGATTCTTTTCTTTTTTTTACTGAACTTCCAAGAAGTATTCACCAGGCATGATAAAACAGAAAATAAGTGGTAGGAGAAGAAACAAGTACATAGTATTCAATCCATGTCTGTACCAATTTAGTTGTATTTTGAATGTTTTATTCTTTCCATGAGTTTTTGAGAGAGACTGATATTCCGGGGACTTTATATGTCTACAGTTTTTAATATTTTGGCTCTGATCACACTATACCAGGCAATGACATTTTACTCCAGTCTTCTTGCCATATTTAGTTCTTGTAGTTAGGTTATGTGAACCTAGAATATTTCATTAATTGAATAAGCACAATTAAGAAATTAACAAACACAACTATTATCTGCAATTATAACCTGCTACAAAAATGGCTAGAGCAGCAATTACAAGTGAGATAAAATTCATCTAAAAGAAAACAAGGATAAACCTAAAGAGATATGCTATTAAGTGCTTCTACAATTGATGTTCCATCAAATTTGTAAAGTTCTAAAGCCAATTATATGAATGTGCACATACTCATCTCACTGTTTAAAATGGAACTACAATTGCCAGTGGCAGAGAAGGTTGACAGATCTTTGAGATTTGACATCTTTTTCCTTTCTCAAGAGAACAAGGCTTCTGCTGATCATACGTTGCTTCATGTGGCTGACAGCAAACAGATATTCTTGTCTTTACCATCAGCTGTCTAATAGCATAAAACTCAATCTGCAAATCAAAAAGTTCCCTAGATAAGTAGACCATAGTATTGTTGATGCCATGCTACCGCCAAGAAGTTGAAAGTTACATTTAGTTTTAAAGTAATAGCCAAGACCTAGTTGAAACTTGAAACTTTACGAAATTTAAGAAATATCTATACCTTTCAAGAGTAGAGAACTAAATGTTAAATAATTGTTTCAAGCAGGTGGTGATGAAGAATATCTCAGCTTGAAAACAACTGACTTTTAAATGTAGAGATTTTTAGTTGGTTAATTAGCGCTTTGAAGCCAATGTTGACATCTGGCAACTATCTGGACCTAACCCTAACCCTGCATTTTTCTTGGGAAGATTTCAGAAGTGGTTTACCATGCCTCCTTCTCAGGACTGAGAGAGTGACTAGTCCAAGGTCACCTAGATCAGGGGTCACCAACCTTTCAGACCTCAGGGACGACTAAATTCATATTAGGAGCCTGAGTGGCGTAGGAGACTAATGCCTCCTACTAAGGCAGCATTTAACATCCAATTACTGCGAGTTCAATTCTCACCAGGCTCAAGGTCGACTCAGCCTTTGTGATACACAGGAAATACCTGTCACCCGGAAAATAATTGACAGAGAGTTGGAAGACAAGACAAGAAAAAGTTTATTTCTTTGAAAAGGTCCCTCTCAAATTGAAAGGGCGAATTTAGGGTCTTTCTTACCATCTTTTATACAAGTTCAGGTTACATCATACAGGATACAAGCCAGGATATAAGCATATCCCTTGAGTACAATTTCAGACTTTATATAACAAGTTAAACACATGTTTTCCCCTTGTGGAAAGTCCCCACAATTCCAGTATAAAAATACTCCACTTAAAAATACTGCTTATACGTGTAATATGTAATATCAGCATATGCGTACTTCTCCTTTTTATTGAGGGCAAGATGACCTGAAAGCATATTTCCTGCCAGATAAACACATTCTCAAGAACACAGGAATTACACAGTTCCTTTCTCATGTTCTGAAATGTCAGCTAAATTATATAGTCAGGTTATACAGAGTAGAATAAAGCCTTGACATGATTTTAAAATGGCGTAACTTAGGCTATACCTTTTTACAGGAATAATCCTAATTTCTTTATTTCTCACAGCCTTCCATCCTTTCTAAGGTGGGTAAAATGAGGACCCGGTTTGTGGGGGCAATAAGCTGACTTTGTATAAAATATATAAAAGGATGAAGGCTATTGCTTAACGCATTGTAAGCCGCCCTGAGTCTCCGGAGAAGGGCGGCATATAAAAATAAATAAATAAATAAATAAATAAATAAATAAATAAATAAATAAATAAATAAATAAAATATGTCAGCTCTAGAGTAAATGCAGCTTGAAGTGCTCGAAACCTGACATCATAATTTTAATTCCCGCCCACTACTAATATGCTCTGCCTAATGATCGGCTGGGTGGGTGTGGCAAGGTGGTCATGTGACTGGGTAGGCATGGCCAACTCAATGTCACTCACGTCGACAGGTGCCTTACCAGCCTCTACTCGCTACTCCTCGTCTGCCCGCCCAGGCTCTTTAGGGCCCCAACGTGAAGCAGTTTCTGGAGCTAAGCAGCCACCATGAGAAAGAGTTGGCAAAACAGCTGGCTCAGTTCAAATTGGATCTGACCAAGAAGGAGGCTCAGCAGAAGCACCTCACTGAGGACTACGAGCATAGGCTTTCCAAGCAGAGGGAAGACCTGCAGGAGTGCAAGGCCAGGTACTGGTGCCTGGAGGCTCAGCGGGCTGAGATGGTCAGCCAGTTCTAGGCCATGATGCAATCCCACTGGAACAAGGCCCTCCGGCTCTTCGCCACCAGCCTTCGCCCAAAGCCCCACACCAGGAGGCTAAAGCAGACCTCAAGTCAGAATTTCTGCCCCTCTCCAACCCGCACAAAAGACCCAGAAGGCGTCCCTTTCTAGATCGGGACTCCCTACGCACAGTCACTCAGGCACTCGTCACTTCCCGCCTGGACTACTGCAACGCTCTCTACATGGGGCTCCCCCTGGGGTGCACCTGGAGGCTCCAGCTGGTCCAGAACATGGCCGCACGGGGGATTATGGGGGCGACAAGGCGCTCCCATGTGACACCTCTCCTGCGCGAGCTGCACTGGCTCCCGGTGGTCTTCCGGGTGTGCTTCAAGGTGTTGGTGACCACCTTTAAAGCGCTCCATGGCTTAGGGCCGGGGTACTTACAAGACCGCCTTCTGCCACCAATAGCCTCCCCCCAGCCAGTATGCTCACACAGAGTGGGCCTCCTCAGGGTGCCGTCCGCCAGACAATGTCGGCTGGCGACCCCCAGGGGGAGGGCCTTCTCTGTGGCGGCGCCCACCCTCTGGAACAACCTCCCCCCAGAGTTACGTACAATAACAGACCTCCAGATTTTTCGTCGGGCCCTGAAAACCCATTTATTTCAACTAGCTGGGCTGGCTTGAGTCAAATTTTAAACTGATTTTAAATTGGAATTGTTTTAATTACAGCCAAAATATTTAATTATTTTAAACAGTTTTTTGATTTTGTATGTCTTGTTTTTACTTTGGCTGTTCACCGCCCTGAGTCCTATATTGGAGAAGGGCGGTATAGAAATTTAAACAAATAAAATAAAATAAATAAATAGAATCTCTGCAGCAACACAAATGTTCATTGCACGTATCCAGGCCAGGGGCTGTAATTTGAGGACCTCTGATTTAGTGCAATATAAAAAATGCAAATAATCTTTCTGCGGACCATCAAAATTTTCTCACGAACAACCTGTGGTCCACAGACCACCAGTTGGTGACTGCTAACCTAGATGGCCTTTGTGCCTAAGGCAAGACTAGGTCTCCCAGTTTCTAGCTTGATGCCTTAACCACTTCTGATTCTAACCAAACTGATTCTCTATACATGTAGATAAAACTATTGCATTAATTCAACTACTGCTTGCTATTTTTGTTTCTTTGTTTGTTTGTTCTACATTGCCCATCTCATCTAAGTGACTGGATGGTTTACAACAACAACGTTTTGTCATTGAAATGATTAGTGAGAGTAATGATTGGGATGGGAAAACTGTAACCTTCTGCTATTGGATTATAAAGCCATCTGGTATGGTTTTGTAAGTGCCTGGTATTTCTCGTTATTGGGTACATGGGCTGAAAGTAATGAAAGTTGAAGTTCTGGAAAGCCACAGCTCCCTCACCCTATATGTCCACTCTCCAATCCCATCCCAGATGATTTTGATCTTCATTTCTTACGTTCATCATTTCTCCTCTCACATATATGAGCACCAGTCTGCCTTCTATTTGTGTTAGTTCTTCCTTAGCAGCAGCCTATGGCATAGTTTCTGAATTCCCATTTCAGGTTTTTCCTAGCTAATTCTTCCCAACTCCTAATTATCTAGTCTGTCCTGCTTTTCTGATCATCACTTAGCAGTAAGGTCTGTTCCTTGTCTATCATCATGTAATTGCTTCACTTCTGCAAGCAGCTAGCCGTAAGCAAGGCACAAGGCACTGCGAGCTAAATAAGCTCTAGTTAACATTTGTTTTATTATCAGCTGCTGAGGTTAGGGGTAATTTTTGGACATCTTTAACCTTATTTCCATTCAGTCAGACTGGTGCCAAAATGTATTTCCATCACGTTCTACTTGGGAAGTCGCTTCTGCGGATTAGTTTTTCTCTCCTCTTGTTTGAAATAATGAAAGCAGCTCCTGTCCCTCATTTGAAAAATTCCAGTAGACTTCTGCTCTTCTGAATGACCCACTGTTTAAACAGGTGCTAAACTTTGTGTGGTGTTAATTGGCTGGCCTTTGGCAGAGCAATCTCTATCGGGGTCCTATAATTGGATTTTCGTAAGTTGGCAAGATCGCCCCATTATTCAAACATGGGAATCTAAATGCAAAGTAATAGTGACAACTAGGATTAAATAGGCTGGAGACCTGTTAAATATTATCTCACTTGAGCAAATAATTAGGTTTTACTGCCACTGCGGCAAAGTTGAAAGCTTGCCTGGTTTTGTAGTGTTCACATGCCACTCAGAAGAAGGCTTGTTTTCTCCCCGTCTGTGACCATGATAGAGAATTAACTTGCAAGCCTTTTCACAAGATTGGGTGTCTGCAATAATAGCCAGCCTTAAACTGAACAATCCCGGTTTTGCAGACAATGAGCATTTCAGAGTTGCCCTTCCACAGTCGTAATGGGGACAATAAACCTTTGCTTGGAATTCTCTTATAAGCTCAGCTTCTATTAAATCATTGTAGCAGCATCTGATTAGCCAGCTGAGCACTGGCTCATGCCATCCACATGCCATAACCAGGGGTGGTCAGGGCTGTACCACTGGAAGCCATCATTGGAACTGGCAATGGAATATTAACCCTCTCATGTGCAGCAGAATCCAATTTCATCAGCTGCCTTAGCTGGAAGGGACAGGAACATTGAGGTTATAAAAAGATCCAGGAATCAGTGCCTAAGACTTAGAATGACTAAACTCTTCTGATTTTCTGTTATTGAAGTGTAGTGTTTCCCATTCTGGTGCCCTTTAAATAGTTGTAGCTTTCCTCACCATCAACAAGAAAGATGATCAGATTTGTAACTTAGCATATCTGGACAGGCCAGATAGGAAAGGAAAATTTTGACCAGTTCTGTTCAAATAAGGGAGACTTCTTAGTCAAAAGGAAGAAATCATTCTTTGGTCTACAGTTTTATGTTCTTCTAAGCCTTAGATTCTTTACTGTATATAAGATGGTGATTCTGTGACCATCTAAACCAGGGGTGTCAAACTTGCAGCCCACGGGCCAGATGTGTCACATGCTGGCCACCCCACCCCCATTTTAGCAAAGGGAGGGGAAGTCGTGATATGTCACATGATGACAGCGTGACGCTGCAAGTTCGACACCCCGATCTAAACTATGTTCCATTGAATACAGACTTGGAGGAGATCAATGTTTGAAGCCTATAGGCAAATAAGTTTTTTTAAAAAAATATGCAGTGAGAGGAGAGCTAATGTGGCCTAGTTTTTAAGGCACCAGGCTAGAAACTAGGAGACTGTAAGTTCTAGTCCCTCCTTAGACATGAAAGCTGACTGGGTGACTTTGGGCCAGTCAATTTCTCTCTCTCAGCCCACAACACTCAGCAACAAACTGGTCAGTTAATTCCTGTTTCAACCAATGGGTCAACACTCTGTTGATCTGTGGGTGATAGTGGGTAGACACATCTTGCACTTGTGACAAAACATTGGGGGAGAAAAAAGTGAATCAGTTATACCTATTCTTAATATATTTCCAAATAGTCTATTTAATTGAATGATTAAAAGTTTAGTCTGTTAAGTCAGAAGGGAAGGAAAAATCTCTTGGTTTCTAATGATCACTTTTTTCTCTTAATTAAATTGATTAAAAATCCAAGTTGTTCAGTTCTGCAACTCAACTGCAGGTTGGAGGCATTTACAGCAATATTATACATTGTTTCTAACCACTGGATGAGCATATACAGTGAAGAACACCTTCTGGTTTCTCTCTTGATTGCCCCAACCCAACAACCTCCCCACAAGGATCTGAATGGGAAATCCAAAACTCAAAGATTTTGTCAGTCACATCACCAGGAATGTTTTTGAAGAGGTCGCTTCAAAACCTGTTTTATGTTGAATAGATATTTGAGGATTCCAGAGTAAATCCCACTGTGATCAATAGACTTGTCCTTAAATTTGAAGTACCCAACTATCTTCGAAAACAGAATCCCCTAGTAATTTAAACTAGTAATTTAAAAATGCTGCACAGGTCTCATAAAACCAGAATCTCTGTTCAGAAGTGAAACGTTTCATAAATGAAAGAGATTTCCCAAACGCTTGATTCATTTAACAATGGTTCAGGAAACGTAGTGTCTTTTATTCAATTGAATTTTTCTTCAGTGCTTTTTTTGTTGTAGTTTTATTGCTGGCACCTAGCAAATGAGCTGTAAGCGCTGTTGCAAAAGAGCAGTGAAATTCCGTATTAGGAACAAGAGTGAAAGAAGGAGGTGTGTTCATGCTGCAATTTGTCTGGAAAATAAAAGCAGGCCTTTTCCAAGAAATATCTGATGTCACTGAATCCTGAGCTCAGAATAATACATAAATTAGCCCCCTTGTGCAGGAGTCAGCAGATGTAGTGATTAACCAAGATCAGCTCCTGTTCGGAGCAAGGGGAGAAGATGGGTGAAAGTAAACAAAACTGGTCTCCACTAGCCTTGAGGGAGTTGGCAATTCTTCCAGAACAAGCTCCCGATTTTTAAAGTTGAAATTTAATTCTTGTAACAAGTGAATAGTGCTCCTTGAAAATTAAAAGGAAGAGAGCTCTTCATAGTGCCATACGGATATGAAAGAACCTAGGTTGGTGTGGTAGCTAATAAGATATAGATGTGATTCCAGCTTTTATTTATTTGTTTGTTTCTTTATTAGACTTGTATGTCACCCATCTCCCCTAGATCTGCAAATACAATGGGTAATAAAAATCATTTATTATTTATAAATGCATGCATGCATTTATAAATGCATGCATGCATTTATGACTAATTTTTTTATGCCTAACAAAAATGCACATGAGAATGAGAGTAATGCTATCGTAGCTGAATGAGACAGCAGTTACCAGTGATCTTCATAGTCTGTGTGTGTGTGTGTGTGAGAGAGAGAGAGAGAGAGAGAGAGAGAGAGAGAGGGAGAGGGAGGGAGGGAGGGAGAGAGAGAGAGAGAGAGAGAGAGAGAGAGAGTCAAAAGTAGCTGGAGGTTTATTTGTACTGAGATTCCAAACAGTTAACTTTTTCCCCCTACACCACGTCTTGACCAAGGTAGAGCTCCCCCATAATTGTTATTGATATTTTTTAAAAAATGATCCTATATCAGGGAGTTGTCAGATGTGGGGAAACAGAAAGAGGTGATCTTTGCTAAGGACAAAAAGAAGTTCCAAAATACCGGACAGAAACATCTAGTTTCCCTCTTGTTTTCTTGGTTATCTGATGCCCACCAAAGCAATGAAGGTATTATAAAAACTAAAGGAAGATTCAGTTGCCGGTATGGATAGGAGGATCTTAGATGACTATAGGCCAATATAATTCCCTTCCTGTTTGGCTGATTGAGCCAGGCAGTTTAGGTAGAGTGCACCAGGCATGCAGAGGAATCTCCTTGCTCTTGTTTCAATATGAAAAATGCCATAGATGAAAAAAGATTAAGAGTCCAGTTCTCAAACAAAAAAAGAAGGAAGCATTTGTCTTTTGAAATGAAAAAAAGGAGTATATGTCCAAAAATGTTGGGCAAGCTAAATAAAATGATAAACACTTTGAAGATCATTTTCTTGCTTTCTAATTACTAAGGTGTAATTAGGGTGCAGGAACACTTACTCATTGAATTGGTTGATATCCCATTTCTGTTTTGTAACTGAAGTTTTTTCTATCCTCTTTCCATCTTAATTGATATTCGTCATTTTGGGGCTTAAAGTATGCAATAATTTACAATCTTGCATGTGCACCAGGCTTACCTGGGATAAGAAATATTGGACACATGTAAGCCATAAGCAAAGCTCCAGAAATTGTCTGCGTCTTCAATGCACTAAATGCACAAACATTTATCTTTCCCTTCGTCATTCTGGATGGAGAGAATGGTTAACTGTAGAATGCACATAAAAAAAAACAATGCCAAATGAGTTGAACTCAATCTACTTTTGAATATAAATTTTACTGAGCAAAAAGGAATAAAGTAAAAATAAACACTGTGCTTCCTATATTCAATCAACACTGTGTACGTGTCATTCTAAATGCAATTTTCTCCCTATTTTAATTTAAAAATGAGCTTCCTGGAAAGTTAATGTTTACCCATTCCCATCTCTTCTGATGATATTAAAATCTATTTTGAAGAGAAATCCAACTGCAGCATTATAAAACGATAAGCTCCAGTTAAACCCACATTGTTGGCCTGGAAGTGGCTGGCATCTTCCTTGCATGCTAGCTTGCCAAAATGTAAGTATAAGGAGTGGTAGAGAGGAATGAATAAACTGGGCAGCATGCAGACACTCAAGACAGATTAAGGATGCCAAAGTTTCATCAGGATATTCCATGCCTGCCTTCCTCAGGTTAGGGCTCTTGAAATGTGCTGGGAGAGAGACAGTTTTATGTAATGGTTAAGATGTGGGTTAAGGATCAGGAGACCCAGGTTCAGATACAGATTAACAGAGTTGCAAGGCACCTTGTAGGTCATCTTGTCCAACCCCCCCTCCCGCTGCCCAACCAGACCCTACACCATTTCTGACAGATGGCAGTCCAGTCTCTTCTTGAAAGCCTCCAATGATGAAGCTCCCACAACTTCTGAAGGCAAACTGTTCCATTGGTTAATTGCTCTCCTTATTTCCAGGTTGAATCTCTCCTTGTTCAGTTTCCATCCATTATTCCTTGTCTGGCCTTAAGGTGCTTTGGAAAATAGCTTGACCCCCTCTTCTCTGTGGCAGCCCCACAAATATTGGAAGACTGCTATCATGTCTCCCCTGGTCCTTCTCTTTGCTAGACTAGCTGTTCAAATCCAGCTTCAGATACAGAAGCCTATTGAGAGACTTTAGATTATGATAGTAGGGAAAAATTGAAGGATGGAATACTAAATATGTGAAATATGCAGGAAAAGCAGGATAACCTACACCGTCATCCACATCACCATGGTTGAAGATGTTAACCAATACACCTGGAAAGCACAAAACTGTCTGATGTCATTCTAGATCTAGATTTTTACTGAGCAACATTTATTAATTATGTGCAACAAGAATTTATTTGAAGCCCCTTTATTATATTTTACCTCCAAGGTTTTCTCATCTCACCTCATATATCCTACTATACCACCACAATCATACACCCAAACTCTAGGTTGGGCATTTTAAGATAGCAAAAGACAGCCTCAGATACCTGTCTGTGTTCTCACAGCACGTTAAACCACAAACTAGTCAACTATTTTAACCAAGAGTGCTATTTGAAACCAGAGCCTGTGCTTAATATTTGACTTGGTGTATGTTGTGTAAACTCAGGAAATTGGTTAATTGAGCAAACATTGGTTCAGTAAACCGTGACTAATCACAGCATGTGAACACAGCCTTGGTGAGCATCACAGGAGGTCGTGGAGCTGAATCTGAGTTTTGTTGTAATTCACTATCTTATTGTGGCTGAGACAGCTAACCTGGTGTCTATAACCAAGACCCGGTAGAACCAGAAGAGGTTCCCCTCTATGAAATATGCCCACTAAGGTTTTAAGCAGCTGCAACCATAAAGCAGGGGGGAATAGAGCAGCAGTTGTCAATCAGGATGTTTTAACAGCTTTCAGTGGCACTGTCCCCAAAATAACTAGATGTGAATTTCTGTGATTGAAGTTCGGTTTTAAAGAGCAGATGGGGTTGTTGTTGTTAAATCAATCTCCCTGCTGTGAGGAAATATCTCTGCCTGCTCCTGCTAATAATCCATCATGTGGTTAGCTCTGGAAGATTTCCATTTGTCCTCATGTGATGTTCTAGAGTTCATAGCCATTATGGTCCTGTCAGAGACTATTGTGGGCTGATTCCTACAAATCATGGAAATGGTACATCGAGTCACCTATGTGTGAGTTGAGTGGCTATATACTGTACATTTATGTAATACATAAACACAATAAAATAAAATATCTTAGTGTAACTGACGTGATCTGAAAGTGAAGGACACAATCCTCAGTCCTATAATCCTCAATTACATCATGCTCTGATTGCTTATTGGCTTATCAGTGCTGCTTCCCCACTCTCTACAGAAAGATGAGACTTATTATATCAGTCTGCTATACAGTAGGTGACTAAATGGACTCAGAAGGGTTTCAGAGAGAAGTTGTGTTTTTTCCCCCCAGAGAATCTATTGGAGAGTTTAACTGAGGTCTTAATGAATGGTTACATGGATCTTAGATCAGAATGCTTCTCTGTGACCTTTCATTGTATGTTGAACCTGGATGGCTTCTTGGTTTTCTGAGGTATTTCAGCAGATGAAACAAGAAAGATTGTTTCAAACAAGAGGAAGTCCTGTTTGTTGGAAAAATCTTCATCAAATCATCAAATAAGTTTATCTTCAACTCTGAAGAAAAGACAAAATAATTACAAGCTTAACAACTTGTATGCTAGAGGGGACTAAAGATTTTAAGCAGAAGAAAAAATAACACAATTTTAATGTCAGTTAATACTTGGACTTACAAAACGACACAAAATGTTATAACATCAGAAATATTAAAAAAGCATGTTTGAAGAATGGAGTCAGAAGTTAACAACTGCAATATCAGTCAGTACTACAGAATCAGTTACTATTGTCAGTAGTGGTATCGGCTTCTATGGATATAGTATGTTTAAAAGATAGATGTGAAACAAATTTTATGTGACAAGATAGAGAAACTACAGAATATGGAACTATAAATGACAGGGCAAGATAATGATTTGGAAAAGGACACTTCACTAGATATACAAAAGAAACCTGCTGAAGATTTAAAAATTAAAAGGGAAATGCCCATGATAATGATAATGAGTGACTTAGAAAATATTTTCTTATTGGCTATAAAAAAGAGTCTTGTTAGTCTTGAAAAAATCTGGGCAGTGGGATAAAGAAAAATTGAACAGAAATCAACCATTCATCAATATTTGATTGAATTAAAGGTTTAAAAAGTTAGAAGTAAAGGGGATACATTTTTTGCAACTTTCTGGCAACCCTTTATGGACTTTTTGCTGACACTGGGATTAAAAAGTTGATGTTTATGGATTTGGTTATAGATAAAGGATGGGATAAGGGATGAAGAAATACCTATTTCTTACAGGGGATTAAATTACTAAATTTATTTATTCTTCTTGTGACGAGGGTTGAAAATTACTTCTTTATATATTTCTTTTCTTTTTCTTTATTATATTTTTTCTTTCTTTTTTTCCTGAACTTTTTATTCTTTCTTTCCATTCTATTTTCTTTAAGGATAGTAATTCTCCATGTTTAGGTTTACTGGGTTACAGTTTTCCAGACAGAACTGATGCACAATTTGGAGACCATCCTCATAGCAACTCTTGAGGATCACATGGAAGCTATGACCAGGAAGACTTTTACAGAAATCTGTGTGATCTCTCTATCTGTCTTCTCTTCTTCTCTTCTCTTCTCTTCTCTTCTCTTCTCTTCTCTTCTCTTCTCTTCTCTTCTCTTCTCTTCTCTTCTCTTCTCTTCTCTTCTCTCCTCTCCTCTCCTCTCCTCTCCTCTCCTCTCCTCTCCTCTCCTCTCCTCTCCTCTCTTTTCTTCCCTCCCCCCTGTCTCCTACATAGTGATGCCCCAAAGACCACTTAGAAGCTTCATCTCATTGAGAATACAATGGCATAAGCAGTTTTGGGCATGTTATGGTATGCCCACAGAATACCTGTGCTTTGTGAATTACACTGGTTACTAACAGGCTTCCAAAGCGCAATTCAAATGCTGGTGTCGCCTGTAAAGCGTCTCATAACATTCAGTCTTGTTACATGGGGGACCATCTTCCTCCTATAATGTCTACCCATCCCGTAATATCTGACAGAGTTGGCATGTTTCAAGTGCTGTCTATTAAAGCAATTCATCTGATGGGACCCAGGAGGTGGGCTTTTTCTAGCACTGAATAGCATTCCCCCAGAAATCCGAAGAGGGTGGACCCTCTCTCTCTCTTTTAGATAATTGTTAAGGCCTGGACCTTTCTTTAGCCATTGGGCCAAGGTTGTGGGTTGATTTTGCTGTTTGTGGCTGGTATTGTTTCATTGTATCTGTTGTCTTTTTCTATGAGCATCTTTTCCTTTTTGTGATTTTAGTTTCTGGACTGATTATTTATGATTTTAATATGACTATTGCCCAGAGTCATTCTGAGTAGTCTACAAAATGTGATAGATTGATTTTAATTAGTCTGCTTTAAATCTAGCCAAATTATGCTCGTATCTGCAGGACTATTTCCATACTGCACAGGCATCTTTTTATTTTATTTTTTTAACCACCTTTTCTAAAAGCAGCAATATAAACTCCTCCCTCCTCTCTTTGCTTCTCATTGTTCCTTTTCCTAAGTCTCAGCTCCTGATGCAAAAACAATGTAATGTAGAATTGTACTTTAATTCTTTAATGGGAACTAAAATTATTTGCCACTGTAACCCAAAATAAGCTTTGATACTCCCATAGTCTACAGCTCATGACCAGGAAGCATCCATTTTCATTTTATTCTACTGAATATTTCCTTGTAGGTTTATTCTTCACCATCTTCTTATGTCCACCTTTCTAGTTACTTCTTCCTCTGCCTTAACACAAGTCTTGTTATCTCTTCTAGGCTAAATTTGAATACCCTTGACATCTTTTAGATGTCACTTAATACTAGATCCCCCACACACACACAAACAAAGACCCTTGACAACTAAATACTTTTAGGATCCCCTTTATCTCTGAGTTTACATGGGTTGAGCTCTTTTCCTTCTGTTGGATGAATAGGTGATGTAGCTAGAGATGTACCAGATAAAGGAGGGATTTCTATATGTGCTGGACCTCCAATATCTTCCACAATTCCTGCCTCTTTCCCAGCCTCAGAAAAAAATCATTACAGAAATATTACTAGGACTGCCAGATTTCGGCTGCAAAAATCCAGACAATTCTGAAGAAATCTAAAACTTCCTTTGCTATCATGTGGTAGCCATTAAGACTTTTTTCAACCTGCAACAGGTAACCCTAATATTGAAAACAAACAAGAAAGGGGGGAAAAAACCATACAATTAACTCAAAGCAGAAGCAAAGGTGATCATGTCAGCCTTCTATGTGTTACTTGCATGCTTTCTATTATCTTATATGTATTTTGCAGGTATGAAGAAAACTAATTTTGTTAGAAGAGTTGCAGCCTGATTCTGTCTTCATTTGAAGCAGGTGTCACAATATTTCTAAGGATGTTAAGTGGTAGTAGCTCACGCACAATACTGGTAGCAAATTGTGAATGAACTTAGTATCCAGCGTTCTGGAAAAAAAAACTTGAGTGTTTTACAGAACAACTACAGAACTTGTCAAAGAGAAGTTGCTGTTTGAGGTTTCTAACAATCAAAGTCACATTAAGTTGCCCATTCTATTCTTTCCATGTTTTATACTGTCTTAATGATTTTGCTTTATTTAATCAACATTATTAATAATGAGTCATATCAAGTCCACTTTGCTTTCAGTACGCTGATTCCCTGATCAAATCCTAGAACCTGTCTTATCTATTGTTAGTAGAATGCACAATAAAACAGAACCAAATGAAGCACTTGCTGTCTTTGCAGGATGTATCATCCAAGAGCATGGCTATAATTGTTGGACCGTACTTAAAGTGCTTTGTCTCCTGTCAGAATATTAGCACCTTAGAACATGTTAGACTATGCAAGCATTGAAAGTTATTTCAAAAAAAACATTTTAGATTTTGCCCAAGTGTGGATATTGCACCTTTCCTACTACAGTAGCCTGTCATTTTTCAGGCTTTTGTGTGAAGCAGAAAAGAAATGTTTGTTTTAATAAAACAATTAAAACAGTGCTTCTCCAGTGCAATCCTTAAAATCATCATCTTCTTCGTCATCCCTTTTTTTAGGCTCATGTGGAAACTCATGTGGAAACAAAAGATGTAGGTATTTCTATAAATAGAAAACATAATCGCATCTATTCTTTTCTAACAATTAGCACTATAACACCTACAGGTGTTTTACAATTGTATATTCTACAACAGGAGTAAGAACCTCTCAACTGAGTCCTTACAGGAGCACTGATGATGTTACCTAGTTGGATAATAGAAACGTCTGCAAGAAAACAACCAAGCTCAGAGAGCACCAAGGAGCCCACAGTTCAACCCTTTCCTTCTATGAATTTACACTTACTAATTTAATTTACTATATAAGGTTCCGTTCCTTTTGCCCACATGTAAATGTATTAAAGAAAGGGGGACTCTCTTTAACCTGACAAGGTCTGCATAATAAATAAACTGAGGAATAAATAGCGCTAAAGCAGCTTTGCTCCATTAGGTTTCCTCCAGAGGAGTAAAGTCAACCATGAGTGGCTGCGGATTCTGGTACCTGTGCTACCACCACAGCTGGAAGGGGGCGTGCCCTTGACGCCTGGGCAGAAGAGGCTCTCTAGGACACGCCCATGCGACCAAACACCCTCCTGGATGATCACACACCCTTCCTCTACCGATTCGCCGTCAACTGCTTTGGCATCCCTGATTGGATCCCGGAGTTCTAAATCAACACGTTGGACAGCTCCCTCCACGGTCGAACGCCCCTATTGAATCCAGACGCGATCCCCTCGTAATCTCTAAACCCCCCCCCAACGGATCTTAGTGGCCTTTCCATCCACATCCCTTCGCGCCAGTCTTAGCGAGACGATCGCGACCCTCTCCCTCCCAGCCCCTCCCCCCACCACCCAACCTGCCCACAGTGAAGATGGCGGAGGGGTTTGCTTCACCCGTCTACGCTGTACGGGTGGGCGCTACCACGGCAGGGCGACAAGAGGGGGGGTAGCAGGGAGGGCGGAACGGACCATCGGGGCAGCCGGGAGCCATGTTGAGGCTGCGGGAGGAGGCGATGCTGTTGCCTCCGCCGTCGCCACGGAGCGGTGAGAGCCACGGGAAAAGCAGCGCCGCCGCTTCCAGATAAATGGTGGCGGCGGCGGCGGCAGCCGAACCTGGCAAGGCGGCAGAGCCCGAGGCGAGGCGGGGCCGGGGGAGCAGCGCCAGGCCAGGGCAGCCGGGCAGGGGGGCGGGGAAAGGGCCGAGGGACCATGGCTGAACCGCCGCCTCAACCTCCGGGACCAAACCAGCGCCGTCCTCGCCAGGATCGCCGCCTGGAGCTGGTGCTGCTGCTGCTGCTCCTCCCTTTGTTTCGCTTCAGCTTGGGGAAGCCGGCGGGCAGAAGGGGCTTGGGCTGCATCCACCGGGCGAAGCCGGAGAAGCCGAGCGGTGGTTGGCCGGGCTGCGCTCTCTTCGGGGAACTAAAGGAAACCTCGCCGTCCGCCAAGCTCCGGGAGGACGATCCGTGCTGCGCGGGCTCCCTCTCGCAATCCCTGGCGGGGCAAGGGAAGAAGAACAGCAGCTTTTCTCGTGGTGGATCCCTGACCCCACCTTGGGAAAAAAGGACGATCCGCTGCCCGGGTGGCACCCTGGGAGAGCCGGGCAGCGCTTCCCCTTGCTTGTGGATTATAAATGCTTCCGCACTTCTTCCGGATCCCCCGAGTCCGGCAAGGCTCGGAGAAAGCCGTGCGCGGACTACCTGGGGATGCCTCGCGAGGCTCGCTGTGGTTGGGGTGGATTCCGCGCAGAGGGGCGTCTACTCAAGCCCTTCCAATCAACGCCCTAGGAGGGGCTGGAGCCAGCCGGACAATGGGGGGTCCAATTGGATGAAGGCTCCCTCTAAAAATCGCCGGGATCCGACCCGTTTTAACAGGACTCCAGCCTGTCTCCGGCGGGTCCACCTGTGTACAAAGCCATCTCGCCGCCTTCAGAACTGCACCGACCGCTCCTTGCTGAGGAGCTCCGAGCGCTCGGCTACCCGAGCTAGGAGAAAAGGCGGCAGTCCCCCCATGCCTTCGTGGTTCCCGATTATGCGACTGGCTTCCTTTTCCCGCCCGGGAGCCCGTTCGCCTTTCTGCAGGTGGTTCACCCTGTTGACCTGCCTTCAGCTCTGCCTGGGGCAACCGGTGCCCCGTGGAATTCCCCGCAGCTGCTGCGCCGGCGAGTGCTGTGGGAGCAGCCCAGAGCGATGCTGCCTTTGTACTTGGACCAGAAAAGGCTGGGCGAGCGCTGTTTCGGCGGTTTCAGCAGCTTGGACAGCTCCCTGTGCTTCTCTGGGAGCCAATCCGAGCGTAGACTGGGGAAGGCGCGAGCTCCTCTTTTCTTTCCGTCCATTCGACTCTACCAAAGGCTGTTTACAAACTCTTTGTTTTGAGGTGAATTTTAGGAGTCCGTCCATCCCGGAATTCTTTCTCTCCCTGCCCTTAAAAGCCACTCATCCAGCTCCGCAGAGTGAAATAACCTATTCCACGTGTGCCAAGAAAAGGAGGCGAAGAGAAAAGGCGCCTCTGCCCTTGCTGAGGGTTCGGAGGGCAGCCAATCGTCACCCCCTCTTCCCTCAGTATAATTACCAAGTCCAGGTGGCTGAAAACCAGCCTTCAGGCACACCGGTGATAACGGTGGCAGCCCAAGACTCTGATTCGGGGGATGCTGGGCGACTGGTCTATTCCATGGATGCTCTGATGAACAGCAGATCTCTGGAACTGTTCAGCATTGATTCCCAAAATGGCCTCATTAGTACCACTGAAGTTTTGGATAGGGAAAATATGGACCTACACTACTTCCGAGTGACTGCTATAGATCATGGGGTTCCCCGTCTCTCTGCCACCACCATGGTTGCAATCACAGTTGCAGACAGAAATGACCATAATCCACTATTTGAGCAGAGTGAGTACAGAGAGACGATCCGGGAAAATGTAGAAGAAGGCTATCCCATTTTGCAGCTGAGGGCCACTGATGTGGACTCTCCACCCAATGCTCATATCCGATATCGATTTGTCAATGAACAAGCCGCTCACTCTGTCTTTGAGATAGATTCACGGTCAGGGTTGATCACTACAAGTGGGCAAGTAGATAGGGAGAAAATGGAGAAGTATTCTTTGGTGGTGGAGTCAAATGATCAAGGTAAGGAGCCCGGCCCTCTATCCTCCACAGTTAGAGTGTATATAACAGTTCTTGATGAAAATGACAATGTCCCACAATTTAGTGAAAAGCGCTATATAGTCCAGGTAAGAGAAGATATAAGGCCCCATTCAGAAATTTTAAGGGTCACCGCCACTGATTTAGACAAAGACAACAATGCTTTAGTTCATTATAACATCATCAGTGGTAATAGTAGGGGCCAGTTTTCAATTGACAGTGTGACTGGGGAAATACAGGTGGTAGCTCCTTTGGATTTTGAAGTTGAGCGAGAATATGCCTTGAGGATCCGTGCCCAGGATGCAGGACGTCCTCCTTTGTCCAATAACACAGGCATGGTTAGCATCCAAGTAGTGGACATTAACGATCATGCTCCTATCTTTGTCAGCACCCCCTTTCAAATATCTGTCTTGGAAAATGCCCCTTTGGGCCATTCAGTAATCCACATCCAGGCCGTGGATGCAGATTATGGAGAGAACTCGCGCATTGACTACAAGCTTGCTGGCGTCGCTTCGGATACTCCATTTGTAGTGAACAGTGCCACAGGCTGGATTACTGTGAGTGGCCCTTTGGATCGAGAGACTGTGCAGCACTACTTTTTTGGGGTAGAAGCCCGGGACCATGGCTCTCCCTCTTTATCTGCTTCTGCCAGTGTCACCATTACTGTCATGGATGTAAATGATAATCGGCCCGAATTTACCCAGAAAGAATATCTCATTCGCCTCAATGAAGACGCTGCGGTGGGGACTAGTGTTCTTAGTGTAACAGCAATTGACCGGGATGTGAATAGTGCCATCAGCTATCAGATAACAGGTGGGAACACACGGAACCGTTTTGCTATCAGTACTCAAGGTGGAGTGGGATTAATCACCCTCTCTTTGCCCCTGGATTACAAACAAGAGAGGCGGTTTGTGCTAACAGTGACAGCCTCTGACCGGACCCTGCATGACAACTGCCATGTTCACATCAACATTACGGATGCCAACACTCACAGGCCAGTGTTCCAGAGCGCCCATTATTCAGTAAGCGTTAATGAGGACCGTCCAATTGGTAGCACGGTGGTAGTGATCAGTGCCACAGATGATGATGTTGGAGAAAATGCCAGGATTACCTACTACTTGGAAGACAATATCCCCCAGTTTCGGATTGATGCAAACACGGGTGCCATCACCTTGCAGGCAGAGCTGGATTATGAGGACCAGGTCACCTACACCCTGGCCATTACAGCGAAAGATAATGGGATCCCCCAGAAAGCAGACACCACCTATGTAGAAATCATGGTGAATGATGTCAATGATAATGCCCCTCAGTTTGTGAGTGCTCACTACCAAGGTGTCATCTCTGAGGACAGCCCTCCCTTCACAAGTGTGCTTCAGATCTCTGCCACTGACAGGGATGCCCACGCCAATGGACGTGTGCAGTATACATTCCAGAATGGAGAGGATGGCGATGGGGATTTCATTATTGAGCCCACCTCTGGGATTATTAGAACCATCCGCAGGTTGGACCGGGAAAGCATTCCTGTTTACGAACTTACGGCCTATGCGGTGGACAGGGGAATGCCTTCCCAAAGAACCCCTGTCCACATTCAAGTATCGGTGCAAGATATTAATGACAACGCTCCGGTCTTTCCGGCTGAGGAGTTTGAAATCTTTGTGAAGGAAAATAGCATTGTGGGTTCTGTCGTGGCCCAGATCACAGCTCTGGATCCAGATGAAGGACCCAATGCCCAGATTATGTACCAAATTGTGGAAGGCAATATCCCTGAAATCTTCCAGATGGACATATTTTCGGGTGAGCTCACTGCCCTCATTGATTTGGATTATGAGACCAAGCCTGAGTATGTCATTGTGGTTCAGGCCACTTCCGCCCCCCTTGTCAGCAGAGCTACAGTCCACATCAAACTCATTGACCAGAATGACAACAGTCCCGTTCTGAAAAATTTCCAGATCCTCTTTAATAATTATATCTCCAACAAATCGAATACTTTTCCTTCTGGTGTGATAGGGAAGATCCCTGCCTATGACCCAGATGTGTCTGATAGACTGTTTTACACCTTTGAACGAGGAAATGAACTGCACTTGTTAATTGTCAACCAGACTAGTGGGGAACTCAGACTCAGCCGTAAATTGGACAACAATCGTCCCTTAGTGGCCTCCATGTTGGTGACTGTCACAGGTAAAGATGATTTTCATTTTTTTCAATATATTGCATCAAAGTTGGATTTCCTTGAATTATATATATATAAAAAATTAAACAGTTGTTTGCTTTTGCTAAATCTACGGAAGCCAGAGATAGGAGAAAACAAGTGAGTATAGAGACTTCGATAGTTAATTATATTAGCAGATCTTTTATTTATTTTTTCCTAGTTTCCTTTAGGGTGTAATAGCCCAGTGGGCACCAAAAAGCAAGATTTGATTGCTTCCTGTTATCTCATGGCAGACTCATTTCATAATATATTAGATGGAGCCAAGTTCCTGCCCTGAAGAGTTTACAGTCTAAATTAGATTAAAGTGCACACAAAGGAAGGGAGAAAGGATGTAAATTGATAAGTTAAACCTGCCTGCTGCACAGAAAATGGAGATGCTGCCTGCTTCATTTCTCTGTTTCTTTTCATGCTGTAGCAAGGGTAGTCTAACCAAATATGGACCCTTGGAAAGTTATAATGATCCTCTATGGCTTTTGAGTTAGAGGAAGCATAAGTTAGCAACAAGTGATGAAACTGGGAGTTTGTCTGACTGCAGCTTTCTCTGCCTACCAGATAATTGGAACTCGGGAAAAGGCAAAAAGAATTACTCTGAGGGGGAAAAAGTATTAACAAGCACAGTGTTTTTTGAGCTAAAATTGCCATTTTGAATTATGTTTCCCTATTTTGCCTCTGGGCTAGCCAATAACATGAAGGTGAGCAAAGTTTCACATCGATAGTGGTACAGATTGATGTAATTTGCCTGGTACTTAAACATTCTTTGGATGGGAAGAAACCTTGATAGATTTGAAAACTTGCATCTCTCTCTCTCTCTCTCTCTCTCTCTCTCTCTCTCTCTCTCTCTCTCTCTCTCTCCCTCCCTCCCTCCCTCCCTCTCCCTCTCTCTCTCTCTCCCCCTCCCTCCCTCCCTCTCCCTCTCTCTCTCACACACACAGAGGCTTGAAGTATTTGGGTGGCATGAAGGGATTTATCAATTTAAACCATTTACAACTTGCTTTTTCTCTTCAAGGAAATTAATGCAATGTATTCCCAAGATCACACTCTGCACATTTATTGCCACTTATTCTGTGTATTTGGGGGGTTTGCCTGAACAGTTCTGAGGTTCTTATGTTCAGGTGAACCCCTAAACACATTGCTTAAGTGACAATAAATGTGCAGGACATGATTTGGAGAATGCATTGCATTAAATTCCTTAAAGAGAAAGGCTCAGCCCCAAAACATAAATTCATAATGAAGATAATGTCTCAGCTTGGACAGTTTCTTTCCCCTAATAAACAGCAGGAGTCACAGATCTGACTTAAGAAGCAAAGATTCTTGGGACATAGGACATAACTTCTAGGCACATTTATATCTCCAGTGCATTTCCTTTTAAGAATGAAGTGCTGGATATACTGTAACTGCTAAATGCATCTAAAGCTTCTGTATCAGGTGCATTTTTCAAAAGCCATTGTCTTTTATTTTATTTATCCTATCTTCCAAAAAAGCAAGATAATTTGACCCCCCCACCCCCTCCGGATGACTGATTGGATATTGCTTTGGCTATCTCGTGGATTCAGCTAGTGAGCCAAATGCTTGAATTATCACTCTTCTATACTGCAAGAAGGAAACAGTTTCCACCATTAGGTATCTTAGCAGATTTAGCCCAGGCCTCAACTATCTCATAAGCAAGATTTGGCTCCTTGCTTATATTTAATTAAAGTAGCCCTTTTTGATTAAATAATATGATGGGTCTGATTACCATGTCATGTCAATATTTATGTCTTGGCCATAATCATTTCTTTGTCCTCTCTGCTCAGTCTCACTATTCATCTGCTTCTATTTCACCTTACATACAAAATAATCATTTGTTGGTTGGTCATTTGCCTTGTCCGTTTTTTCTAAAATCTATTTAGAAAATTCTTGTAAATTCCAACAAATTATCGGGGTTTGTGGGGATATGCTGATAGAAACTCATATTATCATTACAATACATGAGTTCTGCATTTATGTAAATACATATATCTCTGTAAAATTCCCCTACCTTGGAAATAGCTGTTACAACCATTTCTTACTTTAAGTCAGAAGTTTACACCAGTAGCCAAACAAAATGTATACTGTACAAGGCTAAGAATAGGATTCTAACCAGCCTGAAGTCTTCCAGTTCTAAGCTCTTCCTATAAGGCCACCACTCTATTATGGTCACAAGATGTAGGGAAGTCCTATCCTGCTTACCTTCTGGAAGGCTATTAAGACCCAGCCTTTTCTTTAAGCATTGGGCTAGGATGGAGGATGAGTCCAGCATTTGCGCTCTTCAGGTAGTGCTGTGGTACCTCGTGCTTTGTAAAAGTTTAAATGTTGTTGCATTTTTAATTGGCACTCAGCATGTTAGCCACGCTGAGATGTTTTATAGAATGTGGGTGGAACTGTCACTTTAACAATAAATAAGTGGCAAGTTTTACAACTGATCCCTAATGAAGTAATAAAAAAAAAGATCCTTGGGTAGAAAGCATGTACAGGAAGGTCCTCTTGAAGGAGAAAGAGGAGAGAGGGTTGCATCTGTATCTCACAGCCTTAGTTACTCAGCTGTGTCTAGGGAGGCTTGCATTATTCATGGCCGTCTCCACATCCTAGTTAACTGTCTCCTTTTTCTTCCTGCCATGAGATTAATAAGGGGAAATGGTTGGGAAAAAGCAACCCCTGTTTCCTTCCGAAGATAGGGACAGGACAGGCGGACATGTTCAGGGCAGTCAACTCAGGCTCAATGTTCGATTAGGGTTCCTCAGGGGTTAATTGTAACTGCAGGGTAGTGCAATATTATATTCATGCCCCCAGAGGGAGGGGGGAGGAGGGAGAGGCATGCAGGCTGATGATTGGAGAACTACATTGACCTTTCCAGGAGCCTGCCAGGGTGCATTCAAGTAAACTCAACCTCCGAATGCACTTAAGCCTTGCACAAAGGCAGAAAGAAATCACATTTTCAGGCTTTGCATTAAATTCACTCAGAACAACACATGAGGACGTTATCATTTTTCCAGTGTGAAAATGAGGAAAGAAAAGCTTAAGCTCGGGAAGGCAACAAGCATGGAAAAAGAATTAGGCAAAGAAACCACCCCTCGGGCTATGAATAGGGGAGGGGCAGGGAAGGGAGGGGCAGCCCTGTGCCTCTGATTGGGTTTGATAATTATTCGGGATGTTTCGTCCCTTCCGTTGGAGACCAACTGATTTCTTGCAGATTTTTATATCTTATTATTGCTATGTTTTTCAATTCAGTTGTCTACGGAGCAGCTCCTGTTCCAATTTGATACAGTGAACCAAGGATCAGCCTAATGGTTGAAATCAATTAACAATTAGTCAGGTCTTAGAAAGGAAGGAAAGGGATAGTTTGTGAAATGGACCTGAATGGGTAGAAATCCTAGCTTTGCTGTATTACTCAATTATGCATGACTGCAACAGAAATACATTCCTTTGCTTGCAAAACAGGATGCAGTCAAATTTTTGTTTTAAAAAGGCAATACTGATATTAGAATGTAGGTAGGTTTCATTCCAGTGAAGGGTTTTTTTTTTTTTTTATCCCTTCATTAATTCTAGCCTCTGGGCATGCTTTGGACATGTGGCATCAATTTCACCCTGGTGCCCAGCTAAAATTACTGTGGTTAGCAGCTAATATGGATATCGATCTATTTCACAAGAGTGGTGTCAATTAAGCTCTGTTCTGCTTCTGATGTCATCTATCTAGCTGGGTCAAGTAAAGTTGGAAGGCTGGTTCCGATTCCTGGGCCAAATCCGGTTCCTGTTTAACTAATACAGCTACTATGTAAGATGTGAAGAAACTCTGTTTCCTTTGCATCTGCCTGGCTTTGGCAGATATCTCTAGTGATTAAGAAAATTGCTTGAGGAGCCTATGGCCTAAGGCTCAAACTTGTAGTCCCAGATAAATCTTCCCAGCAGAGATTTTTGGTGTCTTAAAAACTATTGAATATTCTGCAATGCAAAAATTATATTCACATATACGTACAAACAAACTTCTATATAAAGGGAAGATTCATGTAAGTGTTAAAAGTAAGGAGAAAATAACTATAATGGAGAAAACATAAACGGGAACAATTAAAATAAAAGTAAATATATGTTTTCAATTACAGTGATCATTCAACATTAATAAATTTCCAGTCACTGATAGTTAATATATGTGATGGAATTAAAAATAATTGTTATTCCATGCAAATGACGGAATGGAACTTTTTAGTAAGTGTAAATTTGGCAGGTTTTTGCTAGATTCACCTTCAAAATTCCTTTGAAAGGGATGGCCCTTTTAAGTTCATTGATCGAATGATGTTGCAATTTCTGATGTCAGAATTATGTACAATTATTATTTTGTATTGAGAATGCTGTTTATTTCTCCTATGTAGAATAATAAAAAGCACAAATAGCAATTCTGTAGTATAGTAGTTGAATTGGTACTAGAGAGATCCAGGTTCAAATTTACTCTCAGCCAAGGAAACCATCAGGTGACTTTGGGGCAGTTTCTCTCTCTCAGCCCAACCTACTCCCAGGGGAGAAAATGAAAGAGAGAATGCTGTGTGTACTATCTTGAGCTCCTGAATGATAGGCAGAATGTATATTTAAGAAATAAATCAATAAATTGATGATATATAACATTGAAAGATGAATGCTTGATATTGTGGCTGACCTTATTCAATCCTTTAATGGTTTAGGCTGAGTAGAGGTTGGGATAGAGTTGATTTCGGGTTCTGTTACAAAGTCCATGTCCTCTATTGATAATTCAGTGTCATCCCTTGTTGTCAATTTTGAGCAGCATCTTCAGATTGGGAAGCTGTCTGAAAAATAGAACAGGCAGCCCAACCAAGGCTTGTGACAGGAAAGCAACTCTTACTAGGATCATGGATGATATGTAGGAATGTATTATTTCCCCTGTGGATTTTAGATGACAAGAAGTGGTGTTTTGTCCCTTTTTCCTATAACCATTCTATAAAATATTACTCATAGGTACATGATATATATCTTGTTGATCCACCCTTCGACATTGTAGGCCTTGGATGTGAAATCCTTCATTTTTAGGTCTCTTATGAGTCAGAAGAGATGCAATTGTATCACAGGCTCTGACTAAGCAGACGGTGATATATTATGGTATATTCTGAATAGAAACCAGAAGCAAAAAGTTGTAGGCTTCTGGTTACAGGTGGTACTTATACTGGTTCCTGATAGCACAACAGTTACAATGCTTACCAGCTAGATAACTGGTCTAAAGTGGATCAAAGTATATGTCTGAAAAAAAACCTATAATCCAAAATAAAAATACCTAAAGATGTATTTGGCATGCCAAATATAGGATAAGTTTTTTTGGAAGTTAATATATGTTAATCAGTGGTGGATTTCAAATTTTTTTACTACTGGTTCTGTGGGCGTGGCTTGGTGGGCGTGGCATGGTGTGGTGGGTGTGGCTTGGGGGCATAGCAGGGTAAGGATACTGTAAAATCTCCATTCCCACCCCACTCCACGGTAAGGATATTGTAAAATCTCCATTTCCTCCCCACTCCAAGGGAAGGATACTGTAAAATCCCCATTTCCTCCCGATCAGCTGGGTCTTGGGAGGCAGAGAATAGATGGGGGCGGGGCCAGTCAGAATTTTTACTACCGGTTCTCCTAACTACTCAAAATTTCCGCCACCGGTTCTCCAGAACTGGTCAGAACCTGCTGAAACCCACCTTTGATGTTAATGTGAATAAATATTTTCCTTGTTCAGATATTGCATCCAGCCAGCAAATCATTCATACAAAGGCTAGAAACTAGTTGATCAACTCCTAAGTGGTTGTGGCACTGAATAAGTCTGGTGGATCACTTGAGTAGTTGCAAGCAATTCCAGCATGCCAGCAGCATTCCTCTGCAGCTAGAATTCTCCATTATAGAAGGAAAATATCTCAGAGAGGGGCGATAATTTGCCATTTGAATTTCCATTTATTACAAAGCAGCTGATATTCTCTAAACATCATTAGGTATTTAGATGACCAGCATGTGTTTGCTGTCCTGCCATCAAAAAGCCATATGCATTATTCCAGTGAAATCAATCAAAATATTTTAGGCCTGAACTCACTTTATGCCAGATATTTTTATAAAGAAGTCTCATCTTTCACATTTGTTCCTTGTAGGATGATCATAGCTCCAGGATGGCTATTTTCAAGGAGATCTAAAAATTATATTTATTTAGGCTAACTGTTTTTATTTATTTATTTATTTATATCTCACCTTCAATATTTTTACAAATAAGACAGCAAGCATATCCAACATACTGTACCTTCCTCCTCCTATTTTCCCCACAATAACAACCCCTGTGAATTGAGTTGGTGTTTGGTAGTGTTCCCAGATTGAATGTTTTAATCGCTGTGTTTAGGGTTTCAAGGGAGGAAGCACTTTAATTAATTAAATTAATATAACACATTGTGAAAGTATCTATCCTCTAGAGTGCTTCCCTTCTAGAAGGTCCATATTAGGAGTCAATTAGGTGTTTATACTTGCTAAAAATTCATGGTAATAGTGCTGCTTTATCAAGAATTGAGTCTTCTTTGGGATGAATGAAGTCCAGTGGTCCTGGGTGAACTATAATTTACCAGATTCAATATATGGAAATTTTGGTGGCCCAAAACCAAAATCTCCCCAAATGACTTTTGCAAGAGCCATGGTGGCGCAGTCATTAGAATGCAGCATTGAATGCAGCATTACCAGCAGTTCCAGTCTCGCTAGCTCAAGGTTGACTCAACCTTCCATCTTTCCGAGGTCAGTAAAATGAGGACCCAGATTGTTGGGGGCAATATGCTGACTCTGTAAACCGCTTAGAGAGGGCTGTAAAGCACACACTATAGTATGGTAAGTCTAAAGGCTATTGCTATTGCATGTGAACTGCAGAGAAAGGAACTCATTAGTACAAATATTTGTACAGGATTAAATTCAGTAAACTTTTATCTGCAATTATTTCTGAATGTGTTAGGAAGGTTTGGCACGTGACTGAACTTGTGCTTCATACCTACAATACAGTAAGATATGAATGTAGCCAGGGTTCATCAGTAGTCGAGGACATATTATTGGAGAGAGAAATGAAGGGAAAACATCAGCCTCCTTGTAAGTAAGCCAACAGGTCTTGATTGTAATTGCCAGTGGACTCACGTCTGGCTAAGTTTAAAGGCTGCTCTACCTAAAAGGCAGGCGTGGGAGTTGGAAAAGAAGGAGGGAAAAGATAGCAGATACCAAAGCACAATGACAAAGACAAACCTGCAGAGGAAACATTGGAAATTCCCTTATCATGCCCTGTATAAACATATTCCCCACTTGTCTATGCTAGCTGGTTGGGACCCAGCTCATTTGTCATGCACTAATTACTGTACAATATTGTAAAATAGACCTAGTTCCTGTTCTGGGATCCCTTATGTGAGGAAAGACATGGGCCAGAGTTTCAACAAGAAGGCATCCACGGTTTTGCTGAGGCTGGGGTGTCTATTCAACCTAGAATTATAGGGCTGGAAGGAACCTCAGAGGTCTTCTAGTCCAATCCTATGCTCAAGGTACGAGACCTTACTATCCTGATCTAATCCCAGTCTATTTTTGAAAACCTCCAGTGATGGAGCGTGCATAATTCCAGTAGGCAAGCTATTCTATTGATAAATTGTTCTGTCAAAATCGAATTGAGTCTACTGGTGTGAAGTAGGATATCAAGCCTCAAATTATGCTGCCTGTTATATTTTAAGTTTAAAACTTTTTTCCTTACGTATGTATGGTTTGGATTACTGGCACTCCAAAGAGACTGTTTTGTTTTTAATCTCTGACCCTGAATCTTAAGGATACGGGAAGAATAAACTTCAGCTGGTTTTCTACATCTTTAGTGTCAGATGTGTTTGTGTTACACATGAGTTAGCCCTTCCCCTCTCTGACTACAAGGGATTGTGCCACAGAGGGCCGAGATCACTGTACAATACTAACATCTACCCAGAAGCATGCATTATATGAGGCCTTCCTCCCATCCTGATAAGTAGCTACCTTTCTTCCTTTTAATGTGTATATATTTTGAGAGAGAAACTAAATGAACCTGAAACTAGATTGCTTTCCAGGTCAATCAATAGATATGCATATCCCAAGTGCCTCTTGGTCAGGATGCTGAACAGCAATCTATTTCCAACCTGAGCATTATTCTTTGCTAAAGCAAAATGAAGGGAAAAAATGTACCCAAACGACCTCTATGCTATTCCCTGGATTTGCATTAAATGTGCCAGGTGGCCCACTCTAATCAATGACCAGAGGTTCATCTTGATGATTGGATTTGTTTTGTTTTTTTTAAACAGCTGCTGCAGACACATCACGAAAATAACTAAAATGTTTAGTTGGGTATACATCTGATCCTACCCAGTTAATGAAATCATTAACTCAGTGCTGCAAGAGTTGACTAGAGATATCCAAGTGGAGAATAAGCTGGTTGTGTACACTACATGAACTATGCGATAAAATATTAGTTCTCCAAGAAGAGATTCCTTCCTGGGAGAAAAGCAGTCAAAGAGCCACAAAATAGACTTTTCCCCAGCTCTCTAAACCGGGTAGCCCACAAGCCACAGAATATTTGTCTTTCTATTATTCAGAGTGGAAGAGGGATAAGCTAGTTGCACACTGACTATTGTGTGCCAACCCAACTGCTGCTGTCACTTGAAAGCTACATGTGAGGAAATCTCTAGGCTACCAGAAAGTGTGAATATTCACCAGCTCCACCTCTTCATCAATTGCCAGGCACTGCACTTATTCAGAGTAGCTGATTAAAATTACTCCGGGGGGGGCGGGGGGCGGGGGAGAGGTTGTTGCTTCCAGACAACGTTGGGCCTTTTGTATGTAGGTTGAAAGATGGGGAGGGGGAAGGGTCGTTCTCTTAACCATCTGCTGTCCTTTAACAGAACAGATTGAGAGTTACTTGAAAGGCTTGAGCTATTGCTAGGATTGCATTGCAAGTATTTAGAAGATATCATAGATATTAAAAAAATATCTTCAAGGAAAGATGTCCCCACTGCTCCCTCCCTCTCTCTTAAAGTAAAGGTAAAGGTTCCCCTCACACATACGTGCTAGTCGTTCCCGAATCTAGGGGGCAGTGCTCATCTCCGTTTCAAAGCCGAAGAGCCAGCACTGTCCGAAGACGTCTCCGTGGTCATGTGGCCGGCATGACTAAATGCCAAAGGCGCACAGAACGCGGTTACCTTCCCACCAAAGGTGGTCCCTATTTTTCTACTTGCACTTTTTATGTGCTTTTGAACTGCTAGGCTGGCAGAAGCTGGGACAAGTAACGGGAGCTCCACCAGTTACGCGGCACTAGGGATTCAAGCTTGTCACTGAGCCACCATGTCCCATATAGGTCTGTTATACAAACCAATTATCCAGATAGAGAAGTGTAGTTCTCATGTCACATTAGTTTTCAGACTTAAGGAGGATGTTCCAGTCCAAAGAAATGTGTTCAGGTATAAAAATTACAGCAAATTTATCCCCATTTTGTAAGAATATTTTACAGCCAAGGTGAAATAGGTTGTTCCATATTAGCCCTTTTTTCTGTATGCCATTTATTCCCTTCATGAATTTATTGTCTGATTAGGGAAGAAACAGTAAGGAAATAAGGGAGGGGGAGAGCAGTACTCTAGGCGGAGAAAAGGTAACTCTGAATATAATGGCCAATACTAAATGAAAGAGAGATTTTGCTGAACAAAACACTTTTAGGTAAATATTAACTTTTTTGTTATGATACCTTTAAGGATAAAGTTCTTAAAATAAAAATATATTAATAAAGTCATTGTCAAGGTTCTGACTGACAAACCCAACCAAAGTTAGCACGGCCAAGATGATCCAATCTCTTAATGCAAACATTATTGAATACATCATTTTGGCACTGATGTGGGCAAAGCCAGATCTGACCATTTCCCATGCAAACCCACAAAGTCAAAGTTCAGGTTCTCCCTCCTTCCAATTTGATCTGGTCACATTGTCCAATTGAGCCTCCTAGTATTTTATTGCTGTGAGAAAGTGTTTTGGCTCTGATAACCACCTGCCGAAATGTCCTTGGTTCTCAAGGCTGGCATCTTGATGTACGGGGCCAAAGTTCTATCTTCCCCTTCCTTCCCCCTATAGGTTGTTGGCAAGCTGAGAAGGGTGCCGAAAATGTTCACGCGTGCTCCTGTTTTGGCACTTGGTGCTGAAAAGGTTAGCCAATACTGCTCTAACCTATCCTTTCCTTTACCATTTTAATTCTTCATTCAGCTGATGACAGAAGAATGATATCTCAGACATTTTAACAGGGTCTAATATAGAAAGAAACATAAGTCTTGCAACTCCAGTACATAATGACTCTTGAACACAAGTAGTGTATTTCAGTGGGAGCTCTTTCTGGTAGATTGTGCCCCATGAACCAAATCTTTTTCTCATTTTAGTAACCCTAGTTGCAGCCAAATGTCACCGTTAGTCATTTGTGATATTTTTAATAGGATAGGGTTTTTTTGGCATGATTGTTATTACAAATCTCTAAGGGGAAAATGCATTTTGCATTGCAATCAACTTAAGAAATCACAGCTGTAGCAGCATTCTTTCCAATGTTCTTCAGTAAAAAAAAGCTACTGTATGTAGGTCTCAGCAAAGCCAGTGCTGATTCTAGGAGACTTCTTGGAACTCCAAAAATATTCAGAACTGTATACCACAGTTGTAATTAATATTTAAAAATATTACCTCCAAATATCTCATCTGCTCTAGATAAAGTTCTTCCCTCTGAACTCTCAATTCATTAATACAAGAAAGAAGAGTAGTGATTGCAATGTCTTGGATGGTTTTGAGAACGCAATTTGCTCTAATCAGGACTAGAAATGTATGGGATCTTTTTAACCTCCACCTTCAGTCAATCTGTCCTATGTTCCACCAACTTAAAGGCCAACTCTCAGAGGCAAGAACAGCATTTTTCCTTAAGTTTGTGATCTCCCATTTGATATGCCTCTTAAATCTGTAAAGCAGAGGTGTCAAACTCAAGGCCCGGGGACCAGATCCTTCAGTCAATCTGACCATCGCAGCCAAAAACGGAGCTCACAAGGACTACATGCGGCTCTCCTGAGCTCCGTTTTTGCTGGCAGAGGGTTGCAGGAGACCGTTGCAGCTGAAAATGGAGCTCGGCAGAGTACTCAGGCCACCACAGGTGTCCCCGACACGAGTGAAGTTGAACTGGCCACACCCATCCTGGCCATGCCCACCCCAGCCCTCCGAGGTCAAACACAACCCTGATGCGGCCCTCAATGAAATCAAGTTCGACACCCCTGCTGTAAAGTATTATGGGTTCCTTGAACCCCATTGAAGGTGATCACGGGAGTTTGAGCCTTGGTTTTATGGTTTGTGTTTCTAAGCATTCCAGGAAGGGAAGCCAATTAAATAGCTCCTTGATCATCAGGCCCTAAATTTTAAAAAAAGAGTGACTATGATGCTTCTGGGTACAACAATTTCAAATTAACTCAATGCCTAATTTTTCATGGGCATATTTATATCAGCTTCTTGATAACAATACTGAAGAGATTTTCAGTTGTTGTCTTTTATGCAGAGGTGGTATTGAGCAGGTTCTGACCAGTTCTGGAGAACCAGTAGCGGAAATTTTGAGTAGTTCGGAGAATCGGCAAATACCACCTCTGACTGGCCCTGCCCCCATCTATTCTCTGCCTCCTGAGTCCCAGCTGATCAGGAGGAAATAGTTAATTTGCAGTAACTGTCCCCTGGAATGGGGAGGGAATGGAGATTTTACAGTATCCTTCCTCTGCCACGCCCACCAAACCATGCCCACAGAACTGGTAGTAAAAAATTTTGAATCTCACCACTGCTTTTATGGTGTGTTTTTTAATTGACCTATCTAGCCTACAGCTCTGATATTTCTCTTTGGACCTCCAACTAAGCTGACTCTGCTTAGTTTCACAGTCTGAGGCCAGTCAGATGCTACCATTTGCTGAAAATGGTTAATGACTACTTTGCAGTACTTAGTATAGGTAACTTTAAGCAGAGAGTTTTCCAAATGTGCTATTTCTTTGTTTAAACTTAACAAGAGTTTACGCCTGCCAACCTGCTACCGAGTTAAGAATTTTGTTTAATAGCCACACTCTAATGACATGGCAAAGAAAAGGACAAACCTTTTATTGTGCATTTACACAGTTCACTTAACTTGGAGGACTGGACAATCGGTATCTTTGATAATTGTGTTCTTAACCATTTCTTTGAGTAAAGTTATGAAACAACAAAGCCAGGTTTAGAATTCAGACTGACCAAATAATCATATAGCACAAAAAAAGGAGGGTTGACAGCAAACTAAACCAAACTCTAAGCACATTTTCTTTTCCTATTCAAAGAAAGCAGTAATAATGCAGCAATAAATAACCTAGCTAGCATAAGCAATCAAAAATAGATG
This sequence comes from Arizona elegans, assembly GCA_022577455.1. Classification (NCBI taxonomy): domain Eukaryota; kingdom Metazoa; phylum Chordata; class Lepidosauria; order Squamata; family Colubridae; genus Arizona; species Arizona elegans. Next base: position 115,085,659 of record JAKOOJ010000003.1, read on the forward strand.
AAACAACCAGAAATCAGTGGGAGAAGAGCTAAAACTGTAACAGTAAAAACTATAATCTGCCTCCTTAGAGGCAGGAGAGCTAATGATCACATCAGTTAGCTTTTAATTCTCTCACTGTTGCCACCATGTCTCAGTCTCTCTCTGTCTCTCTCCCTCTTTCCCCCCCCTCTCTCTCCCTCACATACACATGCACACACACACACACACACTGGCCTCAGTCTCTTCAACACATAAATGCTTCTAGAATACCATGACTTTCAGCAGTCTCTGCACTGATATGGAATACAACATTTAGGACTTATTGTTTCTTCTCCACCTTTTCTGTATAATACAATATTCAGGCTGACACATATAATAGTAAAAATGCAAATTACAAACTGGACCAAATGTAATACAGATTAAAATAAAACCAAAATCAGAGTCTATTGTTAAAATAATAAAAATAAATAAAATTTTTTGATGAAAGATGTATTTTTTTATCATATTCTTAGAGAAGCCAACATATTTCTTAGGGAGTGCATTTTAAAGCCACACAAGAGAAAAACCATGTTCTGTATAAAAGAGATTTGAGCTTCTGGCAATAGAAGAGTTGCTTCTAGTGACAGGTAGGTAACTAACAAGTTTATAGCAAGAAACATGATCCTAGAGATAATCAAATCAAAGGTCAACAATACCTTAAATTAAGGCCAGAAGGCAACTGGTAGTCAATATAGACGATCTGTGATACCATAATTTCCACAGTCAACAGCCTGGCCGCCATATTTAGCAACTACTACTATTTCGAGACATATTTCACACACCATATAATGTATGTTATAGTAGTCTGGAAGGATGTGTTGTAACCAACACATGGATAACCATTGCTAAGTCTAACAGGAAGGCTCACAGTTCTTGCAGTAGCTATAAATAAGTTGCTTGCCATATTAGCCACATGCAGTATGGCTAGCTCAGGACCAAGAAACACTCCAAATCTGGAAAGCTGTTCCTTCTGAGGAAGTACAGCCCACACACTGTGAGCTTTAACCAAAAATCCAAAATCTACTTTTCCAAAATCCAGCCTTTCCTTTACCTCCATCTTGCCTGAATTTAATTTCATCTTGCTCTTTCTCATCTAGCACATTATTAAGTTAGGCAATTTTCAAGAGTACTGATTGCTTCCTTGGAGTTAGAAGGTAGAGAATAACAGAGCCAACTGGCATCAGCATACTGATAGCGCACCATTCAGAAACTCCAAATAACTATACCCAGCAGTTTCATTTAGATGTTAAGCAGCAAAGAGGATGACGAGACAGAGTCCTGAGGGATACCAGAGGTAGGTCAACAACCTAAATGTAAAACAGTAGATGCCTTGGACACCTTTTGAGCATCTCCCAACAGGAAGTAGCATATTTATTTATTAATTTACTTATATGGCCACCCATCTCAATTTATTTTGGTTCAGGAGAAGGCTTTTTAAGCTGCTAACTTTAGATATGCAGGGACACATCCTGCATTCAAGGAGATATCAATCACCTTCCTTAATGTAGCAGAAATGAGCTCTGGTGGGTAAAGCCTGAGCAAGCAAATGATGGCCCCTCATTCTCTCCCTGTACCCCCGTTCCCATCTGTAAGATCTACAAGCTGAAAAGAATTAAGATGAACCTGACAAGCAGCTGCCAAGGTTATTTTCCTGTGACCTGACCCAATGCTGGAGTCTAGATTAAGCTGAATCTGATTGATTGATATAAATTGTTCACAGTGAGCTTCCAACTGTTACAGCTCCCTCCCCCAGCACCTTGATGGAAGAGATACTGCACACTATAGAAAAATGTGCTGTATTCTGTGCGGACACAGTGAAGGCAGAGAAGTATCTCTTTTCTCCACACCCACCATGACAGGGTAGGATACTAAGAGGGGCCAATTCCATGTTCAACCCAGTGGAATTCAATTTTTTTTATTACCGGTTCTATGGGCGTGGCATGGTGGGCGTGGTGTGGCATGGTGGGCATGGCTTGGTGGGCATGGCAGGGGAAGGATACTGCAAAATCTCCATTCCCGCCCCACTTCAGGGGAAGGATACTGCAAAATCTCCATTCCCACCCCATTCCTGGGGGAAGGATATTGCAAAATCTCCATTCCCACCCCACTCTGGGGCCAGCCAGAGGTGGTATTTACCGGTTCTCCAAACTACTCAAAATTTCCACTACCGGTTCTCCAGAACCTGTCAGAACCTTCTGAATTTCACCCTGGTTCAACCCATCATAAGAGCCTCCTCCCTTTCTATGTTAGCCCTTTGCTTCATCTCTCGTAGCTCCTCGATAAACCAATGTGCAATTGAGCTCTTTTAAAAGGAAAGGAGCCAATTATATCAACAGCCCAGGCCTTCTCTAAAGATCAGCCAAAGCTTTAGCAATATTGTCAGATGATAAGAGAGAAAATTCCCCAAGTGCATTTAGCAAACTGGATTCATTAGATACCATCGGATCATTGGGATGATCATTTTAACCATTCCTCATGGCTAGCAGATGAACAGGAAATTATAACTGTATGCTGCCAACAATGGTCTACCAGATTTTTCAAGGTAGATCAGTGGTGTGTTTCACATATTCTTACCACTGGTTCACCGTGTGTGCACACACCTAGCCTTCCATGCATGTGCCTGGTCTCGAAAATGTGGCTAAATAGGATGGCATTACGCCGGGGCAGGTGGACGGCCACTCGCAGTCGCCGTTACTGGTTCACCTGAACCGGTCCGAACCAGCTGAATACCACATCTATAGTAGATCTAATATGAATTGAAACAACTCTCACTCAGTGGTGGGTTGCCCCGGTTCACACTGGTTCTATAGAACCGGTAGTAAAACTGGCAGGAGGCTCTGCCCACCGACCCCGACACCATCAAAATGCTTCTGCGCATGCGCAAAGCGCGCGCATACGCAGAAGAGCGCACACGCATGGCCCCGCTGCAAACCAGTAGTAAAGGTACGTAGAAGCCACTCCTGCTCTCACTCTTTCAGTTCATTCTCTCATAGTGAGTTATTTCTGTATCAGTACCCAAGGTTCAAATTTGGATGGATCAAATTTTCTTCTGAATCTGAAAAAGAGCTGCTCTTTTTCTTAATTTGGGTGTTTCCCAACTTCCACTTCTTTACAGCATGTCTACCAAATTGTCTTACTTTTTAGCCAATTATATATATAACATTTAAGTTACTTTTTTATACCTTAAATGCCAGGGTTTCATAGCTTCTTTTCCCTAAAATGTTAGAAACCCTGGTTTGATTTTTTTGGGAGCCTCCTCTTTTGCATAGTCTCGAAAACAAAAAAAACCTATTCATTTACAGGATGTACACTTAATAATATTTCTGGGAAATTGTTTTTATCAACAAACAGCAATTAAAGAGACTAACAATAAAAAGACAAATTAAATAAGACAGTGAAATGTTGTTGAAATGTCCTAACAGTGAAAATGTGTTTCCGATAGCTCTTGCTATTGACTTGCTCTGAGGGCTTGGACCAGGGGTGGGTTCTAAATTTTTTTACTACCGGTTCTGTGGGTGTGGCTTATTTTGTGGGCATGGCTTGGTGGGGAGTAATGTGACTGGGTGGGTGTGGCCAATTTTATTTTATTTTTTACTTTTAAAAGTATTTTTTTCTACAACCTTAAGAGGTTGCAGAAAACAATGCTTTGAAAAGCCTCTAATGATCAGGCAACTCAGCTGGGATCATCAGAGGCTTTTCAAAGCATTTTTTTTACCACCTCTTTGGCTGAGGAGGTTGCAGAAAACAATGCTTTGAAAAGCCTCTGATGTTCCCAACTGAGCCGCGGGATCATCAGAGGCTTTTTAAAAAAACTTTTAAAAGCATTTTTTTGGCTGCAGAAGTTGTAGAAAAAATGCTTTTAAAAGTTTTTTTAAAAAAGCCTCTGATGAAGTGGGCGGGGTAAGCGAGCAGCGACTGGGCAGGGGACCGGTTTGGGGGCATGGCCAGCCAATGTTATTACCAGTTCTCGGAACTACTACAGATTTTTACTACTGGTTCTTGCGAACCGGTGCGAACTGGGAGCAACCCACCACTGGCTTGGACTTTGCACCTTTAAAGGATAGGAAGTAGTCATGGATGGTTCAGAAAGAATCAGCAAGCAAGAGACATTGGCTGTGAATTCCCTACCACATCAGGTGTTCTCTTCTAAAAGGCTTTGTTCTCCACAGATGGAGATCTGCACTTATAACACTGTCCCCATGTTTGTGGTGAGCCAACTCAAGTCATCTGGATGCATAAGAAGGACACAACAATGCCCTTCCCTTTTTAGACACAGAAACTAAGCATTCTGTCAATTGAATCACTTCAATTCTGGTGAAGCATAATGATATTGTATTGAATTCATAGTTTGAAATTTTGAATTTAGCCTAAAAGCTGACAGGACTCCAGGAGAGTGTCCATAAGTGTCATCCTAAATAACACCTGTCATGTTCTGAATCATCTGAAGATTTTAGCAATAGCACTTAGACTTATATACTGCTTCAAAATGCACGAAATCCCAATTTTTAAAATAGAAAATCCTTCTCCCTTTGTGTATTTAAAAAGGAAAATGCACTCTGTGTATTTCTACACAGGGTGGGTTGTACTTACCTTTACTACCAGTTCACAATGGGATCGCACACTACGCGCAGATTGCTAATGACAACATCCGGGGAGATGGGCGGGGCCTCCTGCCGGTTTTACTACTGGTTCTTGCGAACCGGTCCGAACCGGGGACAATCCACCACTGCTGTGTATGCTCAAAAATTCTTCAATCTGTTTTTCAAATGCTCTGCCATAGGGCCTTTGGTTGAATATTGGTCATTTTGGAATCAAATTCTGGCAAATCCTGGCATAGATCAGGGAAGAATAATGGCTGACTCCATTTCTGTACTCAAACATATGCATACTCCAGCTTTGTCCCTGAGTCAGAAAGGCCAGCCAATCCTTTCCATGAAACCAAAAGAGGAAGATGGAAAAGAGCAAAGCACATCAGCCTATAGCAGAGAATATCTGTAGCTAAGGGTTGAAATATGGAGTCCTTGATGCTCTCTGAGTTTCCGCACATCAGTCCAGCCTGCTACTAAAGAGATTAGCTCTTGTTTCATTGCACTGATGCTTTTGCTTTCTCTCTGATTCTCCTTCCTCCCCAGCCTTATCTCTTGAGTTCCAGGGTCCCTGGCGTCAGCACCAGAGGATCCTTTTGGATATTTGCAGGGTTGAAATATCACTCTTTAAAGGACAAACAAAAATCAAACAGAAACAACAGTAGCAACAGCAGGGGGCAAAAAAACAGCAGCAATCATTAAATCCATGTGTTCTGTAAACTACAAACACACTAGAGAAATTCAAAGAGCAGGTGTCAGGCCCAGCAGTTGCAAAGAGAAAAGAAGACAATCAGATCTAAGTCAGTCAGAGAAGGATGTTCTGTAGCAAGACTTGGTTGCTATGGGGTCAGTGTTTCTTTTCTTTCCTCTCTCTCTTTCTCTTAGAATGAGTTTTCTTTTTCTTAAGAGACCGTTTCCAGTCAGAGCTTGAAAGAGGAGCAACCTTGCTTATTAGGCTTGCGTTGCCCCCAAGTAATCATTATAGGCTGTTTCTGTCTGCACTAGATCCTTAAATATAGTACAGAGTGGTTTACATCATACCTTGGGCCTAATTTGTTACAGCAGTTCTCACAACTTCCATTGATTTGAAGGCCACCCCCGACTATAGCAGAATCACAGAATCTTAATCAGAAGAGGACTTGAAGCCATCTCCTTTCATGGGACATTATTTAAAGAGTCTCTATTGCCACCCGTAATCTTCAGACGGTATAGCTATCGTGTTGACTGAGGGATTGTGAGAATGTAACCCATCTCCAGTTTGAAGAAAGTGGTTTAGAAAGGTTGTTCTGAAACCGGGAGGACGGTATGTGTGAGTTCTTTCACCCATTGCGGTGTGAAAAATTATTTTGAATTTGTCCAGAGGAACCTCTCTTGCAACTTCAGTCAAGTCTAAAGGGAGCTGTCCAAGATGACAAGCAAAACATTAATCCCTTTGTGCATTTCCCCAATGGACACAATTGCGTGTTCTGCCTCAAAGTTTAGATTTTGTCAGCACATCAAGAGAAACTCTTTGTCATTCCTTGCCAGTCTGCAGCTCCCATATTTGAGGTAAAGGCCCCTCTACATTTGGTCTTTTTCTTCTGGAGATTTTATGAATATGTCTGTGCAATTTTCTTAGAACCAGTACAGAAGCATTTGCTTTAGTTTTTCCCTAACTATAGTGTTTCCTGGAGGTCATTTATCCAAGTACTAACTAGGCTTAAACTAGTCAGACAAGGTCAGCCTAGAAAACTAAAGGGATTGACCTGCTGTGCTGCCCTGAATATATTCCTCCGTCTACTCTCATAACCCTGGAATTTTTCCAATCACAAATCTATTGAGAAAACAAAGATAGGTGGCAGAACCGAGGGCTGCATCTTAAACCATATTTCATTGCTAAGTTTCATCTCTAAAACACAAAGAGAACATAGCTAAGACACATACACTGTTATGATTTCCTAAAGAAATATTACTTTCCAGTCTCTAGTTCAAGCCTTTTCCAGGGAGCCAGTTTGGTGTTGTGGTTAAAAGTCCTAGCTAGAAACTGGGAGACGATAAATTCTAGTCCCACCTGCAGCATGAAGCCAATTGGGTGACTCTCTCTGAGCCTTAAGAAGAAAATATTCTGAAATTGTTGACAAGAAAAGTGCATGGACTTGAAGCCCCACCACCCACCCCACTTTATTACAGTCAAATCTACACATAAGCATTGTTTTTAAAAAGGTTGTGGACAATATCTACTATTCATACTTTCCACACCCATTTGATTATTAATCACAATCATTTATTCACTTGTTGGATTCATATCTCATTTTTTGCCCCGGAGTTTCAGGTTAGCATATTTAACATTCCCTCCTCCAATGTTTACTTACCACAACTATCCTAAAAGATAAGTTAGGCTGTGGGAAAATGACTAGCCCAAAGTCACCAGTGAGCTTCTGTGGCAGAAGGATTTTGAATTTGAGTTCCCTGGCCCTAGACCAACATCTAAAAACTAGACCATATTGGCTCTGGTCAATGTTCTACACATTGAGTATGTTGATGTTGCATGCTGAAACAAGGGCATTAACATATTCACTTCATTCATGGTTGCTCATTTAGCCCTTAATGTATAACATAGAATAAGATTGTAAATCTTAAGATCTTAAGCAAGATCTTCCCTTAGCCAAGATCTTGGCTAAAATTCAGGATAGGGAAGATGACAGAAGAGAGGAGGTCAATAGAGGCAAAAGTAGAAGGTCCCCAACCCCTGGGTTGCAGCCCACTACCAGGCCGCAGCCTGTTTGAAACCAGGCCTTGGGAGAGATGGTCAAGCACGCACGCGTGAAGCTCCACTCATATGAGTGGACAGTGCTTGCGTTCATGCACACAGCTCCATTCACACAAATGGAGTTTCATGTGTGAGCGCCCTGCCGCTTATGCGAGTGGAGCTTCATGTGTGAACACAAGCATCCCCCTCTCGTGCACAAAGCTCCATTCATTCGAATGGAGGAAGCTCACACATGCCACTCGCACAAAAGGAACTGCGCACACGTGTGCCCCTATTCACACACACCCTATGCCGGGCCGGGCCACCAAGCTGGAAGGGCTGTGGACCGCTGCTTTAGAAGGATTTGGATGTAAAAAAACCTCCATTTTGATGACTCACTCTTAGATACGCTAATTTCAGCATAAATGTTTATTAAACTTACACATTTTCTTTGGGCCGTTTCCAGCTGTGCAGTGCAGAGAATGTTCTGCTTGATATTCAGAGATTGCTGGAATCAAGGGAAGAGTGCCAGATGCAAAACTCTTAGATTCTGTTGTTCCTATCCGTTCATTCGCTCAAATGATTTTCTCAGGTAGCCATATATTCTTCAGCAAAATGGAGGAAAACTATTATTAAAGAATGAAACAAGTGTCCATGTGTATGTGGGTGCAAAGCAGGAAATTTTAATAACATTAATCTTATCCCAGAGACTTAATAGAAATTTCAATCATTGAGTTATTTCTATGCACTACATTTTACAGAATAAAACGTAGCATGCGTACTAATATGACAAGTTAAAAATACAGCAAATCTTATCATAGGAAAGGTAGCTACCTAAATATCCACCTACAAAACCCTGCCTGCAAAGGAAGGATTGTTAGTTATGCTTTGCTCAGTGTAAGAACCAGGCTAGTTAATATAAGGTTGACTTGAGCTATTGCCATTTTTTAGGAATTAGATAAATGCTTTAAAATGTCACACTGTTTTTTTATTTCTTTTTCTTTTCTTTTCTTTTTTTTTTTTTTTTGCAGTTTATCAATCACAGTTTAAGGAATGCAAGTTTGTTTGTTTGTTATTCTGATTCTTCATTTGTTGCAATTATTGAGAACGTCATTTGCTTCAGAATGTGTGCATAAAAATCACATTCGTCTTGTGGGTCATTTCCCCCAGTTGTATGCCTTGAATTTATTTTCATTGTTGCCTTAATTCCTTACTTTTATGAAATTCTAATGATGTGCTTTATTTTCTGTCTACCCCTTACTGAAAGAGATTAGGATTTACCATTTGGACAGACTCTAAAAAATACTTGGCTTTATATCTTTCCTGAAATATATCACAATATGTTGAATTAAATGGGTTAAGTGTGTAGATGCAATTTCAGTAGAAATAACTCGATGATTGAAATTTCTATTAAGTCTCTGGGGTAAGATTAATGTTATTAAAATGAATATTACAGGAAGATTAATGTATATTTTAAGAGGGATTCCATTGCTAATCCCCATTAGATATTTTACACAGATAGATAAATTAATGAGAATTTTTTTTATGGCAGACTAACACCCCTTAAATATCATTAGCCAAACTGAGATTACCTTACTGAAGATGGCTTAAGCCTACCAGTTTACAACTACAGGTACCAGTCACTTAGCAAACATTTAAAGTTACAATGAATCAAAAAAAGGTACTTACGACCCAAATTTGAAATTCCAATGGCTACAACCCCCTCCGCCTCCCGATTTGGGTGCTCCACAGCCAGATTGCCTTCATGGCTGTTTGCAGCATCCTGTGGTCATGTGTCATCAATTTACAACAATATCTTTTTGTCAGAAACCAGCATTTACTTCCAGTTTCTGGCAAAAATTACCCATTGTGAACAATGCGTTTGCTTAATGACTGATGTTTATCTTACAACCACCACATTTGCTTAACAAATGCCATGTTTGCTTAGCAACTGTTGCAAAAAAGGTCGTAAAATCAGGCACATTCATGTGGTGACCCACTTAATGACCAGCATGACCATAATTTCAGGCTCAATTATAATCATTAATTGGATTTACAACCACGATTGAGCCCAACACTTCTGTTGCTAAGCAAGACAGTTGCTATGTGAGTTTTGCCCCATTTTATGACCTTTCTTGCCACAGTTGTTAAGTGAATCATGGCAGTTATTAACATGGTTATTAAGCGAATCTGGCTTCCCCATTGATTTTGTTTGTCAGAAGATCACAAAAGGGGATCGATCACATGACCCTGAGCCACTGCAACCATCATAAATATGAGCCAGGTGCCAAACTTCTAAATTTTGATGATGTGAATGCTTGGGAATGCTGAAGCAATCCTAAGCATGAAAAATGGTCATGTCACTTTTTCAGTGCCATTGTAACTTTGAATTGTTACTAAATGAATGGTTGTAAGTTGGGGGCTACCTGTATATGTTGACCTTTAACATCTACATTCTTTTGAAACAAGGCTTTCCAATGAATATTCTTCTATTTGGGTCTATTTAGAGAGCAGATTCTGGCCTCTCCCTTCATTCACCCCCTGGTCAGAACCTGCTGAATACCACCTCTGCAGTGGTTGCGCCAGTTAAGTATTCCAAATTGTTGAAAGGAACCCATTGTCAGCGCCTCAGCGCTGGCATAGAGAGGAGAGAGATAAGCTCTGAACTTTTGCCTGCTAAATCCCTTTGAAGCCGGGTTGTCATGGAAATGAGGAGGGGGGAGACATTCCTGGGAAATGACGAGACAAGAAGTCTGGAGAATGACTTGGAAGATAGCCAATGAGAAGCAGAGATTTGGGGATCGGAAAGGGAGGGATTGGGGGGCAAAAGGTCAGTCTTGTCCGCATCGAGTCATGATCCGGTTGCTGTGCTTAATTAAAGAAAAGATTTCCTTAAAGATTGGCAGTTTGGAAATTCATTTATTTTGAGATAGCATCGAAGTCTGACACCATATTCTGATTATTTGTTGTTGTTAGTTGCCAAGTCATGTCCAACCCATCGCAACCCCATGGACAAAGTTCCTCCAGGTCTTCCTGTCCTCTACCATCCTCTGGAGTCCATTTAAGCTCACGCCTACTACTTCAGTGACTCCATCCAGCTACCTCATTCTTTGTCATCCCCTTCTTCTTTTGCCTTCAATCTTTCCCAGCATTAGGCTCTTCTCCAGTGAGTCCTTCCTTCTCATTAGGTGGCCAAAGTATTCGAGTTTCATCTTCAGAATCTGGCCTTCTAAAGAGCAGTCAGGGTTGATCGCCTCCAGGACTGACCGGTTTGATCGCCTTGCAATCCAAGGGACTCACAGGAGTCTTCTCCAGCACCATAGTTCAAAGGCCTCAATTCTTTGGCGCTCAGCCTTTCTTATGGTCCAAATTTCACAGCCATACATTGCAACTGGGAAAACCATAGCCTTGACGATATGCACTTTTGTTGGTAGGGTGATGTCTCTGCTTTTTAGAATGCTGTCTAGATTTGCCATTTTGATTATAAATAGCTATAGGTCCATCCTTCCCTTTCTCAGCTGGAGGGAAAAAAATAAAGAACTATATCTAAATAACAGTATAAAGAAGGTAAATATATGTGGCCTGGAGCACTGGATATCTCTTCTGAGACCTCTTTCCCAGAGAGAGGCTGTTCTATCACAAGCATTCATCCTGGGCCTGGATTCCTACCCCTATCCTATTTCCCACACAGAATCTGATGTCAGGTATTGTTATGGGCATAAAGAGAAAAATTTGAGGGAGGGACCCAGCAAAGAAAGAGTCACATGCTCTCAAAGTGACAGGATGCATCTGTGCACATAGCCACTCAAAAAGAAGAACATCAGAATGTCATTTCAGACAAAGTAAAACCAATGTTCTAGTCATACTACCAGCCTTCTGTCCAGTCAAAGACTGCTCCAGGAACTAGCCTTACCTTTTTCCCAAAGGTGCTTTTTCAAGAGGCAACTGAACTTTCTAGTTTTTCTTTGAAGACGTTTCGCTTCTCATCCAAGAAGCTTCTTCAGCTCAGAGCTACCTAATTCTTCAGAACTGAAGAAGCTTCTTGGATGAAGAGTGAAACGTCTTCAAAGAAAAACCAGAAAGTCCAGTTGCCTCTAGAAAAAGCACCTTTGGGACAACTATCAACCTGGATGACTGAAAATCTCTATAGACATTTAGCCTTATCTTTATACTTGCCCTACTTCAGCAGCAGATTTAATTTAATTTAATTTAATTTAATTTAATTTCCAATTTATATACCGCCCTTCTCCCTGAGGACTCAGGGCGGTGTACAGCCAAGATAAAAAACATAGAATACAAATATTAAAACATTTAAAAATATATATAAATTTTGGCCCGAAAGTTAAAAAATCACAGACTAATTAAAAGAATTTAAAAATTTCTTCTTAAACCAACCCGGCTTGCTGGAAAAGATGGGTTTTCAGGGAACGACAGAATGCATTGAGGTCATGGATTCTCCTTATCTCCAGGGGCAACTGATTCCAGAGGGTGGGAGCCCCCACAGAGAAGGCCCTCTCCCTGGGGGCCACCAGCCTACATTGTTTGGCAGATGGCACCCTGAGGAGACCCTCTCTGTGGGAGCGCACGGGTCAATGGGAGGTCGTCGGTAGCAGCAGGCGGTCTCGCAGATAGCTAGGCCCTATGCCATGGAGCGCTTTAAAGGTGATAACCAACACCTTGAAGCGCACCCGGAAGACCACCGGGAGCCAGTGCAGCTCGCGCAGGAGCGGTGTTACATGGGAGCGCCATGTTGCTCCCATCACTACCCGCACTGCTGCATTCTGGACCAGCTGGAGCCTCCGGGTGCTCTTCAAGGGGAGCCCCATGTAGAGAGCATTGCACTAGTCAAGGCGAGAGGTGATGAGGGCATGAGTGACTGTGCACAAGGATGCAGCTAGAGAGAAGCAAGGTATGGATGAAGACAGCTGATCATTCCATCTGACATGATTTGTGCTGTCTACATAGTCTATCATTTTTCAGAGAAGTGAAAGCTGTGGTCCCATCACTAGCATTGAAAAAAATGACTCCATTGTCAAAAGTTAAGGGTGGGGTCCAGCTTGTTTCTTCATTTCAAGCAATGACATGTTTGGGGCCAGCACTAAGCTCTGCAGAAGTTTTGGGAAGGGAGTTTTTTCCAGCTCTACCCAATGGCACTCCCCAGAGATGGTCGAGGGCTGGCTCACACCTTAGGAGAACTCCTAAATAATCGTGTTGATGGCCCTGCTGTATATACTGCTGCACAGGCTAGTTGGTAGAGCCTGCTTGGTCCATGGTCTTTCCTGCAGAAGGTAGTCCTGGAGATGCAGAGCTGGTAAAGGCCCCAAAATGGGAAAGAAGCAATCTACAATGCACACATTCACTGTGCATCCACAGCTTGCTATTCGTTTTCCTGTTTAATTGCTGAGCAAACAAAATGTCAATATGTGGACCTTATGTACAACAATATATTCATTTCAAAATAGATATCAATATGGATATGTGTGTATTATGTGCACCTGCACACACAGATGCTTACATATACAAACAGGTGTACTTTTATGGAAAACCTGTAAATGTTTTGAACATCTCTATTAAATATTTCTACCCAAAGTTAATCTGGCAGAAAACATATTGAAATAAAACAATCTTTAATTAAATGTTTAAGCTCTTGCTGTTTTGTTTATTTTTTGGCCAAAGCAATTTTCCATATCTTTAAGTACTTTTGATTCAAAGAAAAATATACTTCAGTTTTTCCATTTTTTTATTTTGACAACAAACCTAGTGGTTAACAACGGGAATCAATTTACATCAATGTACATTCAGAAAAATAATAAAATTAAAGACGGATAGTCAAAAATGGTTGGGTGAGGTTCATGAATTTTTCAAAACATACATCTCAAAGGAATGACTAATTAGGCATAATTACCATGACTAATTAGCAGAGATAATGTTATCTATCAGTTATTGAAAATGCATTCCTTTGATCCTAATTTAATATATTAGCTATCTTTACTGATCCTAATTTAATACATTAGCTATTTTTACTACTATATCATTTAGGCACTTAATTTGGAGATTGCTGAACTAAACCATCTGGCTGATTATTTGCATTTTATATTGGTCTGAAATGTAATCAATATATGACTTTTTAAATTAATGTATCCAAAGATCACATTAATTTATAAATCTAGGAATGCCTTTACTGAAGTAAATAGGGTGACTTTCTATGCTTCTCCTCTCCTGGCACATTTTATGTCCCTCCCTAAATATAATTTCCAACCAGCAATCCTTAGGCAAGAAAATGTGATTAGGAGAAGAACTATTCTCTATACAAGACAAGTGACAAACTGCATACAAGTTACTATGTCTGAAGATGGAGCACTCAGTTCAGTAGCGAATGGCAAATTCCTGCAGGGTTGCTGTAAAACATTTCTGTAGTGCTGTAAATTTCCCCAGCCCTTTGCTGAGAATCAATAAAATATATCCCTGCCATGAAAAATGTACAGATGAAAAATGTCTTATGATTTAAATTACTTGAAGGATCACAAACTTTTGTAACTGAATTTTTGTAGAATTTTGCCCTTAGTTGCTGACCAGCAAGCCAGGGTCAATTTATTTTGAGTTGACAGTTTGGTAACCATAAAAGTAATTGCTAATAATTTACACGCTTTTCTCTCTTTGTCCATCCTCTATTCCAATGCTTTTTGCTTCTATAGGTGAGAACAACTTTCAGTCAATGTCTGGGAATTCATTATTTCTGTTCTGTTCTCTTATATGCTAGACTGCATTGAGTTGTATTTTAGAAGAAAAGTAGACCCTTGGGAAAAAATGTTCCTGTCCATGGGTGGGCAGGAAAAATCAATGAAAATAGCGTATCTTACATAAACTGAACAATTCATTGGTCTGGTAATTGTAGATCTTGATGTAGGGAGCATGTCCTAAGAAACAGCTCCCCATTTGATGATAGGGTTGCAATGTCAGAACCATAAAAGGGTTTTAACACTAACAATTTATAGTGGACATAATATTGGACTCTGAAATTTAGAAGAGCCAATCCACACAAAATGTCATCTAGAAAAATCCATTCTGTTGCATGATTTTGTCCTTTTGAGAGGATGAAGTATTTTCTGTGATATATTTCCCCTCTGCAATCCTTCTAATCAGAGAATTTAAGATATCGTGGTATTTTAGTTTTTCTATACATAGGCCATTTCTCCTTTAGACTCTATAGCATTTTTTTTAGCATCACCCAACCATTATTGTGGTGATATAAAACCTATCTTCATTATTGCTATATTAGCACAATGGCTAATGATTTTAGAAGGTCATTAGTGGGAATCCTATTTTAAAGAAATTTTATATAACAATTTCAGCTCAGTTTGATGCGGGCAATTCAACCTGAACATATCTCTCTCCATAGTAAGCCAGACTTCAAAACAGTGTTTGTTCAAAGACTTTGAAATAGTTTAGTGTGATAATCTTAACCTTGTTGTTGTTGTTGTTAGTTGCGAAGTTGTGTCCGACCCATCGCAACCCCATGGACAACATTCCTCCAGGACTTCCTGTCCTCTACCATCCTCTGGAGTCCATTTAAGCTCACACCGACTGCTTCAGTGACTCCATCCAGCCACCTCGTTCTCTGTCGTCCCTTTCTTCTTTTGCCCTCAATCGTTCCCAGCATTAGGCTCTTCTCCAGTGAGTCCTTCCTTCTCATTAGGTGGCCAAAGTATTTGAGTTTCATCTTCAGGATCTGGCCTTCTAAAGAGCAGTCAGGGTTGATCTCTTAATCTTAGGTCACATTGAAATTATCATAAGGCTGCAACTTTGGAACACTATAAAGCCTGACCATTTTATCCATAAAGTCCATATCATCGTATGCATTGGCTGGACTTGTCTAGGCAAGCATATGCCAGCCTTCTCCAACCTGGTAGCTGCCCTGATGAGTCATCTACAGTTCCAATAATCACCAATCAGAAAACTACCAAAAATTGAAATGGTTGAGTTTGAATAATGTTCCATACTCTGGAAGGCACTAGCTTGGCGTTAGCGTAATATTTTTTCCCCATCAAATGATTGGTTTCACATATGAATACTAATGCAAAAGTTTCAGTGGGTTGTATGACAAATGACAGTTTCATGTTCTTGTATACTAAATTGTACTACAGGTAGTCCTCAACTTATAACCACAATTGAGCCCCAAATTTGTTGCTAATTGAGAAATCTGTTAAGTGAGTTTTGCCTCATTTTATGACTTTTCTTGCAATCTTTGTTAAGTGAATCACTGCAGTTGTTAAACTAATAATGCGGTTGTTAAGTGAATCTGGTTTCCCCATTGACTTTGCTTGTCAGAAGTTTGCAAAAGGGGATCGCATGACCCCAGGACACTGCAACCATCATAAATATAAGTCAGTTGTCAAGCATTCGATATAAATCATATGACCATGGGAATGCTATAACAGTCATAAGTGTGAAAAATGGTCATTTCAATGCTGTTGTAACTTCAAATGTTCACTAAGTGAATTGTTGTAAGTTGAGGACTACCTGTATAGGAACATTTTTGAGAACACTATTTTTAATCCCCTCTCCTCTCCGTTTTGCAGATGGGATCCACAGTGTGACAGCCCAGTGTGTCCTGCGTGTCATTGTCATCACTGAAGACATGTTGGCAAACAGTATCACGGTGCGCCTAGAGAACATGTGGGAGGAGCGTTTCTTGTCACCTCTTCTCGCCAACTTTCTAGAGGGTGTGGCTACTGTGCTGGCCACACCCAAGGAGGATGTCTTCATCTTCAACATCCAGAATGACACAGACGTCGGAGGACAAGTGCTGAATGTCAGTTTCTCGGCAATGTCGCCCCAAAGTGGCCACTTTTTTAGTTCAGAAGAGCTTCAAGAACAGTTATACATGAAACGCATGACCCTCACCTCAGTCTCTATGCTGGAAGTATTACCCTTCGATGACAACGTTTGCCTTCGTGAGCCCTGCCAAAACTATATGAAGTGCATCTCGGTGCTCAGGTTCGACAGCTCGTCTCCTTTCATCGCCTCCCTGTCCACCCTCTTCCGACCCATCCACCCTATCACAGGCTTGCGCTGCCGCTGCCCTCAAGGCTTCACTGGCGACTACTGTGAAATGGAGATTAACCTCTGCTATTCCAACCCCTGCCTCAATGGCGGAATCTGCACCCGCAAGGAAGGAGGTTACACCTGCATCTGTCGCCAGCACTTCACAGGTCAGGCTTTAATTTTCCTGGGATTGGAGTTGGGGCTATTGGCTACAAGTTTTCAGAAATGCTTCCCTATTTAATGGCTCTATTTGGGTGTGAGAGACTTCACACCCACTGTTAAGGGGAGGCTCTGCTCACTAGTGACCCCAGCAATACTAATTCTACAGCAACTAATTTGGGAATTAGCTAGTTCTACCCTTCTTTGGTGGAAAGAGGGGAACAGAAATCTATTAGCAAGTGAAGGATTTTGCTATGTATCAGATACCTATAAGCAGAAGCTAATTAAGTTATGTATTGATGAAGAGGAAGAGGCAGTCATGGTAAGAAGCATAGTTGTCTACCACTTTCTTCATGTCAAGAAATTTTTCAACAAACATGATAGATTTGTAACTTAACTACTTGCTACATGATTTTTCAGGTACTGGTTGTTGTAGTGAGGACTGTTTTGTTTTTCCATGATGGTTTGTTTCTGTATATAGAAAGTCTTATTGGGTATTTCTGCAATTGCCCATAGCAGTCTTACTCAGAAAAGGGTCACATTCACTAAATACTTTTATTTTGAACTAGGCCAAACTTTCCGGATTGCTTTCTAGACTAGTTTTCTCTTCCTGTCCAATAGTTCAAGAACATCCCCTGAGGAAATTTCAAGGCACCTGGGATGATATCACTGCAGCCATATCAGAAGCAGTTAGATGGTTAGCTTCCTTAAATATCGAATTATAACAACTATCCCATTACAATTGTATGGCTCCATAGTATGATGTTTTTGTTATGATTTTATCTTAATTTAACATATTATCGCCTCTATTGTACTGTCCACTTATATTATCTCTAGATCTCTGTATCACTATATAGTTATATCTCTCTGTCTCTTTCTCTCTGTCTCTGTCTATCTATCTATCTATCTATCTATCTATCTATCTATCTATCATCTATCTATCTATCTATCTATCTATCTATCTATCTATCTATTGATACAATATTTAAACTAAATTTGTATATCAGTGATTGCATGACCTCTGTAGATGCCATATCTTAAATAAAATAAAAATTCCTGTCCAAGATAGTATAGCAAGAGAAATTGGCCTAAAGGATCAGATCAATGTCTAGCTGGGTGAAATCTGAATCCTTTTCATGTGGCTTCTTACAGTCTGGCCACAGGGCAAACCGGTAGCAACCCACACGTGGTTCAGGCAATTTGATATTTTTGTACGCAATATTGATAAACTTTACTATACAGGAAACAAAGGGATCAATGCACTGGGCTGGGCTGGCTTCTGCTGGGTATTTTGGGGTGAAGAAGGGACTGATTGAGGTGTCTTTAAGGACACTTCTAAAGCCATCAAGTTAAAGAACCATAATATACTGTATTGTATCGTGGGTGGAGTTATCGCAAGCCGTCCCAACCAATCCTTGCTGTCCTCTGGAGTCTCTTATAGACCCAATCATTGCTCAAATCATGGTTCCAACACAGTTGTTTAAATACACTGCTGTCATTATGCAAAACAAATGTTGCACCCTGATAAAAGCAATCCCACAAAAGCCAAGGATTGTAGTATGACTTTCTGCGGATTTAAACATCAGAACAGAAAGATATAAGTAAAATATTTATTTTTGTTAATTTTTGTTTCGGTTTGACTTGTGCTCCCTACCCAGCCAGCAATAAAGAAGCAATAATGTCTGCCCTCATAAGTTAATTTCATCTCGGATCATTATAGTGGGCAGAACAGGGTTGGCTGGTACTTACCGGTAAATTACACAAAGACTTAATTGTGATCTGGAAAAGTAACTAGCTTTACTCTTGAAAAAAAAAAAAGACAAAGTTGTCTTTACTCAAAATCTTAGCAACTGTGTTTTTTTCTTGAGTTATTCATTATTATAAGGGTGAAAATAAAGTATCAGAGGAATAGAAACACACATGCTATCATTAGCAGGATAAGATTCATACTTCTAAGTCTCCCTTGAAAGCGTCTTCAGCAGTTTGCAACCTGTCTCATGTTTCACAGCAAAAGTACAGTCTGCCAGTTGCCAATATAAATTCCAACTGCTACCCATAATTAGTTCCTGTTTGCTGAGTTAATCCTTTACATGGTATTGCCTGGGGTGGGGTGGGGAATCCTTGGTTGAGTGATATTTTTTCAGGAATACAACTAGAAATAAGGAATGAAAAGAATGAGAAGTTGCAGTATCAGCAAAGCTAAGCAATGGTCAGTTGATACAAGATCTTCCAACAGTCCTTAAATACCAGCTGCTAGGGAGGAAAATAGCCACCTTCCTCTCTATGCCTTAGACTTCTCAGATGTACCCGGTTGGCCACTATTTAGTCAATGAGCATTGGATTAAAGGTAGTCCTTGACTTACAACCATTCATTTAATAAATATACCAATTTATGAGAGTGCTTTAAAAAAAGTGACTTACGGCCTATAAATTCTAATACTTATGACCAATCATAACATAGCAATTCACTTAATGACTATGGCAAAAAAAAAGCTTGTAAAATTGGGATGCAATTTACTTAGTGACTGCATTGCTAAGCAACAGATGTTCTCGCCTCAGTTTTTTTTAATTTTTAATTTTGATTTATATGCCGCCCTTCTCCGGAGACTCAGGGCGGCTTACAATGCGTTAAGCAATAGCCTTCATTCTTTTGTATATTTTTTATACAAAGTCAGCTTATTGCCCCCACAAACTGGGTCCTCATTTCACCTACCTTAGAAAGGATGGAAGGCTGAGTCAACCTTGAGCCTTGGAGAGATTCGAACCAGCAGAAATTGCAGGCAGCTGTGTTAATAACAGGGTGCATAGACCACTGTACTATCAAGGCTATCAAGTTGTGGTCATACATTGAGGACTGATCTTTAGTTGAATCTTTGGGCCAATACAGCTTATCTCTTACTGTAGTCTTTAGCTATACTGTTTTTTTACGTTATGTCATAAACTAGTTTATTTTTTTACCTGCTTGTTCACTGTATACTTATTTCTTATTAAAGAGGAAATTGGCATTCATAACCAATTTACTCTGAATTTGACTATTGTGTAGCCTATTCTACTAATTAATATGATCCAGGAGTGGGTTTCACAAATTGTTGCCACCAGTTCGCCGCGCTCGTGCACACTTGTTTTACTTGTACACATGCGCCTTCCATGCATGCGCCCGGCCTTCCACACACTCGCTGTGCACACACATGCTTTCCACACATGCGCCCAGCCTTCTGCACATGCACTTTGCTCGTGCGCATGCATGCCCCTAGCCTCAAAAACATGGTTAAAAAGGACAGCATTACGTCCGGGTGGGTGAACAGGCGCACCCGCAGTTGCTGCTACCGGTTTTCCCGAACCGGTCCTAACCATCTGAATACCACCTCTGATATGATCCCTGCACAGAGGGAGGAGGAGAAAAATCTTGGCCATCTTTCTATTCTTCTTGTCTTCCCATTTTCTTCCACCAGTGCAAGGAGAACAAAGACAGCCAGCATGCTGTTTGACAAAATAGTGGATGGGAAGAGAGTCCACTTAAAATGTGACAGGCTTCCTCTAGACTTGCCCAAAGAAGCTGGGGTTTATTGAATAGACACTGCTGGTAGAAAAGCAAAAGGACAGCAGAGCACAACTTTTAAGAAAGTGAAAAGGACAGCTGTGATGGGGAGGAAGTAGGACCGGGTTGCTCCCGGTTCTGTCCAGTTCTATAAAACCGGTAGTAAAAGTGGTGGGAGGCTCCATCCACCCGCCCGGACGTCATAATTGACTATCTCTTCATGCGCAGACGTGCCACACATGCTCCCATTGTGAACCGGTAGTAACGGCCTATCCAACCACCCTGATGAGATTACTGTACTTCTAGCTTTCCACAGGGCACATGCCTCTTTTTGTGGTACCTTGTCCTTTGTTTTTTAGGGGACATAACAAATGCAGCAGCAGAGGAAAGTAGAAAGATATATTTTTAATCTACTTCAAGGCTGTCAAACTTGCAGCCCACGTCCGGATGCATCACGAGCCGACCATGCCCACACCCGGTTTAGTGAAGAGGAAAAAAGTTGTGATATATCACATGACGACGTGGATTTGACACCCCTGATCTACTTTTTTGCCTATTAAAGCATACATCTGATGGTTCTGGAGATCAGTCTCCAAGCTTTAATCAGTAAACACTTTACATATAGCAATTTTAACCTCTCATCCTGTGGGTTTGTTTGTTTTTTCCTGGGAGTGGGTGTGTGAGGAAATTACTATTTGTGACATTTGACACAAAAACTGGGTAGCCTCTGACCTTTGTATTTTCCTATGGCAATGTACTCTGCAATTCAAAGAGGCCCAAGCAGAACAGGGCAACCTGCTTGGTTTGCAGAATATGATACAGCTGTTCTGGATTCAGTAAACTGGCTCCCAAAACCATCTGCAAACTAACTTCTTTGCAGTTTATTTAAAACAAATCTAATTTCCAGATGGAGGGAGAGGCTCTAGGGGGCAATTTTTCTCTCTCAACCTTTGCAAACCTAATAAGGGAAGAAAAAAACAACCAAGCCTCTAATTAGGAACTTCATTGTTTGCATTTATTTGTTTAAAACATTTGTATAGCTGCCCGTCTTAATCCAAGTAGAAAACAAATGACACACAGGTATATAATAGATTGTCTAGCCCAGGCAGGTAAAGAACTAAACAACATTGACTTCCGGTTTGCTGTTTGTCCCCGCTGGACGCTCCTTTGGGATCGTCGCACCCACTGCCTGTAAAGAGCCTCCTTTATAGCGGAATGGCGGCTCGAAAAAACTCCATTTCCATGAGGAAACGGAGATAGAGCAGGCTGGGGTGGGTTGAGTCCTCTGCCTAATCCCAAAAGTTTTTTTTTTACTTTTGGGACGGAGCGGAAGAGACTCGCCGTATCCCCAGCCGATGCTCCGGGCTCTGGGAGATCTCTGCTACATGCAGAGCTAAGGGGCAAAAGCAAGCCTGTAAATTTGTTAAATCAACTCAAGAAGACGTCAGTTGGACCTCTGATCCTGAAGCGCAAGTATTCTTCTTATTGGAAAAGTTATTGAAGTTGTTTAAGAAATGAAAGGAAAAGAGATTTTTAAAATGGCGATTGCTGCTGCGACTGCTGCGGCTTGAAGAGAGGCTGAAAGGGAAAGTCCTTCCGTTTTCTATTACAAAGTAGCGGAATGAATACTTCTGGCCGTAATTGAGGCAAAACCTCACTCTCACTCTTGCTTTTTTTTTCTTTTTTTTTTCTTGGGGATCTGATATTGATCTTGGTTGGAAACAAGCTTTTTTTTTTCTCTCTCTTTTCCACTAAATCTTGTCTGTGTGGGAAATGGCACCGGGACTCACACAGCTAGA
Organism: Arizona elegans; assembly: GCA_022577455.1. NCBI lineage: Eukaryota > Metazoa > Chordata > Lepidosauria > Squamata > Colubridae > Arizona > Arizona elegans. Next base: position 115,107,532 of record JAKOOJ010000003.1, read on the forward strand.
CAAACAGGGGGGGGGGGAATCTCCCCCATTAATAAATTACACCAACAAGTTTTAACTCTCCAGTGTCAGAAACCTGATTTTAATATAATAGAATTTCTTCTTGAAGAGATTGTAAGAAGGGATGAGATTGTGAACCAGCAACTCGAAAAATTTAAGCAGGAAATTAAAGAAATTGGTGAACTGGTGAAATCAAAGTTTGACTTTTTGAATCGAAAGATTTTAAAAACAGCTAATGGTTTATCAGACTTTCTGATTCGGGTGGATGCAAAGACTAAATTATTAGAGTCTAAAATGAAGGAAACTGAGGAGAATTTGGATGACAAGATTCAAAAAATTAAAAAGGATTTGGTAAACATTCAGGATAATAGCTCAGAAGACAAACCTAAAATGGAGGTTGACCAAAAGACTGGTAATGAAGAAAATGTGCAACAGAGGATTGAAAGAGAAGTTTTAATGATTCAATATAATTTTACAGAATATGCAATTAGACTGAGAGGTTTGCAGGAAAATAATAGAGATGACTTAAGGAAAATATCTTCTGAAATTCTGGCTGGGATTTTAAAGGTTCAACCTGATGAAGTGTATTGCAGGATTGATAGAATTTACAGAATAAACTCCTGGTTGGCAAAGCAAAGGCAATTGCCTAGAGATGTGGTGATCTATTTTACAGATAAAGAAATTAGGAATAATATTGTGCAGAACTCTTTTAATTCTACTTTGCAATTTCATGGAAGAAAGATTTGGATTTTTAAGGAACTCCCGACTAAGATGTTAATGGAGAGGAAGAAATTTGGCTTTCTAGTGACTGAGTTAAAAAAAAAGAAATATCCTATTTAGGTGGAATGCCCCAGTTGGTTTAATATTGAGACACCAAGGAGTAAGATATCAACTGAACACTGTTGAAAAAGCGGAAGAATTTTATCAAAAAATTTTAAAAATGAATTTAACATCTTTAGGCATAATACAGGATAAGCAAAAGGAGTTGGAAACAAAAAGAAAATATCAAATTACAGAGGCTGTGGTGGATAAGTTGTCTTTGGACTCTCTGGATACCCCAGCTGGACTGTCTATAAATAAGAGAGCAGTGTCATCCGACTCCAATGTGATGAACCATCAAGTCACATACAAGTGCGCAAATCAACCAGTTGATATACAAGTGATGGAGAAGAAAGATGAGATGATAAAACTAACCCAACAAGATCAACCCACAAAGCAGAATGAAAATCGATCAGCCGATACACAATTGGTAGGCACGAAACGAGGACGGAAACTCAACCCGCAAAAGAAAAAGAAAAGAAATAGATCTCATAGAAACAGCAGTTTCTAAACCAAGCAACAGTGAAGCCAGGGACTTTAAAAAAATGAATGAACATCTGAAAAGGTAGTGGAGGCGAACAATTGTTTAATACTATCCTGAGGATTGTGGCAGATCTCTGTAATGCCGTGATTTTGGGATGTGAAAAGAGCCTTACCTTGTTGGATTTGAATTATCTACTCTGGATTTCTTTTACTGGTAAATATATTATAATCATTTTGAGTTACAAGGCAAGAGAGTCACGCTGGGGCATGCAGAAGATCTGGTTGTTACCCATTAGGATGATGGGAATCAACAATCCTGATGAATACCACAACTATAACTATATGGATATAATTATAATGTCACTCGGGTGGCTGTTTTTACTTTTATATATATACGAGGATATCTACTACTGATGGGGGCAGAAGATGATTGAAGATTTTGAACAAACTGTTGCACCAGCATGTTATTTTACCCTATTATGGGTGATGGATTTAACGATCCAGTGGAAAGACATCAAAGAAGATATTATATGGATTATAAATTTAAAGTTATTGTCTTTTTTCTTTTTATAAAATGGAATGCATATATAGATATGTGTATATTTTAGTAAAGTGGGCAGTGGGTTATATTTAGAATTGTAATGCATGATTTTGTAGGAATTGAAGGGTTGAAATAGGTTAGTTTACTGATTGATTAGTCTAAGAAAAAGGATCCTTAAGTCATATATTTAGGGGAGTGGAGGAATTGGATAGAACTGAATAAATGTTAAATTTGGATGTAGGGAGAAGGCCGCTTTAAAATGTTATATTAATATATATAAAAGATTAAATGTTAAATTGTAATAATACACTATAAGTTTAGGGGAGGAGAAAAAGGGCAGATTATCGTAAAAATGGGAGTTATAAGAATAATATGCTAAGGGTCAGTATTCTGAGGAGGGAGTAAGGGAAAGGAAAGATATTATGTATGTAATTAGTTATGAAATAGCCTATTGTTGTGAAGAAGTCACGGGGGGGATGGGTGGTGAGGGGGGGGGTTAGGGAAGAGGGGGGGGAAGGGGGAAAAACTTGTATTTGAAAACTTTTTCAATTAAAAAAAAAAAAAGAACTAAATAACATTAAGCTATTGATGTACTGAATTCATTGAGTTTTACCAAACTGAGAAACTAGCAGCCTTTTCCCTCCCCCACACGTGTCGTCCCGTCCGTTTCCCCCCCCCCCCATGAACAGACTGAGCAGTCTCTTTAAAGGAACAGTCATCTGGCTGCTACATCTGTCATTGCATTGATCGACAGGCTTGATTCAACTGAGCAGGCTGGCTAGGCCAGTGTCCCCTCCCCTCCCCTCACTGCTCCATAAACTGTGCACTTAATGGAAAAGGATGGACCATCCTAGACAGGAGAAGAGCCATATTAGTCCATGGGGGCAAAAAACAAGAGGGAGTCTGGTAATACCTTGTCCAACTTAACAAATTTTATGAGAAGGCATCAGCTGTCATGAGCTGCGTTTCATGTCATCCGCTGCACGGAGTGGCTGCACTGAGGAGATATGAGAAAGGTGGAGGCAACGAGGAAGCAGAAATAAATCGGCCCTGCAGATTACACATGACGCAGACTGCTAGTATCTTATCAATTAACAATTGATCAATCCATTCTGTTTGTTGAGACTTTCTCAAATTGCTTGAAACTTTTTAATGTTATGTCAGTTCAGCAATTCCTCACTACATAGTGCTTTCAAAAGTCCCATATTTCCAAAACAACCACTTTGAGGTCTGCCACAGAGTGCTGCTCTTCAATCAAAAGTAGACAATAGCTGTGCTCCCTTGCTAGAACCTTCAAGACTTTAAAGGCTCAATACAAGATGTAAACAAATTAATTCTCCTGCCCAGCCCATCAGTGGTAGCAGTGTCTTAAGGGATCTTTGCTTCTGTATTCAGACTCCTTTATTCTGGTCCATCTCATCCAGTCAGGCATCAGCCTTCCCCCAATTAATTTACTGAATAATTTCCTTACAGGTGAAAACCTGCTAGTCTCTGTTTCTCACTCCATTGGCCAAACGATATACCTGAGTTCTTTATAGCCCCTGAGCTTCCCTGCAGCAGCATCCATGGCCGGTGGGGAGGAACTGGCAAGAAGGTGGATGGAGCATCATGATACAAGCCCCACCCTTTGGGGACTTATATCACAACACACATTAAGTGGTTAATTCTGACAATCTCAACCCTGCAGACATAACTGAAAACTTGGCTTCTATTCCCTTCCCCTCATCCAGGCATGTATCTCAAGCATTCAACCTCATAACTCAGGGGGGTCAAATTCGATTTAATTGAGGGCCGCATCACAGTTGTATTTCACCTTGGGGGACCGGGGTGGTGTGGCCAGGGTGGGCGTGGCCAGCTCAATGTGATTTATGTCAGGGGCGCATGTGGTGTCCCGAGTGCTCTGCCAGAGAAAATGGGCTCCTGAGCTCCATTTTCGGCTGCAACAGCCTCCTGCAACCCTCTGCTAGCAAAAATGGAGCTCAGGAGGGCCACATGCGGCCCTCCTGAGCTCCATTTTCACTGGCAGAGGCACTGTAGGACAGTCCTTCACTGTTTCCAGGGCGGCCCCATGGGCCAGGTCTAAGAACCCCATAGGCCGGATCCAGCCCACAGGCCTTGACTTTGACACCCCTGCCATAACTCCTTACTTTTATGTCTTTATTAACTACTGGGTTTTGTTTCTGCCTCTCTGCTCCTTAGGAGAAACATCATTTGAGCAGAGGTTCATAATTTTAATTTCCCTACATGCTCTAAACTGCCCAACAGCTATCACTAACTGTTAATTTCTTTGCAGATTCTTTCCTTATTGGAACTGCATCTACATGGATTAAGTGCATCTACTATCATTAAGTGTTGTACCTTATGATTCTTGATGTACATATCTTTTCTTTTATGTACACTGGGAACATATGCACCAAGACAAATTCCTTGTGTGTCCAATCACGCTTGCCCAATAAAGAATTCTATTCTATTCTATTCTATTCTATTTTATTCTATTCTATTCTATTCTATTCTATTCTATTCTATTCTATTCTATTCTATTCCATTCCATTCCATTCCATTCCATTCCATTCCATTCCAGTCCACTCCACTCCACTCCACTCCACTCCACTCCATTTCATTCCATTCCATTCTATTCTATGGAAGTATGCAGTGGGATACCCCAAGACTGTTTTAGGCCCAGTATTCTTCAATATCATTAATGATTTAGATGAGGGGATAGATCATCAAATTTATCAAATTTACAGATACCAAGCTGACAGGAATAGCCAACACTCTGGAAGATAGGCTCAAGATACAGAAGGATCTTGACAGACTTGAACACTGGACCCTATCTAACAAAATGAAATTCAGTGGTGAGAAAAGTAAAGTTCTACATTTAGACAAGAAAAACCAAATGCATAGGTATAAAAATAGGTGGTGCCCAGCTCAATAATAGTACTATGAGAGGAATCTTAGAGTCCTGGTGGACAATCACTTAAATATGAGCCAGCAGTGTGCTGTAGTTGCCAAAAAAGCCAACACAGTCTTAGACTGAATGAACATAGGTGTGGAATCAAGATTACGTGAAGTGTTAATACGACTTTATAATGCCTTGGTAAGACCAAACTTGAATATGGCATCCAGTTTTGGCTGCCATGATATAAAAAAGATGTTGAGACTCTAGAAAGAGTGCAGAGAAGAGCAACAAAGAAGATAAGGGGCCTGGAGGATAATACATATGAAAAATGGTTGCAGGAACTGGTTATGTCTAGTTTAATGAAAAGAAGGACTAGGGGTGGTATGTTCCAAAATCTAAGGGGCTGCTACAAAGAAGTGGGGGTCAGCCTATTTTCCAAAGCACCTGAAGGCATGACCAGAAGCAATAGATGGAAACTAGTCAAGGAGAGAAGCAATCTAAAACTAAGGAGAAATTTCCTGATAGAACAATTGATCAATTGAATTATTTGCCTCCAGAAGGCAAATGCTCCAACACTGGAGGTTTTTAAGAAGAAATTGGACAACCATTTGTCTGAAATATTATAGGGTCTCCAGCTTGAGCAGGGAGTTGAATTAGAAGACCTCCAAGCAGTGGTGGGATTCAAATAATTTAACAACCGGTTCTCTGCCCTAATTATTTCTTCCAATAACCAATTCACCAAACTGCTCAGAAAGTTAACAACCGGTTCTCTCGAAGTGGTGCAAACTGGCTGAATCCCACCACTGCCTCCAAGGTCCTTTCCAGTTCTGCTGTTCTGTCCATTAGGTTCTTATCCCTTGAAGTCCTCTAGTTACAGACCTTTGCAAGCTGAGGTTTCTCCATGATACACCTTTCCTACGAAATTCCAACCAACTAGCCCCAAGTCTAATTCCATGTATTATTCCTTAACTCTAAAGCAATCCGCAGGATTGCATAGTTTAAATACCAAAGGAAACTGCCACTTCTTCAACTTTTTATTAGTACTTTTTTCTCATTTTTTTGCTGCAGTCATTCCTCTAAATTTTGACAAGATCCAGAATTAAAATTCAACAATGAATATATGGAGTGTATCATTGTTGGGTAGTGCTGTAAAGTTTCAGCTGAATTACAGCTGCCAACTTTTCTCAATGATTTGATCTCATTGTCTTCCCATAAGAACAAGCATAATGAGAAGATTTAGGCAACTATATATTTCTGAAAATTTATCTATATACAGAATTATCTATATAAATGGCATTTTATGTTTGTATCCAGGCAAAATATAATCTTTCTTTCTTTGAGACATATGTACTGCTGATATGCTATTTGCTTTTTCAGCAAGAAAGGAAAATCGACTTGGCTCGCCTGTTAAAACACACTCCTACAATTTTTACTTTTTGAACTAGCATATATATTGCTTTTGAACTTTTGAACTAATATATATATTGTACAATACAGTACAATTCATTTTCACCTTCCTGTAAATTATATTTTATAATGTAGTTCCCCATCAAAACAAAAGTGTAAAAATATATACACAAGAGAAAATTGCATAGTATAAGACATACATTAGGGAAAATTGTTTGCAAATAAGTATATATCAGGGGAAATGCCGGCAACACTACAAATTTTTAAGTATACGATATGAAAATACATACAGGTTTTGATGGAGGCATTCTTTAAAAAAGTAAAATTCAAGGGCAAACCCAAGAAAATCTTTATAAAAATGCATATTCTAATTTTAAAAAATCTAAAATCAAATACTATAGTAATATGTAAATGTATTTTAAAAAGACAATTCAGTTTCCATATTTTTCACATGAATGTGAAAGACTGTGCATTAAATGTAAATGTAAAGTTAAACAACCAAAATAAAGACAAAAGTGAGTTTTATATGTAATATAAATCTAATATAAAAAGATCTACCAGTATATAGTGAGGGGAAATAGAAAAGCAAAAAATCCTGTACTAAATTACCCATGGAAATAAAATATTTTTCAAAAGACACATATTTCACATATTTTGAAATATTTTTCAAAAAACATAGAACTTGTTTTCAAAAAAACATTTAAAAACCAAAGTAGACTAAATTAAAAATGCAAAAAAAAAACCTCACTTATATTCTAAATTACATTGTATTTAATTCTAAATATGTATTTTAAAAATGCTTAAGGAAGACAAAAATAACACAAAGGGGTATTAAAAAGATAGAATTTCTTCATTTTAGCATTTTGAAAGAATGTAGGCATGTTGAACATTAGAGAAAGGGAAGCAAGCACAATTCAATGATGTTTGTTGCCGAGACAGCTACTGAGATATGATTGACCAGACTTACAGTAGCATCATTTAGGATTTGATTTCCCACATTTACTGTGCAGACAAGAAAAAATTATACACTTTGTGAAGAGGAACAGCAAACAAGGGATCAGTTTCTCAAACTATACCTCCCCTTGTCAAAAGGAGTTTGAGATTGCCACTGACAGCAGCAAAAAGCTTTCCTCTGTACTGGTCTTATGAAGAGGTAACCAAATCAACAATAATGAACCCTTAAGAGGTTTTCAGGTCATACATTTAGAAAAGGGGTCAAGGGTTCATATATTTCCTTCCCTGTCACTTCCTCCCTGTGGACCTAACTTGAGGCATCAAGAACAAAATGGAGAAAGCTGAATTCCTGGCTCTGAATTCAGACTGAAAGGAATCTGCTTTTCCCATCATCTTCACTTATTTCCTTTACTAGAACTCCTTGATAAACCCAGGTTGCCCCTCAGGATCAGTCATCCAAGAGAGAAACAATCACATCTAGTGCCCTAGTTACCTTCTTGTTCCAGATGCAGAGTGGAAATGCTTACCAGGCTGCTGAGAAAAATCTCCAAGCACTTTTAAAAAGCCATCTGGATCTATCAAGCAGCTGGGGCTGACTGTTCAAATAGGGCCAAATCATCCTTGCAGAGATCAGAATTTTCAGTAACGTACATCGTAATTAGAAAATGATCTGAACACAGTTAGGAATTAGTGACAATGTGTCCCATACCTAGATCATGTGCCATCTGCTCTAAAGTAAACATTAGATCTAACAAGTGGCCATCTCTAGTAGACATAGCTGAGATAACCTGGGACAAATTCAGGATTGTTGTAGCCATGAAATCCTGAGCTCCTCTGAACACCATCCCAAGATCATAACAGCTGAAATCCTGCAGCACCGTAAGCCTGGGAGAACCCACCAGCAACCCAGCAAGATCTAGCACTTTAGGATGGATTGCCATTGGGCAGCAGGGAAACTCTTACAGTTGCCAGGATGCAAACCTACATCTTTAATGCGCTGAGCTGTAGGAGACAATGCAATCATGGCATATAAAATCCGGTTCCTTTCTGGATCATATCACTTGCTCTTTTCTATTATCCTCAGTGGGATCATGCTGAGTAAGGCAAACTACTATAGGCGAGAAAAGCACAAAACAGGAATGAAAACTATTACACCCAATGTTCCACCTTTCTTAAAGATATTAGAAAGAGCTGTGTTTTATGTCCCAACAGTCCCGGGAGCCTGTGTATTTGGGTTTATGTATTTATGTATTTATTTATTATTTAAATTTTTATACCACCCTTCTCTTGAAGGACTCAGGGCGGTGTACAGCCACAGTAAAACAACATATCTATAAAATTTAAAAAGAGTTTAAAACATATTAAATAATTTGGCCCTTATATTAAAAAACTAAAAACACCCAATTAAAATTCATTTTCTAAGCCAGCCCAGCCTGTTGAAACAATAAAGTCTTAAGGACACGGCAAAAGGTACGTAGGTCAGGGATCATACGTATCTCCGGGGGCAATTCATTCCAGAGAGCAGGTGCCCCCACAGAGAAGGCTCTCCCCCTGGGTGTCGCCAGTCGACATTGTTTGACCGATGGCACCCTGAGGAGACCCTCTCTGTGGGAGCGTATTGGCCGGTGGGAGGCTATCGATGGCAGAAGGCGATCTCGTACGTACCCAGGTCCTAAGCCATGGAGCGCTTTAAAGGTGGTAACCAGCACTTGAATCGCACCTGGAAGACCACCGGGAGCCAGTGCAGCTCGCGCAGGAGAGGTGTTACATGGGTGCGCCGTGTCGCTCCCATAATCACCCATGCAGCCGCATTCTGGACCAGTTGGAGCCCCATGTAGAGAGCATTACAGTAGTCCAGATGACGAGGGCATGAGTGACTGTGCGCAAGGTGTCCCGGTCCAGAAAGGGACGCAACTGGTGAATCAGGCGAACCTGATAAAAAGCCCCCCTAGCCACAGCCGTCATATGATTTTCTAAAGACAGCTGTGTATCCAGGAGGACACCCAAGTTGCAAACCCTCTCTGAGGGTTCTCTCACCCCCAATAGTCAGTGATTGAGCCAGCTGGCTATACCGGGATGCTGAAAACCACAGCCACTTGGTCTTGGAGGGGTTGAGTCTGAGCTTGTTTCTCCCCATCCAGATCTGCATGGCCTCCAGGCACCGGGACATCACGTCAAGGGCATCATTGGGGTGGTCCAGGGTGGAGATGTACAGCTGAGTATCATCAGCGTACTGATGGAACTTCACCCCAAAACCATGGATGATCTCACCCAGTGGCTTCACATAAATGTTGAACAGGAAGGGCGAGAGGACCGACCCTTGCGGCACCCCACAAACAAGGCGCCTCGAGGTCGATCTCTGTCCCCCTGCCAACATAGACTGCATTGCTTTATATGATGTTAGTGTCGGGCAGGCTGCTTAGAAATGAACTGATGTAAGGGCATGGGAAAAGTAAGTCTACATGATTTGATTAAAGGCCCATCTATTCCATCACAGTTTCTCAGCTAAGTGCTTCTGAAAAGCTAATCAACAGGACGTTAACTGGTCCCATTACCCTTGCTGCTTTTCTCTGGAAATTGATATCAACATAATTACTCCTAGGCACCGCCTTGCCAAAGTTGATTCTGTTTGTCCTGTCTGAACAACTCAAGGAGAATTTTCGCAGAATATTTTCTCAATTGGAAATACATGGGCCTTTTTATAGTGGCCTCTATCTCTGGAACACTCTTTAAAGCCACATAAAATCTCATGTCATCTTGAGTAGTTACTTCCATATTCTAATACTGCCTTAAGAGCTGTGGTGGTGCAGTGATTAGAATGCAGTTCTGCAGGCTACTTCCGCTGGCTATTGGCTGCCTGCAATTTGGCAGTTCAAATCTCACCACGCTCAAGGTTGATTCAGCCTTCCATCCTTCCGAGGTAGGTAAAATGAGGACCCAGTATATTGGGGGCAATATGCTGACTCTGTAAACCACTTAGAGAGGGCTGTAAAGCATTGTGAAGCGGTATATAAGTCTAAATGCAAGGGTAAAATGCTCCCGGTTTGGACCGGATCGCCCGATCCAGTAGCGATGGCAGCGGGTGGTTCGGAGAACTGGTAGCAAAAATTCCTGTGCCCCCCACAGCTGAGCCGCATGAGCATTTTGGCTGAAGAGGTAGTAAAAAAAATGCTTTGAAAAGTCTCTGACGATCCCAGCTGAGTTGCCTGATCGGCAGAGGCATTTCAAAGCATTAGAAAAAATGCTTTGAAAAGTTAAAAAAAAAAAAGTTGGCCACTCCTACCCAGTCACATTAACCCCCCCACCAAGCCACGCCCACAGAACCGGTAGTAACAAATTTTACATTTCACCCTGTCTAAATGCTATTATTATTAAGTCAAGCTTAATTTCACTACTCAGTGGACTTGTCCATGTAGTTTCCTTCTCAAGAATATGAAAGTGACTTGTGGTGCCTTCTTACAGTTCCTGTCTCTGCCATCCAAGTATTAGCCAGAACTGATTTACTTAGGGTATTTTTTTAAGGTTTAGTAAACACATTAACCAACCAAGAGGTTGTGGTTAGACTTTCCATAACTACAATAGCACTTAGCCTAGCACTTAGACTTATATACCACTTCACAGTGTTTTTTACAGCCCTCTCTAAGCAGTTTACAAGAGTCAGCATATTACCCCCAACAATTTGGATCCTTATTTTACCAACCTCAGAAGGATGGAAGGCTGAGTCAACCTTGATAGCCTTCAACTTACAACAGTTCATTTAGTTACTATGGCACTGAAAAAGTGACATGACTGTTTTTCACACTTACAACCATTGCAGCATCCCCGTTGTCATGTAATCAAAATTCAGCTGCTTGGCAATTGACTTATATTTTAGGATGGTTGCTATGTCCCGGGGTCATGTGATTACCTTTTGCGACCTTCTGACAAGCACCGTCAATGGGGAAACCAGATTCACTTAAGAATCACGTTACTAACTTAACAACTGCAGTGACTCACATAACAACTGTGGCAAGAAAGGTTGTAAAATGGGGCAAAATTCCTTCAGGGAAGGTAAAGAGGAACAGTTTTTGCATTTACTATCTGATTATCTTTCTAGGATAAAATCTGGTATGCAGGCATTCTTCCTTCTCCCTGTTGGATTTAGAACTGTGTTGAATTTCCATGCAGGTTCTGTGGTTTTTGCTATCTTGTGTAGATTATTTTTAATCATGAATATGATTCAGTTAAATGTAAGGTTAATTAAAGAAGACTAAACTCTCAGTTTTAGCAATTGAAACAGTTGTCTGACCTCACGTGTACTATGCTGAATGAAGCTTTCCAGTACATCGTCTGAAAGAATGAAATCTCAGTTGTGTAAAAGAGCCTTAGTCTCTTGTGCTCCTCCCCCTCCTCCTTCTCGTTCTCTTTCTATTCTTCTACTCCTTCTCTTTCTCCTCCTTCTGTCCAGATCAAACTTTAGACTGCCAAAATGAAGCCACCTTCTTGATTTGTCCATTGGCCAAAAATAAGCCATTGTTGGTACACCATAATTAATTTATCACTTGTAAAGAGAAAACTCCTTTCTATCACTCTTCATTCTTATTGAAAGGAAACATGACAAGGCTACCTGACATACCTTAAACTGGTGAAGATTGTGAGGAGTTTGGCTTGTCAGAAGGATGATGCATGTGAATGCTGATAGTTTGGTTGCAAATTCCACATATATTGAATGGTAAATAGTGCCATCACATGGCTGTTCAAGCAAATGACAATATAGGCAGGGCTAAATGATTCAAGAACAATATCCCCCAATTTGACACCCTGCAGATATATTGGAGTTGCCTTTAGCCACCATGACTAGGGACTTCTAGCTCCACTACATACAACCCTACTTCATATGGTACAGTTGCCCAGAAGCTATATATTTTAGAGTAAATCTGTAGTTTGCAGTTACAGTTTAACTTTTAATGGGTCTATCACTGTTAATATCCAATGCCAGAAACAAATCATACAATTTATACAGTCACAAGCATGATTGTCATATTGCATATTGTCTTTGAAAAGGATACCTTCTACGGCTACCCAATGACTTAAAACTATCTCATACTTCTTCTCTCTATCACTTTTTCACAATTGCATTTATGGAGAATGGTAGCGATGATGACAAAATCATCATAGGTAGATTTTAGTATCATGCTACAGCTTTCAATATCACATCACCAAGCTTCCCCAGCCATTTCATATGACTGTTGAAAAACACTGGAGGTAGAATGTAATCCAAAGGATCCTATAAAATAGCTTCTGTTCTGAGGGAAACCTGTTTTAAGTCACACCATTTGGAATCTACCACAGAGGGCTAAATGGTACCAAAGCAAACCAGTATCTTCAATTCCTGAACTCTGAGAGGATCCAGAAGCATGCCACAGTATCAAAAACCACTAATTCAAGAAAGACTGAAAGAGAAATCGTTTCTCCATTAGTATAAGCCTGAAACTGGTGAAATAGGTATTGCTGATTCGCCAACCAGAAAATATATTTTTTTTTTGTAAACAAGGGACTGATGACCCAAATATGTTAAAACAGTCACAAGTAGGCATATAGTTTTTGAGTTGAAATAGCAGAAGGAAGAGGCCCAGGATTTAAAACTCAATATTAACTATACAGAAATCATGATTCTATTTTCCGGTGCTGTTAACTGGAGAATTTCTTCACATATATGAGTACCTAATTTTCTACACTAAATATATTACTTCCTCAAAAAAAAAAAAAAGTATCCATGACATCCATTATGAGAGCAGCCAACTCTGAAACTTGGCTGTTCAATCAGGAGAAATCCCACTTGAACTGCAATGTTTCCTCCATGATTGCCATCACTTTTTCAATCATTTTACTCAATTGTGGATATTTGAATATTGACCTCTAATTACTTTTTTTTAAAGACCCACTGCAGGCTTTTTCAAAAAACAAACTCCCTTGAGTCAAGCATTCCTGCTGGTAATCCCATCCGTACTTGCATGTAACATCCATGTTGCCACATGGACAATAATATGGACATAATTTGCCATTGACTTTTTCTATATATGTTTCTGTACATTCTAGACTGCCATTCTGGAACATCCCAGTGGTTCTCTATCCAATCCTAACCATGCCTGACCTTAATAAGCTTTCATCAGAAGTCAAAGTCAATTTGGTGCTGCAAGGTGTTGCGGCACAGGTTTTTTGGAAGTCTAATCTGATTTTTTTCTTTAGATAAAGAGACATCCTGCTTTTGCTCAGAGTGGTCTTTTTGATGTTCACAAAGAAATTTTCTAACAATTTCTGTCTAGAGGTTACAAGCTACATTGTGCAATGATGTTAGAACATACCCTCCAAACAACTTGGCCACGTGTCAAACACTTAAATTAATCCAACTAAGTAAAAAAAGTTACCAGACAGTCCCATAATTCACTTTTCTTCACTAGCAGCAACCAGGATGGTCTGACCAGAAGAGATTTCATGCAAACAAACACACTTAAATAGAAATAAATCACAAACCCTCGCATCCTGGACATAAACTGTTTCAACGTCCACCCTCAAAATGACACTATAGAGCACTGCACACCAGAACAACTAGACACAAGAACAATTTTTTCCTGAATGCGATCACTCTGCTAAACAAATACTTCCCTCAACACTTTCAAACTATTTATTAAGTCTGCACTACTATTAATCTTCTCATCGTTCCTAGCACCCATCTCTTCCCACTTATGACTGTATGACTGTAACCTTATTGCTGGTATCCTTAAGATTTATATTGACTGTTTCCCTATGACTATCATTAAGTGTTGTACCTTATGATTCTTGATGAATGTATCTTTTCTTTTATGTACAGTGAGAGCATATGCACCCAGACAAATTCCTTGTGTGTCCAATCACACTTGGCCAATAAAAAATTCTATTCTATTCTATTCTATTCTATTCTATTCTATTCTATTCTATTCTATTCTATTCTATTCTATTCTATTCTAAACTAACTTATTAGAATTTGGGGATCAAATTCTGGAAGGAAGTCATTAGTAATGTGAATCAGCTCTCTCCCAACTTGAAATGATTCAACAGGCTGCAAACGGGGGCAATAAGCACAGAGAAATAGTGGAGGTAGGGGAGTTGCTGCAGATCTCATCAAAGTTTATTATTTCAAATTGGCTTCACACTGCCTTATCAAATTTGAACCACATTGTTGTCCATTTACACTCTTGTCTTATCACTTCTATTTCCTCAAGTCCTCTAAAACAGACTAGAGAGGACCCTGGGGAGTGATAGTGTCAATTACTTCAGCAAATACCCTATTCCATGTAACAACAAGGGTATTGATAGAAACGTTGGTAGGATTAATCACAAACCTTCCTAGGGCATCTGGAATCCTTATAGATCTAATAGCCTTTTCAGACAACCATCTTAGTAGGTCCAGTAGTTTTCTAGAGATGAGATGTAGCCATTTAACCAAATGATGGGCCATTTATGACAGTGGAGAGAGCATTGAGATCCCACCAGAAATACAAATATGGCATAGCATGGTTTTAACGTAACGTAACGTAATGCAACACAGCAGAATATAATGTAGTATTTTCTTAGGAACCCCAGTTCTTTCTTTTACTGTAAAACTTTTGCCTTAGTCTGTCTCAGAGGCCCTCTGGTCATTTCATTTCTCCTCCTCTTCTCTCCCAATAGGTGATAATTGTGAAGTGGATAGCCGGGCAGGACGTTGTGTTCCTGGAGTGTGTAGGAATGGAGGCACTTGCACCAACTCTGCAGATGGAGGTTTCCAATGTCAATGTCCCCCCGGGGGCTTTGAAAAACCATTCTGTGAAGTATCTGTACGCTCTTTTCCTCCCAAATCTTTTGTCATGTTTCGAGGTTTGCGCCAGAGGTTCCACCTGAGCCTTTCTCTTTCGTAAGTTCTGCTAAGAAGCAGCTTTGTAAGAACTGCCTTTTTCTGCAGTTGATGGTGTTGAATTTTATCTTGCTGAACTCCATTATATATTTGTTCTGACTTTCAACTTAGATTTCCTTTTCATATTGGGGAGGGGGAAATTCCCAAGATATTAGTTCTATTGAAGTATCTCCACATGTGTGAGATTTAAAAAAAAATATTAGGAGAATGATTATAATTGTTGGCAACTTTCACTTTCCTTGAACAAATGTTCAAATATAAACTGAGCAGAAATTCAACAAGTGCGGGTTTCTTTAAAATGTGGTAAAGTGATTAGTTGGGTTCTATCTTGTCAGTTCGGGGTGGGGGGAGATGACAGATCTACTCTTCAATGATGATTTGATAGTAATATAATTCTTTCTGCAGTCATAATACCAACTGGCAATTACACCAGCTGACTTGAGTACGGTACCAGGAAAAATTGAATGAAAAATTCAGAAGATTTATCATTCACCTATAGTCCTAACTTTGTCAAAAAATTGTCTAGTTTACTTAGCTGTGGAAATTCTAACTCTTTATATTTCATCACTAGATTTGCCACTGTAGAGCGTGGTGGTCTCTTAATTTACAATGGACGTCTGAACGAGAAGCATGACTTTCTGGCTGTAGAGATTGTTGATGGGCAGGTCCAGCTGAAGTACTCTACAGGTGGGTGTGGCAGATGGGTCCATGCTTCCCTCACTGATGTCCTCAAGAAGCTGCCATTTTAATAATAAAACAACGGTACTC
Organism: Arizona elegans; assembly: GCA_022577455.1. Taxonomy (NCBI): domain Eukaryota; kingdom Metazoa; phylum Chordata; class Lepidosauria; order Squamata; family Colubridae; genus Arizona; species Arizona elegans. Next base: position 115,123,312 of record JAKOOJ010000003.1, read on the forward strand.
ACTATAAAATAGACTTTTTATGTTGAGAATCTTATAGAAGCTGCACTTTTTTCAAAATTAGTAACTACTGATGAATTATCTGAAAAATCTTCTAATGCAGCAAATGAAGACACTTGGGACACTTGACAGTCCCTTGACAAATAGAATAGTCCTTTATTACAAAGTGGTAGTCACATTTCCAACCACAGGAAAATTTAGACACCAGTAGCGAGGCAAACACAAAGAAACAAAATACTATATTTTGCACTAGGCACTCTTTCAACAGTTTTTTTGAAATAGTCATTTGCTGTGGACAATAGGCAGTCGATGTTCTAATTTTGAAGCTTCAGAGGTTGGTGAACCTTCAGGCATTTCATTTCAAAAAAAAAAACACTTCAGCCTGCAACTTCTAATGTGGTCCATAATTCAACTTGCAGAAAACTTCTCTATGCAAGACTGTAGTTGGCAGGTGTTGCTAATCATTGTAGGACTGCTTGCTTTAATCAATTGCAAGGGTTGCAGAGAATTATTCTGTAGGCTAATATACCATATTCTGTGTTCACACCAGAGGTGGGTTTCAGCAGGTTCGGACCAGTTCTGGAGAAACGGTAGCAGAAGTTTTGAGTAGTTTGGAGAACCAGTAGTAAAAATTCTGACTGGCCCCGCCCCCATCTATTCTCTGCCTCCCAAGTCCCAGCTGATCGGGAGGAAATGGGGATTTTGCAGTAACCTTCCCCTGGATTGCGGTGAGAATGGAGATTTTACAGTATCCTTCCCCTGCCACACCCACCAAGCCATACCCACAGAACCGGTAGTAAAAAAAATTGAAACCCACCACTGGTTCGTACCCATTAAATTTGCATGGATGATCTGTACAAAAATGCCAGTTTGTTCTTTAGTTGGGTCATCTCACTGATTCTGGGATGATAACCCAGAATAATTTAAAACTACATGTATATCAACATAAAGATATATGTCTGAATGACATGATAAGGGGGGAACATGGAAGGTGGCAAGATAATATATCTATACATGCAGCTCTGAATTCACCTGCTTATATGTCCACATATCATATTAGGTCTACAAGTTACAAAGATTCAAGTGCTGTCAGAACAAATGTCAATGCTGGAAGCCATATTCTGTTTTAAGCTGTGGTTTGAACCCTTTACTGTCATGCGACATAGTAATGCTCCAAACCACATCCTTTATTCACAAGATCCTATCTGATTATGCAGAAAAATATGATGGGTTCTTTAACTTTAAAACGGAATTCACCTAAATATAGCCACTGTATTTCAGAAATTGGTTTTCTTTTCCAGGGAGTTAAAAACGCCAGTAAGGCAGACTGCAGTCTTATTACTTGCTTAGCTGCAGAAAATAAAAATCAGATCTGTTGTTTTTTCACCTTTTCAAATAAGAAAAAGAATAGGTTAAGAAGTGGGGATCTACAGTTATACTTATGAAAGTTCAGCTAGCGAAAAAATATACCTTGATGCTTATTTACCAAACATCAAAAACAGTTAACTGCAAAAGAGAGAGGGCAAGAAGGAACAGCAGGCAAGAATTTACATTATCTCTATATCTCTAAAATCTCATTCAAAGGGTACGGAGGCTTTGGAAACAGTACTGTAGGTAACTAGCACAAACAACCTGAAAGAGGGTAGCCCTTGGTTATTCCATACATAACCCATTTTTATGTATACAAAAGTAGCTGAATAGAGCTGAAAAGTGGGACACCGGGTGCACTTCCTCTGTTTTGCACTATAAAGGGGACAAATTGGTGGACAGGGATAATATAGCCAACACTGATAAGGAAGGCATTTTTGTTACTTTCCCTAATGAATCTAGATGGAGTAAAGCTCATAAATATTGATACCAAGTGTAAAATCAATATGCTTTCTTTCACAACATTCTGGATTTTTTAATGCAGAAAACATTAAAGGAGTATTGTGTATCCAAGCAACCTCTTTTTTTCCTTATGTATTTGTGTGTGTGTACAGAGCATTCTTATAATGTTGGCTTACGCTAGTATTGGTAGTATTGTCATCACACTAGTATTGACATATGAACATTTATATAACCAAACTTTGACAAATGATGTTCCTGCCAAACATTAATGTAGCTCTCTTGGATTAATCAAAAAGCCAAATGAATGGAATTTATACAAGAACTTAGGGCATTCTTTATTTCTTTTTTAAAATTCCCTCTTAAAAAATTCCTTGGGATCGTCTTCAGGGTCAGGATTGCCCTACATAGGAAAAAATGTTACTTTTTTAATAGCTTATGGGCTGCAATTCTGATCTGGGCTTTCCCCCCATGAGTAGAGAATGAAGAACACACAAATGTCATGTCCCAAAGGTTTTTTTTCTAAAGGCGATTGGACTTCCTGGTTTTTCCGAAGAAGAACTGAAGAAGCTTCTTGGATCAGAAGTGAAACAAAACAAGAACTTCCACTTGCTTCTTGAAAAAGCACCTTTGGGACAACCATGAACTGGATGACTGAGAATCTCCATAGACACAAATGTCATCCCAATCTACTTGCTGTGGGTCTAATATCCCTCTGCCTTGCAGGGGAATCAAGCACTGTTGTTTCTCCATCTGTACCAGGAGGGGTTAGTGACGGTCAATGGCATACGGTGCAACTTCATTATTACAACAAGGTAGGCACAAACATTTTCGTGTTGTGGTGGTTTTCTTCTTCACGCTGGTTGCATTTGGAGCACAAGTTGTCTTCCAGTCTTCTTTTTTCCCCCAGGACACCTCCCAAATTCTTTTGTCACATAGAAAGTGACTAGCCTTCAACATTATACTAAACTATGTTTTGTAAGACAAACCATTGACACATAATGAGAAGACCTCATGTGAGTACATTTTCATTTGGGTACAAATGAAAATGGCCGGGTCCGCACAACACACAAAAGCAAAATGATGTAAACCTGGTTATGACTTAGCAGATGGGTGAACCTAAGCCAAGTCAATAAGGACTGCCTTCTCAAGCATAGCCTAAGATATTTGGTGTAAAAACATTAATAAAAATAAGTCAAATTGGTTTGGGCCAATGCTAGCATGGAAAAAAATGCTTGTATGTCCTTTTGGTACTATGATTTCCACAGGAGGCAGTGAGATGTAAATGAGATAAGTAAATAGAGTAAATAGTTGGTAAACATACAAGTTACAAATGGCACAATGCTACAAAGAAAATAGTACCACTCTGTCAAATTCTTCCCCACTGGCACTTTTTGCATTTCTTCCAGATCAATGATGGTGAAACTTTTGTGGTCAGTATTTCTAAAAATCCGAAAATACCAAACTTGACTCTGCTAGCTTGTCTCTCACATACACGCACACGCACACACACAAACACAAACACATCCCCAAACAGAATTGCCTTTGTTTTCTCTTGGCTATCCCAAACAATGGAACTTGGCAACAACTCCAAGGCAGGGCATGAAGCAGAGGCTCAGCAGCCCTAGCCCCTCAACTTCGGCCCTAGCTCCACTGCTGACACCCCATAAGTCTGCCTTGCGTCATTCCCCAAGGCATGTGAACCTTGGGGAATGGCACAATTCCCCTTGCAGGCCAGCATTCCTCAGGATCTGTCATATGCCACTTACTTTCAGGCAACATTCTCTTTCTGCCTGAGGCGGCGCTAGATCATACAAGGCCTTCCTTCTTGAAGCAGCTTTGGAGAATGCTCCTTTTTGGCCTCTGCAGCCTCTGAAAACTGTATGAAAGTACACCCTGCTCTTGTGTGATTTTTGGAGGGTCTGGAAGCCCGTAAGAGCACAGACTCTCACATAATTTCCACTGGGTTCAGAAGCCAACTGAGAGTATACCCAGTGGTGGGATTCAGCCAGTTCGCACCACTTCGGGAGAACCGATTGTTAACTTTCTGAGCAGTTTGGCAAACTGGTTGTTGGAAGAAATCATTAAGGCAGAGAACTGGTTGTTAAATTACTTGAATCCCACCACTGAGTATACCCCATTCTTGGATGGCTTCTGTAGCCCGTGAAAACCATGTGAGAATGGGACATGCTTTCAATAACAGTTGGGTGTTGGTGAACACTGATGTGTCATCCAAAACATTGTGGTGTGTCATCTTTGACATGTATGTCATAGGTTTGCCTTCAGTGCTCCGGGTTCTGCTGTCACTGGGCAATTGGATCCCAAGGCTAGGAGTGAGAGAAAGTACTTTGTAGTGATCTCACCCTATTAAATTATTTCACCTTGGGCTTGTCCTCATGTTGCCCTATTTAGGTGCAATATTTTTAAGTCACTTAGTATGGCATTCCGAAGATCAACAGAGTTTAAACATGTAAATGCATTTTTCAGTTATATACTTACATTTATATAGCTATCTAGAAAAAAATATAGATTTTCAAGAAGGGTCTGGTGAACAACAAAGAAGGTACAGTCAGTGTTAGAGAAATAGTACAATCCAAATTCACAGATATATGAGGGTGTTTTCTTTTTTATTTTATAAGTGGATTCTTTACCAATGAAATGGAAATACTAATTAATATTTTTTATGTGATTTACTTCATTTATGATTTATTTTAAAATAAGCTGAACAAGTTCCTGAATGTTTTTATTGTTTCTGTTTTCTTTTTCTTTTTTGTGTATTAAAGCAAGAAAGAGAGAATAAAGACTTTTCATTCCCATGAGAGTGGCAACCATGTATAAAACTTTCTACTTTTGGGGGGAAACTTGACACCACACTGACTATCTATTGAATGATTAAACAAATATGGCGACAGCTCTTCCTATGGAGTATCAAGAAACACCGGTTTGTGTGTGTATGCTAGTTGTCTAAGTGTAGGGTTATTTTTTTAAAAAAAAATAAGTAGAAAGGTATCATCTAGATGAATTCTGAATTAGAATAGTGGAGTGTTCCTTAAGCCAGATGAAATGTACCATTGGTATTAAGGCAATACCTATTCAGCCTTGCTTTATCATTTCAGCCCAAAATAAACTCCCTGGGTTCAGTGCAAGGACCTTCCACAGACAAAGTGGCCATTCTAACAGTGGACAAATGTGATACATCTCTGGCACTACAGTTTGGCAACGAGATTGGGAACTATTCCTGTGCAGCAGAGGGAGTGCAGTCCAGTTCCAAAAAGTGAGTCTTTTGTATTTTCAGCTAAAGTAAAAAGGTGCTGAGTCCATTTCCCTGTCCTGTGCTGTCCTTTTTTCCTTTACGTCTTTTTTTCACAGTTTCACTGTAGTTCCATGATGGCAAACGTATGGCACGCATGCCACAGCTGGCATGGGGAGCCCTTTGTACAGGCACGTGAGCCATCACCCAGCTCAGCTCTAACCCGCACGCACGCGTGCCTCCCGCCGGCCAGCTGATTTTCAGGATGCACCGGCGGGTGCATGCAGAAAACATGTGTGCATGTGTGGGGGGGTTGCACATACATGTGCGAGGGGCGGGAAGCACGTGCATGTGGGGAGCAGGGAGGAGCGCAGGGGGTGCGGTGTCCCCCCATGGCCCATTTTTGGGCCCAGGAGGCTGCAGGGAGGCCTACAAGGCCCTAAATGGGGGGCAGGGGTATCGCGCATGCATGCACGGGGGGCCCCCACATTGCATTATAGGTCCTGGCATGCATGTGCACGCGCTTTCAGCCCACAACGAGAAAAAAACTTAGCCATCACTGCTCTAGTTCATGCTTAAGTGAGCCCTGGAAAAGGGAAAGAGGAAGATCTGCAGGGTGAGCCACATTTTCACCTTTACTCATATGATGCCTGCTTTCTGCAGGCAGTTATTCAGCCCTTGCCTAGCTTAAGGAACCTTGCAAAACAACTGTAGTTGAATTTTGATGACCTTGTCTTGAATTGCTTTTCCATACCTGCCAAGTTGGGGTGGGCGGGATATGGTATTCTGTCAGGCAGATAATCTTGAAACTTCCTGCGTGGTGGGGCAATGGAATTGCTTGGGCTTGAATACTTAAACTGGTTGAGAAAAAGTTATTTTACAACAAAATACTCTAATATCTTCACCCAACATTACCAATTTGCCAGTATTGACTAAATATTAGTGGGTCTTCCTCTCTCAAAAGGCCAAGGCTAGGGGATATCTAGTGAAGTTTTTTGACAGAAAACCTCAGTTCTTCACACACTGCTTAATTAACTTGTGGAATTTGTTGTCAGAAGACATTATGATAGCCACTAATGTGGATGATTTGACAAGGGGAATCAGATAAAAGAAGAGGTCTGTCAAGGGTTATCTATCCTGAGGATTTCAGCATTATCACCGTGTCAGAATTAGCATGCCCCAAATGGAAGTTGGAACTTCTTTATCAAATTTTTAGGCCACCCAATTGTCAACAATTGTTAGTGGCAGGAGAGGAATACATCTCCATCTCTGGCTTATACGCACTCCAGAAGCAGCTGGCTGGTTGTGTGTACTCAATAAAGATGGACAGCAGCCTCTTCACATACCTCAGCTTTTGGTTATGTGGATTCTGTCTTTCAATAAGCATTAACAACCAAAACAAACCAAAACAAAAACTGCTGATTGACCACATTTTTCCATTTTGAACTTAAATGCAACATTGCAAAAACAGATTTATGTTGCATTGGTGTGTGTGTGTGTGTGTGTGTGTGTGTGCGTGTGTGTGTGTGTAGAGCAACTGTTACAAATTATACTCTTGGGTCTTTTTTTCCTCCAGATCTCTGGACCTTACAGGGCCTTTGCTGCTTGGAGGGGTCCCCAATCTGCCTGAAAATTTTCCAGTGGAGCACAGAGAGTTTGTGGGCTGTATGAGAGACTTGTACATTGATAGTAAACACATTGACCTGGCTTCATATATCGCAAACAATGGGACTTCCATAGGTAAGGTCAACTGTTTAATCATCCTTAATACATGATCTTTCCTCTTCTACATCTTCTCTTTTTTCCAATTCAGTATCAGAAATACCTGGATTAAAAATTCTTGGAATAAAGAAACAACTGTGATTTCCCAAGTTATCATCTTAGACCAAAGCAAAGTTAGCTGACTTCTTTCACTAAGAATTCTGGCACAAGAAAAGTTGACCAAATGGCAAAAGACACTGTATCTTATCTGGACATCTAGTGTGAATTGTACCTTCTCCATCTCCATTATGAATATCTTGGGGATCACATGCTTCATATGCCAAGTCAGGAATGTATTACCAGCTCAGTCCTTAGGTTTCTGCCTTAGGGGGTCTCTACTGCTTGTTTGCAGTATGTCTACCCTAAGTATAACTAACTCTAGATCCTTCCAATTGGAAAGAAAGGTAATATTTCACACCAGGGATTTCTGATAACAGGAGTTATTTCTGCCTATCATCAAGCTGAAGATTCCAAAGCATATTTTCACAGTCTAGAAAAGTTGGAATGAAGGCTAAAAAGAGAAATTATTCCATGTTAACTGTTTGGTCCTTTGTATCCACTTGAGCTGTTCCTCTGTCATGTCTGCAGGTTGTCATGCCAAGCACTCCTTCTGTGATTCAAATCCTTGCAAGAACAGTGGCACCTGTATTGTGGGTTGGTCTTCCTTTATATGTGAGTGTCCCATAGGCTTTGGAGGCAAGGACTGCAGACATGGTGAGTATAATACAGAGCAAGCTGAATGGACAATTGAGCATAGATGGTTTGACATTGTAATGGGAATATAAACTAGAAAATTTAGTTTTCTAGGAACTAAAGAAGGAAGGAAGTGGCCGGGTGCTCAATAGCTTAGTTTTCAGAGAAAGATAGCTAATAGTGTTCTTGAAATCGGTCAAAAAAAAAAAAAACATAAATGGAAATGGCTTTGTTGAATATTTTCCAAAGTTCCAAGAAATATTTCATGATCATAGTTAGTCTTCTATAAATTGCTAGATGTTTCATCAATAGAGTCTATCTACATAGAAAATCTCATCTACTAAACTCCCAGTTTATTTTGTCAAAGTTGGAATTCCTACTCTATGGACTCATTCTTTGACTGCAAACTTTGGCTAGAAAAGAGTTCTAGCTTCCCATCACCTCAATCCATCAATGAAGGTTTACAATTGGTAGCTTGATATAACATTTGGACACTCATAAAGGATTTCATTTTGAAGCTGGAAGAAAGCGCAATTCAGTCTATTTATGTGCTCTTTCCTGTAGACCAAATAGGCACATGGTAGTTTACTTAGGTATTCATAAGCATGTACAAAATACAGAACAAAAAATATCTCAGTCATTTAAAACTGTATGGTCTGAAGTTCTAAAAGTTTTTTTGTAGATTTTCAGATATATTCCCTATGACTTTGTGTCTCTATCAGGAGTGGACAGTTTATTTCTTACCTGGTTCGTGCACCTATTATTTATTTAAAAATTCACATCTTGCCTATCACATCCATAATTCTAAGCAATTATATAATTCTATCATTTCTTCCAGTAATTTGCCATTTGAAGAAATACTATTTAAATGCATACATTTTTAAAGAAAATATTTTCTCCCAAAACACATAGTCTGAATGTATTTTCTCTCAAGATTTCTGAACATATTTCATCTTAAAATATGCATTTTTATGTGCAATTTGGTATGTCTTTTGAGCTAAGAACTACATCGCAAAATGCAAAGCTGTGAAATCTGAGGGGTTAACAGTGTTCCAATCTGTTTGCATGTTAATTGGAAATGTGCCAATCTGTTGTGGTTTTAAAATGCAAATTGAACAAAACCTTCGGCATCTGTATTTCATACTCCTCAATTCCTGCTGCAGGAGCCTGGGCATTTTAAACTAGATTATATTTCCAACCCCATGCAGATAATTATGATATAAATGTATCTGAAGTGAAGGTAAAGAGATTCTAGCAGTAAAAGTAGGGACTTCAAGCTTCCCCCACCTTGAGCTTCTTTCTGCTTCACTGAATTCCAGCATCTTCTATCGTCTTTTTCTCTAGCTATGCATCATCCTCACCATTTCCATGGCAACAGCATCCTTTTCTGGGACTTCAGGAATGAAGTTAAGATTTCCACACCTTGGTATATGGGCCTAGCATTCCGGACACGCCAGGCAAATGGAGTGTTACTTCAGGCAAATGCTGGCCAGTACACCACCATACTCTGTCAGGTACCTACACTATAGTTGCTCTGGATCTGTGCTGCTATAAAAGCTTGCATCAGATGTTCTGTGAGGCAATCCTATCTGTTTGTTTTTAAACTGAGCTCTTATGATGTATCAGATTTGGAACAAGTATAGCAGCAATAGTTCTCTTTTGTAATAGAATATTGGGACCCAGATTTGTAATATCCTATTTAAAGGCACTGCTCTATTTTAGTATTAGAGTAGAAAGATTTATTCTTAACTAGAAGAGTTAAGAAGAGTCACCATCTGTTTGTAGAGCATTTGTGAAGAATTAAGTGAAGTGCCTGAACTGTCATAGCCTTACTCATAAAACAGAATTTGCTCCGTGCTGACTATACCATATCTTTAGCTGGATTCCGGCCTACTCTCCTTCATGGTGAATAGGGGACCTGGACGCACTGCCAAGATTCTTCTGGATCAAATGCAGTTGAATGATGGAGTATGGCATGACCTCCAATTTCATCTACAAGATACTCGAAGTGGCCATGAGGCACGTTACATTATCACGCTCAGTTTGGATTTTGGATTCTACCAGGTAAGCTTTGACGCTGAAGGGTTCATTGGGAGAAAAACTATCTAGATTAGAGCTTGCATTCTTCCTTGTAGTTCTATATCTTCCCTCCTCCAATGGTGTTTTTGATAGATTCAGGCCCCTCAGTTTGACAATTAACTCTCTTTCTATCTAACTGTTTGGGATCAAAGCTGATGTCCCTGTTTTAGTCTTGGTGGCATTTGAGGAAATTTTGTTTCCATACTTTCACGGAGTATGGATGATAGGGAACTAAAAGGTTAACTCCTAGATCCAAGTAAACAGTGGTGAGCAGTAACATTCCCATTCCTTGTATTTCTTTTCTAAAGGATACTGTGGTCATTGGCAATGAGCTTCAAGGCCTGAAGGTGAAACATCTCCATGTTGGGGGAATCCTAGAAACTGGTAAAGTGCATCATGGTTTCAAAGGCTGCATCCAGGTGAGTTCCAGCAAACTTCCAAATGTCAAGGTTTCTGCATTTTTTTTAATTTTTTTATTCAGAGATGAGCAAGAATTTACTTAAGTAAATTAAAAATAAATAAATAAAGGAAATGAAAACCCCTTCAGAAGCGAAAGGCAACAATTGTCATTGATTCTTTTTCTTTTTTTTTCTTTTTCCTTTTCCTTTTTCTTTCTTCCTTCCTTCCTTCCTTTTAAAATGGCAATGAGTCTCAGTAGACTTTTCTGCTTCATGATAATTATGATCTCTGAATAATCAGAAAACCATGAGAACATTTTGCAAAAGTTACTCAGTAGTTTCTCCATCCTGTTGCCCCCACTTGGAGATGTTGACTAAATCATCCATTGCAGTGGAGAGCTAAAAGTCAGTAGAAAGTGTTCTTAGTAGACTATGCTAGCCTAAATAATTCAGTGTTCTGAAGTTCTTTCCATTAGAATCCAAATTTTTGGCGCAAACCTGAATTTTATTTTCCTTTTTTTCCTTTGGGTTTCAGGGAATTCACCTAGGTGACACAGCCATGGGAAATGCACTGCCCAAGCCCGGCAGCACGGTGAACGTTGAGGCAGGATGTCCTGTTTCCAACCCTTGTGAATCCAACCCTTGTCCTGCCAACAGTATATGTCAGGATCAGTGGCAAAGCTTTTCCTGTGTATGCAAGCCAGGTAGGAGATGGATAAACAGCCCAGACTACAAATCTTGCTTTGGTCTTTATTTCCCTGTTTTTTTTATGTTTCATTTTGTTTCATGTTGTGGTCTTTTTCTGTATATTTTGTATCATGTATTATTGTACCCTCCACATTGCCTTTCCTTTTATTGCTGTTCCCTAAGATTCTCCCTGTGCCCCAATGAAAGCCACCCATCTCTATCCAAAAGAGTAGACATAAAGAACTTGCTCCGCAATTGTGTCTTCTTCTAAATGTGAACACACTGTAGTTTCAGAATGTTGGCTTTTGACAAAAATCTACCAGGAATTACAGAGAATCAAGGATGAGGAGTGGGGTAGGCAGCACAAGGGAAATATCCACTTAGTTTTGAATGTGTAATCATGCCCCTCCTTTTGGTCATCTCCCAATAATTTCATTTCCCCAAGACTTTTACATGATACCTAGCCATTCTGAAATTAGAATGAATATCCAGTTCAGTGATCAAATAAACCAAAATATGCAAATTAAACAGGTTTGGATAATATACCTATTGTGCCTTTGGCTTTTTTTATTTATATATAAGTGTAATTTGAGGCTGGGAGTTCGATCCTAGGTAGAAGTAAATATTTGTCTTTCTAGGCACAATGATAATATAGTACATCTGCTGAACAAAACTCCGCATTGGTGACAGGAAGAGCATCCGGCCACTGAACATTCTGCTAGCTACATTCAGTTGCCCAGACTCCACCTCACAAGAGATTATGGGTTGGTTAAAAGATGAGGATGAATTTGAAGCTGGGAAAAGAAAAGGGAAAGTGAATGAATATAGGCTTCGCAATGCCCTGTTATGACCCAGTTTAATAATAATAATAAAAAATCATGTTGCCACTCTTTATGGTGGGGATGTGAGGCATTAATGCTAAGATTTTATTCTAGGATATTATGGTGGGAGTTGTCTGGATGCCTGTCAGCTGAACCCCTGCAAAAACAAGGCAGTGTGTAAGCGAAAGCCAGGTGCTCCCCATGGTTATATCTGTGAGTGTGGAGAAAATCATTTTGGACAATACTGTGAGCACAGGTGAGATCAAGGACAGTTTGTGGATTTTAGCCTCTTGTGGATCTAAGAAATGCTATTCTCATGTTGAGATAGATTTTTCTACTCCGGGGACTCTGTGTCACTGGCAGTTAGGGGCAGAATGATGGGGAAATTAGCCTCTGATCATAAAATTTTCTCTCTGGGTATCTTTTTGCTTCTCATCTAACACCTGACTTAGATAACATTTGACATGATAAATTTGCACATTGAAAGCTTTGTTGTAGCTGTGTCCCGAAAATAGCGAAAACAGAAGAGTCTCAAGCTATTCATGGTCAGGGGTCTGTGTTCAGCTTAATAGGTCCTGCGGTAAAGTAAAGATTGGATATTATGACATGATATAGAAGTTGCATAAAAGTGAAACGGGCAGCTATATAAATCAAGAAAATAAATAACTAAATAACTAAATAAAGGAAGATGGTAGTAATTGTCATGTAAAAAGACCTTAAACTTCTATAAACCTCCGGTTAAAAAATTGTTTCCTGCATTTGATAGTGTACCCCCTAGCCAGTATTTTCAATGTGCATAATTGGTAATAAAGGACATGATGACAGGCTATAAGGAAGGCAATAGGCAAACAGTTTATCATCCTTCATTGCCTTCTTGCCCAGTTGTCACAAACAAAATTAAGTGATTGTTTTGAGAATACTTTTCTTTCTTGGGTGATTGTTTGGTCTAATGGAAGGATGGGAAGAAAGTTGGGAATACTAATGAAAAATAATGAAAACCAATGACATATGTCTTTATTCATGCTGAATATACTCAGTTATCTGAAAAAGAAATTTTGTGTTCGGGGAGCCATCCCTTGGAGTTGCCATCCATGCCATTTCCAGTCACTGAATAGACCATATCCCCAATTTCTGTTGACCCAGAGACAGAGCAAGGAGTACATGGTTGCTGTTATTTGCTGCTTTGTCAAATGTCTGCATTTTGTGTTGGGAACAAAAACAATGCTTTGAGCAAGACTGAAGCATTTTCCCTAAGAATGCTTGCTTAGTGCTATTATTTGTCCAGTGTTCTGTTGCTTCTGCACCATTCAAGAACAAAACAAATAAATTAAAAAATCAAGAATAGTTACATCCGTTGATTGTGGGTTCCACAGTGATCCTATCAGTCCTGAGAAACATGCAAATAATAGGAATCAATTTCATTATGACATCACAAATACAGAGATGAAACTAATTAATTCTGGATTGGGCAGATATTTTTGTTCTGTTAACATAAACTCTTAAAAATGCCTAAGGCAGGGGTTCTCAAACTGTAGGTTGCAACCCACAGAGGTCATGATCAAATGTGACTAGAAGTTGCAGATATTTTTCTGCTTGCGCATGCAGTGCTGCATCCTTTTCAGAAGTCGCTCCCAATTTTCCTGGAGAAGCCCACAGTAAAATTACAATATTTTTTTGCAGTTGCTTCTATAAAAAGCAAATATCAGTCCAAAGCAAATATGGAACGGGCACAGGAGCGTCTCAAAAATCCAGATTTTAGGAATTACGAAAAACTAAGCAAGCTCACTCTTCAAATATGGTTTGAATTTTAATTACTTTGTTAATTTTCAATGAAAAAATATTTTATAAAACTGTGAAGCTCTATCCTTGGTTTATCTGATATGTCAGATTCAGTTATTAGAAAAGTATACAGGTAATCCTTGTTTAGCTTGGATTTGCTTAGCGACCTTTCACCTTTCATCTTTCACAGTTTTACAACGGTGATGAAAAATTAAACTATGTGACCAGTCCTCACATTTCTAACCTTCACAGGTCTGTCAAAAGCAAGCCAAAGCTGAAGTAAGACCATAAACACAGTTTCACTTCGTTTAACAACCAAGTTGCTGGTGCCAACTGTAGTTGCTAAATGAGGACTACCTGCATTCCTTTCTTGTCCAGTCCTAGCCCACTCTCATCACTAGTTTTATTCATGTGGTCAGAGGTGTCAGACAAATGTTACATGATCATAGAACCGCATTGTTTGAGAACTCCTGGCCTCAACAGGGCATTTTTTGTGATTGCTTCCCTCCCCTTAGACCAGTGTTTCTCAACCTTGGAAGCTTGAAGATGGGTGGACTTCAACTCCCAGAATTCCCCAGCCAGCAGCGCTGGCTGGGAGATTCTGGGAGTTGAAGTCCACCCATCTTCAAGCTTCCAAGGTTGAGAAACACTGCCTTAGACAAACATAGAAAGGGATGATTTTTCCATACTCCCTTGCATTCTAGAAGTTTGCCAAAGTACAATGCCCATAACAATTAAAAAAAATTGAAATTTATCAAACATCCCATCACAAACATATCATAGTACGGTATATTTCCACTTGCTGCAAGACCAACGATGAACTAGTGGCATGGATGTGAACATCCATCCACCTGACTTTTTTCCCTGCAGGATGGATCAACAGTGTCCCAAGGGCTGGTGGGGGAATCCAACATGTGGGCCCTGCAACTGCGATGCGGCCAAGGGATTTGACCCGGACTGTAATAAAACCAACGGGCAATGTCATTGTAAGGTGAGGGGAGAGATATGCCTGTTCTGGAACTCTCTGCCATCGATAGATTCTGATGCAACATACGAATCACTTGCCGATCACCTGCAGTATTGCCTTTCATCTCCATTCTTGGCTCTTCATTCACCTTCCATTCATACCTGGCTTTGGGGTCTATACCTTTCCCTGATGTTTACTTTCTGTCTCTTCTCTGCTCTCCTTTTGGAACCCATATGGGGTCTCGTCCATCTTCCTTCCTTCCTTCTTCTCCCAGCCTGTCTTTCTGCCATGTCAGCACACTACTCCTTGTCCTCAGTCCAATGTCGCAGGACTCAGAAAAGAGGTCTAAAGTGGTTGAGTGTCCTGTGGGAATGAATCCTTAGGGAAATGGTTTTCATTCTGATGCCTCAAAATAGTGATGGATGGGGAAGAGTCATAGCAGAAGATATCTGAAAGCACTGTAGGAGCTCCAAAGGGACCGAATTTTTTTGGTTTTGTAATATAAGAAAAATCTTTCTGTGCTGCTTTTTATATCTTCCTAATCTTACTGGTTGGATTGGCTATCATTACTTTCCTAATAATGGCCCTTTTTTTATTCCACCAGGCCTCCCCATTTCTCCTGCTGTTTCACTAGGCTCCTTGTTTTGGCCCTTTCCCCCTGCCTGCAGTCTTGTCAATCCTTCTCCCCTACTGCTCCTCCTCCTATGACCCAGCTCTCTAACCACCTTCCCCGCCCCTCTCCCTTCTTCCAATAGGAATTCCATTACCACCCGAAAGGGAGTGACACCTGCCTGCCTTGTGACTGCTATCCCGTTGGCTCTTCCTCACGGTCCTGTGATCAGGAAATGGGCCAGTGTCACTGTCGGCCAGGGGTGATCGGCCGACAATGCAACAGTTGTGATAATCCTTTTGCAGAGGTGACTCCCAGTGGCTGCCGGGGTGAGTGTGCACTAAAGATGGATAAATAGATAGATAGATAGATGGATAGATAGATAGATAGATAGATAGATAGATAGATAGATAGATAGATAACAGACAGACAGATAGATACAATGATAGATAGATAAATAGATACAATGATAGATAGATAGATAGATAGATAAATACAATGATAGATGGATACAATGATAGATAGATACAATGATAGATAGATACAATGATAGATAGATAAATAGATACAATGATAGATAGATAGATAGATAAATACAATGATAGATAGATAGATACAATGATAGATAGATACAATGATAGATAGATACAATGATAGATAGATAAATAGATACAATGATAGATAGATAGATAGATAAATACAATGATAGATAGATAGATACAATGATAGATAGATACAATGATAGATAGATAAATAGATACAATGATAGATAGATAGATAGATAAATACAATGATAGATAGATAGATACAATGATAGATACAATGATAGATAGATACAATGATAGATAGATAAATAGATACAATGATAGATAGATAGATAGATAAATACAATGATAGATAGATAGATACAATGATAGATAGATACAATGATAGATAGATAGATACAATGATAGATAGATACAATGATAGATAGATAGATACAATGATAGATAGATAGATAGATAGATACAATGATTAATAGATATAGAGACAATGATATTAGATAGAGACAATGATTGATAGACAGACAGACAAACTATTGCAGTAGGGTAGTGGGCGAGAAGCCTTCTTTCTCCCTATCAGACAGAAGAGTTTACCAAATAAGCAGCTTTGCCTAGGACATTGAGGACATTGCTATACTTTTTCTGGAGCAAGAAATTCCAGAACATCTAACATTATGACCTAAAGGTCAGAAATCCATATCAGTGGAAAAAAGGACTGGGACCTAGCAGTTGGTAGAGGTCTCTAGAAGGAAAAATATGTGGTTCTTTCCTCTCATGAGCCAATGGCTCTGGCACATATAAATAGTAGAGCCACACAAGCTATCTTAGAATGGTTCTTCAAAAGAACAGCTTTAGTCACTCATCTTAAAATTAAAACATAGAATGAAAGGGTTGGAAGCAATCTTAGAGATCAACTATTCCCTTTTAAGTCTAAAATATCTGATGTACTGTCTTTAGTATTTCATTTTTCTGGAAACCAGACCCAATAATTAATATAGTTGAAAACTATTTTCACATTGTCAGAAAAGAAGAATCACATTACCCAAAAGAAGGATTGTAAGATGCCCAAAATTTCTGCGGAGTCAGGTGGTCTCAAATTTGAAAAACCAAATTTAAAAAATACATTCATGGACATACATATGACATAACTGCAATAACTGACATTAAAATACAATGTATGAATGTAATACGATACCTGTTCAGATGTGCGAGTACTCTGGGTGTGTTGATGAAGGGTTTTGAGACTCCTCCTATTCTCCATTCTTTGGGAATCTTTAAAATACAGAATAACAGAATTGAAAGGGACCTTGGAACAGGAAACCCTATACCATTTCAGAAAAATCACTATCCAATCTCTTTAAAAATTCCAGTGATGGAACACCCACAGCTTCTGGAGGCAAACCATTCCACTAATTTTGTTCTCACTCCCAGGAAATTTCTCCTTAATTCTAGGTTGGATCTCTCTTTGCTAAGCTTACATACATTGCTTCTTGTCTTGCCCTCAGGTGCTTTGCAGAATAGGTTGACTCCTCCTCTCTAAGGACAGCTCCTCAAATTTGGGAAGATTGCTAACGTGTCATACCCCCATCCTTCTCTTCTTTGTTAGACTAGTAAATTGACTAATAATGAGCACTGGGTAGCCCTTCAGCTGGGGCAAAGGTTAGAAATCGCTAACTCTCTACATGTAGCTCAATTATAACCCCAAATAATCTGAGCCAGTGTAGACAAGATAAGGGATGCTGGAGATGGAGTTCAGCAACATTTAGAAACTACAAGTTCCACGCTTCTAAAATGGGAATGATTTAAAATAGGAGGCTGGCTTTTCTAAAACAAAGTCAGCTACTCTAGCTATGTACTTTCAATAAAGATAACACAGAACACCATACCGAATCAGTACATTCGTTTCCTGAGGCCAAATTACAGAAAATTCAGTCTTTTTGTAATATATGCCTCTCTTTAAAAATAACTATTTTTAACCATTTCCCCAACAGTCTTATTTTTGAAAAACTCATTTGTATTAAAAAAAATCGTCCTTCAGTTCATTTACCGTGTTTCCCCAAAAATAAGACCTTGTCTTATATTTTTTTTGAACCCTGAAATAAGCCCTTGGCCTTATTGCCATGCGCTCAAAAGCCCGATTGGGCTTATTATCAGGGGATGTCTTATTTTGGGGAAAACAGGATACTATACATGTTCTAGCTGCAAGAAATATACACATAAAAAAAACATGTTTCTATACATTGTTCCAAAGTAGAACACATCACCTTTTTTTTGGCATCCTAATCATTACTTAATTTATTCTAAAACTTTCCCAAATAAATTTTGGATTTAATCATAAGCTCTCCATACATTTTTTAATATAACATTAGTTCAGTGGTGGGCTGCAACCAGTCTAACAACTGGTTCTGTGAGTGCACGCCTAACGGACTTGTGCACAGCATTCAAAATACAGTAATTTGAAACTCAGCTGCTTACCTTCTAAGGCAGCCCCGGTAAGTAGAACAGGGGAGGCGTGGAAATCAGCTGTGCCGCGCGAATCAGCTGAGCCAGAAAGAAGGAAATATAGGACAGGATAGAGAAGGGGCGGGTAGGCGGGGCCAGCTGATCATCAAAACTACTGGTTCACCAGAACTGGTCCAAACCGGCAGCAGCCCACCACTGCATGTTGGTTTTGAAGAGGTTTCTCCCTGTCCCTGCCTTGTGAGAGACTATTCACGGAATGCTATTCTATCGATCACAACTTATTTGCTTTCTCTGTTTCATTCCTCAGTACTCTATGATGCTTGTCCTAAATCTCTGAAAGCTGGAGTATGGTGGCCTCAAACCAAGTTTGGCCTGCCAGCTATACTGCCTTGCCCAAAAGGTTCACTAGGTAAGTGCTTTCCTGTTGCAATAAAGTTTATGGACAGAAGAGCTGTATCCCATTGGATTTCAGCTTTGTCAAGAAACTACAGTACACACTCCTTTTTCACTAAGGCACTCCATCTTTTCGCCACACAGCTTCTTTCAGCACTGGCCCGATTGTCAGAATTAATATTATTAAGAGAGGTTTGAAGGCCTTGGAGTTTGTGAAGTAAAACCCAAGGTGTTTTCCTGGCAAATTGCCAGGAAATTAATTATTTGATTGATTGCTATTGATTGCTATAGTCAATGGTACCATATTGTAGATTATGAACTCATGCTAAAACTCACAGGGATTAAATTTAACTAATAGTTTAATAAGCTCTCAGTAACAGAGTTTCTTCTACCATAACTACCTCCTTCTCTTACCTTACTGGTGATGGTGATAGCAGTACAAAGGGAGCCAATTAGGGCTTCTACAACCTTCAAGCCCTGGTAGACTGTGGGCAATGAAGTGTCTAAAAAACTTTGCTCTGAGAAGCAGAGAGTGAGATGGCACTAGCCATCAAAGCCCCTATTAAAGCCACTGCAACAGTCATGGTTAGCAAGGAAGACTGGTGGTAAAAGGATTTATTTGTCTAGATTTTTTTATATTCCTGCTGTTATTATTGGCAACATGATGCCATCTTGACCTCTAAATGGGTCAAATTTTCACATCTTTTCCCTTCCTGTGCCAGGAAGTGATCCTTTACTAATTGTCTTCCTTTTGTTCTTAGCCATGGTGTGGGGGGAATAGCAATAGCACTTAGACTTGTATACCGCTTCATGGTGCTTTACAGCACTCTCTAACAGGTTTATAGAGTCATCGTATGGCCCAACAATCTGAGTCCTCATTTTACTGGCCTCAGAAGGATGGAAGGCTGAGTCAACCTTGAGCCAGTCAGGATCGAACTCCTGGCACTGAGCTGAGTTAGTCTGCAATATTGCATTCTAACCATCATACCACCACTGCTCCTGGGCTGCAGTTAATTGGACAATTGAACAACACACTATATGCATTCCCAAATCTGGGTATGCTGGTACTGCCTTAGATTAACTTGGTTTATTAGGCCCAAGGATATGATATTCCATCCCCTGCTCCCAAAAACACACACTCTCCAGAATGTTTACCAACAGAATAGGTAGTACAATCATCTCGTTTAACCAACTGCTTGCTTGAATCAAGAAATATTTGTGAGCTGGAATCCCATGTTGGTTCACACCACTAAATGTGACAAAAAAATTGGAATTTCCTCCAGTACAGAAACCCATTCCAGGAAAGGTCATTCTCCATCAAATATATTGCTTAAAAGCTTTTAATGTTGTCCCTTTTCTCCACATTTTTCTTTTGTGCAGGTTTGCGAGGTACAGGTAAGACCTGTGGCTCTCCCCTTTTCCCCTCCCTGCTTTGTCAGCACTGCTCTGTGTGGCTTTTCCATTCCCTGCTCCTGCCTAAGGCACCATCAGATCCACATTTCCCTCAGATGCTCCACAGGCTGCTGGCTCTGTTTTGATTGCCTTGCCTGGCTCTGGTTTCTTTGTAATCCTGCCTGACCTTCAGCTTCTTTACCTTGTCACAAAACACTAATCTGCAGAAAATCCCTTGTAGTCATCTGCAACCTGCTCACGCTTATTTGTAGTGCCTTGATGCTTTTTATGGATTTAGAGAAATTTTAATTGGCTGGGGAAGTGTGGAGTTCTAATAGACAGATGTCATATTTTGGTGGCGGATGCATTTGGTTCCCCTGCTTGCTTATGGGCTCTGGTTAAGAGAAGAGTGACATTTGTCACTCAAATGTTGTTGAAAACTTGAAGAAACTAAGTAAGACCTTCATGAGGAAGTGAACAGCTTTCTATAGTATTGGGTGTCTTGAATTCAACTAATACGAAAAGTAGAGAAATTGCTGTTTCATTTCATCAAAATATTATACATGCTACCAATCCCTGCTGTATGGTTTACCTTTGAAAACCACAAATGAAATTGTCATAAGTGCCACTTTCCAGTGAAGAAGGAAAAAAAAAATTGAACAAGCCTACACATTGACAATTCTTTTTCCTGCAAGAACAAATAGAAGTTTGTCTGCTTGTAAACTCAATTTTGGACACCATTATCTCTTTCATATTTTAACAACAAGGATATTTTCTTCAGATAATCAGGCTGGCTAATTGAGGGATGATGTCTTTCTGCTCAAAACATTTTTCATTTCTTTCTGCTCAAACAGTTTCTTTTCTTTAAAGTGTCTTTAAAAATTGTTGGGCATTGTTTTGCGACCAAATTGCGCAGTACAAGTTTTGATTCTCTAAAATCTCAGAATAAGTCTCATCAGTTCTTTTCTTCTTTTTCTCCTTCTCCTTCTCCTTCTCCTTCTCCTTCTCCTTTTCCTTCTTCTTATTTTTTGTATGTTTTATTTACAGTTTTTGTTTAACGACCAACATTTTTTGTGGACAGTGTAATGACTGGGTTGACATATTTTTCACACAGTGCTCACAGTAATAATACAATTATATATACAAAATTTTTATCTTCCAACTTCTAACCTTAATGTGCTCATTATAATTATAATATATTATTTTGTGTATCAATAAATATTCTACTATTTTCCCAATTTATCACTCGGTGTTTCACCACATTTTCAATATCTCAACTTTTTATAAATATCAATAGAACCAGTTATCAATAAGATTTAATCAATCCCAGGATTACGGTATATCTCTAAATCCCCTGGATTTATAATCCTTAAAAACTATATTTTCCAGTATAATTTTTACATTCTGTTGATCATAATAATACCTTTAAATATACCTAATCCTAATCTTCTCCTAATCTTAATGTATCTGTATTTATAATAAATTCCATTTATATATATATATATATATTTGTTTATGTAAGTTTTCACGGGCATGTATGTGTGTATAGTTAATATTTCGGGTTTCTTCCCGTGTAATTGTGGATATATCCCTAAAAGGGTAGAAGCGACGTTTCGACAGAATCCCATCTGCCATCATCAGGCTTATGTCAGCAGTCATTTTGTACTAACTGCCATTGGTATTTCAAATCTGGTGCTGGTATTCTGGGATGGCTCCACCTTTTCATTCTGATTGGCCAATAAACACATACTGGGACTCCCAACCAATCAGAATGAATAGGTGGAGCCATCCCAGAATACCAGCACCAGATTTGAAATATCAATGGCAGTTAGTACAAAATGACTGCTGACATAAGCCTGATGATGGCAGATGGGATTCTGTCGAAACGTCGCTTCTACCCTTTTAGGGATATATCCACAATTACACGGGAAGAAACCCGAAATATATATATATATATATATATATATATATATATATATATATATATATATATATATATATATATATATATATATATATATATATATATACTATTATTTTCCCAGTTTAAACTTTCCACTTATTTCTATTGTTACTATATTGCAAAATAGTATATATCCATCATCTCTCAGCCTTTTTAGGATTTCATCATTTATTGATTATTGGCCCTAGCAGAACATACACATTTCATCTTGTAAAGCAGCGAAGTGACCTGCCACATTTGGAATTAACAAGCATTCAACTCTTCTTGTATAAATATCTTTCCCATCCAGATCATTGCCGAACACACTTCTAGCACCCCTGATGGGATAGCAGATGGTGCAGATCATGCACAAAATTTTGCTGTTTCTGATACTGATTTTAGCATTACGAATGCCACAGTACTCCATTAGGCACCTGTGCTACTTTCGTGTAGTTATAGATAGATATAGAAGGTGTGCATCTTCTATTTTTGTGCTCCTGGTGGTGTTTAAATATTCTAGAAAGCTGCAGGGCCAATGTCACAGATATGGACACTTGCACCCTTGCGTCCTATATCTTAAACAATATTTGGGACTGTCACATTTCTTTGTTTTAGACTCATATATACTGAATCTGTAGAATGGTTAAGCCCTTTCAAAAAAGAAAAAGAAGAATGCAGGCACTGGTTTGGTCAAATCCTTCATAAATATCCCACATTATTTCCATTGTTGTAATGTTTTTGTTGCATAAAAAGCAACTTCCAGGGATCGTGATGTGGCATGGAAGAATAACTGTAAAAAAACCATGCTAAACTTTTCTGTGCTTAACATCTTATGCTTCAAATTGTCCAATTCTATTGACCCATTTATACTTATGGATGGAAATATGAGGCTGCACTCACAGTATGGATACTAACCTGCCATGTGCACCTGTCTTATCTGTTCAGTTATTGGACTTCCTACATTGGGTGGGAAAGTTTAGAATCTGGAGTCATTTTCTCCAGAACTCTAGTGATGTTGGTACTTGCAGCAGGCACTCTATTCATGTTAAAGTGAATATAACCCTCTTCAGATCTTGCCACCTGGTACAACATGCCATGACAGCAAAAGTAGGGTAGGGAGATAGAGGCACGCATAGGAAGAGATGTTGTGAGCTTGTCTTTTTTTAAAAATCCCATAGCTATGTACATCTAGAGACAGATTTCTAGCACTCTATTGCATAATCCCTTTTGAATATATTACATAATTTCTCCCCTAATTTACTCATTCTTAGACAAAGATTAAGTTTAAATCAAGAGAGTGTTCACCATATTTACTCCATACAATGAGCTACATCAGCAATGAAATATTGCTAATGCTATTTTAGCAAAACATTCCAGTCTAATATTTTTTCTATGGAATATGTGGAATATGTGTTTTTTGAATTTCAGTAACCCTTGCCCTTGATCTAAATGTAGGGAACGCAAGTTTTCTTTTGGCAACTCCAATTTCAGTAAGATACAGTTCATTCTCAAGCGTACACAAATTGGAAAAAGAAAGGTAGCATTCAGAGACTGATTTTAAAAATAGCAAGTAAATATATGTGTATTCAGTAAAGCTTCCAGCAGTTTGGAATGAAATTATTGGAAATAGCAGGTTCACATATCACATGATTTTCTTTCTTTCTTTCTTTCTTTCTTTCTTTCTTTCTTTCTTTCTTTCTTTCTTTCTTTCTTTCTTTCTTTCTTTCTTTCTTTCTTTCTTTCTTTCTTTCTTTCTTCACCCACCAAATACTTAGAAGGTATTGTGCCATATCATATCTTAGACACATCATGTTGGTAACATGATGAATAAGTTCATTTCTCAGAAATTCTCCCAGCATGATAATAATTAAACCCAGCATTTGGGAGAGTCTCATAAAACCTAAATTAGTGGAAATGAAATCAAAGCTGCCTTTATAGCGAGCAACTGCTGCTGCTGAAGTGTGTGGTCCTTCGATCCTCCTCTGGATCTGTTCCCTTCATTGGTTGGTCTTTAGGATTAGTAAAATTGCCAAAACGCCATTGCCAAAATCACACTGTTGGTCTAGTGCTGTTGTTTGAGCCCTGATGATCTTTTCCTGGGCAGCAATCACAGAAAAAGAGCCTTTCCAATTAGCACTTGTACATTTCCATGTTTAAGTTGGCATTTTGTCTTGACTCAGGTGCAGCGGTTCGATATTGTGACCAGGAGAGAGGCTGGCTGGAACCAGATCTGTTCAATTGCACTTCACCTGCTTTCAAGGAGCTCTCGACATTGGTACATCTCTCTCTCTCTCTCTCTCTCTCTCTCTCTGTCTCTGTCTCTGTCTCTGTCTCTCTCCTTCCTTCTCTCCATTCACCTGTTTTCCCTCATACCGTGCTTTTCCAGAAATGTGGTATTTATATGAGATGGTCTACTGAAAATTCAGTACAAAAACACCCTCATTTAGGTAGGAAACATGAAAATTCTTTCTGTAAAACCAAGGTTGGGAAAACTGGACAAATCAGTTCTATTAGCAGTCCAAGCGGTGGTTGTTAGTACAAAGAGAGCATTCAAAGTACAAAACTTGTCTTTGAGATTAAAATGAATGAGGCTATAAACTGTGCCTTCTTGGGAAAACAAATTCACCACTCAATTGAGTCCCAAAAGGCAGTTAATCTGAAATTAGGAAAGCGGAAAACTGTCTCCTTGCAGAGAGCCTCTTCTATTTCTTTTGTATAATTAGCCAGATATTTATGTTGGGTGAGGGCATTTGAGAAATAAGGGGGAATTTAGCTCCCACAATGAAATAATTGTCTGTGGATCCCCCTTGAAAATCTAATATTTATATTAACGACATACGTATCATTTGTCAGCTTATTAATGCTTACTGTATTAGTAAGAGGAAGGGTCAGAGTAACAAAAATAAATGTATTTAATAGCAATACAGGTAGTCCAAAATTTCTGTTGCTATGTGAAACATTTGCTAAATGAGTTTTGCCCCATTTTACGACCTTTCTTGCCACTGTTGTTAAGTGAATCCCTGCGGTTGCTAGGTTAGTAACCCAGTTGTTAAGTGAACCTGGCTTCCCCATTGGCTTTGCTTTTCAGAAGGTCACAAAAGGTGACCACATCACCCCAGGATATTCCAACTGTCATAAATATGAATCAGTTGCCAAGTATCTGAATTTTGATCATATGTCCATGAGGATGCCAGAACTCCTCCTAAATTCCATTCTGAAGAATTATTTTTTATGGTTTTCCAAAAAGCTAGTGGAAGGCATGGCCCATCTATCTAAAGTTAGATGGTTCCAACTCAGAAGGCTATTACCAAGAAGGTTCAACCACAGAGTCCTTGTTGATTGGATTCCTTGACAGTGGGACCATCATCAAAATATCTCTCCCAAAAATTACTAGACAAAGAAGTTCAGCTCAGATAATGAAATCGCAAAAATATTCAGGCCCTGAATGATAGAAGGCTTGAAAAGTGATGACCAGCATCTCAGAAGCCAACTGATAATAAGTGCAGTTCCCATGGTACTTTCTGCCAATGATGTATATCAGAGTCCAGAATCCAGATTTCAGATTTCCATCAGTAAGATGAGGAGTTTTCTTTATCTCTGTTTAATGTACCCCTGTTTAACAGAGTAGATGGAGACAAAAATTCACTTCTGCGAGGCAAAGAGAGAATAAAGGTAAAGGTTCCCCTTACACATATGTGCTAGTCATTCCTGACTCTAGGGGGCAGTGCTCATCTCTGTTTCAAAGCCGAAGAGCCAGCACTGTCCGGAGACGTCTCCTTGGTCATGTGGCCGGCATGACTAAATGCCAAAGGCGCACAGAACGCTGTTACCTTCCCACCAAAGGTAGTCCCTATTTTTCTACTTGCATTTTTACATGCTTTCGAACTGCTAGGTTGGCAGAAGCTGGGACAAGTAATGGAAGCTCACCCCGTTACACGGCACTTGGGATTCAAACCGCTGAACTGCCGACCTTTCAATCAACAAGCTCAGTGTCTTAGCCAACTGAGCCACCACGTCCCTATAAAGAGAGAATACCCTCTTCTTATTTTCTGTTCTGATAGCTGGAAAGCCTGGAGAAGAACGAAACAGAGCTGAACACCATAGAAGCAAAAAAGCTGGCCCATCAACTACGGGCAGTGACGCAACAGATGGAATCCTACTTTGGGAATGATATTCATATTACTTACCGCCTGCTTTCCCATTTGATGGCCTTTGAGAGCAGACAACATGGTTTTGGGCTGACTGCTACCCAGGATGCTCACTTCAATGAGGTAAGAACTCCTTTTCAGTTGTGATATTGTCAAAGTGGCACAGAATCCTATTAAGTAGGCTTTTCCCTTGAAGAACAGTGTGGATATTTATGTAGAATTTTAGTAAAGTGAGCCCAGGATATGCTACAAATAGAAGACCTCTAGGAATTCAAAATAATGTGTCCTATCAGCTGTGCTAGGCAGTTATTTCTAATGCCTTAAGAATCCTTGATGCCTAAAGAGCCTTGATAGTACAGTGGTCTAAGCACCCTGTTATTAACACAGCTGCCTGCAATTACTTCGAATCTCTCCAAGGCTCAAGGTTGACTCAGCCTTCCATCCTTTCTAAGGTAGGTGAAATGAGGACCCAGTTTGTGGGGGCAATAAGCTGACTGTGTATAAAAATACAAAGGTATGAAGGCTATTACTTAATGCATTGTAAGCCGCTCTGAGTCTCCGGAGAAGGGCGGCATATAAATCAAATTAAAAAAAAAAAATCCTTGAGAAAAAAACATTACCTTTTTTGGCTTCTATTGAAATGCTTATGATAACATTTATTTATATATATATAAATCCACAGATGAATCCTGTAGGACAGGGGTGTCAAACTCGTGGCCCATGGGCCAGTGCGTTATGCACTAGCCACGCCCACCCCTATTTTAGCAAAGGGGGGAAGTCACGATACGTCATGTAATGACAACACAATGACACAAGTTTGACACCCCTGCTGTATGTTATTAAACTAGTGGCCATTAGCTACAGCAATTGCTGCCCTATGATTCCCCAACATCTTGCTTTTTCTCCTGTGAACAATATTTCTGTGCTGCCGAATATAGTTTTTATAGTTTTGGAGTAGTTTAAAATATAGTACAAGTCATCATATAAAGATATAAAATGCAACTAAAATCCAAACAGTGTAAAATCAAGGAAAAATCCAAATAGCAAAATCTATATAGGAGATCTAAAAAGAAGAGAAAAAATTTTAAGCTAGGAATACCTGTTGCCCCATCCCAAGCACATTGTAGGTGCCACAAATTAACTTGGAAAAGGCATTTCACACTCTTTATCTTGTAGCTTCATTCTAGGCTTCACTTGGAATGAAACCCAAGAAAATATTGATTAGACTAGGCACCCTGACCCCAAGTTTAAATCCTTTTTAAGAATAGTTTGGTTTTTCATTATTTATTTGCTTTCATCTATGGTACCAGTGGCTAGCTGGCTTTTTACAGATCAGACTTGGTAGCTTTAGGTTACTATAATGTTAAAAACCTCAGGATAAATATCTATAGGTATGGAGAAGGATGGCTAGGCAATTAGAAATGATTATTTAAAAACTTTATACCCGGATAGCTTGGATTGTTGGTTTGCTTATCTGTGGGATCTTTTTAGCCTCTTCTTTGTAGTTTAAGATTATGTCAACCAATTGATGTACTATTTTTCTTTTTCATACAAAACGATTACATGCAAAGACCAAAAGGAAACTTTTCGGAGGAACATTTTTCTTTTGTTTGGACAAGATGTTTAGAAAGCCAACAAGCTTTTGTTTTGTGCCATAAAACTTGTTAAGGATGGGGGTTTTTTTTAGCTTAACAAAGTATCCAGGGGTTTTTGGTGAAATGCATAGAAAGCTCTGAGATGCAATGCTATCCGCCCCGGCCCCCCGCAAAAAAACCATGTTGTCCTGAAGGTAAAAAGTCACTTAATAGAAAAGCACAAGCATGCCTTAACTAGATTCTTCTAGAATGGATGGCTTAACACTTTTAAATGTTTTTAATTGGTTTGTCATTGTTTTTTAATTATGGGGCCAAATTTATATATATATCTTTTTAACAGTATTTTAATGTTTGTAGTCTATGTTTTTATTTGGCTGTACACCGCCCTGAGTCCTCAGGGAGAAGGGCGGTATATAAATTTGATATAAAATAAAATAAAAAGAAAGAAAGAAAGAATCTCAGAGTAGTATCATTAAAACTTCATTTTAAAAAGCTCACCAGTTATTATTCTTCCAAACAAGTAACTTCTAGGGGCCCCATGTTACAAATTAACTGAAGAGGAAAATGTATATGTGAAATCTTATGATATTCAGCCAGATGTAAGTTCCAGGAGTCAAACTAAATTTATTTCAGTTATGTACTATCAAAGAGCAGCGGAATGCTTTGTGCTATTGGCCTACGTGCCATTAATGTTAGAAATTTAGAAGCTTTTCATAGCAAGATCTCGTTGTGGGACTAGAGCAAAAGACATATTGAATCTGGTCAGGGTCTGTGAAGCCTTCCTGAGCGCCCTCATAATTATTTATTTTTAAGATCATCTGCCTATGTCAGTGTTTAAGATGTGTGGGCTTTTTAAGGGTGGTTGGGTAATTCTGGGAATTGAAGTTCAGACATCTTAACTTTGCCAAGGTTGAGAAATTCTGGTCTGTATTGTCTCTGTGTTTTTAGGTGTGATTAAAGGTGGTGGAGAGGGTGGTTATATTGATTGAGAAATCCACCTAAATGTTGATCTTCTCTTTAGAACCTCCTCCAAGCTGGCAGCTCAGTGCTTGCATTGGAAAACCAGGAGCACTGGGACACGTTGTTGCAAAATGATCAGGGAACAGCTGCTCTGATGGAACAACTGAAAGACTATTCAGGCACTTTGGCCAGCAACATGAAGCTCACCTACCTCAATCCTGTTGGTGTGGTGACCCCCAATATTGGTAAGTAGAATCCAGGAAGAAATCTTCACCTTGTAACTTTGAAAGAATACCTCATGGATCCCTCTTGAGGTCAATATGAACTGATCGTGCTTCTCTAGCAATCCATGACTGTGGAACTCTTGGCTGCCAGGTAGCTATGGATTTGCTGAACTGTTCAATGCTAGGATACAACAGGACTTTTTAAAGTATTATCAAGGATTCTCTGCTGTCTTGCACTTTTATCAAAAGCGAGCAGACAGAGTTATTATTTGAATGGAATTGGAAAGAAGAAGCATCTCCATCTGTTTCTAGCACATGGGATGAAGGAGCCGTTAGATGTTCAGGAGGAAGAAGGGCCTGAAAAAGATGTTCAGGAGGAAGTAGGAAAGGAAAAGTGACAACCACCCTTTCTATACAATAACTAGCAAAATGGTGATGGTTCCAGTCAGCTGGCACAGATCAGAGATACTAATTTACAATTTGCGGCTATGCTGGTCCACATGAGACTGCCAGCCTGATTATTTGCAAAGTGATGTTATATAAATAGATTCCACAGGGCATTGCTTGCCCTTTTGTTTTAGGGAATTGTTCCCCACACTTGTACTGTAGCACAAGAATGCTTGATTTCAGAAGCTGCAAGGCAGATGCATCCCTCATTTAGATGAGACATTCCTGAATTCATGGCAAGATCCTAAGGACTCAACCATGGAGGAGGGAAGGAAGCCAAATGACAAATGCAGCACTGTACCATTGTAATGCAAACTCCACTCCTTTCGTGTTGGCATTGAGGTATTGCACACATGCATGAAAAGGGCAAAGATTGCATTAGAGTGGTGCAAGGTTTTGATGAATGCTTCCAATCCTAGCATAGACGCTTCTGTCATTGCATATAAAGCTCAGTCAGTTGCGATCAGAAATGGACATGTCTTTTAAGCTGCACAATAACATATTTCTTCACAGTGTTGTGGACAAGCTTCTGCAAAGAGTCACTTCCAGAGTTATTTTTAAATATAGATGTGTACATATTCATACCTCACAGGGGTAACTTCATACTCATATGTAAAGTGTTCCTAAGCAAACTGCAATCTCACACAAGAATCTTATGCAAAAATGTTATCCCTGTCCCTGACTCTCCCTGGCCTTGTGCAAATGTGCAATTTGTATGAATCTGAATGCCTCCACTGTACTCTGCAATCTGAGCAGAAAGCTATCCTCAGGATCAAGCAATACAAATACTGTTATCCATTAGGCTTCTGGTTGAACATATGGAGATCGAGATTATTAGAGTACACAGGCTTGGTGCGTGGCCCTGCTCTCTCACCACACACTTGGACGAATGCCTAAAGAGCATTAAACAGACTGGAAATTCTTTCATTTCTATTTTTATCAAAATACATATTTGACCACAGGACTTCTGTTTGGCCCATTTAAAAAATCAACACAAAACAAGATCGGCAAAATATAAAGAAAACCAATACAAAATGTTCTACCGTTGGCATTTGGCTCCCTCAAGATTGGCAAAAATATATCCAAATTTAACTCCAAATTGTTGGAAATATGGACCGAAACAGGGTACCTTCTATCACTCATGTTGGCTGTGTTCAGAATTGAAAAAATATTGGAAAAAAATAAAAAAATGGTTGCAGGAAATAACCGGAGCTCACCTGGAATATACACCGGAACTGTTCCTTCTGGGGATAATGAAAAAAACTTATGGTAAGAAAACAAGACATATGATTCTACATATAACAACCACAGCAAGATTGGCCTTTGCACAATGCTGGGAGAATGCAAAGACGCCCTCCAAGGACTTAATAATCAAAAAAATCTTTGATTGCGCTGAAATGGACAAACTAACATTGGAATTGAAAGGAATAACAGACTTGGAGTATTATGTATCGTGGGAGAAATGGTACAAATGGATTGAAAACAGAAAAATAAAATAGATTCAGATATAATAGAATTTGATGAAATAAAGTGCATAGAGTATAAGAACTTAGTAGCGATATGTCGTGTAATAGGTCTCAGTTCTGCACAAAAATTTTCTTTTTTGTATTTTTGTATTTATGTTTTTGTTTGTTTAAAAATTAATAAAATATGTTTTTTAAAAAATCAACACAAATATTCATACACATGCTTATGTAAATTTCTGAAATATAAATATTTTTGTGCAGTTTTTCAAGTCTGCACACTTCTTGAAAGTTCTTGTTCTAGGCACTTTTTTTAATGACATTTTTCTCCTATTTTTGGAGCTGTGAACTGAATAGCTAAGCTTTGAAATGAACATCTTCCTCTTCCGTTTGGTGTTCAGTGTTCAGTTCAGTGTTCCCATCTACATTTTAGGTATGTTATGTTGTATAATAATCCTGATGCAGTGCATTTTCTCTTTGTGTGGCTTTCTACGATTAAAAAAGCACTTTGAAAAGTAGCCTGAGAACATAAAATATATAAATAATCCTCACTTAGTGCCCAGTACTGAGACCAGCAACTCTGTTGATAAGCGCTGCATTTGTTAAACAAAGCATCACATGGCTGTGAGAGGCTTATGATCTCGCTTCCCCTTTGGTTGCTGAGTGGACCCAAAGCTTTAAATTTTACTTCCGCCTTCTCTATTAACTTTGATTGTGGCAAGCCAGTTGCAAAGCACACAAATGAAGATCAAGTGACTATGGGATGCTGCAATGGTTGTAAATGCATACCAGTTGCAAAGGGCCTGAATGGAAATCACGTGACTGCATGTGAGAATTAGTTGCAAAGCTATTCTTTTATACCCTCATAACTTTGAACATTAAACAAAGCAGTCTGTAAGCAAGGACTGCCTGCTCTCCCTAAAGGAAAGAAGCCAGTCATTTCTACCCCCAGCTTTAGATACAATTAAGCTCTGTTTAAATCAGAAGATGGCACTGTCTGTCAGATCTAATGCCTGAGGCCTCTTTTTTCCTTTCCCCCTCACAGTGCTCAGCATTGATCGCATGGAGAATCACACCCATCTCAGAAGACGCTATCCACGTTATCACAGTACCCTCTTCCGTGGCCAGGCCATGTGGGATCCCCACACACATATAGTCCTCCCTCACTCCATCCTTACTCCCCCCAAAACAGAAGGTAAGTGACAATATTTTATGAACTCCCCCAGGCCTGGTTCAAAAAAAAAAAAAAAAACCTGAAAGAAATAGCATCTTTTTCCCCATCCTTCCCAAAATTTCCTTTAGAAATTCTCTTTTCCTTTTTGTTGTCTTTTTTTGCTGTTCTTTGAGATATGCCATAGAGGAAAGAAAATGCAAAGTTGAGGGTTTTCATGTCACTTTTGGTTACCAAGAATGAGCTGTGACTTAACTTCTTGCATAGGTGATTAATAGCTCATGAGCCAGAAGCTTTGTCTGCCTTTAGAGAAGGTCCTAATTGAACTGCTGGTCCCTGATTGGGATCAATACCACCTACTCAGCCTTATAGCATTTATTTGGCAAGATGGCTTTCCAGAGTTTTTTGGGGGGACTCATTTTACTTCAGAATGACTAAATGTGGCCTATTATGCTCCCAGGATACAGTTGAGCTCTGAATATACAACAAACTTATCCCATCTGGAACTACCTTCCAGATATATTAGACTAGATCTCCCATCTTCCCCAGTCCAACACATCAGGAGCAGGCAGATTGGGAAGGTTGATTTAAGATTCTTGGGAAATAACACACTGATAGTTTCAGGTCTTTCCTTCCTTGGCCTTTGTCTTTCTTCAAGGGTAACTGTGCTATTGATTCCTTTTGTTTTGCTGTCTCGATTCCAGCTCCCACCATGACAATAGTGGCATCAATTAATACTGAAAACAATGTCACAATGGAAAGTCCTCCTCCAAAGCATTCTCTGCAAGAATCTGAGCCTGCTGTAACCATCCTCATTCTCATCATTTATCGCACCCTGGGTGGACTTTTGCCTGCCCGCTATCAGGTGGATCGGCGCAACCTTAGGTATTAGTCTTCCTTCTCTACTGAGTTCTTTGCAGAACTCTGGCATGTTCCTACCAACTTTAAATGCCTGTGATTTGTTTTATGGATAAAGGCAAACTTGTTTGTGATCAACAATATCACAATTGGATTGTTGTGACACTGGATATCAGTATCGCTGTCTGAAACAATCCAGCCTTGATGGTGTTGCCAAATAACAAGGCTTCTTGGTTCCATACAGGTTGCCCAAAAACCCTGTGATGAACTCACCCATTGTGACTGTATCTCTGTTCAGCAACCACACTTTTCTGCAGAACAATTTGGAGGAGCCACTCATGCTAGAATTCCGCCTGCTTGAGACAGCCAACCGCAGCAAGCCCCTCTGTGTTCAATGGAATCATTCTAGCCAGTAAGTTGACTGTGAGTCAAGTCCCTCTTCAATGGAACCATGTATCCATGTATCTTCAGGCTTCTGGAAAGACTTATGGAAGCCATGGTCCAGGTTGTTGTCCTTCAAGATAGAAAGCATAGGTTCTACTCTGTTGTTCCCCCTGCTAGTCTTTTCCAGATAAATTGGACTGCAAATCCCATTGCTCACAGCTAACTCATTGATCGCTGTATTGAATGGGTATTGCTATATTGAATGGGTATGATGTAGCAAGTGTATGGAAAATGCTTTCACTGAGTTCTCCTCTACTGCAGTGACCTCAGGTAATTCATAACTTCCAACTTGAAAAAAACATTAAATTTGAATAATCTCCAAAGAATGAGAACCACTATGTATTGGGACTCACAGCAGTACAAACAGTATCATTTCTGATTTCCAGAGTGTAAACATTTTACTGATAAGGAGTTGGAAATCCCAACGTGGATAGACAATTTTGGCCATATAGATATTGCAGAAATTTAATAGGAATTATGATACTACTTGGAATTATAACTAATAGAGAATATTATCTGTTAAAAAAATAGACCCAAGATATAAGGAGGTGGGAGGACATGGTAGGTGAAGGTACTATGTATCTGTGAAAAAATACAGGTCACTGAATATTGGAATCCTATTGAATACACCTGGATAAGAACAAAAGGAGTTAAAGTAGAATACCAGTGAGGTAATTTGCTACACAGGTTTACTATAAAGAGAAGATGAGGCAATTCCATGATGAACAATTAGAATATTTTCCAAAAGTACTTAACAGAAATAGTGGGAATCTGGCAAGAAAACTATTACAAGTTGAAGAAACGAAAACAATGGAAAATATTTCTGGAATTCGGGCTAATGAGATGTACTGATTCAGAATTTATTAATCACCAGCTTTTTTATTTTTATACTTAACAACTAGGTTATTAACTTAACAACTGCAATGATTCACTTAACAACTGTGGCAAGAAAAATTATAAAATGAGGCAAAGCTCACTTAAGCTTCTCACTTAGCAATATAAATCTTGACCTCAATTATAGACGTAAATTGAGGACTACCTGTATATAATATAGAAACAGACACTAATAATTAAGGATTACAAATTGTCAGGCCAAGTATGTAAGGACAAAATTAAGGAGGCTGAAGCTCAAAATGAAAAAAATATAATCACTTTATATATTTTATCTATTTCCAGATTGATATTGATCTTTGGTCTATTTAGAGTTTCTAAAACAATTTGGATTGCACTGAACGTGGAAACAATTTTGGAAAAAGGGAGAGAATCCTAACAAGTTATTGGCTTCTAGATTTAAACCAGTGACATAATTCAACATAATACCACTCGTTTGGAATGCAGATGGAAATGTCTATACAGATTTCAAACTCATTAATTAATATAATGAATTAAATTGAAAAGTGAGTTTTATTTCAGCCTGCAACATAACAATTACTTATCAATAGAAAAGGAGATGGATTTGTTTTCTTTTATCTTTTTTAAGGTGTGTTTTGGAATTTTGTCTCCTATGGACTATAGGTGTGGAGTGAATTAAAATAGCATAGTGGCAAGATTATTGATTCTCTTTGGTCTCACCTGTTGAGAATGAAATTAATCAAATTCAGGCATCTTCTGCTAGAGGCCTCAACTCAACTCCCAGCATTCCCCAGCCAATTGAGGTCTACCCAGTTGCTAAGGTTCAGAAACCCTGACTTAACCTATATTTAATGAAAGCTACATCTGGCATAAATACTGTACGGTCATCGTCTTACATTCATCACAGTATCTGTACTGCGATGTATGCTTGTCTCTAAAAAAACCCCAAACATTAACAATCTTTCCTTTGAACTGTATCTTTTTATGGATTTCTTTGTAACTGCAGGATTGAGCCCACTGGCTTCTGGACAGCACGGGATTGTGAACTTGTGCACCGAAACACCACTCATGTCCGCTGCCATTGCTCCCAATTCGGTACTTTTGGGGTGCTGATGGACAGCTCCCACCGAGAGGTAACTGGGTTTCTTCAAGCAAAGAGCATCTGCTCTTCGGCAGCACATGAAAAAGTATTTTATAGGGGTGAAGACACCAGTGAAGAAAATGCCCCAGTGGAGTAGACGTACACCTTAATTTACAACCATTCAAAGTTACAATGGTACTGAAAAAAGTGACTACAACCAGTCCTCAGACTTACAATTGTTGCAACATCCCACTGTTGCATGGTCAAAATTGCACTTGGCTTGTATTTACGATGGCTGCAGCATCCCAGAGTCATAAGATTACAATTTGTGACCTTTCCAACTGGCTCACAACAAGCAGCCAATGGGAGGAGCCTGATTCTCTTAATGACTGCATGGTTCATTTAACCATTGCAATGATTCACTCAACAACCATGGCAAAAAGATAATAAAATCAGTCATAAGCTACTTAACAACTGCCTTGCTTAACAACAATTCTGGTCTCAGTTGTGGTTGTAAGTTGAGGTCTACCTGTAATCATAGAATATACTGTATTTTTCCAACTATAAAACGCACCAGACTATAAGATGCACCTAGATTTACAGGAGGAAAATAAACAAAAAAAAAAAATAGTTTTTGGCCTCCATGCATCACACTTTTGCCCTCTCCGGTCCCCAGAAGCACTCTGCAGTGCTCTGCATGACCCATTTTCACAAAAAAAAACAGGCCCATTTTTGGCCTGCAGAGTGCTTACGGGGGCTGGGGAGGGCAAAAATGTGATGCACAGAGGGATGGGAAGCCAAAAACAGGCTCTATTTGGTCTATAAGAAGCGCCGAAATTTTCACCCACTTTTGGGGGGGGAGTGTGTCTTATACTCCAAAAAATACGGTATTTGGTCCCTCATGTGCTTGCTGATTGGAGGTTGAACTAAATTTACTACATAGGATGAGAAAATGTGTAACTTCTTCCTCTTACCCTGTAATATTGAACCATTTTTTCATCCTACAATCTTGTTTACATCTTCTATTATTACAGGATGGGGAGAAAAAAAACCCTTTAACAGCATTTGCTGTTGAAGATCATTGGGCAAAACTGAATTCACTTCTGTTCACAATTTTCATTTTTGGTTATAAAATCAGAACTTTTGTATATACACTGAATATATAAGTGTTATGTTACATCTCACTTGGTCCTGAAAGAACAGAGCTGAAAAAAGGACATACTGGTAGTTAGATAAATTACAGTTTAAAAAAAAAAATTTAAGGACAGAATAACAGAGTTGGAAGGGTCCTTGGACCCTCTTCTAGTCCGACACCCTCCCTAGGCAGGAAACCCTACACCACTTCAGACAAATGGTTATCCAATGGACAATGGATGTAAGTGTGAAAAAACCCCAGCAAACAACTTTGCCTTATCGTTATGGGGAGAAATAAGAGATGTACTCAATTTGTTTTATTAAAACTTAAATCTGGAATTAGACTTTTGCCTGGGTTTTCTTCTTTTGAAATTGGTGTGTGTGTGTGTGTGTATGTCTAATTCATTTCTTAGAAAGATCATAACTGACACAGCAGGAGCTGCCACAAAGAAGAGGGAGTCAAACTATTCTCCAAAGCACCTGAGGGTAGGACAAGAAGCAATGGGTGGAAATTAATCCAGGAGAGAAGCAATTTAGAACTAAGGAGAAATTTCCTGACAATTAGAACAATTAATCAGTGGAAAAACTTGCCTCCAGAAGTTGTAAATGCTCCAACACTGGAAGTTTTTAAGAAGAGATTAGATAACCATTTGTCTGAATGGTGTAGGGTTTCCTGCCTAAGCAGGGGGTTGGAGTAGAAGACCTCCAAGGTCCCTTCCAACTCTTTTATTCTAAATTCTAAAAAACTTTTGTTCTTCTTGCTGCAACAATCACCATTTATCATGCTATGTGATACATATGTATTTTTCATTTGCAGAGTTGTTAACAGGCAGAAATTATAGATAGAAATATTTTAAACAAAATATGTATATGGATTTATGCCTCAGCAGGTGGCAGCACCTGCCTGGCCTTTCCTAGGTCCTTTCCCTGAACTAGTTCAAGCCTAGTTAATTCTTGGGTGAGAAGCTACCAGGAAACATCAAGATTAAAAGCTAGACTGATAAGTCAAAAAGACACCCCTTGTGAGAAGACAGTAACAAACCACTGCCTCATCATTGCCAAGAAAACAACATAGAGGTGTTCACAAACTTACTATTAGTCAAACTTGACTTGAAAGAAGCATTACCTTTTAATACAAAGCTTTATTTTTAATGAGTTTGATGGACTGTTTTCTTCATTGTGACGGAATAATGATTTTAAGATGTTGGTGTAATAAACATCTATGATGCCAACAAGCTACCTGATTTTTTCCTCTTGTGCTTGGTTTTTTTCTTACAGCAACTGGAAGGTGACTTGGAGACGCTGGCCATTGTGACTTATTCCTTGACGTCTATTTCTCTTCTATGTCTGCTGCTGACCTTCTTCTTTCTGATATGCCTGAAAGGTCTCAAGTCCAATACTCGGGGAATCCATTGCAACATTTCTGTCACTCTCTTCTTCTCTGAATTACTATTCCTCTTCGGTATCAATCGCACTGAAAATCAGGTGAGATGGAACAAAGAAGAGAAGCAAGTGCCCTGGTGGGTAACATCTTAGGAAGCAAATAGGAGCTTCATTGGATGGAAAACAATAGGCCTAAGAAGACCTCATCTCCCAGAACTTGAAAAGTGGGGTTAAAAGTGGGAAATTGGGGTTATAAAATTAGTGAGTTTGGGACTGGACAAATTGCTCATATATTCAAATGTCTACCATGTTTCTCCGAAAACATGACCCACCCCAATAATAAGCCCAACCCTAATTTTTGGGTAGGTGGGCCTAATATTACCCTTACCCTGAAAATAATCCTGGGGGGATGGGTGTGGCCAGCACAAGTGGCGGTGTGGGCTGGGGGCAACTGTCCGGCTGCAGCCCACTGGCCCCTTGGGTCAGTGCAAATACTATTTTTGCCCTTCTCTTCTGGGCACAGCGCTTCTGCTTGTTGGGCTGCTTCCCCAAAGCTGGCAGCCCTACGGCCAGCTGCTTTGCTTTTTCCCTGTTTTTGGGAGGCATGCAGGAGGCTTTTGGCAAACGGGAGGAAAATGGGGAGGGGGGGTTTCCTGCTTGCCATCCTTCCCTCAGTCTGTGCTGAGCTTGAGGAATGGATGACAGGCAGGAAAAAACCTCTCCCCATTTTCCTCCAGTTCGCCAAAAGCCTCCATTCCGAATGCTGAAGATTCGGAAGGGAGGCAATGGTGCATCCATGGCGCATCAAGCTCACCGAGTCTGACCTGCTGCACCTCAAAAAAAGTAAGACCAACTCAAAAATAAGCCCAAGTGCTTATTTTCAAGTCTAAAAGGAAATAAGACTCAGTCTTATTCTCTGAGAAACACGGTATATAAATCTATCAACACATTCCCCAAATTGTGGATATAAACTTATTAAACATTCATTTTATTGGATATTTTGAAACCCTCATTCAGTATCCAGCAGTCTCTGCAGCTAGCTGTGGTGACGTCCAAAATATAATGTTCATGGTGATATAATGCATAAATGTTGCGATTATGTACTTGCAGTTTGTTGTTTGACACAAGGATGTAAGTCATGATACACGTCTGATCATTTTATTTACTTGTTTATTATTTTAGCAAATGTATACTCCCCAGAAATGACTCTTGCTCCTGATTCTCCTCTTGTAGATGTCAGTACTAAACATCACACTCTGTGCATCAGTGTAATCATGTCAATGAAACAATTTAGATCAGAGGGAATGTGGCACTGCAATCTGACAGACCCCCTCCCCAAACTCAAAGAAGAATTTAAGAAAAGTGTTTTGCAATATTAATTCCAGAACAAATTAGTCATCTAGAAGCATAATTTGTAGAGGACTTTGTTTGGATGGTGTTGATTTTACTTTTTCAGTTCCTCTGCACTGTGATCGCTATCCTGCTGCACTACTTCTTTCTCTCTACTTTCGCTTGGCTCTTTGTGCAAGGCCTTCATATTTACCGCATGCAGACTGAAGCTCGCAACATTAACTATGGAGCTATGAGGTTCTATTATGCCATTGGCTGGGGAGTCCCTGCCATAATCACTGGTGAGTACAGATGTGCTTAAAACAAAACAGTTTTCTCTAGCATACTCCACAGATCTCTATGCTACTAAAGCTCCTGTGTCTGTAACCTTTAATTTGGTGAAACGGTGCATCACAGAGCAATTTTTTTTAACCAAGATAACTCAAAATGGTTAACATACAGAATGTGTGCAAAATCCGGGACCCATGAATCCTATGGAATTGAAGTTTGCCAAATTTTATGAAATGTTTTATGACATAAGATTATGATAAAGCATGTTATGACTTAATACAAAATAGCATAAAATATTTCCTGTTTTATGGTCAATGACTGTGCTTTACAGTTCAACATGGGCTTACTTTCAACTGAATTTTTAAGAACTTTTCAAGTGCATTAGAAGCTCTGCCATTGTTGAAGGTTATTGAGAAATTTGGTAAGGAAATATATCTGAAACAATGAGTCACAGGCCACAGCTCATCTAGTAATCCTCAAAATCCTGTTCTGGAAAATTGGTAGCTACAGTCCCAACATTGGATTGGAAAAGGTTGATTCAGAAAGGCAGTATAGGTCCTTCAGTAGATATGTTAAAGCTGCATAGTGGGTAAAGCTGTGGTCTCCTGCCCTGCTTCTGTTGTCAAGATATATTCAACTGCCCTCCTAACTACCCTCCCAGCCAGCATGGTTGGTTGAAGATGACACCAATTGTAGTGTGTGTGTGAGAGCGAGGGGGGAGAGAGAGAGAGGGTGGGAGAGAGAAGGAGAGAGAGAGAGGGTAGGAGAGAGACAGAGAGAGACAGAGAGACAGAGAGAGAGAGAGAAAGAGAAAGAGAGAGACAGAGAGAGATGTTGCAACTGGAAAGCTGTCCAAATTTAGGAGATACCGCATATAACCCTTCATTCCCAAATTACATTTTATTGATTGCCAGTCCTTAAAATATGTAAAGACTCTTTATTGTATTCTCAACTTTCACAGTTCAAGATCCAGTTTACTTTTATGAGGTGATTAGGAACCATATCTCAGTATCTATGCAGATAAATGAAATCTTAAGCAAGAGTTGTAGATAGTTCTGCTTGCAACATTCCAGCTTTTTCTTCATCAGAACCAAGAAAATCCGGTGGGGGGGAACATTTCCAGAGGCAACATACCTTGATCAGGGGCATGTAAATTGTATAGAATTTAGTATAGAATTTATCTTTTGTTGTTGTTGTTATTCAGGATTATCAGTTGGTTTGGATCCAGAAGGCTACGGGAACCCAGATTTCTGCTGGATTTCCATCCATGACAAACTGATTTGGAGTTTTGCAGGGCCCATAGCTCTTGTCGTTCTGGTAAGTACTTCTCGTGACTGATTTATATTAATCTGTTCTGCAAAACTCCTGAATAGTTGGAGCCATGCAAGTGTGTCCAGTTGCTTAGCCAGGATGCTAGGCTGAAGCCCTTCCTTTTCCATTCTCAGCATATCTGCTCCCTGATTTGCCATCCCCGGGCTTCCATTCTTTGCCATGACTACGTGGGCTTTTACACCATGCTCTTTTTTTTCAACTTTCTACCACTTAGTCTTTATTTTCCTTTTAATATCTCTCTCATGCTACTCCTGGAGACTAGCACTAATGAATCTTTTGGGAGGACTGGGGGACTCCTCTGTTGTGCTTTCTGCACTTTTTGAGGTCTATCACAATTCTAGAAAGGAATTAGTGCAAGAAGGCTTGTATTCAGGGTCTGATCATGTTAGCTACACCAGCTAGTTAGTTATCCTGCCAAGGAAAGTATGTCTGGAGGAGAATGGCATAGGGAGGATAAAGTTGGTGAGCGATCTGTTTTGCTTAGTGCCAAAGCTACTGTCACTAATCACTGAGTTTGTTTCCAGATGAATGGGGTTATGTTTCTTCTGGTGGCAAAGATGCTGTGCTCACCAGGACAAAAGGAAGCCAAGAAGAAAGCTGTGCTGTGAGTATTAACTACAGTCATTACAATTATCTGCTAAGGCAAAAACTTGCTCTGCAGCTTAACCTTTGTTGCAAACATTTGTTCATCAAAGTTCACCTTCTCCTTAAGTGTTTTTTCCTCTTCTAATTAAAAATGTAAAACACTTTGCCTACGGTCAGTCTTGAGAAATTCTGCTTTCCAGTCTTCCAGATGTCCTCTGCCTCTTCAAAAAATGATGTTGCTGGAGGCAGGAACTGTGAGTCTTAACACTGCTCGCTTATTGCTTGAGCCATGTATGTTGGAGCCATTTCCTGGTGTGTTTTATGTCGGAACTATGATGAGTGGGCTAACGCTACTGATCTTTCTGCAACAGTATCTCAACCTGTAGTTTAACCACATATTCTAACTTCCATGTCTGCCTCTCTGGGGGGTTCTTTCTCTCTGTCTGTCTCCAGCATGACGATGCGAAGCTCCTTCGTTCTGCTTCTAGTTATTAGCACTGCTTGGCTCTTTGGTCTCTTGGCTATCAACAACAGTGTCCTGGCTTTCCACTACCTCTACACTATCCTCTGCAGTCTTCAGGTAACTCTCTGGACTAGGTTGATGATTGGGTGAAAACTATGAAGCCATCAAGAGAGGAAGGTGTCTCTGTTCTGC
Source organism: Arizona elegans (assembly GCA_022577455.1). Lineage (NCBI taxonomy): Eukaryota > Metazoa > Chordata > Lepidosauria > Squamata > Colubridae > Arizona > Arizona elegans. The sequence goes on from JAKOOJ010000003.1 coordinate 115,164,865, forward strand.
TGGCAACTATCCTGCAGAGCTCGCTAATCCTCAGCAGTTCTCCAGACAAACCTTGAAGCTGCTGTCTGAGAAACATTTCTCCTTCACTTATGTTAAAGATATTGAAATATTCCTGGGTGCAAGGCACTGTGTCTGCAAATCTCCCTGCATGTTTTCATGGGTAGTCTTCTGTGCTGAGCTAGGCTGATTGCTCCAGTTTTCTGTGCTAATGATGTACAGTATGACCACTTTGCAAACTGAGCTGGATATTTGCAGAAGACAGAAAAGAGTACAATATTTATTAATTTTTAGTTTCATAAGTATCATTAGACAACAAGCACCAATCACATAGCAAAGGGAATGAGGAAGGATGATAGTCTATCAATTGGAAATAAAAATGCTGAATATACTGTATTTAATTATCATTAGAAAGAGCAATTGAGGATTAAGTGAAGAGGAAGGGAAAAATAAAATCTACATATCTTTTTTAAAAGTAACAGTCATAAGGGAGAATCTCTAAGAGATGAAATAGCAGAAGCCAGCAGGGGGAAAATGAAATGTGAATTTGACTGAATGTGGGTATGAATTCATGCTTGAACTTGCACCCTGACAATAGGAAAGGTAAAATGCAGATGCTTCTCCATTTTTATTGCATCAGTGGGTTGCATTCAGTGGCCTTGTTCAGGGTTGCCCATTCCCTATTGGGGAAGGACGGCTAGAAAGAGCTGTAGCCAGGTCACTGAGACTATACTGTGGCGATAAAATTGCTCTCATTCACTTATTAGCAATTCTTCATTGACAGAATCTGGTGTTGCAATTTGTCTGAAATTCATTTCAGCCTATGGAGAATAATGAAATAAAGAGGGTGCTTTCTAATTGTTATGTCTGCCACTGAAAAACTTGATTCATGTTCTCATGGCTCCTTTAAGGTATCATGGAGGAATGTAATGGGTGGCACCCCCAAAGTGGCCAACACTCTTTGAGGGATGATGCTTTGCCATCTTCCTTGAATGTGTGGGTGGTACCCTCACTCCGAGGATCCACCAATTTTGGACAATTCTGGTCTGGTCTCCAACCTGCTCTTAGTGAGAAGCCAGATATAGAACACTCTTGAAGAAGCAGATTATTTGGACTGGATCAGTCCAGATTCAAACTCAAGCCAGGGGTAGATATGACATTGGTTAGTTAATTATATTTGTTGGGTTCTGGTTTGAGGGAGTGCATACTGTCAACCATAATATCCCGTGAAACCTTGGAGCTGGGGGCACTGTACTTCAATAGGTCCACAACTTCCTGAGAGGATAGAATTCCAGCTGGTAGCTGAACATGGACATCACTAAAATGAGAACATATAAAGATTTACTAAAAAACCAAGGGGAACTAAGAACAAGAGAAAAATTGAAGGAGATGGGTATGGATATTGACTGGTGGCCATATCTACATATAAAATCAAAATATAAGAAAGATTTGGCTGAATTTGGATTCCAAAATGGTCAATACGAATTAGATAGGCTTTTACAAGGATCACAAGATAAATTGATAAAAAAGTTTATAATTATTTACGAGAATACAAATTAGAAGAAGAAGTGGTCAAAGAAAATATGATAATTTGGGCAAAGAATTTCGGCTACAATATCCAATTAAACAATTGGGAAAAATTATGGACAATAAATTATAAATTAACAATGTCTGTACCATATAAAGAAAACATGTACAAAATGTTCTATAGGTGGCACCTCCTTCCAGCCAGATTGGCAAGAATGTTCCCCAACACTTCTCCAATTTGCTGGAAATGTACATTTTATAAAGGAACTTATTACCACATGTGGTGGACCTGTCCAAAAACAAAACAATACTGGCAAATGATTAGAACACAAGTAGAAGAAATCACACAATGGAGATTAGAAATGAGACCGGAAAACTTTCTTCTAGGTATAATAAATGGACAATATGAAAAGGAAATAAAATATTTAATCATCCATATAATAACAGCAGCATGAATAATTTTTGCACAAAATTGGAAGAGTAGTGACACACCGACAAAAGATAGAGTAATTAATAAGATTATGGAATGTGCAGAAATGGACAGACTTACAAAAGAATTACAAGATAAAGAGGAACATGATTATTATCTAGTATGGGAAAAGTGGTATACCTGGTTGAAAAATAGAAAAAGGAAAAAAGAATAGGGAGTAATTGGAGTTACAGAAACAGGAACATAAATCACTAACATAAATTAACAATGAATCCCATTCTTTTTTAATGTAAATTTTAATGTAAATTTTAATTTGTTCTTAACCTGGGGTTTTAAATTTGTCTTGGGCTAAATTGATTTAATTCGATTTTACTTCTGTTCTTAATTTTTGTATTTACGTGTTTTATTCTGTGCCTCTTCACCGCCCTGAGTCCTTCAGGAGTAAGGTGGTATACAAATTAAATAAAATAAAAATAAATAAAAATAAAAATAGATATATAAGTAAGATCAAACAGGGAAGAGTCAAAACACAAATAAGAACATACATTACTGTTGTTTATTTGACAATATATATTTGACAAAATGTATATTTGAAAACTTTGTTTACATGTTTTGTTCTGTATGTTTTGTTGTCACTAGTTCTGTTTTGTTTGTACTTTTAAACAAATAAAAATTTATTTAATTTAAAAAAAAAAGAATTCCAGCTGGTAGCAAAGAAAGATCAGCCCAAGGGATGTTCACATGTGGGCTCTTTCTTCTTTTCCTGTTTAGCATCTATATGAGATTGATGGGAGGTATCATCTATTGATTTAGGGCAAGACATAATCAGCACACTGATGATACACAGCGTTACATCTTCATCCCATAAAATGCTGGAAATGCTCTGGAAATCTTGACTTTATATCTGAATGCTGATGGGGATGAAGCAAGGCAGAGCTTTTGGTCATGTAGAAGGATTTCTCTGTCAGTTCCAGTTATAACTTCCATTTATGAAAAAGAGAGTCCATAACTTGGGTTTCATCCTGCATTCACATTCATATTGCTAAACAGGCAGGTGGGAAGCTGTGGTCAAAAGGACTTCTTCCAACTTCAACTGCTGCATCAGGGGAAGCCCCGGCAACAGTGATTTATGCACTTAACACCACTAGCTAGATTACAACACTACATTCTACATGAGGGCTACCTTTGAAGTTCACTCCAAACTCCAATTGGTCCAAAATTCATAGTTCAAAGAGTTTAATCTATAAAACCTGATATGGTTTCTCCCCATAGAGGTGAATTATACACCTCTTATATGTACCCCAGAAAAGTCCTCCAGTTTCCTGAGATAAATGAGACAATGCTTTGCAGGTGCAGTCCCCATATTCTGAATACCTTCCCTCTTGAAACTACATTAGCACCCTCTCTGTCAACATTCCCAAAATTATTCAAAACCAAAGTATTTCAGAGGACATTTGGGGATCGAGGCATGCCATTATTTGCACCCATCTGCATTTTTATTGCACTTTTATTTGTTGCATTAGCTTTTTGTATTTACTTTGTTATTTTAGCATGCATGTTATGCTTTTATTAGTGTAAACATTGAGTTTACAGTAAGTTACTTGATGGTAACCGGCTGTCAATTTCTTTCAGTACTGTTCATTTGCTAATTTACTAAGACTTTCTTTGACTCTACTGAGTGCTACAGACATACAGGAAATTAAGATGCTTCTGTTCTGGGTTTTTTATTGTTCATAAATAAGCCAATTTCTCCCTCTAGTGGAAAATAAATCATTACATTTCTTTTTGCTACAGAATTTAAGAATAACACATCTTAAACACATGGGGATGGGAAGATAATCTCTGGAAACTGCCTAATTACAAATTTCAGCTTTTCTTACCGTTATTTATGCTCACCTTTAGTTGCTGAGCATTGAGTTCAACAACCCTTGGAGGGCTAGAGTTTTCTTATTCCTATATGTGGGTTATATAATAGGGAGGAATATTTTGATTGTTACATTCATACAATAGGATGTTAGATGATCAGTTTTGTTAATCCACCTCTGTATCTCATGAATGGTATTGGCTGGAAGGCTGAGCTAAGTTTAAATCCTGGCCTGAGACTCTAGAGAATGACTGCCATGAGTATACATGGCCCTGTGCATGGTGATATAGGCAATCTGATCTGGATGCTTTATGAGAGTGGTTTAGGGTGACCACTATTTTATTTACAATAGTGCAATATTAATGCAATATCGGGTTTTCAGTTCAATTCATGGTGTGTTGCTACCAGTTCGCCCTGGATCAAGCGAACTGGTAGCGGTGGCGGCGGGAGACTCTGCCCACCCACCCGGACGCTTCCGCGCATGCATGAGCAAACCGGGTTTTGAAACCCACTACTAGTTCAATTGTATAGAATGTGAAGGATTCTATATTTATTTTTTATAGTTATAATATACACTGGAGATGGCATTTAATTTCGTTGTATGAGGTGCAATGACAATAAAGTAATACAATAAAGTAAACTAAACAAAAAAAATCAATCAAGTCTTCTTCTCCCATGTATTTCCTGAATCTTTTCCTATCTAAAGAAATCTATTTAGAGGTGGGGAGAAGTATACTTGTCCCAAAGGTGGTTTTCCAAGAGGCAACTGGACTTTCTGATTTTTCTTTGAACACATTTTGCTTCTTATCCAAGAAGGCTCTTGAAAAAAGCATCTTTGGGACAACCCTGACCTGATGATTGAGAATCTCCATAGACAAGAAGCATACTTGTTTACTAATCCAGTGGAGGCTAGTGTCTGGAAGTATTTCCCATGATCCTGAGTGGTTCTCTCTTTTTCTCTGCAGGGTTTGGCAACACTAATTCTATTCTGTGCACTGAACAAGGAGTTCCTGGAAGCCTGGAAAGGGGCCTGCCTGGCCAAGAAAGGCGAAGAAGCTCCCAGAAGTGGCCAGGTATGGACTGGGTGGAGATAAAAAGAGATTCATTTGTTGCACGTCTCCCCATTCAAATAGACCTTTCCCCTAATGAGTCCTTAAGCAGTGCCTTATTTATTCACTTGATTACTATTTATTCTTCACACTTTATTCTATCTATTCACTAGATTACTATAGGCCAGTGCTTTGATATTCCTGAGTGACTCAGGCCTTCTTCCTACTATTGAAGCTGGTGCTCAAGGCAGGTTGCCATCTTAATATACAGACAGTCAAATAGATGCCTCTTGTCACTTTCCTATGTTCTTCTTCCATGTCAGGGCCACAATGCCTACAACAACACAGCACTGTTTGAGGAGAGCGGGCTCATTCGTATCACCCTGGGAGCCTCCACAATCTCATCTGTTAGCAGTGTGCGCTCAGGCCGTACTCATTCTAGCCAGCGGGGCTACCTCAGGTAGGAAGCTTCTCCAAGGCATCTCTGAATGCATGATTTGGCACGGGTTTTTTTCCTACGGAAAGGAGGGATAAGTTTTATTAAGTAAATAAATAAATTTATCTAAAGAGAATTGACTGTGGCTTAGTAAGAGTACCATTTCTTCTAGGGCCCATAGCAGATTCCTGGGCCTTAAATATTGTGTTTTGCATGTGAGCAAGGGTTTGAAAGCCACTTAGATAATAATGCACTAATACCATCATTACGAGCTCCATTGATGGTTCTTCCCTCCATTCCCCAATATATACTCAGCTAGAGTTTCATTGAGGCATAGTAGGTATACAAAATGAATGTTGACAGAGGGAGATGAATTGTACAAAGAAGCAAACCTTGTGATTCTGACCCAATGGTTTTAAAAAAGTTCTCCACCCCACCCCACCCCATTCACATATATTTTCACTCTTTAAAAGATAATAAATATGAGCTTATCGGAGCCATCTCATTTCCCTGCAGTCAGATGGATTTGGAAGCTAATAAGCAGAGGGGCAGTCTTTTCCTGCTGTCGTTTCTCATCAATTTATACAAAATGTCAGGTAGCCCCTGAAGGTAGCAAGCCAATTTACTCTTCTGTAACCATAGGTAGCTTTATGACCATGATTATGTCAAATCCCCCTTTTAAATCAATCATCACATCTATAATCCATTTTTACAAATATGTCACATTTACATATTTGACATTTACTTATGAATCCCTAAACAGTTTAGGATTGGAATGCAGGAGAATGCTTTACCAGCCCCTTTATTGATCTTTCTAACCACTAAATTGGAGAATTTGGCTCTCCAAACGATGTCACGTGCTCTACATCCTTTGACTTTGATTTGATTTCAATCAAGAAAAGAGCCCTTTCTTTGGAATTCCCTCTCTCCAAGCACCTTTGGGACAACCTGGATGACTGGCAATCTCCATAGACATCTCTCTCCAGAAAGAAAGCACATGAATATTCATTAAAATTGAACCATATACTGAAAATCTTTTTATTCATGGTCATTTGAAAACTAACACAGATACGATTGTTCTACCAATAGGATTTGTGTGTGTGGTGTTATGATATGCCCTGTGTTTTTATAATGTAAACTAAAAGAAGATACATATGTACTTAAAATATGGCTTAATTGTCTGCCTATCTCCACCAGTGGTGAAATTCAAAAAAATTTATTACCAGTTCGGTGGGCGTGGCTTGGTGGGCATGGTGTGGCTTGGTGGGTATGGCAGGGGAAGGATATTGCAAAATCTCCATTCCCACCCCACTCCTGGGAGAAGGATATTGCAAAAACTCCATTCCCATCCCACACTGGGGCCAGCCAGAGGTGGTATTTGCTGGTTCTCCAAACTACTCAAAATTTCCGCTACCGGTTCTCAAGAACCTGTCAGAAACTGCTGGATTTCACGCCTGACCTCCACCCTCCCCAAGAGGGGCAGGATGAGAGTTCAGAAGGAGGAAGGGAGCAAGTCACCAACTGGTGACACATTGCAGTGCCAATTGATGAAGAACAATAGAACTATTGGTAGTGTGCTACAAATCAGCTTCCTTTGCTGTTATGCAACAGAGATAAGATTACTGTTGTTTCCTCACACTAGCCTTCCCTGTTCTGATGGAATGGTAGTTTTCTGCTTTTGAACAGTATTTATCTAAGGCCCAACTAAGGCTTAGAATAGATTCTGGCTTTGAAACTTCTCAGAAGTGCCTGGGACTTTAGGTTTTGCCAGCAGATCTATGTACGTTCTGTGTTTTGAGTTTCAGAGAGAACATGATAACACATCAAGGCTCGGCTCTGGATCACAATTTGCTCAACCATGCTGGCCCCACTGACCTTGACGTAGCCATGTTCCATCGTGATGCAGGTCCAGGTAAGGGTAGCTTCTAATGGGTATAAAAGAGAGGGCTCTCGCTCCAGGATCTAAAGCAGAGGTCCGAACTTGACAAGAAATATCACTGATGCTGACTATCAAATATTTCTGATACCAAAGACTGTGAGTATCCGTAGGTTTTCTTAAGGAAGGACAGGTTTATTATGCCTAACTAGGTCTTTCTGACTGAAATATCTTGTGGGCACACTGACTTGACCTGACATCATTGTGACTGATAACATGCTTTGTGATTTTGAATGTTGATTATAATGTAGATTATAAAGTCAACCCACCCTTTCCATTTTGCAAGCTATTTAACTTTTGGGTGATTCATATCCTGGGAAGCTGTTCCTCCTTACTCTTCTTCCCCCTCTTCAAATATCCCCTATCTTATCCAGATCAAGACTCTGATTCCGACAGTGACCTCTCCCTAGATGAAGAACGCAGCCTCTCAATTCCCTCTTCAGAGAGTGAGGAAAATGTGCATCTCCGGGGCAGATTCCAGCGCCCGTTCAAAAGGACAGCCCACAGCGAGAGGCTCCTTACCAACCCTAGCGACACTGCACCCAAAGGCAAGTCCCAGGACTAAGAGAACATGCTGAGTCATGGGGGATTTGGGGTGGGTGGGAGGGAGCAGGGCTCAGGATGGCCAGGGGCTGGGTTGACACAACATGATAGCATAGCTAACATCAGAGTAGGAAGGTCAAGGTTCACTTGATTGTGGGAATTGAAGAGGGAATTCACCTCTTGCCTTAGCTTCTTGTTGCAATCAACCTGTTTAGACATAGCATGGTGTATGAGCTCAGGAGCTGCGTTTTGTTCATCTGGATTTCACTTCGTTGTGTTGTATGAGGCTTTTACATTTTAATCTCTATATTTTACAATAACAACAATATACACAAACATACATATATGTATAATTATATGTTTATTTGTTTTTCATCTATTAAGAAAAGGAAAGCAGTAACACAGTATATTTATGATAAATCGGAAAACAAAAATGCAGAGCAAAAAGCAAAGGAAGAAACAAAAAATAAAATGAAAAGATAATGTGTGTTAAGACTATTAAGTAAATAGTATAATAAAATCAAGTCTTAAACAGCCAATCAAATCTCAGCCAAATGGAATCCCATTGATTGTATTTCCCAGAGCATTGATAGGAAGCAAGCTCATATATAGAAGATGTAAATAGGTATTCCATTGGAGCAAACATCTTTTTAACTTGTGCAGCACAAGTACAATAAATGCAAACTTCTTCATGCTTTGATAGGTTCCAAAATTTTGGAATTCATAATTCAAGATCACATTTACTTCTTTGTCTTTTTTTAATCACTCAATGAAATCGAGTTTGACACCCCTGGTCTAGAGCAACACTAGAATGTATCACTCCTGACATTTATGATGAAGCAAAGCTCTCTGTTTGGTGCTCCTTTTAACATTGTGGGGCCATTTTGCAAACATCACATGAGAAACAGAAAGAATGATGACTTTCTCAACATTGACTAAGAGTATATTATTAAATATATAAAATATATTGGAAATTAGTTAAAAATAAATACATATATTTTTCATAAGCGTATCTTTCTGAACTCCATTTTATTGCAAGGCAAAATATAAGTATGTATTCAAATAAACTTGATTAAGTTATGGCTCCTCTGCATATAGAATTCGTAAAAACTTTATAGAATTTTGCAAAAAAAGGTTGTGATCTTCTCAAGGAGAGGTTCAGTATATTATTTGTAATATAAGTGTGAAATATACAGTTGGGCAATTAGTAATTCTGAAGCATAATATGCTAGCGTGCTACGGTCCTAATAATTTCACTCCACCCATTGAAAACAACTTGATCAACTCAAGAGTGAGAATATACTATGGCAAAGTGTTATGTTAATTTATGAGATGTCCTGTACTCTCCCTCTGTACATCTGCAATATTCTTCCCTAGATGTTGATGGTAATGATCTGATGTCCTATTGGCCAGCATTGGGAGAATGTGAGGTACACCCCTGTTCTCTTCAGAAATGGGGCTCAGAGAGGAAGCTTGGATTTGATGTTAATAAGGATACGGCGAACAATAACCAGCCAGACTTGGCTTTAACCAGTGGAGATGAGAACTCTCTCACTCAGACCCAACGGCAGAGAAAAGGTGAGATGACTTAAAGCACAATCAGCCTACAATTAATTGGGGTTACTCTCTCTTAGACTAACCTATTTTACATGGCTGTTTGCAGGATAATTTTTTTTAATTTTAATTTTTTTAATTTGATTTATATGCCGCCCTTCTCCGGAGACTCAGGGCGGCTTACAATGCATTAAGCAATAGCCTTCATACTTTTGTATATTTATACAGAGTCAGCTTATTGCCCCCACAATCTGGGTCCTCAATTTACCAACCTTAGAAAGGATGGAAGGCTGAGTCAACCTTGAGCCTGGTGAGAATTGAACTCTCAGTAATTGCAGGCAGCTGGATGTTAAATGCTGCCTTAGGAGGCATTAGCCTCTTACGCCACTCAGGCTCCTGATCATGCATGACTGAGGTAGGCAGTCACTTTCAGATAAAAAGGAGTGGCCACTCAGTCACCTAATCATGCCTATCATTTTGAAGCAGTGACCATCACTGCAGGTGTGTCAGCTGTAAATGTGTGGGCAAGGAACCTGTCTATACAATACAGCTCAATAACAACTATCAGTCATTCATCAACAGAGTAACAAGTTACTATTCTTGGAATGCAGAACCCCCACCAATTTCTCCAGGCAATGCATGATATCCCATGAGCGTTGGACCAGGTAAACACTGACAAGGTTTCGTGACATCAACAGTCTTTCCCCCATTTGTGGAGCAGGCAGCAATGAGGGTATAGAAAGCAAAGGGAGGAAATGATAAATAGTCCCCTGACTATCCAAGCCATGATTTGCATCAAAATTTACAAGCTTCTCTCTTAAGGTGCTTGTCCCTGAAATTTCCCTCCCTTCTGACAATCTTCCATTTTCCACAAGTTCTTTACTCATCAGCTTCATTGATGTCCACCCTAGCCCCACTATCTGTCTCACCATGGCTATAAAGCCATTCCCTTCCTCTTACCAATCTCCCTGCAAAGAAGGTCTGTGAGAAGAAAGTATCCTCCAGAACTAAACAAAGGGAGGAAAGCAACAACATAGGAGACAAATGTCCCTCTCACAGCAAATACCATAGGTGATATAAGATAACTCAGTTGGAACTTGAAACTACTTCTGGCTCTTTCCTGACATCCAGGAAACACAGCCAGGCCTAGGAAAACAAGACAGCAGAGACAGGATCTCCTCACCCACCCTAGCATGGAAGTGGTGCTTCCAAAACAATTATTTGGAACACCATTGTTTATTTACATTTGGTAGCATATAACAATGTGCAGGTGAATATGTTCAAAACTCAAAACCAGAGGTTCCACAGAGTGTTGTTTTGTGTCTCCACATTTGGAATCATTGCTTCAAGTGTGTATGTACGCAAAAGGAGTGGTTGAAAACAGCATTCATACAACAAATAGATTGCTATGCTATAGGTAGTCCTCATTTAGTGATCACAGTCGGGATCGACAATTCAGTCATTAACCAAAATTGTTGCTAAGTAAAACCATGACTATATTTATAATCTTATTTCAGCTTTTCTTCAAAGAACTGTGAAGAAGTATAAGGATTGGTTGAAAAGTTACTTTTTCATCACTGTCATAACTGGTCAATAAACAAGGCAGTCACTAAATAAGGAGTATCTGTAGTCACTTGGGGTCTTGCAGAACAATGCTCAGAAATCCCCCTTCTCAGAGGCCCATAGATGCAGAACACCAGTTCTTCAGGTCCACTGGCACATCAGTTTACTTATATGGAAGGGAAAGTACATGCTAGTACACCCACCCCCACCCCAGAAATGGATAAAGTTACCAGTTGCTATGTGAGCTTTAATTCTGAACTGCATCATTGTGAAAAACACTCTTCCTTATAGCTTGAAGCTCCAGAACAACATTTTCTCAGATATGGAAATAGGCACCAAGGTTTTTTTCCTTTGTTTTGCTTCTTACGTCAAGTTGCTAGAATCGAGAATCTGAATCATCATGCTACTGCTCCTTCCTTCCTTCCTTCCTTCCTTCCTTCCTTCCTTCCTTCCTTCCTTAATAAATGTTTGCTCTGATTTTTTTTAAAAAATCTTGTTTTTGCATATAAAATGGCTGAATGGTTTTATGTTTATTGAGATATTAAAGCAAAACAGCAATAGTCATTTGTTGATCAGGTAGCAGGAAGAAATCAGGGTGAGCTTATTGTTTTTTTTTCCTTTTCACCTTCAGTGGGAGACGAGTGCCACCCCCTATAGTCAGAAATGACTAGCAAAGTAAAATCCACAAGGAATCCTTTCCTTTCCCTTCCTTCCTCCTCACCTTTGTTTTTTTAAGGAAGAGAAGCAAAGGAATAGATATTGGTTTGAATCATCTTTTAAAAATGCTGTTAAAGCAGGAGGTCTTAAATAAGGGTTTGAATAGACAAGAGAAACAGACTGTTTGGGAAAAGACAACTATGAGCCACGGTGGTGCAGTGGTTAGAGTTCAGTACTGCAGGCTACTTCTGCTGCCTGGTGGCTGCCTGCAATTTGGCAGTTCAAATCTCACCAGGCTCAAAGTTGACTCAGCCTTCCATCCTTCCTAGGTGGGTAAAATGAGGACCCAGATTATTGGGAGCAATATGCTGACTCTGTAAACTGCTTAGAGAGGGCTGTAAAAGCACTATGAAGCGGTATATAAGTCTAAGTGCTATTGCTATTCCAAACAAGGTAGAGCCTGATAACAAGAGTCAGAAAAAGTGATTGGGATTGACAGTGATGTCAAGGATTCCCAGAGAGAGAGAGAGAAGAGGAGGAGGGAGAGGAAGAGGAAGAGGAATACATCACTGAAAAACATGTATGCATTTCAGACTAAAGTTGATCCAGAATAAGGAGGAAAAGAGTGTTGTTACAGAAATGGGAGAGAAAGAATTGTTGTAGGGATGTTTATCACATCAATGCAAAAAACCTGGAAATAATTCCAAGAGGAGAGGGCCTTAGACTTCTCACTTGCTTCTACTCTGTTATGTAGGCATCCTGAAGAATCGGCTCCAGTACCCTCCAACTTTGCAAGGCCTGTCATCTGTGGGCAGAATGACCAATGATCTTTCCTGGTATAAAACCTCCACCTTGGGTCACAGGGCAGTCCCGGCTGCTTCTTATGGCAGAATCTATTCAGGAACAGGCAGCCTCTCACAGCCAGCAAGTCGTTACTCATCCCGGGAGCAGCTTGATCTGCTAATGAGAAGGCAGATGTCTAGAGATCAACTGAGCCGAAACACCTCTGGAGAATGCCTAGAAAATATGGCAAGCAGGCACAGGTCCCGGGAGCAATTGGATGCCCTTATGAACAGGCCTGGGTCAAGGGAACACCTGGACACAATCCTCGATCAACATGGTTCTAGAGAACACCTTGCAAGCATACCCAGCAGGCATGGGTCCAGAGAAAAAATAGGTGAAATAGCTACTGAACATGATCCAAGAGATCACAGGAACACTCTACCCAGAAGGCAGACATCTAGAGACCATCTGGATTCTTTACCCTGTAGATTTGGGTCACGAGAACAGCTAGACTGTGGTGGGGCAGTAAGAGAAATCTCTAGAGAATGGCTTAATACAATGCCTCTTAGGCAGGCCTCTAGAGATCGAATGGACACCTTGCCAGCCCGAGATACTTCTCGAGAACAGTTGGATCTGCTTTTTAGAGGGCAACCTTCAAGGGACCAACTAACATCAGCTAGGCATACTTCAAGAGAGCATCTGGACATAGTGCCTGGCAGGCAGGCTCCTTGGGAAAATATTGAGCCTCTTTCTAGGCAGCAACCATCTAGAGAAAATCTTGAACTTCTCTCCAGAAGACCAACTTCTAGAGAAAATCTAGAAGCAATCCCTAGCCGTCACCCTTCCACAGAGCAATTAGACATCCTTTCTTCTATCCTAGCCTCTTTTAACTCTTCAGCTTTGTCATCAGTGCAGTCATCCAGTACCCCCTCAGGCCCACAGACCACCCCCACCCCTTCTGTGGCACAGGCATCTTCTACACCTTCCATACCGTGCACTTCACCACCTCGGTCTGCAACATCCCACAGTATTTCCGAGCTGTCACCAGATTCTGAGTAAGTGTTTCCCCTCTACTGACTACCCAAGTAAAATCAGTATGTTTAGAAATTTAAACCCTCCTGTTGAAGAACAGACATGCTGAATTAGAAGAAGCTTAATTTTCTGGTTGTAGGACTTGCAAAGAGGTCATTTCAAGAGGTCTTTGGTTTTATCATAGGTCTCTCTCTGTGTGTGTCCTGTATTCAGTATGCCGATCATAATTGAAGTTCACCATGATCTGAAGCAGTCTAACACAAACCAGGATTGACTAAAAGTTCTCGCTGGGAAGCTTTCAGCACAAGATCTAATAAATTTATTTATGTATTTATTAAATGTATATGCCATCCATCTCCCCGATAAGGGCATCTTACAGATCATGAAAAGATAAATAGAAAAGCAATTTAGAATTTTAAAACTATGCAAAAAATCAGAACCAAGAGACACTACAGGGAAGAGGTCTTCTTACCCAAAAATCCCCTTCAGCAGAAAGCACTGCCTTCAGGATCCCAAGCCAACCACCCAAACCAAGTTTTAATACCCTTCCAGAAGGCCAAAAGGGTAGAAGCAATTCTCACCTCCGATGATACAGTGTTCCACAAGATTGGGGCCACTGTGGAAAAGTCTGTTTTCCTTGGCCCTGTCCAATGGAATTCCTTAGTACAAGAGGTCCATAACAGGCCTCTTTCACTGGTGCGAGTGAGGTAGACTAGTCCTATTGGGGTGAGATGGTTCCTCAGATGCTTGCTGCAAAATTATGCAAAGGAGTGCATAGCAGCAATGCTTTTTTTTTCTTTGCTGCCACTATGTCTGTAGTGTTCCACTTTATGGATACAATCTAATTACTCCCTCCAGAACATACTAAAATAATGCTACTACATCATAATGTAATGTCATTTACACCCTGGGGAGAGATAAGAAGAGAATGGCATGGGTACTGCCAAGTTTCCCTTTGGGGGGGGTCCTTCTGAAAATGATATAATTTGGTGGCCAATGCCAATGTCTATAATATGACATAAACAGAATAAAAACAAAGAAACAAAAAATTAGTTGCTGGTGGGAATTTTCAATCTGCAGTCACCAGTAGCAGTCAGCAAACTGTGCAGTGTAAATGTCAACTGTTTATAATTCATTATATCTGTCATAACTTCCTCCAAAGAATATTGCAAATTATAATTAGTGAAACGCTAAGCTCCAGCACCACTAACTACAGTTCCTAGAGACCCATTCAGGGGATTCATAGTTGGGACATTACTAGATGTCCCTTCATCTCTATGTGGATCCCTAAATCCACATGTGTCTCTATCTTGTTGCTGAGCACTGTCTAGCATGTCAGCTCCTGGTTCCTTCTTGCTTTGACTGCAAGGCTTTGTGACCTGACACAATGAAAGATGCTCAATAACGCCACTGGCTGGTCCATTAAACCTCAATTAACTTCCTGCGATCTATAGCCACATTTTTAAATGCCCTCAAACTAATATAGCTATGCCAAAAGTAGTCCCAGAGGTGCTTTTTCAAGAGGCAATTGGACTTTCTGCTTTTTCTTTGAGGATGTTTTGCTTCTCATCCAAGAAGCGTCTTCAGCTCTGACTGGATGGTGGGGAATTGCCCCAGCTCAGCTTTGCCATCTTGTTGCCCCTGACAAGACATACCCAGCCTGGCAGGGGTCTATGACAATTTGCCACAGCCAACTTGTCATGGCCAACATACCATGGGAAAACAAATCATGGTCAACCCACCACGGGACAATTTTCTGTAGGAAAAGAGTTACACTAATATAAAAAAAAAAATGGTGGGATAGAATCATTAAAGAAAGGACGTAAAAGGAGGGACAGAATGAAATGTGAATGACAAAATTTAAATGTTTTTAAATAATTAAATTGAATTGCTAAATTGTCCTGCTGCAAGTTGTCTTGCAGCGAGCTGGCCATGGTCCCACAGTGAGTTGGCTGTGATGAGTTGGTCGTGGCAAGTTGGCTGTGACAAGTTGCCTGCAGTGAGTTGGCTCCCCCCATTTTTTAGAATGCAGGGTGGCAATGGTGGCTGGGACTGGGCAAGACAGGATGCAGAGCAGCCAAAACGGCACTTTGGGGGAAGAAGTTGGTGGGTGGGGGGGGAGTTGGAGGGGAGGCAATCCCTTACCTTATTGGGTCTTGGGGCTGGGAAGACCCAAGCCTGAAATGGCTTGGATTGAGGACAGATCTCAGCTAATGATCAATAAAATTGGATTCCACTTGCTAAGTGATTGCTAAGTAATGTGGTTACATGATGTCTCATTTTATGTCCCATCAATTAGCAATCACAATTCTGATCCCAATTATGGTTGTAACTCAATGACTACCAAAGCTGTCTATCTTCAATATATGGTTGTGGGTGGCTCAGAAAGAATTACGAAACAAAACACCAAAATAGTGTAAAAATAATGACTGAAGAACAATAAAAACCATGCAGCAAAATTCATAGCTGAGCTATTCTAACAATAACCAGCAATGCAACCAGATTTATCTCCCTCATTCCCAGATCCTCATGCCTGGTGGCAAAACACAATTTTCAGACCTTATGGAAAGTCAGCAAGGCTAGGGCCAATTGGATGCCTTGTAGGATGATTTTCTGGGGAGTGGGGGAATGCCGTAGTAGAAAAGTCCTTCTTTCCTGACCCTGCTAGGCAATGGTCCCTGGCAGATAGGACCCAGAGCATGCCTCTCCTGCCTGATGGAATGGTAGATGTGATTGGAGAGAGGCTGTCCTTCCAGCTGACCACGAGATAAGAAAAACCTCTGGCCATTCTTAGGTGTTCAGTTTATGTTCCCCATTGTATGAGGCTATTGTGCATTTCAGCCCATTTGACTGTAGTTCAAGCCACATTGACAATGCACAATGTCATGCTTTTGTCTTATTTTGACATGTGGTTTGAAGAAGAATGAGTGGCCCGGGTTATGTTCCCACAGCATGCTTATTTAATTCTTCTTTAGTTCTGTTTATTATCTTCCCGCCATGTTTGTCACCACATTGGGTTTCTGTGGGAGTGGAGGGGTGGCTCATTCTGAATGCAGTGTTGATTTTTTTTTTTTTACTTCCTCAAGAGAAGTGGCTGTCTCAGTTATGCCTTTTGTTTTTTTCCTCCCTGAGAAGATTAACAAGAAGTGAGGGTCATTCCTGAGAGGCCCAGCTGTTGTGAGAAGAACCAAGAGGCACTGCAGGACCAGGCACTTCCAGCAGAGAACCAGGATCCCACAGAGGGCCTACAAGAAAGAAAGAAGGGAGGCTTTGTGAAAGCTCTCCTCCAGCATTCGGTGGTGGAGAATTTGGTGGGATGAGAATCAGCATGATGGACTCACCGGACTGTGGAAGAAAGGTGTCTGGGTGCTACAGGGCCCCTCTCCCTATTCAAAGGGACACCCTAATGGGAAGGAGGGGAGCTACTCACCATTAATAGCATCTCCAAACTGGACCAACTGAAATCTTCCTTTTTTTTTCTGTACTCCGTGCAAACACGACAGGGTGGGATGGCTGCAAGACATGGGTGCGGGAAGGGTTTTATACATTTTTGTATCTTTGTAATCAGAGAGAAGAGAAATTTCTATGGTTATTTTTACGGTTCTTCTGTTCCCATTGCTGTGATGCTAATCTTATTTTCTAGCTGTCCATGATGGATTTGGATTGTGGCATGAGGCAATGTTATGCAGCCTTTCCCGGTAAGGCTCAAGGCAGAAAAATGGAGGGACCTTTTCTTGCAGACTTTTTTCAGGTTGTGTGTTAGGTTGGTCTTGTTGAATGTCTGTATCTTATCTCCTCATGAGCCAGCAGTAAGTGGCAAGTATTGTGCTGGGACAAGGGTATTCTTACTACCAAATTAAGTCAGCGCATTTGTAATTGGGCTCTAAGATCTCGTTTGCTTTGTCATATATCCCCAGTCTAACAAGCCTGGGATCCGAAACAGCTTTGTATACTTTCTAATGCTAGAACAGTTACACATTTTGGGAACCTCATGTATTTATATATTCTAACAGAGTTGTATTGATACTCTCCTTGGAGTGTCCATTGTATTAGCAGGGTGGAATCTGGCATATTTCTGAACTTGGCCTTAGTTGAAATTTGTTTTGGCACTGGATGCTGTCTGTGAAACACATATGAAAGTAAGTTTTTTAAAAATAATTTTTCATTTCAGTCTATTTCCCTCCTCCTCTCCAGCAAACTTTTTACCCCAAAACAAATGCCTGCATCTGATAACCATGTGTGTGTGTGTGTGTGTGTGTGTGTGTGTGTGTGTGTGTGTGTAGAACTCATCTTTGAAGCTACAGTCATTGAGTTTTTTCCCCTTTGCTGGTGCATTTTTATAGCGCTATATAACCAGCAAGGAGCTGTAAGATTGGGATTTTTCTCTCAATGTATAAGCAAAATGGCCTCCAGTAAATACATGCCAGTTTGCTGCTTTAAATGGGGATCTTGCTGAAGTAATAGTCAAGGTGTCAAAATTCCATGCAGATATTCCTCAATTTATGATCCCGATTGGGATCAGAATTTCTGTTGCTAAGCAAAGCAGGTGTTAAGTGAGTTTTGCCTGATTTTACAACCTTTTTTTGTCATAACTGTTAAGCAAATCACTGCAGTTCCATGAATCATGAAGTAGTTAAGCGAATCAGGTTTCCCTCATTGGCTTGGCTTATCAGAAGCTGACTGGGAAGGAAGCAAATGGCAATCACCTGGCCCCGGGATGTTGCAACTGTCATAAATACATGCCAGTTTGCCAAGTGCCTGAATTTTGATCATGTGACCATGGGGATGTGGTGGCAGTCACAAGTGTGAGGACTGGTTGTAAGTCAGTTTTTTTCAGTGCCATTGTAACTTAGAACAGTCACTAAATGGATGACTGTATGTTGAGGAGTACCTGTACAAAGAAGAACCTCAGTTCATCTGACTCTTTCAGGATACTTGTATGCCCCGTCTCACCAATGAAGAAAGAAGAAATTTCTATGAGTTTCCAAACTTCCCTTTTAAAGGAGTCCTTAAATAATGTCCCCCTTTTTTCCCCAGGCCAAGGTTCTTGACACATTGCAGTGGTGTATATTGTCGATGTAACCCACATCTACTGAGATTCTTACTATTTAAATAGGGATCACTAGAAAATATTTACTTCAAAAGGATGCCTTGGGGGATAAACTTCTCTGTGCTTTTTCACAATTTATTTTTGTTGATTCTTTGGAATGAAAGATTTTCCCGTGTGAAACAAACTAAATATTTAAATCATTATATCCATACCCTTTACAGAAGGATAAATACATTTTGCTCTAGACCAAATGCATTTCTGGGTGCTTCAGCAAATTATATTTCTCTCAAGAACCTGTTTTGATTTGGCTTTATAATTATTTAAAAAAAAAAAAAACAAGGAGAAAATAAGATTTGTAGCCAAAGTCAACTTTGATGTTATCTCCTTGTATTACTGTAACAGAAGAAATTATTGTTGCACTCCTAGCATATTACAGCTAAAATCAAAATGAAAAAGGTGCAAAAAGAAAGAAAGAAAGAAAGAAATTAAAATGGGTTCCTGCATTTTATTTCTCACCACTGCTTTTTTCAATGACCATGAATTTATTTCTTTTTCATCAAGAGAGTACTACAGTCTTAACCACCTCTGAATGGGCCAAGATAATGAAGTTTACTTATGTTGGGAGGGTGAATACATCCAAGTCACAAAGGTGAATACAGTAATGAAAGCTACTGTGCAGTATGAAAGAGCATACTTGTGTTGTGGAGAATGAAGGTGTTACACTATAGGCAATAAAAGCTTAATACTATGTACCCATTCAGATACTCCTGAATTATTATCTTCTTCAGCTCTGACTCTTCTATTGGAGAGTTGCCAGAACCACAAATGCAGTTTATCATAACAACATGCCACTGAGGTAAATTTATCACATCTAATTAGTTCCTCTGGTTTCTATCATGGACACATAATTTCACCAGGAAGTCAACAATGCATTTGTTCTTTTTCATTACACACATTATATAATATGGAATATGTGACCTTTTCTTGAGAAGAATTGCGGTTTGGTTCTGAAATCATTTCCCGCTTTCCCATCAGAGAGTAGATACCAATACTCATACAAAGAGGTTTTTTCATGGCTGTATATGAAATAACCAGTCATAAATGTTTGATTAAAAGATTTGGGGAGGGAGGGACTGAGGGTTTATCAACCTTGGTGACTTTTAAGGGGTATTGACTTGACTCCCAGAATTCTCCAGCTAGCATACTGACTGAAGAATTCTGGGAATTATAGTCTTTACATCTTAAAGTTGCCGAGGTTGAGAACCACTGCCCTAAAGTATTTTCTTTCCAAATACTTCACAAGAGTATTTAGCTTTTCAATTTAGCCACCTGAGGAAGTCCAACCTTGCACAGAAGCTGTACTAACATGTCTATCAGTGGTGGGTTTGTACCGGTTCGGCCCAGTTCAGGCAAACCGATAGTGGTGGCAGTGGGAGGCTCCGCTCACCCACCTGGATGTCATTATGGATGCTCTGCGCATGTGAAGAAGGTTCTGCACATGCGCAGAAATGCCATGCGCAAGCAAAGCGCGCACACACGCTCCCGGTTCTGAACCGGGAACGAAGGTAAGAGGAACCCAGTACTGATGTCTACCTGAATGGTTGTCTAGAATGCCAGCTCTGAGAGAACCCAACTTACAGTAGAACTGTAACTATAATTATAATGATTTGACTATAAGGTTCCTCAAGTTTCAGTCTTCCTTGGTTGTGTGCTCTTGTTCATTTGCAGCAGTAATACTACTCCATTTACTGTCGCATTGTAATGATAGAATTCTGTAGCTTAATTGTTAAACAAAGTAGATTTAATGTTTATACTGGGGACTATCAATGTTTACACTTTTTGAATGTCAGAGGTGGATAACATCTATTCCTACCACCACTGACCAAAAAAAGGAGACAAGGGAAAGATTTTAATTATTCTCCAATGCATTCCACAGTCTGTAGTTTTGGAAAGGAAAGGGCTCCATTTCAGACTTCCATTCAATCCCTGAGCAAAGGTGGGTCACTGTAGCCTTTGATCAGAGTTGTCTTTGTTCTGAATGCTCCTTCCAGAATGGAGAAAAACAATCATTATTCACCAAGCCCTTAAAAAGGTAGGTGTCTCATTTTTATAGCCATTGTATTTATGTCCTACATGAGAGAGAGTAGAAATCTGGGCCAAGCAATATGCAGACAATTAAACCCATTTCTTTTTTGTTGAAGTGCACATGTGCTGAATGTAAAAGTCCTATTGTGTGTCCATCAAGCCTTGCTATAGCAACTGTATACCTAGAAAAAGCTTCTTTACATTATTTTTTTTCCAATCTATATATGCATATACAGTAGTGGGATTCAAGTAATTTAACAATCGGTTCTCTACCCTAATGATTTCTTCCAACAACCAGTTTGCCAAACTGCTCAGAAAGTTAACAACCGGTTCTCCCAAAGTGGTGCGAACTGGCTGAATCCCACCACTGCATATATAGTTAAACCAGAGTCCATATTCTTTTACTTATTACACAGAGTTCAAGAAAGATTGTTTACAATTCTTTTTTGGGGGGGGACGGGACACTTTACATTTTCCATTCCTCCATGATTCAGTATATCTTTGATCTTAATTATTAAAGCTGTGAGCACTTGAGATTCAAAGGGAAAAGGGCATTTTGGAACCCTTTGTTGGCAACTCCTTAAACCAAGCACTCCCCTTCCTCAGATTGTGCTGCAATTACAAATAACAGCTACATCAGTGGTCCCCAACCCCTGGTCCGTGGACCGGCACCAGGCCACAGCATGCCAGAAATTAGGCTGTGCAAACAAACAATTAACATCCAGAGATGTAACGAATTATTTTAGTATTTATGAATCCATTATGAAGAATATGCAGTACCCCTATTTGCTTGAAATATTGAATGGGAAGCTATGCATCAGGAATACTGTAAAGGCATTCTACATCACAGATCCTCCATTGGGCAAAGGAGCTAGATGATCTCTAGGATCCCTCATAGTTATTCAGAAGCAACCATGTTCATTCATTCCATTTGTTCCACTACAAATTTCTCTTTAACGAGCACAATTAGAAATGCAATCCACCCTCCATTACCCTATAAATCATTCTAAACTATCTCTTCCTCATCTATTCTAATGTTAATTTATTCTCGATTGAACAGATTACAAGAAGTTTTATTTATCTCTGTCCCATTTCCAACAAAAGCCAGTCAAATATCTCAATGTGCTTACAGAAGCATGTCAAAAGGCCAATCTTTTTTAAAAAACCTAAGAGAAGTATTCAGGAGAAACCATATAGGTATCATAGGTAATAACCATCTAGATATTACAATCTAACTGAGCTTTCTCAATGTATTGCTAGCAATTTTACTCAGAAGATCAATTCTTAAAAGTATTAATTATATGGAAAATAATTGAATAACAAAACAGCCATCAAAGGAAATGCTGCTATGTAGCAGCAACAGTTGAGAAAGTAAATAATAGACAGTCAAAACTTGAACAGAGTCTGCAATTCACATTTATATCAATAAATGGGACTAGAGAAGATGTCTGAAAGTGATGTATAGATATATGCATAAATGAGTATGACATAAAAGTGAAGGATATTAGGAAAAGAGATAAGATTAAATGTTGAGTTTCACTCTGAGTTTGCAACATTCATTTTTATAGCTCAGTTGAGAGATGTTTCCATCTTGCTTTAGTGGCAAAGGCAGCCTTTAATCTACAAAATAAGCAGATAAAGAAAAGCAATGGGAAGTCAATAGGCAATTCAAGATAACTGAATAAAATAGTTTATATCTGCTCCATCTTTTGTTTTGGAATGTTTCAATGCCCTAACAAAATCCTTGGGTGGAAAAAAGGAAATCACAAAATAATCCCATTTTCCTTCTTTATCTGCTAAAAAGTCAAGGTGAGTAAATTGTATTGTGCTTCAACCTGCCTCCCTTTCCTCATGGATAGTTATAAATGCAATTTAGCCTTCCATGTATCAGTATAAAGTCACTTTGGATAGCGAGATGAGGCTAAATTTAATAAATAACTCTTGCTGAGATAGTACTTCACTTTCATGACTAGCAAATGTATTGTATTGCCCTGATTGACAGTACATGGGAATATTTGAGAATGCTGATTATTAGCTGAAGTAAGGAACCCTCCCGGAAATATGCCAAAGACTGATCAAGACTAGATTGTCTCATAAATATTTGAAGCCAATCACCCTTCCCCAAGTGTGGTTTGCCCCCTACTGCCACCATCTCTCTTTCTGCCTGTGGGCACCCTGATTAATGAGACCTGCTCTAAATCCTCCTCCTCCTGTCATCTAAACCCATTTCCATCCTGCTTCCAGCAGAGTGTTCTTTTACTGAACTTTCCCCGCTCCTTTCCATTAATCTCCACACAACAATTTCCCCAAACCGACACCTTTCAGGTTTCTGGAAGAGAATTCACTCCCTAGCAGGCTTCTGAATCAAAATGGTGGTGATCCTGAATATCTATGACTTCTTCTCTTTCATTCTTTTTAAGTAACGTTGAGTTTTGCCTTGGCTCTGCAAAAGGCTTTATTCTGTCAGGTGATCCATCAGTTCTCCTCCTACACTCTAAGCTATGATTGGTCTTAACCAGGGGTGAAATCCAGCAGGTTCTGACAGGTTCTGGAGAACTGGTAGCGGAAATTTTGAGCAGTTCAGAGAACCGGTAGT
The DNA here is from genome assembly GCA_022577455.1 of Arizona elegans. Classification (NCBI taxonomy): domain Eukaryota; kingdom Metazoa; phylum Chordata; class Lepidosauria; order Squamata; family Colubridae; genus Arizona; species Arizona elegans. The sequence goes on from JAKOOJ010000003.1 coordinate 115,187,967, forward strand.
GGAAATTTTGAGTAGTTCAGAGAACTGGCAAATACCACCTCTGGCTGGCCTCAGAGTGGGGTGGGAATGGAAATTTTGCAGTATCCTTCCCATGCCACACCCACCAAGCCACACCACACCCACCAAGCCACACTAACAGAACCAGTAGTAAAAAAAAATTGGATTTCACCACTGGTCTTAACCCAAGCAAAGGTTGAGAATGAAGGGTCCTTCGTGTTATCTGAGCTTGGTTGTTTTCTTGCAGTTGTTTCATTACCCAAATTAAGTAACATAAGTGCTAGTGATGAGAAGCCCAGCCTATCCCTGATCAGGGGAAAGGTTATCTGGATGGCCCCTACTAGCCAAATGCATAATGCCTGCATCTTCTTTAAAAGTACAGGGAAAAAGAACTGGCAGCCTCTCAAATTTGGTCACCCTCATCCATCGGTCTTGACTCTGATAAAGTCCCAGAGTCCTGGGCCAAATCATCAGCTAAGCCAGGGCTCCGATCCAAGAAGCACAACCAAAATGCCTCTGGAACCTCAACCAAGCGGAGAAGCAGCAGGACCAGTGTAGTGGCATTAAGGCAAGGAGGGAGTGGTGTCTCAAAGATCACTGTCAGGGATTATTCTGAGCCAAGCAGAGCCCAAGGTTATAAAGCTGTCTGTGTGCAACATGTATCATCAGTTCAGCAGTCGTGTTTGACATCTATCAGGTAAGGGAGGGCAATCCTTACATTTCCTTACAAAGGCACCTGAGAAAACGCAGAGCTGTAATTAACAGATAAATAAGCATAAAATTGAAATAGTTCTGTTGGGGTAATTGGGATAGTGGTAAAGAGCTGAGACGGAGGTAAAAATTTGGTAACTCTTTGAGGGTTAAAAATTATTTTCCTTTGAGTTTAATAACAGAAATGTTAAAAATTAATACTATAAATGAGAAATTTGGCCACCTGTCCGAAGAGTTGGAATGGACTCTAAAGCTTACTGTGATGCATACTTATGTCGAATGTTGTACAAATGGGATTCACAAAATACTGCAATCCAGGTTATATTTGTAGCATGCCATAATCCCAGATGCTCCATGATTCCTGCTCCCATTCCCATCTTATTTCCATGCTTCCCTTGTAAGTTTTAATCAACATTCCCGACATGCCAAGAATGGTTGTGCCACTCATCATAGGCTACTTTTCCTAAATATCAGTTTGTCCTTTTGCAGAAACTATATGATTTAATTTGTTCCTGAATGAGGTGTGGGGAGTAAGATAGGATCTTCCTTAATTGTTGTTTAGCAATCTTAGTGAATTATAGGGGAGAGAATGCATGTTGGGTATACATTTCTGTCTTGGTAGCTGAGACATAGACCCAGTTTTCATCACAGAACTGAAAAAAATTGAGTTCTGACCTTGTAGGATAAGCAACGCTCTAGTATAAAAGGAGTATTATGTTTCTTGGTGACTTTAAAATAGCATGAGATCTTCAGGAAAAAGCAAAAACAATTTTTGACCATGAGAAAGAAAATATTACAATATTCAGATTAAGGGAAACCTGACAAAACTAAAGCATGTTTAAGATTTAGGAAGGTTTACAAAATAATGAACAAATTGCCAAGTTGCCAAACCCCTTTTCAGTCAATTGATTAAGAATAATCTTAAAAAGAATGTTAAAAAAAAGATAACATGTGGCTGGTATGCAAGCCTATCAGATTACAGCTTTAGAGGAAGGTCTACAAACACGAACATTCAATCTGCTTAAGTACAAGAGTGACAGGAATTTTTGGCTTCTGAGATTGAAGTAAGGAAATAATTGTTGGCTTCCATTTTTCAAAACATAAATCCAGCTTTTAAAATGAACACTGTTTCCGGTCAAAATCCTACGTTTTGTTTTGGTGACTGGAAACAAGAGATAGATCAATGGGCAATCTTACATTAAGAAAACTGGAAATAATTCCAGCTCCTTGTATTAGGTAAAAAAAAAATCAATAGAAACCAAAACAGGGTCAATGACCAAGGGTCTGGACAGTATGTACCAGAGGTGGGTTTCAGCAGGTTCTGACCAGTTCTGGAGAACCGGTAGCAGAAATTTTGAATAGTTTGGAGAACCAATAGTAAAAATTCTGACTGGCCCTGCCCCCATCTATTCTCTGCCTCCCAAGTCCCAGCTGATCGGGAGGAAATGGGGATTTTGCAATAACCTTCTCCTGGATTGGGGTGGGAATGGAGATTTTACAGTATCCTTCCCCTGCCATACCCACCAAGCCACGCCCACCAAGCCATGCCACGCCCACCAAGCCACACCCACAGAAACAGTAGTAAAAAAAATTGAAACCCACCACTGGTATGTACCTTCCAATAATGTAGCCCCAGCATGTAAAACCACCTTCCTCCTGTGAAGGGTCTTAGAGCAGAACACCTACATTTGGTAATTTCTATGTGATGCAAAAAGCAAACACAGGATTGTTGACCATGAGAGAGACAAATGCAGGATGGGTACAGCCTTATCGAGTCAACTATTGGACTCAACAAAGCGGCAAGAGATAACGCATTTCCCACTTTTTTGTAATAAGGATAACCTTTGCAAAGCCCCAAGAGCAACCTGATAAAGAGTAGTTGGAGCGTGATTTGTCCTTCTGACAACATGCAAACACCTTCATTTTTATGAATGCAGCTATATACGTTTTGGGGCAAGGCGTTTGTTGATTTGCACTCATATTTAAGAGAATTAAAAGCTATCAATGTAAAGATTTTAATTGGTTTTAAATGGGATTTTAAATTTGGGGTTTTATAAATTGGGCCTATTATTTAATAATTTTAATTATTTTTAAATTTTGTCTGTCTTTAATTAGACAGTGTTTTTAATTAGGCTGTACACCGCCCTGAGTCCTTCGGGAGAAGGGCGGTATAGAAATAAAATAAATAAATAAATAAATAAAATCCATGGTAAAACCTCAACTGAAGGTATTTTAGTGAGAAAGGATAAAATCTTTTTTTTTTCCTCCTCTGGGAAGAAAAGAACAAAGACTGGTAGCAGATTTTTCTGCTCTTGATTGATAATTATTATGGGAAAAAGGAAAAAGCAAAGGAGAGGAAAATCCCTTCATCAAATCATCTTCTATTCCTTTTGACATTGATGCCTACTATGATTATTCATGCTGCTCTTGAAGCAGTGGTGAAATCCAAATTTTTTTACTACTGGTTCTGTGGGCCTGGCTTGGTGGGTGTGGCAGGGGAAGGATACTGCAAAATCTCCATTCCCACCCCATTCTGGGGCCAGCCAGAACTGGTATTTGCCAGTTCTCTGAACTACTCAAAATTTCCGCTACCGGTTCTCTGAACTGCTTAAAATTTCCGCTACCGGTTTTCCAGAACCTGCTGGATTTCACCCCTGTCTTGAAGACAACAGAGGTTAGGCTACAAAGAGTCTGAAAACAGGCTCTCATCTCCCAAATGTCCTTCATCGTGTTCTAAAATCTCCAGCTTGCATAGAGAGGACTGAGTTGGGAAATTTAAACTTATCATGTTGTAACTCTGAAACTCTCATCTCCTGATGCAATCCAGGAGATGGTGACTTTTCCACCCCACATAATTGGAATGACTATGAAAACTTATTTCAAGACTGGCCCTGGTGTAAGGCAGCATCTAAATACAGAAAAATCCTTAAGGGTACAGAAGAAATTAGGTGGTAGAAACAGCTCCTAAAGGGAGCCAGACCCAGCTGCTATGACTTCTGCTTCCTTGTAGGCAGAGTGAAATGGATCAGTGAAATGACTCTATATACGGTAGTGGCAGTGGTAGGTTCCTCCCGGTTCGGTCCGGTTCGGCCGAGCCGGTAGCAGTGTCGATATGATGTCACCGAACCGGTTCTCCCCCCCCGCCCACCCCCCCCGCGTTATTCTTACCTTTTATTTGGTCCCACCCCCAATCTATTGCTGCCTCCTGAATCCCAGCTGATGACTAGAGGGAAAAAAACTGTTTAAACTCTTGCCGCGGGGCTTCAAAGGGCCGTCCTACAGCTGATCAGTGTTAAAAGCAAACAAATGAGTCGGGTCGTAAGTGCGAGGACTGGTCGTAAGTGCGAGGACCTTCCAGAAATGACTCTGACCAGCTAGCCACGCCCACCTTGTCACATGACCTCCAAGCCACTCCCACAAAATAAGCCACGCCCACAGAACCGATAGTAAAAAAATTTAGAACCCACCCCTGGGTAGTGGCCAAAATTGTGGAAACCTTTTGGAGAAAGTGTATTTTTGAGATTTGATGGGTAATAACACCACTTTTTTTTTTTTTTTGAGTTTCAAGATAATCATATTCCACTGCTGGAATGGTCTGGGAATAGCCCAGACCTTAACCCAATTGAAAATCTATGGATCTGACTAAAGAAACTTGTTAGTCAGAAGCGACCCAGAAATAAAACCCAGTTAATAGAAGCAATCATTCAATCTTGGTTTCACATTATAATAGCTGCAGAACTAAAAGACTTGGTTCACTCCATGAGAAGATGTTGTTAGCATAATTCATGCTAAAGGTTACCCAACTAAGTATTAACTGACATGGTGATAATTTTTGTATATCTCGTTTTTTCTACATTTCACTTTTCTTCTTTATACTGTAACTGCTATTCTAATAGTAAATCTTTCAAAAAGTTATTGCATTACATTCTTGATTAAATTATCTTTCCATTGATATATAATTTTATAGTATTCTACTCCAAAAAAAAAAGTGGTGTTATTAGCTAGTTTTAGAAAATACACTTTTCCCAAAAGTTTTCCACAACTTTGGCCACTACTGTAGGATGGCTTCCTCAATTAGGTTTTGACATGTTCACAAAGCATAATCAATATGCTTAAAAGAAAGTTGCCCAGAGGGGATTCAATAAAGTTCCTATGCACTAGCAGAATTATGGCAAGGATGTACTTTTAGGGAGGGGTTTGCCTTATGGTTGCATTTTCAAAGGGAGATGCTTTCAAAATGATTTTTCTCCCTTGAGTTCTGTGGTGTTTAATCGAATTGATTGTCCCCTTCTGATTCCTGGATCTGGTCAAACTCCACATATTCTCAGGAATGCATATCTAATACATCACAGTTTGGAAGGTAATAATTAATGAGATCAGAATATTAACTGAGACCCTACTTAGGATCCGATGATTCATTCTTTCCTTGCTTTTGGCAGAGGAAAATCTCTCTTCCGAAGTTGATATTTGCTTCTGGCAGAATTCTGTACATTTTCTGTTAAAGTGAAAAGTATCTCTTCAAACCAAACTCTTATTTCAAAATAGAGCTATTCCCTCAGATCTTCAGCAGAGCAGGAAAAAATGAAATGCCTTCCCTTGCCTACTCTGACAATTCGCTATCAGTTCCATCACTACCACCAGAAACAGCATCACCCGGGCAGCAGATGCTCATGGCATTATAACTGCTTGAAGCCATCCAATCAGGGCTGAAGAAGCTCCTTGGATGAGAAGTGAAACGTCTTCAGAGAAAACCCAGAAAGTCCAGGTGGCTCTTGAAAAAAAAGCACCTTTGGGACAACCATGACTTGGATGACGGAGAATCACCATAGACAACTGTTAGAAGAGCTCTTTTACCTACAGATTTTTATTTCTTTCTTGGAATTCCACTTGCCTTGGTCCTGAAATGCAATGGGAAATTTTGAAAACCAAAATGCCTTAGAGAGCAATGTCTATGCATTTAGTCATTTGTCCTTTCTGCCATGCCTTAAACTTCCTTTGGATAGCATTTAGTTTCCAGAAACAATTGGAGGGAGGGAGGGAGAGACAGACAGAGAGAGAGAGAGAGAGAGAGAGAGAGAGAGAGAGGGAGGGAGGGAGGGAGGGAGGGAGGGAGGGAGGGAGAGAGAGAGAGAGAGAGAGAGAGAGAGAGAGAGAGAGAGATCAGTATTTCAGTGCAGAATAATGGGTCTTCAGCTCAACCTGGATCATTAATAAGACATCCGAGTGTAAAATGATTGCTAAGTAAATTACAACATGTAACATCTTTTATTCAACCAAACACGTCTTCGAACTAGTGAGTTTAACATTAGTAAATCAGAATATCTAGACCTAGCCCACATGCTACCATATAAATGCATGCATGTTCCTCTGCAATCATCTATTATAAAGTACACCTGAGAATTATTTCTGCTACCGGTATAAATACTAGCCAATGTGATTGAAATAAACACTTTCTTTCCCAATCTTCTATTTTTTTTAAAAAAAAAAGTTTTATGCTCCTAACTGTGGTATAATGTATTACTCAAAGTTATTTGTTACAGGGAGAAATGTCTGTATTCTATTCTTCAGACATATGAAGAATATGATGAAATCTTATATGCATGCCAGTTGCTGTGACATGTGTGCATGTGTATTTTGAAGTCTTCTTCTTCTTCTTCTTCTTCTTCTTCTTCTTCTTCTTCTTCTTCTTCTTCTTCTTCTTCTTCTTCTTCTTCTTCTTCCTCTTCCTCTTCTCTTCCTCCTCCTGACTTTAAATATGAAGCAAGAGAGGGAGGAAGGCTGGCTCAAAGTGGCTACTCTGCAAAATTGCAAGATAAGCTGCTTGCCTCTCTTGCTGCTTCCAGTGGTTTCTTAGGTCGACTTCAGAAAGTCCATTTGGGTTTCAGTGAGTTGGGCCAAACTGAGCTCAGTCCAGATCATGGCTATTGCAAGACCTGAATGATCATTTCTCTGCTTCTTGCCTTTCCCATCCATGTAGGGAAGGCAAGCCACACTGACTAGCTTCTGTATGGGCTGGCCTACAGGGCCTTTGTTATTAGTCTGTGCACCTTTCCTTTGCTTTCCCAGACGCTTATACACAAAGATGTTATCACAGCCCTTACCAAATTACCTGATAGTAAACCAGACCCTTACGTTTTGTTTTCCCCCTTTATTACAGCATTGTTGTTCTGATGCTACAATAATCAAAGCAACAGAACACTAGGGTTGTTGTTATGGATAAAACAGGAAGAAGAAGGAGCAATCTGTATCTTTGCTCTTTGGAGTTATTTATAAAAATAATAAAGGTGGGATATAAACAAACAAACAAAAATAACATATTATACTTTCCTTTTTATGATCTTCTATAGTCCAAGTGAACTCTGTGGCACACAAGAATTGATATTTAAACTTTATAGGAACAAAAGTTGCAAAGTCCCTTGCAAAATTGCAATTTACAGATTTTTGTAGAATAGAATAGAATAGAATAGAATAGAATAGAATAGAATAGAATAGAATAGAATAGAAGTTGAAAGGGGCCTTGGAGGTCTTCTAGTCCAACCCCCTGCTGAGGCAGGAAACCCTACACCACTTCAGACAAGTGGTTATCCAACATCTTAAAAATTTCCAGTGTTGGTGCATTCACAACTTCTGGAGGCAAGTTTTTCCACTGATTAATTGTTCTAACTGTCAGGAAATTTCTCTTTAGTTCTAAGTTGCTCCTCTCCTTGATTAGTTTCCACCCATTGCTTATTGTTCTACTCTCAGGTGCTTTGGAGAATAGTTTGAAATAAATAGTGTAAAATAAAGGACATGGAAGGACAGGGGGTGGGAAAGGAAGGAGAAGATGCCTCATCCAAGCTGGGCAGAGTGCCCATTGGATGTGGAAAAGGTTGCAGTGACTGTTCAGAAAACAGAAGGGGATATGTCAAATACTGTAGCCAGTTGGAGGTGAGGCTGTTACTAGAATGGAACAAAGGCTGTTTTTCTTCTGAAGGGTTTGAGACAGCTGGGGTCAACCAAGGCCAGTTTTGAATCAGAGCTGGAAAACACAAGACAGGGGCATTTGCCCTGAGCTGGAGACGGGAAAACGATGGCATCATCCTTTCTTGGACTTAGGAAGCTATAAGTGGTTTCTACTGGCAATGGGCCAAGCAGCAAGCATGGCTTAACCTTTTGTCTTCTTTCCTTTCTGCTCAAGAACCATTTCATTTATATAACTACTTGGATACCTACCAGTTGTTTTAAAACATATCTCAGGATTTGAAAATGTCGGGTTCTATTTTTTAAATGAGCTCTTTATTTAAAAAATTCAAGATAGAACTCAAAGATCCTGGTTTCAATTCTTTGTTTTCCCAAACCAGCAGATCATGTTTATTATGCGTTTTATTCCTTTGCTTAAATTATATTGCAATGCAAACTCTGGTTGTCTAAGATAAAATTTAAGAACTCAGAATAGAAAATGACCAATTTTTTTTTAAAATCACATTTTTATTTTGTGTTAAAAACACGTGGCTTCGTTAAACGTATGGGTTTGTTAAAACACATGGCTGTGTAAACAGAAACAAATTTTAAATTATTTTAATTGATGTTTGTCTTGTGCTTTTAATAGGCTGTACACCGCCCTGAGTCCTTCGGGAGATGGGCGGTATAGAAATAAAATTATTATTATTATTATTATTATTATTATTATTATTATTATTATTATTATTATTATAACACACGTAACTACAATAGGCAACACCAGTCATCGCTAAATTAATGTCAACCTCACAGGCTCCACTAACTTCAGCTTCCAAGTTTTTAAGCTTTCCTGAGAAGCCAGCAGGGTTGAGGCCGACCCAGTGGTGGGATTCAAATTTTTTTACTACCGGTTCTGTGGGCGTGGCTTGGTGGGCGTGGCAGGGGAAGGATACTGTAAAATCTCCATTCCCTCCCCACTCCAGGGGAAGGTTACTGCAAAATCCCCATTTCCTCCCGATTAGCTGGAACTCGGGAGGCAGAGAATAGTCAGAGGTGGTATTTACCGGTTCTCCGAACTACTCAAAATTTCTGCTACCGGTTCTCCAGAACTGGTCAGAACCTGCTGAAACCCACCTCTGGGCCAACCAAATCTTGGTAGTTCCTCCTATGGAACAATAGTATTGATGGCGCTTCTTCTTCTCTTCCTAGTCCCAAAGCTGAACCACAAAACAGGTGGGATCGCTGAGGTGGGCATGGAGCCAGGTCACTCCGAGGCAGAAAATGCAGGTGAAGTGCTGAGTGAGTCTGAGCTAGAGAAGATCGGCCTGAAAAAACAGATTTTACGGGTGTCACTTTCCACCCAGATCAGGAAAATAAGGTAAAGTATTGCGAAGCCATACTTGGAGCTTGAAAAATCAGGAAAGCATGTTTTAGATTATGAAAAGAAAGGGCCTTGGGAAACATGAGGAAAGTAAGCTGTTGCTTCTGAATGGCAGATGCTTGGAGGGGAATGATGATAGAATACAGGTGGTTCTTGATTTACAGCAGTTCATTTACAACAGTTCCAAGTTACAACAGTTCCAAGTTACAACAGCACTGAAAAAAATGACATAATTGTTTTTCACACTTACAACCATTATAGCTTCCCTATGATCATGTGATCAAAATGTGGACGCTTGGCAACTGACTCATATTTATGACGGTCACACTATCCTGGGATCATGTCGGTCCTCTCGCCACTCCTGTTCAACATTTATGTGAAGCCGCTGGGTGAGATCATCCGTGGATGATCATCCGTGGATTTGGGGTGGATTTGGGGTGTACACTGATGATACTCAGCTGTACATCTCCACCCCAAACCACCCCAATGATGCCCTTGAAGTGATGTCCCAGTGTCTGGAGGCCGTGCGGGTCTGGATGGGGAGGAACAGCTTCGACTCAACCCTTCCAAGACCGAGTGGCTGTGGATGCCGGCATCACGATATAGCCAGCTGGTGCCATTGCTGGCTATTGGGGGTGAGTCATTGACCCCCACAGAGGGGGCTCGCAACTTGGACATCCTCCTGGACACTCGGCTGTCTTTAGAAGAGCATATGACGGCCGTGGCCAGGGGGGCTTTTTATCAGGTTCGCCTGATACTCCAGTTGCGCCCCTTTCTGGATCGGGATTCCTTATGCACAGTCACTCATGCTCTCGTCACTTCCCGCCTGGACTACTGTAACACTCTCTACATGGGGCTCCCCTTGAGGAGCACCTGGAGGCTCCAACTGGTCCAGAATGCGGCCGTGCGGGTGATTACAGGAGCGACATGGCGCTCCCATATAACACCTCTCCTGCGCGAGCTGCACTGGCTCCCGGTGGTCTTCCAGGTGCGCTTCAAGGTGTTGGTTCTCACCTTTAAAGCGCTCCATGGCTAAGGCCAGGGTATCTACGAGACCACCTTCTGCTACCGATAACCTCCCACTGGCCAATACGCTCTCACAGAGAGGGCCTCCTCAGGGTGCCGTCAGTCAAGCAATGTCGGCTGGCGGCCCCCAGGGGGAGAGCCTTCTCTGTGGGGGCACCCGCCCTCTGGAATGAGCTTTCTCCCAGAATACGACTGATCCCGGATCTCCGCATTTTCCGTAAGGCCCTGAAGACGTTTTTATTTCAGCAAGCCGGCCTAGCCTAATTAGGTTTTTTATGGGTTAGTTTTTAATTGTATAGCTTTGGGGTTTTAAATTGGGGGCCGATTGATTTAATTTATTTTAGCTATCTTAACTTTTATATTCTATGTATTTTAATTTCAGCTGTTCACCGCCCTGAGTCCCTAGGGGGAGAAGGGCGGTATATAAATTCAAATATAAATAAAATAAATAAATAAAATGTGATCACCTTTTGCAACCAAAGTCAATAGGGAAGCCAGAGGTCGTAAAATGGGGCAAATTCACTTTACAAAATGTTTCACTTGGCCACAGAAATGTTAGGCTCAGTTATGATCATAAATCAAGAACTGCCTGTATGGTCGTAAATCAAGGACAAAGGAACACATTGCCCTCAATTCTGAGGGAACAAAAGAACAATATGTAATGCTATAGTATATAAATGGTTTCCCATTCATGAAACTCTTTGGTCTCTCTTATGTTTAGACGTTTGTGCTATTACTTAGGTGATTCAAACAATCCTACCAATTCTCAAGATCTCCCTAATTTGGGGAAACCTTGAAGTTTGTACAAACAGAAACTATTTCTAGACTAAGTGGTTTGACCGTGGGGGTAGAGAAAACAAAAAACTGAACTGGAGAGAAGCGTAAACATCACGAAAGAGGGTATTGTGGACTGACTGGAATCGGGAACACTAATATAGTATTTCATACTGTAAACATTAGGTTCCAGGCTGTGCTCCATAGAGAGCGTGCCTCAGAAAAAGAATCGCATGGCGCATCCAAATATTTAGAAAGCTTGTATATAAGAGGAAGTGAGATGGGATTTTTAGCTTTCTCTTTACTGCTCTCTTGCAAAGCTTCCTCTGTCTGCAAACATTCAAACTTATCAGATTTTCTCATGCATTATATATACATGTGTGCGTATACATTGCATATATGTGTGTGTGTTGGCACACATATATGTATATGCATGTTGTTTTACAAAGTTAAAAATATCTGAAACAATATAGAAAAAAGAAGGAAGGAAGGAAGGAGGGAGGGAGGGAGAGAGAGGGAGAGAAAGAAAGGTGTTGAAAACAACAGGAAGCCAAAAAGAAAAAGAAAAAATACTTAAAGAAGTGACTTCAATCTTCTTTCTTGTAATTATAGACAGATTTGAAACCCTTTCCCGCCTTCTAAATTAGATAACACAATTCCCTTGTCCCCATATTCAACTCATATTAATCCGTAAATGAAGGGCATGTGGTATTTGCTCCCTCTCTCTCTATATATATATATATTAAATAAGCTAGTTTTTTGGTCTGTTTTGCCTCAACAAAGATTGCAGTTTTGTGTCTCTCCAATGTTACATAAAAGACAAAAGAAAGTAACCTTGAAAGAACTTGAGGTAGACATTCATTGACTTTCTTCATGTACTTCTTTACATTTTATTGGTAATATTTCATCGTTGTATTTCCCTTTGTTGCCTAAAAGGTCTGGAAAAGTATGTTGGATTTTATATGAAGAGATGAAGCTGCCACAGATGGAAGTGTCCATATGGGCCAGCACCGGAAAACTAGCACTGTTCAGCTCCTCCCAACCCTTTTTTTTAAATATCATTCTTTGGATTGTAGCTAACTATTTTTGCCAAGGGCTAGAGCAAAACCTTGTCTAACAGCTGCATGCTCTGTTGCACTTTTTGAATAATAAAAAGAGAGAGAGGTGGAAAGGTTGTGGCTATTTGTTGCACACAATTAATTAGGAGTAGGTGGGGCAGCTCCACCTCTGTTTTTAGCCATCAAAATGTCCAGAATTCCAATACTGCAACTCTGGAATTTGATCTTTTTACTGCAGAATAATGTGGCATGGCCATTGTGTTCTTTCTCTTGAGTGCACATCTCTGACAGATTCTGGGAATGATGCAGAGATTTACCTCATGGAATGGAACAGATTCCCAGTTCTTTCATTGCCCCACATCCCTCAAACTTCATGTAAATTGAAGACCTTGCTTTCCTCTTGCTCCATCTCTTTTCCAGATGCTCAGGATCAACTGCAAAGAGTTTGCTATTTCGATTCCTGCCCATCCTTAGCTGGTTGCCACGCTACCCAGTCAAAGAATGGCTACTAGGAGACATCATCTCAGGATTCAGTGTGGGAATTATGCATCTCCCACAGGGTATGTTATCTGAGATCTTCTTGTGAGTCCTGGGATCTTGAGAAACAAAAATACCCTCTGACCAACTATTGGCCCTCTTTCTTGATCTCGCCAGTTGGAATTCTCTGACTGACAGGTTCAGTCAGAGAATTTCTGATGCTAAAACTATAGTAATCAATGAATGATAGGTAGAAATAGGCACAGAAAAGACATTGGCAAGCCATACCCTGGCCCTGCTAGATTTCACGGTCAAAATTCAATAGCAATATGATTGACTTCAGCAGGGTGAACTTGGCTTGGTTTTTATAGAAATTGTAGGAAGTCTCTGGACATAATCCTTCACAAGTCATGCCATCTTGCTTTCTCTCCACAGTGATATAAATTAATTACTTCTAAATTTCCACATTGATTTGGGCTATTTGGAAAAGGCTGTTTAAGGATGGAAATGAAGGCAATTTGTTTTCCAGAGGCTTTCAATTCTCAATTCTGTTTAAGGATGGAAATGAAGGCAATTTGTTTTCCAGAGGCTTTCAATTCTCAATTCTTCTATTAATCACACCAAATCTAGGAACATGATAAACCTGGAAGTCCCAATCTACCTTATTCTTCTGGTAAGGGTACCAGAAGCTGTTCCAGGTGGTTATAGGATCAAATTGTAGCTCATTCTCCTAGGAAAATGTCCACTTCTGCTATAGGAAAATCTACTGGAAATCTGTCTTGGCTTTTGCATCATTATTTTTGAAAAAATGGAACTGATTTGTTTAAGGAAAAAAACCTTTTGAGAAAAAAAGGTATTTAATGGGAAAGGACTGTAGATGTAAGGTGTATTGATCTGGGGCTTATGAGAATTGTGGTTCAAACATCTGGAGAGGCAGTATTGAACTACTCTTGTCCAAAGTATTTGAGACACATTAGCAAGTTGGTGGAAAATTATAGGAGGAGGCCATAAACATTTCCTATACAAGTGCTTGATGGGTGAATAGAACTAGAATAAGTGAAATAAAAATGAAGTGTTAATGACATGTGAGGTAACTTCCACTTCTATTTTTCCAAGGTTTGGCATATGCACTCCTAGCAGGGTTGCCTCCAGTCCATGGTTTGTATTCAGCCTTCTATCCAGTTCTGGTGTATTTCTTATTTGGGACATCCAGACACATTTCTGTTGGTAAGCAGAGAATGCTACTTTAGATGCCTGATGGGATCACATTTACTAGAGGTAGAACATCAATGGCACCACTAGCGATGAACCATAGGACTAGTTTGGGAAGCCCCCAAAAGACTTACAGAAATATTATCAAAGAAAGCACTTATTTGGACTATTGGAAGCCGTAGTTGCACAGGTATCCTTTTTAGACTCCATTTTTAAAATGTGCTGCATTTTCCAGTTGGCTGGCACAGTACTTTCTTCATGTTAAGCAGAAAAGGTTTTGCAAGGAGAAGAGCAGTAGAGGGGAAGTGAGGAGGGCCACAACAGCAGGAAGAAGAAGTGAGGGAGGAGAGGTTGAGACCAATAATAGCACAGAAGGAAAATGAGAGAGCAGGAGCTTCAAAGTACTTTGTCCCCCCCCCCCCTTAAATTTGGCAGCACCTAAACATAATACTGGATAGTGCATCTCTATTAACACATTTTGCAACACATTTATTTGCCCAATTGATATATGCTTGTTGTATCATATTATATTTATCATGAGCCATGGTGGCGCAGTGGTTAGAGTGCAGCACTGCAGGCTACTTCTATTGACTGCCAGCTGCCTGCAATTTGGCAGTTCAGATCTCACCAGGCTCAAAGTTGACTCAGCCTTCCATCCTTCCGAGGTGGGTAAAATGAGGACCCAGATGGTTGGGGGCAATATGCTGACTCTGTAAACTGCTTAGAAAGGTCTGTAGGGCACTGTAAAGCAGTATATAAGTCTAAGTGCTATTGCTATTGCTGTTGGTATTGCTATTAACATGGTCTAAGAAAATAGATATCCTTTCCAAAATCTTTTGAATCAGAAGAAGAATCAAACCTTGGATTTTTCCCCATAGGTCCATTTGCTATAATTTCTGTGATGTTAGGAAGTATGACAGAGTCACTAGAACCAAATGGAAAATATCTGGAAGTGATCATTGGCACCAATAAAACATTTGTCAATGAGATCCGGAGGGATGCAGCCCGAGTAGAGCTGGTAGCTGCAGTGACCTGCTTAATGGGCCTATTCCAGGTAAGAGTCAGATAAACATGCAGTAAAAACCTGGTTGTGTAAGCTGAATCAATACCTAAAACCTGAAAATAAGAAATATTGAATTTTCTTTGATACTAAGGCTGAAAGTGTTGGTCTTACTGTTATTAGGCAGGATGGAGGTAGCTGCAGTTAATGTGGACAGTGACACAGGTATGTTCGAAGGCAGTTATTTGCAGAGGAAATTAACAGGAGATGAGGGAGTCCACAGGAAGAAAAGGGAAGAATGAACAGGCAAGATGTATGGTGCATATGCAGAGATTTGTGAAGAGTGAAAAATGCCATCTCCTGAATAGTTAATAAGTTCTAAGAGCTGCCGATTGCCCATTGTGGGTGACTGAGTAGTGGGTAGATGCTTCCTGCTAAGTAAACAGTCTGAATTAAAAAACAGCTTGATCCCAGGGAACGCACTGGCTTCCAAATTATTGAAACTTTGCTTGCCTGCTTAGCAATAGTTAAGCATTTGTTCTGCTTTCTGTGTCATTGGCTTTCTGAGCTAATGATGTCTTAAGAAAAATGTGCTAGAAAATCCCAGGAGAGTTTCAGTTTCGGCAGATGTAACTTCACCAATGATCTGTTTTTAGATTGCCCTTGGCCTGCTGCAGTTTGGATTTGTGGCCACCTATCTTTCAGAGCCCTTGGTGCGAGGCTATACCACAGCTGCTGCAGTCCATGTGCTGGTTTCCCAGCTAAAGTATGTCTTTGGAATCAGCCTGGAAGAGAAATCTGGACCATTGTCACTGATCTATGTAAGTACAGGTAGACACACAGAAGTTGAGTTTCATCAGTATTCTTGTGTCTCCAAATTATGACTTCCTCCATCTTGCTATTTTCCCACAGACCTTTGTGGAGATTTGCTCAAAATTACCTGGCACTCACACTGGTACTGTGGTCACTGCCTTGATCTCCATGGTTGTCCTTTGGCTCATCAAGCTACTCAATGACAAATTTGATAAGAAGCTTCCAACACCTATCCCCATTGAACTTCTCACGGTAACTTGGTGATGTTCCAAGTTCATTGGTTTGCTTGTTTTTTCCCCTAAAATGACAATGGAACAAAATACAACCAGCAGTGCAGAAATCTTGACATAATCTGTTAAATCTGTTAACATTACAAGAAAAAACTAACTAGCTTAATACCTCCCAAATATCCTCCAAAGGTCTAATTAGTAAAACAAGATGAAAACTTCATGGAAATAAAATTGTTGGCATTACACTCAGTGGAAGGTGAACGTTGGGCTGTTTATAAGGAAAATGCACCATAGTTTAGCTGCCACCAGCCCCAAAAGTATGTCTAATGTGCTTTAAACAGCTACCCATTTCACAACTGCAACATGACATATATTCAGTAATGGCATATATTGACATATATTCAATAGTGGAGGAATGAAGATGGAAATATTTTACTCCTTAGCCACGTGTTTAATAATTTTCCCCTACTGTCACATAAAAGGTATAGTTGAAAAATGATGTTACATCTTTCAATCAAAGCTTTCAGTAGACACAAGTGGGCCTGGTTCTCACTTTCTACATGTCTGCTCTAGGCATGAATTTCCATGCTGGGATCCAGAAACCCTCCTGATCATTTTTCAAGATTCCCTTTGGGAATAATGTTTGGGTGGGATAAGTTTTTAGTTGGTTTTTTAAAAAAAGATAAATCATAGGAAGGAATTTGTTTCCAAGCAATTCTTGGAAGGAATTAGAATTAGCTTCATCCCTTATATTACATTGTGGTAGAGAGGAATAAGAATTTTATTCTGTTTCCTAGGAAGAAATACACTCTTCATTGAAATGAAGATTTTATTTTTAAAGAAACAAAGGCAAGAGAAATTGAAAGAGTAGGAAACAAAGAGTTTAGAGAGCTTGTTCTTAAAATCTAGATCCCAATTTCTGAGCATTTAACTACATTTTATTTAATCAAAAGGCCAAGGATTTTGATAACTTGCCATCTTGTCAAACTGCCTGTTGCTAAAAATAAGAAATCGATGGTAAATTGCTTTGATAATAGCAATAGCACTTAGACTTATATACCGCTTTACAGTGCTTTACAGCCAGTGGTGGGATTCAAATAATTTAACAACTGGTTCTCTGCCCTAACAACAACCAGCTCACCAAACTGCTCACAAAGTTAACGACCGGTTCTCCTGAAGTGGTGCGAACTGGCTGAATCCCACCACTGTTTACAGCCCTCTCTAAGCTGTAAGCTACAGAATCAGCATATTGCCTCCAACAATTTGGGATCTAATTCTACCCACCTCAGAAGGATGGAAGGCTGAGTCAACCGTGAGCCTGGTGAGATTCGATCTGCCAAATTGTAGGCAGCTGGCAGTCAGCAGAAGTAGCCTGCAGTACTGCACTTTAACCACTGCGCCACCGCAGCTCATGTCATTTAGTTTAGGTAATTTCCTCTTTTAAAAATACCTCTATGAGATTTAAGTTGCCAAAGGATATTTTGGTCTGTTCATGACAACAATTTACCAATTTATACACTCTTTCAAAAAGAACCTAAGATTAAAACAAAATGAAACGGAATGAAAAACTAAGCAAAACTGACAGATTTTGCAAACTGAGAGATCACTGTAATGCCTCTGTTGTCAGCAACCATTGGTGCTGCATTTTCAGAGTCCTGTTTCTGAGACCAAAAAGAAAAGGGTTAGAGTGCTGCAATGACTGAGTCTCTTCCACTCTTATTATGCATCTGAGGAACGCCTAGCTCAACCTTCCCCAATCTAATGGCCTTTAGAGATCTTCATGCTAGCTGGCATTTGGGAAATTCTGGCCCAACAGATAAGAATGAGGCCATCACATTAGAGACATTGCAACCAGGAGTGGGTTCTACTTACCTTTACTAGCAGTTTGCAACAGGATCGCGCGTGCACGCTTCCTTCTGCACATGCACAGATCGCCGATGATGACATCCGGGGCAGTGGGCAGGGCCTCCTGCCAATTTTACTACCGGTTCTTCCGAACTGGTCCAAACTGGGGACAACCCACCACCGATTGCAACCTATTAAATTCCTTCATCTGTGCCCTTCCTCAGCAGCCTTAAATTACCAAAGAATATTTTCCCTACCTGCCTTTTTTCAGATTATTGTCTCCACGGCAATCTGCTATGGTGCCAGCCTGAACAACAAATTTGGGATTAGTGTTGTGGGCGATATTCCCAAGGGGTAAGTGTTCTTGCTGCTTCCCCAAATCCATTGGTCTCAGAGCCTTAATATGCCAGATTAATTGGTTTCAAAACTGACAGAGGTCTCATTTGGACTGCACAAAATGGAGGTTCCCTTCCTGTTTGCTTAATACTCCTCTTCCCACCCCAGCCCTGGGAAATCACCTGTTCCTCCCTTCTTTTGCCTTGTGCTATCTGTACAGCAGTGTTGCCTTGTGGCATCTCTGTTTCCTTATTGTAGATTGAGATCTCCCGAAGCCCCCAATGGAAGCTATTTTGGGCAGGTGATAGGGAATGCTTTTGCCATTGCTATTGTTAGCTACGTCCTTTGCATCTCCCTTGGAAAAATCTTCGCACTCAAGCACGGTTATAGTGTGGACAGCAACCAGGTAAGACATTTGTTATGTTTTCCTTATCTTGGCTTCCTGGCTTTTTTTCCCCTTTCCTCTTTGCCTTGACTTTATTTTCTCTCTTGATTGCCTTGTTCACTATCTATCTACTCCTGTTGCAGGTAGTCCTCAATTTACAACCATTGCTTAGTAATGGTTCAAAGTTATGAAGGACCCTCCCAAGAATACTAACAGCCCAGCTCTGAAATTCCATTGGCTGCTCCCACCCCACCCATCCCCCAGTACCATGACTGCAGGTCAAGCGCTCAGCAACTGGCCTGCATTTATGGTTATTTGCACCATCCTGCATTCACATGACCACTTATTATGATGGTTTTGCCAAAACCTGGCATTTCCTTCAGGTTTTCAGCCAAACCACTCCGTAACAAATCATTGATTCACTTAACAATTGTGGTGCTTGCTTAACACATGCAGTGAACTGCTTTGTGACTGCAGTTCAATTAACAACCGCCACAAAAAAAGGTTGTAAAATCAGATTAGTCACGTGGTTGACTGTTATATTATGACTGTTACGACTTATGACTTTAATGGGCAGGCTCCATAATAGTCTTAAATTGAGAACTACCTGTACTGTACTTCTAAGTCAAGGGATGGGCATGTAGCCTCTTCCAAACTTTTTTCCCCTCTCCAAATAAAGAAATATAAATTGAGATCTTCTCAACTCTCTTGCAGGAACTGATAGCCTTGGGGCTCAGTAACATCACTGGTAGTTTTTTCCATTGCTACAGCATCAGCTGCTCCATGTCCCGTTCCCTAGTACAAGAAAGCACAGGAGGACACAGCCAGGTAAATCCCAAATAAGCCTGTAGCCTTTTTCTGATAGGAGGAAGGAATTGTGCCGAAGTTGGAATCAATCAAATGGATGGATAGCAGGACAGACCTGCAGAGAACTCAGTGAGAACTAATTTAAAGGCATGCTGGGATAGATGAGATCACTCTGATGAATGCAGTGGTATGGTTAGCTTTAGAAATTACATCAATTACTCTTGCTGTGGACTGAGGGTGGGCTTGTCTATCCCTAGAAGATAATTTTATTTATATTATGAAATATACAGGTAATAAAAAATATATTTAGGGTATTTTTTTAGTGTTTGAGTGGGCCATGAATCTGTTCACAAACATTAAGTAGCTTTGAATATGCTATTGGAATTAACATGAAGTTCAAATCTTTGTTTTATCACTATTCTCTCTGAATGCATGAGACAACCTATTAAGAGCTGTTTGGCTTCCTGCTTTCAAAAAACCCAGTATCCACCATGACCACAAAAGTGGGCATTTTCTACACCTAATGTTTCCAGATCTTTCTGCACTATGACTCCCTCTATCTCCAGACTGCTCAGACAACTGGAGTGACAGGAAATAGAACTCAAGGCTAAGTAAACAGTAAAAGTAAATATGTCTCGAACATTTCTGAACAATTCTATCCTTATTCTATTCTGCTCTTCTGACACTTGAACTCCTCTTGCAGTCTTCTCTTCTCCAGGCTAAACACACCCATTGCCTCCAACCATTCCTCATAAATTGTTCCTTCCGAGACCCTGATCATCATGGTTGCTCTCCTTTAGACTCACTTCAGTTGTCAAAATACCTCCTAAAATGCAGTACCCAGAACTGGATGCAACCTTCTCAGTGGAGATGACCATATTTCATCCAAAATATTCTAGTTTACAGTCTACCCAAAACAGAGTAGAGATGATTGATTTCTCCACATTTTCACCTTTCACTGATGCAGCGTAATATTGGTGTGTCTGTGCGTGTCTGTTTGCAGCTACATCACACTATTTATGTTCAGGTTGTGATGAATTCAGATAATCTCTCATGTAGCACTGCCAAGTGTGGGGCCCCTATCCTATATTTATTCCCAAGACATTTTCTACCAGAATGTAACACTTCGTTATCAGCTATGTTGACAATCATCTTTCGGCCCAGTTTGTAAAGGATCACCCAGATAATCTCCTATTCTCCCTATTTTTGCATCTTCTGCAAATTTTACAATCTTTTTAAAATTTCTTTGTACAACTCATTTTTAAATATAAGGATCGGCACTGGGCCCAAAATGAAGTGTGCAGTACATTACTTGACACCTTCGTGTATCTAGTTTGATTTTAAAAAATCATTAACATATGCTTATTAACTACAATTTTTCAGTCACCTCTATATTCCTCTAATAGCATAGTCTAGCCTGCTTTACTAGAATCTCCTGGGTTTCAAATACTTTGCTGACATCAAAATACACTGTTCCATGGTAATCTCCTCAACTGGTCTCTCTGTGAAAAAGGGAAATCACATTGGATGGGCCTGACTTGTTCTTGATAAACCTGCACTGCCAAGCAAGACATTGTCTTCTGAATGCTCACAAACTGTCTAATAATCTGTCCCAAAGTTTTACTCAATATCAGTATCATACTGACCAATCACTCATTACCTGGGGTTTCTTTTTTCTCTTTTCACCGTTCTAAAACTTTCTGGGGTCTCCCATCCGTGTAATAACCAGGCCTGACCCTGCTTAGTTTTGGAGCCTAAAGTCAGCCAAGTGCTACCATCTGCTGTCTTTAAAACTTGATAACAAGCTGAAACTGGAGGAAAGTGAAATTTGGAGTTATTTTCTTGCTTTGTGCAGCCTGCTTTGTAGTCAGTTGTTCCCTGTTTTCTACTTTGCAGATGGCTACAGTCATCTCCTCTCTCATCATCCTGGCAACCATTCTGAAGATTGGAGAGCTTTTCCACGAACTGCCCAAAGTATGTTCCAAAATTATACTGTTCTTTTTTTAAAAAAATAAATATCAGGTACAGTGGATACTGAGGATACAGTGGATATTGAAGAAAACATTCTCCAAATACAGTGGTAATATCAATATGACTTTGTGAGGATTGTATTACTCCAGAAAAGATTTATATTTATGCGAAGGTTCTTACCCATTACTTGAATTAAAATTTCCTACTCGAGATATTATAAAATAGTATCTTTGCCATTTTCTTTTAGGCTGTCTTAGCTGCCATTGTTATCGTCAACTTGAAAGGCATGTTCAAACAGTTCAAAGATATTCCTGCACTGTGGAGATCTAATTTTACCGACCTGGTAAGTAGGAGAAGACTTCAAGAGGAATCCAAGGGCAGAAAGAGACTAATGGATAATCATAAATTCTGCTTTCTACAAGGAGCTAATTTAGGGATGCATGATGTAGTTCTCACACTCAGAAACAGAAAAGAATAACAGTATTGTGTAAGGGACACCTGGGGGGAAAATTCCAATAAAACTGTGCTAATTTTCAATAATATTATAGAAACAAGTAGATAAAGAAATAAAATAGCAAACAAAAAACTTATTTCTAACCCTTCACCACCATCACCCAACATTACAACATCACTATCACCCTACAAGTGATAGTATCTTGCACTATATTTAAGAGAAATCCCACTGTTTCTAGAGTGAAAATGCATTTCTAGCAAGAAATGCATTGTGGCACATACAATTTTATCATATAGTTTGGGAGGCCACTTACCCATAATGATCATGCAGACCTTGGACAAAGAAATCTGAACATAGTAATTACATTATTTAACGCATAAATTATAGATAATCTACTTCCATAGATTGAGGCTGTTACACATAGATTCCCAAAGGCGAGGAGACTGGATGTGTTTCATACTTTGGGAGGTGAGATGAAGGAGGAGGAGGAGGAGGAGGAGGAGGAGAATTACATTTATATGCTACCCAAATCTCAATAATTCTGGGCAGCTCACAACATTCAAATAAAGAAATGACAATGAAACATTTTTTTAAAAAAAAATGGGAAGTACAATTAAGATAGACCAACGCAAGTGTTTTTTTCAATCTCCCACCACACACATATGGTCACATGGTATTTTCAACACAAAGCAGGTGAAATCAAGTTGAGATTGTCCTACAAACACCCAGAATCAAGCTGGGAAGAGCTTTAACATTAATAACAAGCACTCTGAATGGGTTCTGGGAGTAAATCAGTAGCCATGTGGTCACTGCAGTATTGGTGCTCAACAGCTGGATCAATTGGTAGAAATTGGTAGAAACCAATTTCTACCAATTGTAGCATCCAACAGGGGGAAAAACCCATGAAGAGAATGTCGCAGTAATCTCCCTGCAAAGTAATTTGTATTTTCAAAGCACCTACTGCACTGAATGTTTCACATCATTGTTCTATTGCCTCCAACAGAGAAGATTCTAGGATTCTTCATGCTGTTTTAAAATCTTTACTGATGTGGTTGTACCTCCATGTTATTTTTTAATGCTGTAGGTTTTGCAATACAGTGTTTTTTCCTCATATTTATGTATTCCATAGCTAAGATATAATAGAACAATAACAATGTCCTACAGGGTTATTAAAAAGCATCTCTGCACCATCAATAGCCTACCTGATATAAAACCAATTGTTTTCAATTTTTTAGATGACTCAACAAAGTTAGTTGTCTATGGAGATTCTCAGTCATCTAGGTCATGGTTTTCCCAAAGGTGCTTTTTCAAGAGGCAATTGGACTTTTGAAAAAGTTGCCTCTTGAAAAAGCACCTTTGGGACAACAACTTTAGGCAAGACCACTGGCCAGCTACAATGGGATACCATTCTGCACCAATTCACATTTGCTAACATAACTCAAAAATAATAACTACTGAAATGTCTCCCTCTTCTAAAATTGAATGGCAATTCCAGTGATGCCTTCAGTATTGTTGTTATTCTCTTACTCTCATATCTTCAGCTTATCTGGCTTGTAACTTTTGTTGCTACGGTACTCTTGAATCTCGACTTGGGACTGGCAGCAGCTGTGACATTTTCACTCTTCACTGTCATCTTCCGGACTCAGATGTGAGTATTACTCTAGCTAGCGAGAGGATGGGAGAAATAGATTTGGGAATTGCTTTCTGTTAGACTTTTATAGTACAGCAGTATAAGGCATTTATATTCTGCCCCATTTCAAAAGATTCAGGTTGATTTGTTTGAAGATAAGATAATATTAAGAAACTGAGAGGCAGAACTGGGCTAAGTAAGGCAATATATACACACACAGAGTGGTGAAATCCTACCAGTTTGCACCAGTTCGGATGAACCAGTAGTGATAAAATCTACCAGTTCAGCAAACCAGTAGTAAAAAAAAGCTACCAGTTGGTCCAAACTGGTATTTCTGACGATCGACTATGCTGCGTGATTTAAATGCACTAGAAAGTAGGAAATCCTGCTT